>JAZKLR010000651.1:0-749061 GCA_037103525.1 Ganaspis brasiliensis
TTTTGAGTTTAGAGAAAAATGTTATAAGTGTTTTTGTAGAGCACTCCGGGGGGCAAACAGAACTCTGATCAGAACTCTTAGAACTCTAAATTTTTAAAAACTCAAAAAAATTTTGAAACTTTAAAGTTGTGTAGTTTTTTGGATTTTGACTTTAGAGAAAAACTTTATTAGCATTTCCTGTAGAACTATTTGGGGGGCCAACCGAACTCTGATCAGAACTCTTAGAACTCTAAATTTTTAAAAACTCAAAAAAATTTTAAAACTTTAAAGTTGTGTAGTTTTTTGGATTTTGACTTTATAGAAAAACTTTATTAACATTTCCTGTAGAACTATTTGGGGGGCCAACAGAACTCTGACCAGAACTCTTGGAACTCTAAAATTTTCGAAATTCAAATTTTTTTGGGTTACTTTGAACGTTAATAAGTTTTTGGATTTTGAGTTTAGAGAAAAATGTTATAAGTGTTTTTTGTAGAGCACTCCGGGGGGCAAACAGAACTCTGATCAGAACTCTTAGAACTCTAAATTTTTAAAAACTCAAAAAAATTTTGAAACTTTAAAGTTGTGTAGTTTTTTGGATTTTGACTTTAGAGAAAAACTTTATTAGCATTTCCTGTAGAACTATTTGGGGGGCCAACAGAACTCTGATCAGAACTCTTAGAACTCTAAATTTTTAAAAACTCAAAAAAATTTTAAAACTTTAAAGTTGTGTAGTTTTTTGGATTTTGACTTTAGAGAAAAACTTTATTAGAATTTCTTGTAGAACTATTTGGGGGGCCAACAGAACTCTGATCAGAACTCTTAGAACTCTAAATTTTTAAAAACTCAAAAAAAATTTGAAACTTTAAAGTTGTATAGTTTGTTGGATTTTGATTCTAAAGAAAAACTTTATTAGAAATTCTTGTTGAACTCTTGGGGGGGGGGGGGGGGGTAAACAGAACTCTGATTAGAACTCTTGGAACTCTAAGTTTTTAAAAACTCAAAAAAATTTTGCAACTTCAAAGTTGTTTATTGATTTGCTTTTGAGTTTGGATTGTGATGGTTTTTAAAATTTTAGGACTTTGAGTTAGTTGTCTTATGTTTAATGTGTAGGGAACTCTAGAACTCTTTGTTTTAGTTCATTTTTGATTAGAATAATGTAATTTAAAAAAAATGTGGGGGCCGACTATTTTTTTGAAAAAAATTTTTTTTTGTCTTAATGGGCAGAACTATTGATAAAATGTACAGGGAACTCTAGAACTCTTTAAAAACTACTCAGAACTCTAAAAATATATCGATTTTTGCAAAAAAGGGGGGCCACGTGAAGTTGGCCCCCCATCATGTTAAATCGATTGTTTTGGTATTTAATCGCCAGAACTATTTCTAAAATGTATAAGGAACTCTAGAACTATTCGAAAGGAAGCCAGAACTCCGAAAAGAAATCCAATTGGTTGATAGTGGGGGGCCAACTTCACATGCATGTTAAACTCAACAATCTTTAACACTCCCATGGGTTAAAGCAACCCCAAGGGGCAAAGTGCCCCAAAGAGTGAAAATTTCACCGGGGCTCAAAATGACCTCAGGGGTTAAAATTACTTACTTAGTGTTTTAAGATAATTACGCATGCGGAATAGCGATTTATAGCAATTCACATGCGGAATTGTGTTTTATGGAACTTCCGCATGCGGAACGATATTTTATAACTATTCCGCATGCGGAATTATGGTCTATGTAAATTCCGCTTGCGGAATTGTGTTTTATGGAAATTCCACATGCGGAATGGTGGTTTTTGGAAATTACGCATGCGGAATGGTGTTTTTTGAATATTCCGCATGAGGAATTTTGAATTTTAAAAATTCCGCATCCCGCATGCAAAATCGTTTTCTGAAAATTCCGCATGCAGAATCGTATTTTTTAACAATTCCGCATGCGGAATAGTATTTTTATAAACTTCCACATTCCGCATGAGGAATAAACTTTTTTAAAAATTCCGCATCCCGCATGCGGAATCGTATTTTTTGAAAACTCCGCATCCCGCATGCGGAATCGTATTTTTAAAAAACTCCGCATTACGCATGCGGAATAGTCTTTTTTGACAATTCCGCATTTCGCATGCGGAAGTCTTTTGAACATTCCGCATGCGGAATTTCCATAAAACACAATTCCGCAAGCGTAATTATCATAAAACACAATTCCGCAAGTGTAATTATCATAAAACACAATTCCGCAAGCGTAATTATCATAAAACACTATTCCGCATGCGTTTTTGTCCAAGCGGGATAGTATAAATTATTAAATAAATGTCTCCGAAATCTTACATATTCGTATAGTCAGAGTTACGAGATTTGCCATTAACAATTTTTCGCGAAGGAGTTACGAGGTTTGCTGGATCGAGTTTTTTAACTGAATTTTTCTTTTGAGAGTTATGTCGTTGAAAGTACAAATGTGTTCATGTATGAGGAATCGAATAACATCAAAAAGTCAATTTCGACCAAAAGTGGAGTTACGAGGTTTGCTTATTAAGGTGACGATAAGTCTATGGGCCGTCTAATGCTATAATACTATCAAATTTCTTTCCGTGTAATAAAACGTGTAGTTTTTCACAAAATTAATGTAAAAATAGTGTTTTTGAATAAAAAGAGAGAACAAGAGTTGCTAGAAAATTGTCCCTAATACGTTCAAATGAAATTATTACAGAATAGTTTCTCTAATTTACACTGAGAAAATTTTTTGTTTGAATCTAACATAATATGTTTGATTCAAACTTAATTTCACTTTGTTATACAGTCAAACATAATTAAGTTTGATTTGAACAAACTTTGTGGTTGATCTTTTACGATTGATTTAAACATATTTTTTGTTTGATTCAAACATATATTGCACTTAGTTTAAACAAAATATAATTTTTTATTTTAAACGAAGTGAATTTTATTTTAAATATAGAAAATTTTAACTTTAACATATTTTTTTTTATTTTAAATACAAATTTTTTTTATTTTAAACACAAAATATGTTCCGCGATAGTTTAATTTGTGTTTTTTTTACTTTTATATAAAGAATCCGTTGTTTGAGAGTACTTCAAGTGTTGATATATAAACTGTGAAAAACATAAGAAAATTACACTTTTCATAAATTGCACAATTGTGGAAAAATGAAACTTTAAATCAGTCTAATTTGCAAGATAAAATCACAAAATAAACAATATCTTCAGTCAACTCACTTGTTCACAAAAGTTTCAATTACTTTACGATATACCTCAATTTTTCGATAAAATAATAACACTTACACGCATTTAGGTAACACTGTCATAAAAACAAAAGCAAGATTGTAAATATTTTTTGCAATAAAGCGAAAAAACCCGTAATCACTAGAAACGACGCGCACATGTTCTACCGGAAAAGTAAACTAACGTCAGAACAGTAACGACGCCATATTAAATGCGCAAAGACGTCTGCGCATTCAATATGTTTGAAACAAACATAAAATATATTTCTTTCAAATATAAAGACTTTGAACACAAATTTGGTTTAATTTAAACAAAATTTAGTTTTTAATCAAACAAACAGAAAATTATATTCAAACATGAACTATATTGCAATCAAAACTTTAGATATTTCTAATATATTGAAATTAATCTTAAAAACTTTATTCATTCAACCAAAATCATTCAAACAAATACTTATATTTAAATCAAGAAAATATTTTTCTCAGTGTAGAAATAAAAATATATACTCATTCTATTAAAGTTAGATAATTTTAATTAAAGTCTTTTATTTTTAAAAATATGTAAATATGTATTTCTCTAAAATTATACAATATTACATAAAAAAAATACAATTTTAGTCGGTTAAAATTTTTGACAATGACGAAATATTTTCTTCATAATACAAAATTAAAATATAATTCATTGCACATTTTGATTAAATAAATAAGGAATTTAATGTAAATGTACTATTAAACATTTAATGAAAAGTTATAAATCTTCTTTTTATATTGCAATCATTTTTTAAAAAAACATGTGTAAAAACTTAGAAATACACTACAACTTCATTTAAAATTAATTTAAAAAAACTTTATAATAGAAATTAAATTTTTGTCTTCAAGTAATATTGATATTGTATTTATTTATTTTATTTGAAATGTATAATTATGTCAATCGATATTAGGTACTTTTCAAAATAAAAACAGTATAATTTCAAATTATCTCATTTTAATGTAAATGTATTACCCTCTTACATTTTGAAATTTAACGCAATAAAAAAAAAAATAAATTGAGAAATAACCCGAAAATTACATTCGATTTTGAAATCTGTAACATTCATTTGTTACACAATGCTTAAGTTATACCCAATGTTCGTAAAATACGACAAATGACACAATTGAATGCAAATGAAAAAATAATTTTTAATCATATTATAATAATTAAATAAAAGCCTAACTGTAGTTTAAAGTTCAAGCTTTCATTTGAACGTAGGGACAAGTTTCTAGCAACCCTTGTTCTCTTTATTAAAATTCAAATTTGGTCAAAAACAAGTTTTTTGGCATTAATTTTCGTGACAAAGAATTTTTCTTTCAAGATTCGTTACACTCTTAGTTTCAATCAATCAAATTTGATTGTTTGTCAATCAAATTTGACTGATTCAATCAATGTAGACTCGCTCACTGGTGGACCAATTAAATTGATTGTTTTAAATCAGTCAAACAACGTGATTGATTTGAATCAGTCAAATATACTGAAGAATTCAATCATTTTTGTTGGTATAATAATTCTGCTATAATTTTAATATCTTTTAAGAAAAAACACCTTATTTTTGAAAAATAAAAATACTAAATCAAAATAAACCTTGAATCTCTTTAACTAGTAACATTTTGACCGTAGTGCAGATTTTTCGTTTTTATTTACTATCCAGAATACATGTTATTTATTATTGATATTGTTTTATAACATTCTTATATCATATGTTGACAAACTCAACATACACAATTTAATACTAAACGCTCAACTTACAAATTAAAATATTTGACTCTGAGGGGTCTCGAACGCGCGACCCTTGGGCCTAAAGCCCAACGCTCTAACCATTATGCCATACGCTCAATATATATATTTTACGAACTGTCGTTATAAGCTACGCGCTACTATTATTTCAAAAATATTGTCTAATAACTGTGATTAGTTATAATAATGGTTATAATCAAAAATACTCAACAAAACATAAGGGTATGTTGAAAATACACATTATACAATGTTTATTGTATTTTATAACAATTATTGATTTACCAGTTAAAATGACTGATTTAAGTTTGTAGATAAATTTAACAGACAAATCAGTCATTCTGTTTGACTGATTATCAATCAAATTCAGTTACTGATTGAATCACCAATCAACATGATTATTGTGCCAATGAAAATCATTGATTCGACAGTCAAAATCTGTTTGATTGATTCAAACTAAGAGTGTAATCAGCGTAAAAAAATCTATCGAAAGTAATAAAAAATTTCTTTGTGACAGAAATAAAGTTGATTTTTTTCTGACAGTATCAATTGAAACATTTTCCTTACCCGTTAAAAATGTCTTTAAATGTTTAAAAATCAATAAAAATTCTTTCGTAAAAAATATTTGGTGGCCCTGAAAAGGGCCGATTGTATCTATCCATCCGTGAAAATGTCAATTAAAACATTTTCCCTCCTTACTTTTTCGCAACCCTCTTTGCTGCAGCTTTTTTAGGAGAAGCAGCTTTCTTGGCTGCGGGTGCCTTGGTCTTCTTGGGAGAAGCTTTAGGCTTGGCAGCAGCGGTTTTTGCCTTTGGTGGTTTAGCTGCTACTACCTTGGGAGTCCTCTTTTTCTCGGCTACAGCTTTCTTGGTCCTGGCAGCAGTAGCTTTCTTCGGAGAAGCTGCTTTCTTGGCTTTGGGTGCAGCAGATTTAGGCTTCTTGGCAGCAGCTGGTTTCGCCTTGGGCTTAGCTTTGCCTTCAGCTTTGACAGCCAACTTGAAGGATCCGGAAGCTCCTTTTCCTTTAGTTTGGACCAAAGATTTATTTGCAACCGCAGCTTTCAGGTATCTCTTGATGAAGGTTGACTGTTTCTCAACATCAACGAGATAAGTAGCAGCAATGTACTTTTTGATGGCCTGTAGAGAAGAGCCACCTCTCTCCTTTAATGAAGCAATAGCTGCATTCACCATCTCGGAAGCTGGTGGATGAGTAGCTTTTGCCTGAGGCTTTTTAGCTTTCACGGCTTTTTTGGGTGTTGCAACTGCAGGAGCAGCTTGAGATTCAACTTTATCGGCCATTTCGACAGAGTTTAGAAAATTTCACGAGAGCGACGTTGCTAGTACGACGACTGAGTGAAGAATGAGCTAAACGCCATGGAGAGGGGGTTTTTGTTCACGAGCACGGACGGTGAAGAAAGGCCTCGACGTTCGTTTGCTGCCGCTTGTCGAAATTCTCTCTACAATGTGCGCTAAATTTTAAACTTTTACAATCTCTTGATTGCTTAATTATTAATACAATTTAACAAAATGAATAGATTATACTACATTACTTATCACAGTTTATGCCTAAAGAGAAAATTAAACGCAATTTAATGCCCTAGTAGTTAAAAATGGGATATTCTTGAAACGTTGCTTGTCAACACTCCACGGACTGGGTTACAAAATTATTAAATAATTTATTTATAATCTATGATTTTAAAAACAAAATTATAGAAATAGGTAGTCTATATAGTAAGTTATATGTTAAATAAACAAAATCCCTTGCTAGAACAAAATTAGATAGATGAGAAGTATTCAAAGTCAGGAATCAGTTCAAAAGTCGATTCAAAGCTAAAAATGTTGAAAATAGAGGTTTACCTATATATTAATAACGAAAATTATAAACTTATTAGTTTCTAATTTTTTATAATATATTTTCACTGCAGTTAAAAAATATTAAAAATTCGTCTTAATTAGAATCTGCTTTGTAAAATAGAATATTTATTATTATTCTGCTTCCTGGATTTAATTCAATGCTTCTCTTTATCACCAATTCGATAAAATCACTCAAAACCAGCAGAAATTTAAAACTTTTGCACTGAACTTTTGTTTTAAGTCGAATTTCGCTTTTTCTCATATCGGATTGGAAAGATCATTTAAAAAGCAATGAATCTACTGAAAAGAGATATTTTCGCTACTTGATTACTCTTTAAATCTGAATTGCATGAAAAATCGGTTACTAAATTTAATTTAAAAAAACTTCCCACTACTTTTTAGTTGAATTTCACTATTTCGTTGATAGTTTTTCTAAACTTTTAACTCAAGTTTTAGCGATATTACTAGAAATCTAGAAATTTTAAATACCTAATTTGAATTTGTAACCAATTTTTTACTAATTTAGATTAAGAAAGGTTTTGGGAAACAAAGAAAAAGTAGTCAACTTGGACCGATGCAGTCTAGGTTGGGCCACCTTTAAAAATCAATAATATAGAGGAAAGTGAAATAATAATTTAAATAAAAATCCCTATATTATTTATTTTTTAGTAGATTAAAAGGTTTAACCTTATTCTTTTAAGCCGTTTTAATAATAAATTAAAATTTTTTTTAAAAAAATTTTTTTTAAAACAATCTTATAAAAATTTTCAAACATTTTAGCAGTTTAAGCATTGTTAGTTTTGTTTTTTTAAAAAACATTACTATAAAATTAAAAAAAAAAAAATTTATAAAATTTTATATAAAATCTTAGAGAAATTTTATAAGATTGTTTTAAATTATAATTAATAATAAAAAATGTACACTTTATTTGAAAAAGATTTTTTTCAAAAAAAGTTAGGTTATATTAAAAAGAAATGTCAATTAAGTAAAATTGTAAAATATGAAATTTTTGTATCTTAAAAAAATCAAAATCAAAAAAAGTTGAAATGTTGAAACAAATAGTGCTGTTCTGATGAGGGTATAAGATCTTATTCCGAAACGCGTCAAACTGATGCTGATATTTGTATAAACAAATGAAGAAATAAAAAGCCGTATAGGACAAAAAAATTTTAATTTTCTTTTTAATTTTTTACTTTTTTTGTACCTAAAAAAAGTAATGCACAGCACCCTAAATTAGTAAAAAAAAATTGGACCACACCTACAGAATTGTGGTATTCGTGATCATGCGCAAAAATGCTGCGTCATGATCAGCTGACACACAACCTGAAATTTACTACTTTGTAAATTCTGGTAACCTATAAAATTATTTTATACTTGTGAAAAGTTCCGTATTTTTGAGAAAAATATATATCGATCTAAAATTCAATAATTTCGAAGATTTTTGAACATCTTAAAAGTCGAAGATGATTTTGTCTAATTTGACTACATAGTAGTGGGAGCGAGAATCGTTTCCTCCCTCCAAGTCAATGTTTAAGGGAATGCCCTTCAATCCTCAGACTATGCTATGGATTTTTCATTGTTAACTTCGTACTTTGAAAATGGCATTAGAAAACTGCAAGTTGTGCTTCTTCATCAAAAGCATTCTGGATATTCAGCATCGAATGGATGCAAAATTGGCGGCTTCACAAATTCAAGAATCTCCAAGGACAAAGGGGCAACGACGATTTTTAAACGGAAAGTTTGAAAAACAACTTCAGAAACATGAGCATATTTGTCCTAACCTAAAAGACAATTAATTCATAAACCAACAATCGGCCCTTTTCAGGGCCAACAAATTTTCTTACGTTTGGATTTTTCTTTTGTTTCGAATAACTTGATTATTTTTACAACAAATTCAGAATGTCTATTGTAGTCAATTATTATTGATATAAATTCACGGATTTTCTACACTGAAAAGAGGTTAGGAAATCTGTCAAACTTAGTTCCTTACAGCAGAAGTATTATAACCTCCGAATAACAGCAAATCCACTTTGGTGTTGCTCCTGCATTATTTTGGTACATATATTGTACCAAACGTGTTCCCCAGGACGTAAGATAGCTGCTGCTCTAAACTTTGGTACGGCTCTCATACCAAACTGAGACAGCTCTGTTACCAAATTGTAATCATCTATCTATATCGGTCATTTCGAACATATCGTGTACTAAACTTTTTTCGGTGTAGAACCGTAAGATACGGTTTTTCTAGATTTGTTTAATGGTTATAATGATAATTAATAAATTAAATATTTTAAATTGTGTTGTGGAGAAAGAGACGTAAGCACACTGAGAAAAATGCCAAGTTGAAAATTACAAATGGATTGTAAATTAGAACCAGTTTGTAACTCAATTTTTTGTAACTTTACAACGTTAGACGTAGCAAAAAAACGAAATGTTTAGTACATCGGCAAAAAATTTGTAACGATACAAGAAATTTGTAAGTTTACAACGTCAGACGTGGGACATATTTCGAGTCACGTTAGACGTGGTAATCTTACAATCCTCTTGTAATGAGTACAACGGACTGTACCAAAGCAAATGTCTTGTAAAGCAACAAATATGATTGTAATCATGATAAAATGTTTGTAATTGTACGATCGGAATGTAAAATTCGTAAAATTAGAAAACTGAGATTAACCTCGAAACCTTTGCGCAAATTTGGCGCGCATCACGTATATATATTTGTAAAATAATTCTCTGATTTTTCTAATTTTCAATTTTTTGTTCTCTTCAGAAATATATTTCAACGTTTTTTAAATTATCTTCTTAATAATATTTTAATTTAATATTTAAAAAAATATACATAAACAATTTAATTTTTGAAGAGTTTCTACTTTTTTTTATACATTTTTGTCACTGTTTCATTATCTTGTGCTTCTTTTTTTTTTATATTTTTTCATCTCTTTAGTAAATTACTTACAAATTAACATTTGAAGATTTAAATACGGATTATATTTAAAAAAGAAAACATTTTTTGATAAAAAAAAATTGGATAAATAAATAAATCAATTTTTTTTTAAATCATGATTTTTATCAGCACTGCTTTTAAGAATAAAACAAAATTTTCTTTTATTTCAGCTGTTTTTTTATTATCTATAAAAGAAAATTCCATGTCAGGGAAATTTGTAAATTGAGTTTTATTAAACGTTCTTTTAATACATATTAAAGAATAAAATTGAGGGAGTCTTAAAAAAAAAACCCAGCCAATTTTGAAAAAATACAATCTAATGATCAATTTTAGCAGCCATCTAATTTTACATTTATTTTTTTTTTTTTAGGGAAGAGAACCTTTTCGTAATTCTACAATGCTACAATTCTGTTTGTAAAAGGTACAAACTTTTTGTATTGTTACGAAAAACCTTTCCGAACATAACCTTTTTGTAATTCTACAAATCTATTTGTAAAAGTACAAACGCATTGTGTATATTACGAAACTATAGGTAACTTTACAAATTTTTCGTAAATCTACTACGTCTAACGTGACTCGAAATATGTCCAACGTCTCACGTTGTAAACTTACAAATGGCTTTTTTCTCAGTGCAGCAAAAAATGTTAGGTTATGTTTGTGACTTTTGGAATGAAAATACACAATCCGAAAAACTTTATTCAAATTTTGTCCATTTAAATTTTCATCTCCGTTTGTGTTAAGGAAGTTTTTCTGAAATTTTTACACAGATATTCGTAGAAATAAAGAATTTATAAGAAAAATTGTAAAACGGTATTTTCTATGATTGCATCAGCCATGCGGTGTCATATGTAGTTAGTTAGTTAGTTTAAGTTTTGACGTTGGCACTCATGCTGGTAAATTGTGTCATATGTAAACGACTGTTCCACGTCTGCTTCGCGCATGCGTACATTAGATAACAACGTGGCTGACGCAACGATAGAAAATACCGTTTCACACTTTTTCTTATAAATTCTTTATCTTTACGAATATCAGTGTCAAACTTTCAGAAAAACTTCCTTGATAATAAAGGAAAAACTTTGCCGTTCAAAGTTTTTATAGAATAAAAATACCTCACACAAATTCTTAATTTGAAAGTTGAAAACCTAATGTAGTCAAAGCTATTACTTTGGTATTGATTAATTATTAAACAAAATCACTTTGTTTACATTTAATTGTGCTTGATACTGAGTATATGTACTAAATTTTATTCAATTTCAATAATATTTGGCCAAGAAATGATGATATATTTATTAAACATATTATTTTTATGGTGAAAACCATAAAAAAACCCATAAAAATTTAGTTATTTTTGCAATTATCTCTATAAATATTGGAAATTTTTGAAATTGTTTCTAACAAAAGTTGTAGGTCTTCTAAAAATACACATTTTTTGTTTCTTTCATTTTTTTAATAGTTGTAACAGATTTCGAGAAAATGGATAGTAAAGTTAATCGTGCAGCGCAAAAAGCGGCGAAGAGAAGGCAGGAGCGTCTGTTTGAGGCGACCAGTTTGATTTTAGGTCCCCTTTCCGATTTTAATAGAACTTGGTATATTTACGTATTTTGACCCGCAAATTCGGAATATCATAGTGAAAATTGGAGCAAATTTAATTATCATGATGAAAACCATTAAAAAACCTATAATTTAAAGTTGGACCAAATTTAACAACGCGATTTGGTGCACATATTTTTCTACACCTCGTCTTACCAACAATTATAAATATTTTAAATATAATATTGAAAAATAAATTTACATAAATATATAAATAAGTAAACTAAATATTTGTTTGGGACTTAATTTATAAAATGTTAGAATTAAAAAAAAGTCAAAAAAATAATTGAAATTAAACAAAATAATTGCATATTTTGCAAATTAATTTTAAAAAAAATGAAATCAGTTTAAAATTGGGAAAAGTAATTAAAAAAATTATAGAAATGTTTTAAAAATAAAGAAAATAATTTAAATTTGAGAAGAATTCTTGAAAATCTTAAAAATAAATTGAAAATACCTTCCATTTAGGATGAGAATGTAAAAATATTGAATAAAGAAAAATTAGAGAAAATAGTTGAAAATTGAGATAAATAATTTAAAATTAAAAAACATAATTAAAATTTGAGAAAATAATTGACAAACTACATATTATATTAAATAAAGGAAAGTTAAAGAAAATTTCAGAAATGTACTTAAAGCTTTCAGAAGTTCATTGAGAAAAAAGAAAATAATTAAATATTAAAGAAAATAAATGAAAAAGATAAACATAATTTAAAATTTAAGAGAATAATTTTCAATTAAAGAGAAATAATTAAAAACTTTTTAAAAATTTAAAAAAAACTAAAGTAATTGAAAATTAAATGAAATGTCAGATAAATAGTTTAAAGTTTTTGAAATTATAAATCAAATGAAAAATTGGAATAATTGAAAAATGATTTTAAAATTTACAACTTGAAGAAAATAATTGAAATATGGTACAAACAATGATAAGTTGTAAAAAATAAATGACATTTGACTGAAATAATTGAAAAAAAAATACAGAATTTTTTTTAAATAAAAAAAAAAAGAATTAAAATTTGAGAAAAATACATGAAGATCTTAGAAATTGATTGAAGAAAATGAGAATAACTAAAAAATTGGAAAAAAGAATTGAATAAAGCTAAAAGTAATTGAAATTTACGATAATTAATCAAAAAGTTTAGAAATTATGAAAACCAATTAAAATAATTCAAAATTGAAAAAAAATAATTGAAATTTTAGAAAAATACATAAAAATCTAAGAAAATAATTGTAGAAAATGAGTAGAAAAATTAACAATCGAGTAAAATAATTAAAAATGATAAATTTAATTCAAAATTGAAAAAAATAATTGAAATATGTTGAATATAATTTAAGATTGAGAAAGAAAATTTAGATATGATGAAAATAATTTGAATATGAATAATTGAAAACAGTAAATAAAATTAGAGATCAATAAATTTCAAATAGTTCAATATTAGCTTAAAACAGTTTTGAACAAATGACGAACAGATTTAAATTTATTTTAAGCAGTTTCCAAGTAGTTTAAAGTAGTTGCTGGCGAGTTCCAAATTGCTTCAAACTGGTTTTTAACAATTCCGAATTATTTTCAAATACTTTTAAAGAGTTCTCAAGTAATTAAATAAATAAAATTCTAAAAATGTCAATACCAGTTTGAAATTGTTTTAAACTCGTCTGAAACAGTTTGAAAGTAGTTTCAAACTGTTTTTACAACTTGTTCTTAACTGTTTCTGAATAGTCACAAACAATTTTAAACTAGTTTTAAACATTTTTGAACTAGTTTAAAGTAGATTCAAACGAGTTTCAAATGGATTCTAAATAGTTTTGAACAGTTTAAAACTAGTTTCAAAAAAATCCGAACTAGTTTTGAACAAGTTTTGAACTGTCTCTAAATAGTTAGAAACAATTTAAAAATAGTTTTTAACAGATTAGAACTAATTTTAAACAGTTCCAGACTAGTTTTAAATTAATTTCAAAATATTTTTAACAGATTTGAACAACAGTTCTGAACTAGAATCAAAAAAGTTCTGAACTAGCCACATACAGATTTAGTCTAATTCTTATTAAGAACTAGTCTCAAACTTGTTTCAAATTGTTGCAAACTAGTTTCAAGCAATTTTGAAATTATTTCGAAAACACTCAGATCTTGATATATCAATTGTTCAGGTTTAGTCAAAATTTTCTCTGTTACAAAGGCAAGAAAAGAAATTGAAGGATGTTTAACCCACTGAAATAACCTCAAACTAGAAAATGTTTTTTTACATACAATAAAAATATTATTAAAATTGATTTTACCTTATTTTGAAAGACCGAGTTGTACATTTAAAAAAAAAGATTGGGCTGAGAAAAAATTTCTTGTTCAATAAAAATTATTATTTACCATTTTCTGTTTTTTCTTTAAAGTTAGTGAACATTTCTAATTTTCATTCAATTATGAGAAAAACTTACTCAATTTGATCTTTGAAAAATTTTCTACAAATATTTTCATTAAAAGTTGTTAAGAATATTTCGTTAAATAATTATTAAATAAATAAAATTTTTCTATTATATATTTTTTAAACAAAAGATATTGTAACAAAATCCAACAAACAGACTTGTAGAGAATATTTCAAAGATTTAAATGAGCTATTATTTGCCAAATTAGATGAAAATTACAATTTTTTAAAAGCTTCAAAGAAAAAACACAAAATGATAAATAAATTTTATTCGATAACAAATTTTCTATCAACATAATTTTTTTTAAATGTACAACTGCACTGTAAAAAATTTTCGAAATATATCGCACATAAAAGTAAGAAAATTTTCGAAAATGGGTACGAAATACCATTTTTCCCAAGAAGTTTCGAAATTTTTCGAGTTATTTAGAAAAATATATAGGGTTTTAAATTTATCAAAGAAAAAATAAATTTTTCTAAATGATGTTGGAAATGTTCGAAATGGTTTAAAATAAAATTCGAAAGAAATTCGAAATTTTTCGAAAAATATATATAGGACATAAAATTTCTGTAACGGGTAAGAAATTTTTCTAAACAATCTTAGAAAAGTCTCAAAATTTTTCGAAAAATATATAGGATTTTAAATTTCTCAAAGAAAAAAGAAATTTTTCTAAACAATGTTAGAAATTGTTCGAAATGATTTACAATAAAATTCTAAAGAAATTTGACATTTTTCGAAAAATATATAGGGCTTGAAATTTCTGTAACAGGTAAGACGTTTCTCTAAACGATGTTAAAATATGTTTGAAATTTTTCACTAGTTCCTAGCTACATATTTTGGCAATAGTTTTTTAGTGAAGCGGAGTTATTTCTTTATATTATCAAGAGTACGACTAAAGAGATGCTTAAAATAGGTAAGTTTTCCATTTCTTTTATTGAATTAGCTACAATTTTTTAAATTTAGATTATTATAAAACTTTTATGTAATTTTAAAACCGTCTTATTCCGATAGCTTAGAAATTATCTTTTAATTTTTAAAACTTGAAATATATATCTGCATTTTTATAACTTTCTGTATAGATGTTCAATTAAATTAATGCAACTGATAATGCGCTTCATAAAAATTTTCAATAAAAATATTTCTGTTTATATTTTCATTGACATCATCACAAAAATGTTTCCCGAGGTCTCAAAAATCTTGACCCCTTCAACAATGCACCCCCACAAACAAGTTTTTTTTCCTATCGAGACAACTCGCTTTGTCCTTTTACGACTTTCAACATGTGTTTCATCTCAACTGTCACTGTCCTGGTAAATTTCCTCAGTTTTCGTTAAATTTTGCTTCAGTAAAGACGTACTAAAAACGCTCATTCAAAGCTAAAAATTAAATTATACTGACAATTTGTTCTTCGGTTTTCAATATAAAAACTATAAAAACGCTTGTGAAAGTGCCATATAGACTGCTAAACTTGCTGGATAGAAAAGTGGATACTTACATTACTATGTAAATTATATAGGTATATATATAATATTTTTGTTTTTTACACCAAAAAATTATCTTTTATGTCAAAAATAAAAAAATGAAAATTTGGATTAATTATTATTAGTCAAATTCATTTTTAGATTATGTTAAAATTACTAATATTTTAGTAAAATTCGGTTTACAAATTCAATTACTCAAAATTTGAACTATTTTTTAGTTGTATTTTAACTAACAACTAGTCATATTTCACTAATAATTAGTTACCGTCAAGTGGGGCTATTTTGTGCACAAAACCGCTCTTTTTTTCACTCTATGCTTTATTAAAATTCAGAATTTGCAAAAATAAAAAATTTATTTATTCAGTTATGTTGTAGATATCCTTCTAAAGGTGTCCTATGAGTTAGCCGACAAGAAAAAATTTTCTATCTGAGTTATACAAACTCAAAGTTGTGCTCAAAATAAACCCCATGGTGGGGCTATTTTGTGCATCAAAGTTTGCTTATTTATAAAGTTGTGGAAAAAAAAGTTTTTAACATTTTTGCTGTATGAAGTATTATTTCTAGATATTGTAGAGTACAATAAACAAAAACAAAGCCAGAAATAATTTTTTTCTAGGAATTATTTAACTAATTTGAAAGTAAAACACTAAAATTTCACAAAAATGTAGATTTACAAAAAAAGTTATTTCTTTAAGAAAATTTTACTTAAAATAACTTCTTTTACATTTCTTGAGTTATTTTAAGAGAAAAAGTTTCAAAATTAACTTGAAAAGCATGTAAATATTAATGTTACATTTTTGAGGTTTTTAAGGCACCATGTGTAAAACTGAAATTTTCTGCTTATTTCTTCTCTTTTGTAACAAAAATAAGACAAAAATGTTTCAAAACGAAATTCTAAAGTAATTTATACTAACTACAAAACAAATTATTGGAAAAAATGGGATTTTAAAGAATGCACAAAATAACCCATTAAATCTTGTTTTCCAGTTTTTTACACTTTTTTCTTAAAATATGCAATAAAAAGTTAGCGCATCACGTATACATCATCACAACTAAATTGTCAACAAGTATTATTAATACCTTTAGAAACACTTTTAAACTTCCGGAGATCTGAACAAAATTTTGAGAACTGTGAAATTTTCCAGCTTGATTTTCACGACTTTACGATTTTTTTTCTGATTTCTGATAAAGAATTAGGTAAATTCATTTAGTACTCTCTGTAGCCTAGTCATCAAAAAATATTTATACCAAGTATCAAACTTAAGCAACTGAATATAAAGATTTTATTCATTAAAAACCTCGCGTGCACAAAATAGCCCTACTTGACGGTATTTTTAACTAATTTAAATGTAGAGAGTAATTTACTGATTATCAGTTAAAATCTACTGGTGAGTCAGTGCACTCAGAAAAAAATTTGTTTGTGACAACCAAACTTCAGTTAAAGAAACAAATTTTGGTTGAAACAACCAAATTTTGGTTGAAATAATAGAATAATTTTGTTGATTTAACCAAAAATTGGTTGTTTCAACCAAAATTTGTTTCTTTAACTGAAGTTTGGTTGTCACAAACAAATTTTTTTCTGAGTGTGACATACGACTGATTGTCAGTTAAATTCATCTGATTGAAATAAAGAAAACCCAGCCATTAAGAATCAGTTATACTCACTAATTGTCAGTGATATTTCACTGATTCAAATTTAAATATTATTGTAATATATTAATTTTATTATTAAGAATATATAATATATTATTATTCAAATATTTTGTAAAGTTCATTTAATGATTTTATGCCTATTTTAGAATGTTCTTGGATATGAATCCCAGCAAGGGGAACAAGAGGCAGAAAAAAAAGAAGAAATCAAAAATCAGGAGATGAAGATTCCCGTGCAGTTAAATTAATAAATAATATTATCAAATTTCAAACTCAAAATAATATATAGATTTGTATTTTTCTTGCCATGATTGTTAACAATAAATTTAATTTTTCCAGTAATTTATTTACGTTAAAAAACTGTTGGTGCTTTTTAATTATCGTATGAATATGGTTTCCTTCTTATATATCATTATATATGTATTATTAACGAGCGATAGTTTCTGTATTAAATTAAATTCTATTTCAATTTACTAATAGTATACTAGTCAGTAAAAAAATTCGAAATACGCTGATTGTGAGAAAAACAATAAAGAAGTTGTAAGGAGAAATTTCGCAATAACATGAATGGTTTTCTCCACACTTTTTTTCTCGAAAACTAAACCTATAATCATACATTTTAATTTACCAAAAATTTAAATTTGATAAAGTATTCAAAAATATTAACTCCGCAAATCCATCTATTTTTGGGATTCTATTTGTAAAATAAGTATCAAAACTGTTACACGTAACTATTGATATTTACTTTGCAAATTTAATCGCAATCAGTAGATGTATTTGCAAAGTTAAAATAATTTTGGATTGTTTTTTAAAATTAAAATTTTTAGTAAATGAACCTTTTTTTCTTACAAGTTTAGTTTTCAAGGAAAGAACTGTCCAGAAAACCATTGTCCCCGCCACTGAGAAATCTCTTCTTTTCTTTTTTTAACAAAAAACTCTTTTTATTATATTTTTTTATTAAAAATTTTTCGGTGAAATTTATCAGATTAGAAAGAAAGCAAAGAAGATTTTCAAAAATCGATTTTTTGCTTCTATATAAGGTACCTTTTTTCAAAGCGCGTCAAACATTTTAAATCTTTCCGAAAAATTTCTAACTGTACATGCAAGAAAAATTCTAACTTTTATAGCATGAAGTTTTTCCCTTCCTTTGCAGTAGGAGTGGGCCCTACTGCAGAGGGAAGAAAGAACTTCATGCTTTAAAGGTTAGACTTTTTCCTCCGTGTAGCTAGAAAGATTTCGGAACATTTTTTTTGAAAAAAAGGGAGCTAAGTTTTGATATTTTTCCCCATAATCTTTTTAAAACATTCCTAACTTTGTTTCGAATTATTTCAGAACATTCGTTTAGAAAAAAAACATACTATGTTTCGATATTTTTCCTAACAATCTTTTCGAAAAATTTAGAACTATAATTCGATGTAATTCAGAATATTTGTTTAGAAAAAAAATGGAAATATTTTTCGAAATTTTTCCTATCAATCTTTTTGAAGTTTTTCGAACTATGGTTTCGAATTATTTCCGAACATTCGTTTAGAAAAAAAAACGTACGATGTTTCGATATTTTTCCTATCAATCTCTACGAAAATTTTCGAACTATGCTTTGAACTATTTCAGAATATTTCTTTAGAAAAATTACGAACCAGGTTTCGAAATTAAGCTGGCAAACTTTTTTTCGAAATATTTCGAAAAAATTTTTTACAGTGTGCACTCTTAGTTTCAATCAATCAAATTTGATTGTTTGTCAATCAAATTTGACTGATTCAATCAATGTAGACTCGCTCACTGGTGGACCAATTAAATTGATTGTTTTAAATCAGTCAAACAACGTGATTGATTTGAATCAGTCAAATATACTGAAGAATTCAATCATTTTTGTTGGTATAATAATTCTGCTATAATTTTAATATCTTTTAAGCAAAAACACCTTATTTTTGAAAAATAAAAATACTAAATCAAAATAAACCTTGAATCTCTTTAACTAGTAACATTTTGTCCGTAGTGCAGATTTTTCGTTTTTATTTACTATCCAGAATACTTGTTATTTATTATTGATATTGTTTTATAACATTCTTATATCATATGTTGACAAACTCAACATACACAATTTAATACTAAACGCTCAACTTACAAATTAAAATATTTGACTCTGAGGGGTCTCGAACGCGCGACCCTTGGGCCTAAAGCCCAACGCTCTAACCATTATGCCATACGCTCAATATATATATTTTACGAACTGTCGTTATAAGCTACGCGCTACTATTATTTCAAAAATATTGTCTAATAACTGTGATTAGTTATAATAATGGTTATAATAAAAAATACTCAACAAAACATAAGGGTATGTTGAAAATACACATTATACAATGTTTATTGTATTTTATAACAATTATTGATTTACCAGTTAAAATGACTGATTTAAGTTTGTAGATAAATTTAACAGACAAATCAGTCATTCTGTTTGACTGATTATCAATCAAATTCAGTTACTGCTTGAATCAATCAAAATACTCGATTGAATCACCAATCAACATGATTATTGTGCCAATGAAAATCATTGATTCGACAGTCAAAATCTGTTTGATTGATTCAATCAATCAAATTTTGACTGATTCAAACTAAGAGTGTGTGTCTTTCAAAATTGAGTGGAATCAATTTTATTAGTATTGTTATTTTACGTGAAAAACTGTTTTCTAGTTTAAGGTTATGTCAATGGATTGAACATCCTTAAGGATCCCCACTTTTTAGAACTTTTGTTTTATATTTTTAATTTTTTAAAAATATATTGACGCTAAGTATGAACATAAAATGTGACTATAATTTGAAAAAAATCTTACGAAATAATTGAAATGTAAATAAATAAAACTAAAAATACAAATTTTAGAAAAGGAAATATTTCGAAAAGTGCTAATTAATATCTGTTAGAAGATTTGATAAAATTTTTTTTTGATTTTATCATTTTTCAAATTCGATCGTCTTTAGATGTAAAATATTAAAATTTGT
The DNA here is from genome assembly GCA_037103525.1 of Ganaspis brasiliensis. Taxonomy (NCBI): domain Eukaryota; kingdom Metazoa; phylum Arthropoda; class Insecta; order Hymenoptera; family Figitidae; genus Ganaspis; species Ganaspis brasiliensis. Next base: position 19,900 of record JAZKLR010000651.1, read on the forward strand.
TTAAATATATTTTTATTCCAGGCGAAGAATATTAAAGTTTCGAAAGTGGACTTCAATTCGGAATTTATCGTCAGCATAATTCTAAAATTAGATTAGCCTGCTCTTTGGAAAGCAGCGGAAAGTGTAAGTTATCATTTATGTCCAAATAATTAGCAAAAAATTATATTTATAAATCTCTCAATTTCGATCGATTTCAACTTTCATTTATTTAATTTTTAATCTATTTAAATTGCAATTCAAATTATAATTAATTTAAAATTCAATGAGTGTGAATTTAAATTTCTGTTAGTCTAAATTTTAATCAATCGAAATTTAAATTTAATCCAAATTTCAATTAAATCAAACTTTAATTTATCCATTTTTCAATTTACTCCAATTTTAATCTATTTAAATTTCAATCAGTTTACATTTCATTAAATTCGAGTTTTAACTAATATAAATTTTAATATTTTCAAATATCAATTCAATTTGAAGTTTTATTTCTTATAATTTTTCAAAAGCCTGACTTTCAATCATTCTTTATTTTTATAAAAACACTTTTGTAAACTTTGTAGTAAAAATTACACTTTCATGTCTTGATTTTCATATTTATGTAATTTTGTAAAATATGTCATTAAAGCTCTGAATTTTTATCAAAATTGTTTTTTTCCATTTTTTCACGTATTTTCCTGATTTGATGAAAATGTTTTTTAACGAAGTTATGCGGATTTCAATTTTTTATGTTGGAAAGTGAGATTACAAGAAAATAACGTTAAAAATTTCTAAAGTTATTATATCTTTTTTGCTATAGTATATTTTCAAATGATCCTTTCTGTGTCTAATTAGGGCTTTCATGATTTTTTAAATTCCACAAGTGAATTTAAAATATTTTCAAATTGAACAAAATGGCGGCGTTTCTTAAAAAAAAAATAAAAATAATTTTTTCTCAAAAACGCCACAGTTTTATTTCTCTCGATTTTTTTACTATTTTCTGGAAGTATAATCCTCTTTAAAAGTAGAATCAAAGTCTCATGACTTTTATCTCTAACTTGAGAATCGTTTGAACTATTAAAAATTTTCCATGGATACAAGTAAAAATAATACTTGCAAAAATGCCAACTTTTTTCTTATAAATTATATAACCATAAACACCAGAAAGTAGTAAAAAAATGAAGAAAATATTTTTGCGTTTTTTTAAATAGACTTTTTTACTCTATTTTTTAAGAGGAACATTTTTTTTATTTAGAGTTTGATTGTATGTAGTAGAGGGTTTGAAAAAACTTTGAATTTTCTTTTCTTAAAAAAAAAACAAATTTTTTATTCTTCTCCAGGAAGTGGGACTCCAATAAATTCTTTAGGAAATAATCATTATACCTCCAGAAAGTATAGTAGAAAAAATCGAGAAAAAAACATTGCAGTTTGTAAGAAAATTTGATTTTTATTTTTTTAGAAAAAACTTTTTTTTTCGAAAAACATTTTGTTAAATTTGAAAATATTTTAAATTCACTTGTGGAATTCAAAAGAACATGAAAGCCCTAATTAGATACAGAAAGGATCATTTTAATATTATATACAATAGCAAAAAAGATTTAATTTTAAAAATTTTAACATTATTTTCTTGTAATCTCACTTTTTAACTTAAAAAATTGAAACCCACATAACTGTTGAAAAAAATTTTCACCAAAAAAATCCTTTAATTAAGCATTTTTAAGAAATTTCCTTCAATTAAAAATCTTTAAGGAGGAAGTTCTCTGCATTGTGACATAACCGCAAACTAAAAAAATGCACTGGATGTACTGTAAAAAGTCCTAAGAATATAACCGAGTTTGAAAGTATGGGACATTTTACAGAGAATGGAAAAATCACGCATTTAATATGACAACATAACCTTAATTTAATGAGAGATTTTTCCTTTTTTTGTAAAATGTCACACTTCTAAATTGGATTATATTCTAAGAACTTTTTACAGTGTGGGTTTTATTCCCACTAAATAAAAATATCAACATTAATTTCATGACATTTCAAAATATCTAGTTGTACATTTTTCAGAAAAAATAAGATTGAGTTACACTGAAAGAAAAACAATTTAAAATTTACTTGAGTTTTAAGTATTATTTACTTTTTTACTCAAGCAATGGAAACAAATTAAAAATTGCTGTGAAACCAGGTAATTTTTACTTTGTTTTCTAAGGATAAAAAAATGTCACTTTTCGAATCAAATTTGACGTTTTGTATTTGAAACGAATATTTGGAGTAATTAAAAAAAAATAAATAATAAATTAATACATAAATTACTTTTCTACTTACTTTTATTTATACTTCCATTATTAAATCTTCCGGAATATAATTAAAATTTAACTTCGAAGAGTTTGACACAAAACGTCAAATTTTCTTCAAAAGTGTCATTTGTTTTTTTTCTTTTTAGAAAACAATGTAAAAATTACCTGGATTCACAGCAAGTTTTAATTTATTTGCATTGCTTAAGTAAAAAAAGTAAATATTACCTAATTCTCAAGTAAATATTAAATTGTTTTTTTTCAGTGTACAATTTGTTGTTAAATAATAATTATTTAATATTTGATGCTTTTTCTTAATTAAAATCTGCGATTTGCATCCAATTTTAATAAATAATACCTCTTTAACTAGTTAAAATATTCTCTACAATTTTATTTGTTAGACCTTTGTTTAATATTGTTTTGTTTAAACAATGCGCAGAAAACAAACTGTAATTGCTTAATAACAACGAGAAAAATGAGCTATTGTGCCTGTCAAAATTGAATGAAAATTAAAGATTTTAACCGGATTGAAAGAAAAAACATAAAATTGAAATGTAATGATTATTACACAAAGTTTAGCCAAACCTAATTTTTTCTGTAAAGTGCACAACTGGATCTTTCAAAATTTTGTGAAATTCAAGTTAATATTTGGTGGGAAAAGCTATTGTTTAGTCTGAGATTATGTCAATGTAGAGAACCTTCTCAAGAGATTTTCTTGAATTAAAATTCGTTAATAGATTCTCCTCAACTAAAAAAATCTCATTGAATTCTGCCCGTTTTCCTATTTACTTATTTATTTCTTACGACGGGCCGAAAGTCGAATAATACACCTTTTTATCTGATCGATTACAGTCCGTATAAGTGAATAACAGAATAATGGATAAGAACACAAAGAATGAAACAGTTTAATTCAACGTAAGAAAATTTGGTGGCCCTGAAAAGGGCCGATTGTGTATATTGATGAAGATAGAAAATTTAACCGCCGAAACCGTAAAGAGTACGGCCTTGACGTTTCAGAGCGTAGACGACGTCCATGGCGGTGACAGTCTTCCTCTTGGCGTGTTCGGTGTAAGTGACAGCATCACGGATTACGTTCTCAAGGAATACTTTGAGAACACCACGAGTTTCCTCGTAGATCAAGCCAGAGATACGCTTGACTCCACCACGACGAGCCAGACGACGGATGGCGGGCTTCGTGATTCCCTGGATGTTATCACGAAGAACTTTACGATGCCGTTTCGCTCCTCCTTTTCCCAAACCTTTTCCTCCCTTTCCGCGACCAGTCATTTTTTAAAATTGAGTTAAAGCGACCTTAAACGACGAAAATCAAACGAAGAATGCTAAAATTACGGCAAAAAAAAAAAAAAAAAAAAGGGGGGGGAGGAGGGGGCCCCAACCATCGCCCCCTCCAGTGAAACCCACAACAGAATCGCGGGCATCAGGCACGGCGAAGCCGTGCTGACGCGCGCAAGTTCCTAATGGTCTCTCCTGAAGGAAAATTTGACTGGGAGGTGTTGATTGATTTACCCAGGGCGGGCATTTTTGACAAGATCTGAGAGAAAGTAGTAAGGCAGGGCGGCTATGTGAGACAAATTGACGTTTACGTTTATTGTGGAAAAAAAAGCCAGCAAGCGGCAAAAAACAACCACAATGTCTACAAAATATAGAGAAGATTAAAGTTAGCTGAAAGAAAAAATTAAATTAAATACAAATTTAATATTGAATATAATGGGAGGATGGGAAGGGTAAGAATTTAGCCGTTAATCATGAGAAAGTCTTTCGGTTTTGGATGCTTTCTAAATGGATCAAATGGATAATCGCCGAGGGTTGAAATATGCGAAAATTTTGATTTTGAGGATCTGTCATAAAATTTAGTTGACATGTCATGTATATAGTCAGAAATAAGAGGAAGATCGAACTCTTTATGAAGAAGAGAATTTTTGGTGTATCTTGGAGTTTTTGTGATGCGTCTAAGAAATTTATTTTGTATTACTTGAACTTGGTTGATATTTGTAGGAGCAGTTCCTCCCCAAACTGAGCAAGCGTATGTAATGATTGGGCGAACGAAAGTTTTATAAATTAAGAGTCCAAATTCTGGTTTTAAGCTAGAATTTCGGTTAATTATGGGATGTAATCTTGAAACAACTGCGGCAGCTTTGCATTTGATATCTTGGATGTGTTTATTGAATTTAAGGGATTTTTGGAGATTCTGTCCAAGGTATTTAACAGTAGTTTTCCACGGAATAGGATTACCAAAGATTACTGGTGGTAGTGGAAGAGGTTTCTTTTTGGTGGTAAAAATAACAGCCTCACATTTGGATGTATTAATTTTAATTCTCCAGTAATTGCACCAATTTTCTATGGCGGCAAGTGCTTTATTTAAAATTTTCAATATTACTATATTTGACCAGGAATCAATGTAAATGACAGTGTCATCTGCATAGATGCCCATTTTGATTCTTGGAATTGTAGGCATATCGTTAATATATATAATGTATAGAACAGGTCCAAGGATACTACCCTGAGGGACACCAGCAAGTATATCGAAAAAGGAAGAGTAGGTATTATTTATTTTGACTCTGAATTTTCTGTTTGTGAGATAAGAGTTGAGTAGTTTAATAAGCTTAAGTGGGAATTTATAATCGTGAAGCTTCTTAAGAAGACCTTTGTGCCAAACACTATCAAAAGCCTTCTCAATATCAAGAAAGACTGCTCCAGTGTTTCTATTATGGTTGAAATTATGTGTAATGTATTCAACAAGTGTGAGGATCATATGTTGTGTAGAGTGTTCTTTCCGGAAACCGAATTGTTCGGGTCTAATGATGTTTGCTGTTTCAATAATATCATTGATTCTCTTTAGAATTATTTTTTCAAAGATTTTACTGAGGGTGTTTAGAAGACTAATGGGTCTATAACTGGTAGGTATGCTTGGGCATTTTCCCTTCTTTTGGAACACCAAAATATTGGCAATTTTCCAAGAGTCAGGAAAATAATTTAAATCAAAACAGGCGTTGAAAATTGTGGCAAGAAGAATTAGACAAGAGAAAGGCAGTTTCTTGAGAACAGTATTGGATATGGAATCAGGACCAGGGGCTTTATTACTTTTTGTTGTTCTAATGAATTTAGCTATTTCCGTTGGATTGGTCTTCTTAATGTCGTGGGAATCGTTTAAAATTAATATAGAATTTACTTCTTGTTCTATTTTATTAATGTGCATATCTCCAAGGGGTGTGCTATGTGGAGTAAATTGTTTAGAATAAGATGCTGCAAGAAGATTAGCTTTATCATTTTCATTGAGTGCAAAAGTATCATCCGGATTTTTAAGAGGTGGGATATTAGTCATAGGTTTAGTTAGTGCTTTAGTCATTCGCCAAATTGAATTATCTTTAACTTTAAGGTTAGAAACAACTTTATTCCAGTTATTACAGTTAGATTGGGAAATTTTTGTTTCAATTGTTTTACGTAAGTGGTTTATAGTAGTTTTAAGTATTTGACTATTATTCTTTCGAAATTTTTGAATGAGTTTATTTCTAATTTTAATTAATTCCAAGATTTCAGGAGAAAGTGGCGATTCAAATTTTTTGAGATTAGTTTTGGGAACTGATGAATCAAGAGCTGTTTTAATGTTATTTGTTAGTTTTAATATTTCGCTGTCTATTTCATCTATATTTGTTATTTTTACATTATGGTCGGTATCAGTATCAAGTTGGATGTAGAACTTAGCCCAATCTGCTTTCTTAAAATTTAGACGATGTTCTCTTTGAATTTTTTCACACGTTTTATGAAGAGTAAGAAGAACAGGTTTGTGATCGGAGTCAAATTTGTCAAGGGCGGTAGCTTCAATATTGAAAAGATTATTTTTAGTGATTGCAAAGTCAATTAAATCTGATTTATGTTTGGTATTTTTAGGGAAGAAAGTGTGTGAGTCAGGTGCAGTAAAAGCAAGGTTACTCTTATTTATAAATTCAAGCAGATCTTTTCCTTTCTTATTTACATATCTACTATTCCAAATAGTATGTTTAGAGTTTAAATCGCCTGCTAGTATTACCGATGGGGCTAAACGGAAGAGCTTTTTAAAATCATCAATAATGAGTTCTTTAGAGGGAGATTGATAAACTGAAACTATTGCAAATGGATTACCTCGAATTTTAATTTCTACAGCCGTGGCTTCTAGAGTTTTAAGGTTAGGTATGGGTTTCTCATAATGTTGAATATCATCTTTAATAATGACTGAAGTGCCTCTGTTGGTATTATTTGAATAAACTTTATAGCCTTGAACTTTTAAGGGTCTTTTTGTAATCAAGGTTTCACACAAAAGACAGATGTTTATATTATGTTTGTGAAGGAAGGTAGTTAATTCGGCCCTCTTTTTATTTATGCCTAGGGCATTCCAATGGATAATTTTTAATGTTTCTCTACTTGAAATGGGCATTGTTAATTGAGAGGTTTAGAATCTGTTCAATGATCTGGGACGTGTTTATGATGGCTTCAGTAAGTGAGAGGGTTCCAGACATGATTTTGGAAGAAAGCGAGAGAGCTTCTGAGATAAGAGAAGTGAGTTTAGTCTTGATCGCGTTAGTTTCCTGTTTTTTGGAAGCGTTACCGAGAGGGGGACGAGATGATGACGTGACCTTAGGTTTAGCAGCGACAGTATTTTTTGAATTTGTTACTGGACGTTTAACGACATCATTGTAAGGTTTTTTACCAACAGCCTTTAGTATCCCCTTTCCTAGACTATTGACAATGACTGCGGTATGATTTTCTGGAATGGGAATTTTATTGTCGGGAATTAAAGTGGTCTTTTTTATAGAATCTGACGGTTTAGAATTGCGGATTCTGTTTGCAAGCTTGTTGGAAGCTTTTTTGAAGATCGGACAACCTTTGTAATTAGCAGTGTGATTACTGCCACAGTTCGCACAAGCGGCATCCACCTGCCGAGTTTTTTGACATGCTGCAGTGAGATGAGATTCACTACATTTAACGCACTTAGGACTAGCATGGCAATTGGCTGCCACGTGATCGAATCTCTGGCAGTTAAAACACTGTAGAGGTTTTTTAGGTTTTTGATAGGGTTCCACATGAACCCTTATAAAAGACAGAACTTTGATTTTTAATAATTCCGACGACTTTGGAATATTAGGAACGGTGATAAGCACCATTGGTAGAGGTGCTTTAGATATCGAATTGCGCATTCTAGAACACGCATTAACAACGAAGCCCATTTCTTTGAGGTCGGCGATTACATCATCCTCGGGGTAGGTAACCGGGATGTTTCTAATGACAAGTTTAATTGGGGGAGAATCGGCACTCTTATACAGGAAATATTCAAAACCTTGCTGATCCAGAGCACTAATAATAGCTCTGTAATCGTCCAAGAACGAAGTATTAACTGAATAAACGCCATTGCGTTTGTCGTAAATAACTGGTGGAAACTTACATGACGTCTTGCAGATCTTATGCAAGATATTAAAGGGGTGATTGGCCTCATCGACAATCACATTGATCGGAGGAATGCGAGGCTTCTTGGCAGCTGCAGGTGCTGGAACAGTAGCAGAAGCAGAAGAGGCTGGGGCCGCTTTGCCAGCAGTAGTCATGGTAGCGTCAGCCTGTTTCCTGACTGAATTAGTGGTTCCTTTCTTGGAATTCCGTTCTGATGAAACGAAATGAGACCCAGATTGACTGGGGAAGCTTGCACTGGAACTTAATGAAGAAGCTTGTGAAAGTTTCCTCTTCTTACGGCTCGATACAACTGAGAAACCATCCTGGAAACTCAGATCATCCTGGAGTTCCATTAAGGAACGTAAAGGTACACTTTCCTCGGCGCCTTGCGCCATTGCGTCACAGTTGTGACTCCTCCTTGAGTCCTGAAAAGGACTGATAAGCTACGTTAGGGAAAATCGAGAGAGCTCTACGAAGTTGTAGTATGACAATCAATAGACCAATCGAACTACTGACCAATCGAATCGCAAGGATCCCTTCCCTATGTGTATTAGCCAATAGCGTGCTACTTACCACCTCTCACCGAAAAAGGCATCGATTCAACAAAACTACGTGTTCAGTCGCGAAACTTCATTGTTTCTTTAGATTTCTTCGTGTAAACGTCGCATCTTTTCGAAATGGCTCGTACCAAGCAAACCGCTCGTAAATCTACCGGAGGAAAGGCTCCAAGGAAGCAGCTGGCTACTAAAGCTGCAAGGAAGAGCGCTCCAGCAACTGGTGGAGTTAAGAAACCCCATCGTTACAGGCCCGGAACTGTCGCTCTCCGTGAAATTCGTCGTTACCAGAAAAGCACTGAGCTTTTGATCCGCAAGCTTCCTTTCCAACGTTTAGTCCGTGAGATCGCTCAGGATTTCAAAACCGACTTGCGTTTCCAGAGCTCTGCTGTGATGGCTCTTCAGGAAGCCAGCGAGGCCTACTTGGTTGGTCTGTTTGAAGACACCAACTTGTGCGCCATTCACGCCAAGAGAGTAACCATCATGCCAAAAGACATTCAATTGGCCCGTCGCATCCGAGGAGAACGTGCTTAACTTATTCTCTGTTTCTATAATTCCAATCGGCCCTTTTAAGGGCCACCAAATATTCTTTCGCTGGGTTTTCTTTTGTTTCAATCTATATTTACTTGACCTAAAAGCCATGCAGAGGGTAAAATACTTTTATTTATGTTTTTTTTATAGTTTATTTGTAATTAATTTTCTAAGTGAAGCATAACGCACAAGTTAATAGGTATCAGATACTTTCTGATTTAGCGAAATTTGTAAGTACTATAAAATTTCTAAGAACATCGTAAAACATTTTCTAATGGATAAAGAAATTTCAGAAATAATTTTTTTTTAATTGTGTAGATGAGAGTGGCCTTGGTTAGACAAGAATACTTTTTGTCGCCCGTCAGAGAAATGTTTGTTGGTCAAACATTAAATTAATTTTTGGTGTACACAGTTCAGATTTAAAATATAAAAATATTGACATAACCTTAATCTTATGAAAATTTTCGAAAAGAGGTGGAAAAGGGTGACAAAAAGAAGCGGGAAATTTGGAATGAATTCGGATCCATCTATAATAACATTGAAATGATTGAAATGTACAAATATAGGGTAAGTGCTAGTAAGTTCGGCCGGTATCAATAGTTGGCCAAACATTTATTTTCTTTTAGAAATAAAGTGTTAAAATATTTCAAATTAAGTAATAAAGTAAAATGGCAAATTTACTTTGTACTAAAATTTTAAAAAGTAAAACTAAATTAATATAGTTTAGAAGTTATAACGCTCTGAAAGTTGTGGCCGACTTCAGAATCACAGGTCGACTACTGTATCTTTCACCCTATGTGTACATTTTTCAAAATAGGTCAATTATATTTTTTATATGTACTGATTGAATTTTTAAAATTAGTATTATAAAAGCATAAAAACAAAGCAAATTAGAATTATAATTGTGCTAAAAGTCCATTTCAAGTATTTTGCAACAAATAAAAAAAAAGAGGATAAAACATGAAAAACAAAAAATTGTTTTTTATTAAATAATATTTACAATAAGTTCTGGCTTCCTTTCGAATAGTTCTAGAGTTCCTTATACATTTTAGAAATAGTTCTGGCGATTAAATACCAAAACAATCGATTTAACATGATGGGGGGCCAACTTCACGTGGCCCCCCTTTTTTGCAAAAATCGATATATTTTTAGAGTTCTGAGTAGTTTTTAAAGAGTTCTAGAGTTCCCTGTACTTTTTATCAATAGTTCTGCCCATTAAGGCAAAAAAAAAAATTTTTCAAAAAAATAGTCGGCCCCCACATTTTTTTTAAATTACATTATTCTAATCAAAAATGAACTATTACAAAGAGTTCTAGAGTTCCCTACACATTAAACATAAGACAACTAACTCAAAGTCCTAAAATTTTAAAAACCATCACAATCCAAACTCAAAAGCAAATCAATAAACAACTTTGAAGTTGCAAAATTTATTTGAGTTTTTAAAAATTTAGAGTTCTAAGAGTTCTGATCAGAGTTCTGTTGGCCCCCCAAATAGTTCTACAAGAAATTCTAATAAAGTTTTTCTCTAAAGTCAAAATCCAAAAAACTACACAATTTTAAAGTTTCAAAATTTTTTTGAGTTTTTAAAAATTTAGAGTTCCAAGAGTTCTAATCAGAGTTCTGTTGGCCCCCCAAATAGTTCTAAAGGAAACGTTAATAAAGTTTTTCTATAAAGTCAAAATGCAAAAAACAACACAACTTTAAAGTTTTAAAGTTTTTTTGAGTTTTTAAAAATTTAGAGTTCCAAGAGATCTGATCAGAGTTCTGTTGGCCCCCCAAATAGTTCTACAGGAAATGCTAATAAAGTTTTTCTCTAAAGTCAAAATCCAAAAAACTACACAACTTTAAAGTTTCAAAATTTTTTTGAGTTTTTAAAAATTTAGAGTTATAAGAGTTCTGATCAGAGTTCTGTTTGCCCCCCGGAGTGCTCTACAAAAAACACTTATAACATTTTTCTCTAAACTCAAAATCCAAAAACTTATTAACGTTCAAAGTGACCCAAAAAATTTTGACTGTCATAAATTTTAGAGTTCCACTTTTTCTCTCTCCAGTCCTACAAGCTAGGTAGTCTGGGATTGGAGCGTGTGAAGAAAATTATCGGCAATGTGAGGGTATATATGCCTTATGGAAGGGAAACTCTTCGACTCTTATCTGGTTTAAATTTCAAAAACGAGTATTTATAAATTGTTATAACGGAAAACCAATAATAACTATTGTGAAGTTCATTTCTCAATAAGTAATTAAAAAACACCATTCACGATAAAAAGGCCTATGAGTCTTAATGTCACACACAATACTAAATGACACATGTTATTTAAATAAAATAAAAATACTCTAAATGTTTGTAAATTTAACAGAGATTAAATTTGAATTTTCTAAACTACAAAAAAAAAATATATATAAAGAAAAATATTTAGATGTCACTCAATGCGCTTAAAGTTTTCCATGCATTTTAAGTGAAAAAAAAAGTTTTTAGTAAAATTTAAATCGGTAACTATATTTCTCTTCAGAACATTTCAAGGAGTATTGCCAAATTGTTTATTTCACTATTTTTATAATAAGTCCTCCAAAAGACGAATGTAACCAGTTACTAACAACAAACTAAACATAACAATTATAACAAGTTTAAACAAATTATAATCAGTGTGGCCATAAGTTTTATGAATGTAAATTCCCGGTAAGTTCCAGGTTTTTCGCAGTGATATTTTTGTATTTCCCGGTTATATTTTTAAGGGAAATTTAAAAATAACTTTAGATTTTAAAAAGCTTATTATGACATTAGTAATTGTAAGGAACATTTGTATTCATGACATAAGTAACAATTAATTTTTTATATCAGAATGGCCGCAAATTTTCATTTTCAAACACACCTGACTTTCCCGGAACTTTTCCCTGATTTACAGTTTTTGCGGACACCCTGTATATGGATCTTAAAGAAATTTTTAGAACAGCAAAAATTGGAACGAACGACTATGTTCTAAAACTCATTAATTAAAATGTCTTTGATTAAATCACGCTTTAGGCGAATTTAAATTCTTAGAATTTCTTGTCAAATTAATTTAAAGAATTACAAATTTTTACTTAATAAAACTCTTGGAATAATGAATTAATTTTTAACATTATTTTTATTTTATAAAATAAATTTTTAAATTAAATTTTGATTTAAAAGAATTTTAATTTAATCGAATTTTAACTTAAAACAATTCTTATTTAACAGAACTCGTGTTAAGAACGTTCAACCGCTTGATCTAACCTCAAAATAAAAAATGGTTTGCAAACAGCAAATAAAAATAAACAATTTCTCGAAATTGTAAAAGATTCACTTGTTCAAGTAACAGAAAAAATTAGATTAGGCAAAAAATATTTTCAAACAATAATTATTAAACACTTTATGTTTTGTCTTTATTTGTGACTAAACCACTTGTAATTTTCATCTAATTTTGATAAATAATAGCTGATTTTACTCTTTGAAACATTCTTTACAGTTCTACTCATTTAACTTTGTTCATAATATGTGACGTGCTTTGAAGAAAGGGACCTTAGAGGCAAATCGGTAATTTTACAGGAGAGAAGTTTATTGAAGTTAAATCAACCATAAACCGAAAATCGATTTTTACCCTCTAAGGTCCCTTTCTTCACACAGAAAAATCTAACTGCGATTTTTGCTGCATGTGATTTTCAGGTAAATGAAATTCTTAAGATTAACTCTAGATCATTGCTAAATGTCTCTTTATTTTGATGTTAAATTTACATATATGGGTGACTTTCTGCTGCATTGAAATTTTCACCAAATCATATATTAAATTAACAAAATTTTTTTTCAGTGCATAGCGAGACATATTTTGTTCAAAAGTTATTAAAAAAATCAAATTTGTTTTTAAGAATTTTTTTTAACAAAATATTTTTAACGAAATTCAAAGAGTAAAATTGTAGAGAATGTTTCAAAGAGTAAAATAAGTAATTAGGGGAGGTGGGGGCAAGACGGGGTACCTGCCTTAATTAAGAAACTAATTAACCAATCATGGTCATTTTTTGCATAACATAGTACCGTTACAATAGTTTTTGATTGGCCAAGTCACTGATTGATGAAACCGAGTTTTTTATTTGTTACATGAAAAAACTATTTTTGACGATTTTCTTGTCATTTTTGCATTTTATTTAGAACGTGTTTGATATTTTAATAACAACATTTTATATACTATATAATTTTATTCATGTTCAACAATGATTAGACTTAAAGTTAAGCACTTGCTTATTTCCGTTTCGAAACTTAATTTTTTAATGAAATTCCGTATGTGGGGGCAAGACGGGGTATAGGAAGTGAGGGCAGGATATGGTACTGAAAACCAATCATTTTTTTATTTTATGAAAAAAAAATCTTTTTTTGGTGATTTTTCACACTATTTATAACGTATTGTTATTTAAATAATACATTTAGAATACAGGAGCAGGTAACCTCTTGTTTATTTCTATTCTAAAAGTTATTGTTTTTTGAGGTTAGTTTTGTAATTTAATTTTACATGAGAGAACTAAAATTAGGCATTAAACTTGTTCTTTAGTTTATTTTACAAAATCAATAAACGTGTTTGCGAAAGTTGTAAGGAAAAATAGCTTGATTTTTATACTACCCCATCTTACCGCCATGTTTTGTAAAATGGAAAATTTGAATTTTTTTGCGTATTCTTAATTCTATATTTAATTAAGTAACAAATGTTCGAAATAAGACTCTTTCATGGAAGACTGATTGCCAAGGATTATTATTATAATAAATAAAATATTTTTGAATCGATAATATTAGTGTCATTGAGCTTCAAACCTTAGCAGTCTTGCCCCCACCTCCGATAATTTTCATAATTGGGTGAAAATAATCACTATGAACGTTAATAACTTTTTGGATTTTGAGTTTAGAGAAAATTGTTATTGGGGTTTTTTCTAGAGCACTCCGGGGGCCAAACAGAACTCTGACCAGAACTCTTGGAACTCTAAAATTTTCGAAAGTCAAGATTTTTTGGGTCACTTTGGACGTTAATAAGTTTTTGGATTTTGAGTTTAGAGAAAAATCTTATTAGGGTTTTTTGTAGAGCACTTCGGGAGGCAAACAGAACTCTGATCAGAACTCTTAGAACTCTAAATTTTTAAAAACTCAAAAAAATTTTGAAACTTTAAAGTTGTGTAGTTTTTTGGATTTTGACTTTAGAGAAAAACTTTATTAGCATTTCCTGTAGAACTATTTGGGGGGCCAACAAAACTCTGATCAGATCTCTTGGAACTCTAAATTTTTAAAAACTCAAAAAAACTTTAAAACTTTAAAGTTGTGTTGTTTTTTGCATTTTGACTTTATAGAAAAACTTTATTAACATTTCCTTTAGAACTATTTGGGGGGCCAACAGAACTCTGATCAGAACTCTTGGAACTCTAAATTTTTAAAAACTCAAAAAAATTTTGAAACTTTAAAGTTGTATAGTTTTTTGGATTTTGACTTTAGAGAAAAACTTCATTAGAATTTCTTGTAGAACTATTTGGGGGGCCAACAGAACTCTGATCAGAACTCTTAGAACTCTAAATTTTTAAAAACTCAAATAAATTTTGCAACTTCAAAGTTGTTTATTGATTTGCTTTTGAGTTTGGATTGTGATGGTTTTTAAAATTTTAGGACTTTGAGTTAGTTGTCTTATGTTGAATGTGTAGGGAACTCTAGAACTCTTTGTTTTAGTTCATTTTTTATTAGAATAATATAATTTAAAAAAAAATGTGGGGGCCGACTATTTTTTTGAAAAAATTTTTTTTTTGCCTTAATGGGCAGAACTATTGATAAAAAGTACAGGGAACTCTAGAACTATTCGAAAGGAAGCCAGAACTCCGAAAAGAAATCCAATTGGTTGATAGTGGGGGGCCAACTTCACATGCATCATTTTTTATATATATTTTAATTTCTTGAAATAAATGCAAAAAACCATTATTTTTATGGTTTTTAGCATAAAGATGAGCTATTCGCCAATTTTCACTACGATTTTCGTAATCAGCGCATCAAATTACATAAGTATACGAAGTATCAAAAAGATTTGAGGTTCAAGCTTTTCGGAAGCTTATCCAATGAATTAATGCCAAAATAAAAATTCCTTCCGAATGTATAAATATTTCTTTTTAAAGTCCCTAGAGACCAAAATGATTTTAAATCAACAGAGGCCTTCGTAAAAAAATTTGGTGGCCCTGAAAAGGGCCGATTGTTTAAGAGCATGAGGTAGGATATTTAAGCTTTTTTCTCGGTCTTTTTGGGAAGGAGAACAGCTTGGATGTTGGGTAAAACACCACCCTGGGCGATGGTAACACCAGAGAGGAGTTTGTTCAATTCTTCGTCGTTCCTGATGGCAAGCTGGAGATGACGAGGGATGATTCTCGACTTCTTGTTGTCACGAGCGGCATTACCTGCCAACTCCAAAATTTCAGCAGCCAAATACTCCATCACTGCTGCGAGGTAGACTGGAGCACCAGCACCAACACGCTCAGCATAGTTGCCTTTGCGCAAGAGACGATGGATACGTCCAACGGGGAATTGAAGTCCAGCTCGGGTGGACCGAGTCCTTGACTTTCCCTTTACTTTGCCTCCTTTACCACGTCCAGACATTTTGAATTTTTTTCGAGACACGAAGTGACACTATTGAGAGAAGTCAGAATAATACGTTTTGCCGTCAAAACGCGTCTATTTACGCTCTCGCACGGGGCGTGGCTACGCTAACCTTTCTCTCTGCTGATTGGGAGATGCGCGCTCGGTGCACCGAGCTCTAACCAATCGGCTATTTTCTTCGCTCTGACTGGTTCGAGCTCAACACGTCAAGCAACGTAAATAGCAAAAAAAACGGATTTTTGTCAAATTTTTAAGAGTGTTCGACAAGTTAAGACGCACTTCTCTCTGAAATTTTAAGATGCCGCCTAAAGCAAGTGGTAAAGCTGTCAAGAAAGCCGGAAAGGCCCAAAAGAATATCGCCAAGAGTGACAAGAAAAAGAAACGTAAGAGGAAGGAAAGTTACGCTATCTACATCTACAAAGTGTTGAAACAGGTCCATCCTGACACTGGAGTTTCCAGCAAAGCGATGAGTATCATGAACAGTTTCGTTAATGATATCTTTGAGCGTATTGCTGCTGAATCTTCCCGTTTGGCTCACTACAACAAGAGATCGACCATCACCTCCCGGGAGATCCAAACCGCTGTCAGGCTTCTCCTTCCTGGTGAACTCGCCAAGCACGCCGTCTCTGAAGGCACCAAGGCTGTCACCAAATACACCAGCTCCAAATAAATTCTCATCAATACACTATCGGCCCTTTTCAGGGCCACCAAATTTTCTTACGTTGAATTTTAATGTTTCATTCGTTCGATAACAGTTTTTTCTTGATTTTACACTGAACAGTTTACACGAAAACAATGCTTATTACTATATTTGTATTATTCTTGAACAGTTTTATTAAATAACTGTATAATAGAATTCTATATTGTATAACACTTGCATAAGAGGTGGTTTTGACGAACCCTTAAAGTTAAGAGTATTTTTAAAGAATATTCATTCACTCAGCGTTGATTTAGTGTACAATTTTTATTTTGTAGACTGAAAATTTCGATTATAACATCAATTATTTAATTAAGTTTAGGCTTAATTAATTCTGAAATATTGGTTTTTTTAAGGTTATAAAAAATGACCGAAAATTATAATTTATGTCTGTGTTTATCCTGGCCGATTACATAATATCTTTTTTGATACTTTATATTGAATTACAATTTTTCTATTTGATCAGAATATTTTATAGTAGTCGCAATTTGTCAAGAGGGTGGCCACTTGTCAGTAAAGTCAGGGAAATGACAGGGAAAAAAGTTTTTTGTCAGGGAAATTAAAGAAATTGAGACGGACCATAATGCGGTCAAAGTTACTATTTTTTAACAAAAATCTTTAAACTAACATAAGCTTAACTATTGTTTAGACAATCTGAAAATTGTTTGTAAACATTCTAAATTGTATTAGGACTCTAGGCCAAGAGTTTCATTTATTTATGTCATTATTCAATTATTTAATTGATTTGACTAAAATTAATAATCAATTTGCCATTATTATTATTTATAATTATTATTATTTTATTATTATTATTAAAGAATTTCCAGATTTATACGAAAACAATGAATTTTTTTTTAAAATTGTCCTGGAATTTTCTCAAAATTTGTTATGGAAAACCTGGAAAAGTCATGGAATTTTTAATCCAAACTTTTGTAGCAACCATGATAATAGATTAATTATTATTTATACTGTGGTAGTTGCAAAACCTATCCCAAGCATAAAGAGTTGCAATGTTGAGAAAAAATGGAAATGCTGGAATTTCATTTTAAATATAAATAAATAACACCAGAAATTTGTTTTAACAATTGTAACCTTTAAAATTCGGTTAATTTCTTTTTCTTTTAACATAGAAAGTCGGTTGAAAAGAAACTCTGTGAAATGAAACTTCTGTTTAATTTAAATTCTGTGACCTACAAATTCTGTTAATTAATAAATTGTGAAAATAGAAATTGGAATGCAGCAAATCTTGGTAAAGCGAAAATTATTTGAACCAATTTTATTCGTTCCCAAGAAACTTAAAAAAAAACTGAAAATATTTGTTAAATGATTTTTCCACATTAGCAATTTCAGAGTTTTAAAAAATTAAAATAAATAAATATTTTTAAAAATATTCAACTCTCCCAAAATGCATTTGTCAGAAATTGTATTTATCAGATTCATTATTTCACCGAACATTTAACTAACTGAAACTTTATTTATCAGAGTCTCTCCCCATTTTTAAGTAACCTAAAACTAGAAAGTCGTTTTTCATTCTAAACAGAAATATTATTGAAATCAATTTTACCAAATTTTGAAAAATCCAGTTGTACATTTTTCAGAAAAAATAAGGTTTAGCTAAAATTTGTTGTCAAATAAGAATTATTTAACATTTTATATTTCTTTTTTCTTTAATCTAGTTAAAATCTGTTATTTTCATCCAATTGAAGTAAGTTAATTTTAACATACTTTTATTAATATCACTTTAAATTTACAATAATTACAGAAAATAAGATTAATGTTAAATAAAAATATTTAATATTGCGATAATATTGAACTGACATTTCGATACACTAAAATTTTATTAAATTAAAATTGAAATCTATCAATACAAAAATTACTTAAAATGTTTATGCGAAGAAGTTTAAATTGATTGATATTTAGGATGTTGGAAATTAGGATCTTTGGAATTTCGAAATAGTTATTTACTAATGGAAATCTAAATTAATAGTTAAGCATCGATATATTTAAGTTCTAATTTATTGAAGTTTCAACTAAATTTCAATTTTAATTAATAGATAGATAAAATTTTTAATTTATATTTATTTTAATCAAACTAATCTTAATTTTATCATTATATCAATAAATTACTGCATCTTGTAATAAAAACTCTCTTTGATGCAAATAACAACTCTTTAAAATTTTTATTCGTTTAGGCTTCAGTTATCTAAATTTTAACCATTCATTGCTTAATTATGATTTATGGTCATTTTGTAATTTTTCTTTCAATTATCAATTACTATTTTCTTAAAATTTCAATTAAATTCATTGATTGTTAATTATTTTCTTCAAATCACAATTGTTTTCTTTCAATTTTCCATTGCATTCTTCGTTTTTCAATTATTTTATTCAATAAACAATAATTCTCGCATTTTTCAATTACCAATTATTTACCTGACATTACAAAACAATTCTTGAATTTCCAGTTTACTTATTCAATTTTCATTTAATTTCTACAACTTTTTTGATACTTTTCATCAGTTTTCAATTGACAATTTATTATTCTTCTTACATTTTATAATTTATTAATTTTTTTATTTAATTTTGTCCAAATTTTATCAAAATTTAAAAAATCATTTTGTTTGAATGTCGATTATTCTCACCATTTTTCGATTTTTTTAAAAATAATTGTTAATTATTTTTTAATTATTTAAGTTTATTTGCAATTATTTCATCGATTTTCAAATAATTCCTCAATATTGAATAATTCTCTGACTTTTTCAATAATTTTTTTCTCATAAAAATTGTTTTCAAATTTCAATTCAATAATTAAATCCTAGATTTTATTCTCTTCAATTATCAGTTATTGTTTTCAAATTTAAATTCCACTTTTCAGTTTTTAATTATTTTTTTTAATATTAAAAAACGATCACCTTTTTTCTATTATTTTTTTCGATTATCATTAAGTTTCTTTAAGTTTAAATACAATTAATTAATTATTTTCTTTTATTTTTAATTCCATTCTTCATTTTTATTTCAATTCTTAATTTTTCAATTATTTTCTACTATATACATTAATTCTCGGCTTTTTTCAATTATTTTCTTCATATTTAAGTATATTCTTTAAATTTCAATTCCATTTTTCAATTTTTAATTCATTTTTTCAATTTTTAATTCTTTTTTTAATTTGAATCATTTTTTTTTATTTTTCATCTAGTTGTTAAATGTATAATTTATTCCCAACAATTATTCCTATAATTTTCTTAATTTATCAATTTGCAATTATTTTCTTTAAATTTAATATTTCTTGATTAATTTTTTGAATTGATTTTTTCCGTTGACTATTAATCTATTTATTTTTTAAATTTTGTTTTCAATTGTCAATTATTTTAGTCATTTTGTAATTTTTTTTCAATTATCAATCATTTTTTCATATTTTAATTTAATTCTTTAATTTTTTACTGTTTTCTTCAATTTTAATTTTTTCTGTTTTCCATCCAGTTTTTCAATTTTCAATTATTTTCAACAGTTATTCCCATAATTTTTCAACTATTTTGTTTTGAATTTAATATTTATTGTTTAATTTATTAAACTAGTCTTTTGAATTGTGTAATTGTGTAGCTATTCTTCGAATTTTGTTTTCAACTGGCAATTATTTTCGTCATTTTTTAGATTTATTTTTCAATTCTGTAATTTTCATTATTTGAATTTGCAAAAATTTATTGTTTTAAATGACCAACAACAATGTAAAATTTTTCGCGGCTAATGCTGATAGTCCTAATAATATTCCACAAGTTCTTTCATTCGTTCATTTCATTTTTTGTCTTTTCGCACCTGAAGATTAGCACAAAAGTATTTTTTGTTTTAAAGAAATTAATAAATAAATCTATAATTTTCAAGAGTTTTTAGTTGACAATTAATGTCTTTAAATTTTATAATTATTCTTTAATAATTAAAATGGTTTGTTCTGTTGTCGATTATTCTAGCCAGTTTTTAATTTTTTTGACTGACAGTTATTTTCCTCATTTCTCAATTCTTTTTTTAAAAATGTAATTATTTTAGTCGTTTTCTAATTTTTCTTCAAGTTATCAACTATTTTCTTAAAATGTCAAATTAATTCTTCAATCTGTAATTTATTTCTTTAATTTTTAATTATTTTCATCATTTTTAAATTGCATTTTTCGTTTTTCAATTATTTTATTCAATTAATATTAAATGATTCTTGAATTTTTTTACTTATCAAATATTCTCTGGAAATTTCAATACAATTCTTCAATTTCCAATTGATTTTTACAATTTTCATTTATTTTCTACAATGTTTTCCAAAATTTTCATGTTAACTGAATCTAACACATTCAACTAAACAGACAATATTACTATTTATTTTTGATCAGAAATGGCTTTTTTATTCTTTTTCTAATGGAGTTTTTTAATATTAGCCTTTTTACCCAAAATAATTATGTCGCAGAAATAAAATGAGATTTAAATTAAAGTTATAAAGCTACTCTAAATTGCGAAATACTCAGATGAGTTAGATTTTATTATTAACCTGGCGCTGAAATTTATTTAAAATTATTTAATCGGATAAATCTATTTCTTTTTAAGAACAATTAACTTGTATGAACAATAGTTTATATTAAAAATATACTGTACATTTTTAGTTCTTGACAAAAAAGATGCAAAATTCGAAAAAAACACAAGACTGAAGAGTTACTTTATCAAAAGATGATAAATATGTAAGAACAATAAATTGTCTAAACAATAATTGTAATACACTACCGTCAAAACTTATTCTGTTAATTTTCGGTTTTTTCAAACTTTAAAAGTTGAAAAATTCAGAAACACATTTTTTTGAATATTTTCAATAAACAAGAATACGAACTTGAAGATAATAATACGCCAAACATTTTGAAATTGTTATAAAAATAGCAGAGCTGGGTAAGTATTTGAAATGAATCTATTTCAAATACGTATTTGAAATGCAAAATGCCATTTTCCATTTTCCATTTCAAATAGACTTGCAACCTATTTTGCATTTGAAATTCCATTTTCCATTTTAAGCGCATTTTTGAAGTATAATAATGTACAATACACAAACATTTCGACCTAAATAACGTTTATTTATTTATTTGACACGTATTTGCCTCCTACAATAGTGACTACACAGGAGTTTCGCTAATCAAATTGTTGTAAACAAGATAATAAAATTTTGACTCTGTGAAACGGATCCCCTCCCCCTCTTCTGCCCAAAAAGTTTTTAAAAAGGGTTTAAAAATAAATGACCGTTCTTTTAAAAAAATTGTAGCTTGGGATATGTTGTTACTTTAGCCGTATGACTTATTTTTAATTATTAATTTTTTAAAGACAATAATATATTGTTATGAAAAAAAAAAGTTAACTAACAAAATAAATGGATGGTTTCAAAATTTTTTAATTCGATCAGATTCGCTTCAAAGTTGTTACTCGGGGGTTTTTGGGGTCGCTGATTACGAATCAGAAGCAACTTTTTGGAAATTTAATATGGTGGATCCAAATCTAGGGTGAGTTTTGAGGGTTGATTGGCTCAGGTTATCACTTAATATCAAGCTCACTCGATCACCCCATAATTTCCTATTCATTAGAAACCCTTAAAAAATCCAATACCCCCTCGTAACAAGTATGAAGCTAATTTAATCAAAATTTAAAAATGGTGTCCGCCATTTTGGATCCGCCATTTTTAATTTCTAAAAAGTGACTCCAGATTCGTAATCAGCAACCCCAAAAACCCCCGAGTAACAAATTTAAAGCGAATCAGATCAAAATTAAAAATTTTGAAGCAATCCATTTATTTTTTTAGTTAACTTTTTTTTATTTATAACAATATATTGTCTTAAAAAAAATATTAATTAAAAAAAGCCATATGGCTAAAGTAACTACATATCCTAAGTTGCAATTTTTTTAAAAGAACGGTCATTTATTTTTAAACCTTTTTTGGGTAAAGGGGGAGGGGTCTGTTTTACAGAGAATGACCCATTTATTTTACTTAAAAGCACGTGGAAGGCTTGACGTTAGATAATTCGTATTTTTTAATTTACTCATTAAACAGTTATTGAAATTAATTTGTTAATTGTTCTTTTATTCTTGTCTGGTGCAAAAAATTAATTTTAATTATTATTTAATGAGTGAATTGGAAAACCATTTTGCATTTTATGTAAACCTATTTCAAATATACATTTTCCATTTTCCATTTCAAATAGAAAATAGAAAACCATTTTCCATTTTGCATTTCAAATGGTTTTTTCAAAACCATTTTACATTTTATATTTCAAATAGATTTGTAAAACCATTTTACCCAGCTCTGAAAAATAGTACACTTCAGACGTAAGAAAATTTGGTGGCCCTGAAAAGGGCCGATTGCTGGTTTAGTTATTAATTATCCTTCAGAAAAGGACAAATGTATTTGTGCTTCTGAAGTCGTTCTTTAAATCTTGCGTTTAAAGATCGTCGTCGTCTCTTGGTCGTTGGAGATTCTTGGATTTGTGAAGTCACCAACTTTTCTTTCATCCGATGCTGAATATCTCGAATGCGTTTGATGTAGAAGCACACTCTGCATTTTTCGACTGTCATTTTGAAGTTGTGAATTTAACAATGAAAAATCAAGAATTTTGCGGGTATATATATGCTGGTTTGTAGGCAGAAGAGGAGGTGCTTGTAATTAGCAATTAGCCAATCTTTAAGGGTTTAAGGGAAAACTCATTAGTGACTTGGAGAAAGGAAAATATTGTCACTCCCACTACCACAAATATTTTAACACTTTATGGACAAAATTTTATTTACTTACAATAAAACATTGCTTTAGACCGTTTTTTTATTGTGGTAAGTTTTAAAAGACAAATAATTAAGTAAATTAACATAACGCATTTTATTTCAATTTAAGATTTTTTTTTACACGAAACTTATGTACTTACATGTTTCAGCCATTTCCTGTTATTTGCGAGACTTTTGGTTTATTTCCTGTAACTCAAAAAAAGTTCTGTTCCAATCATCTACAGAAAATTTTTTACTAAATATGTACTATTTTAAATGAATTTTCCAACCTCGTGTGAGAAATCGCGAAATTCGGCATAAAACGGAAGTTACAGTCAAAAAACAAAACTTGGTCTAACCTTGACTAGTTTTCACTACAAGACTTTTTTTTACTAAAAGAAAGAAAGAAGAATAATATTTGCATTTTCTTTTACAAATCAGGTACAAACCAAAGCTAATTTAAAATTTTCTTTTTTTCCCAACTGAAGTCAGAATATATTATAAAAGATTAACAATTGATAGGTTCATTATTTTTTAAAACATAATACAAACCTATATTTTCAACATTGTTAGCTTTGAATCGAACGTTGAACTGAATCCTGACTTTGAATATTTCTCATTCATTTAATATTTAGCCAAAAATACTTTTTGTTTGTTAAACTCATAACTTATTATGTAAAGAACATATTTATAATTTTTTATTTTGAAAAACAAACATTCCAAAGAAATAAATTAATAATTTTCTAACTCAGTCCGTGAATTCTTCAGAAGCAACGTTTCAAGAAAATCGACTTTTTGACCATTTGCGCATTAATTCACGATCATGTTTTACTTGAAACATAGACTATAATAAATAACGAAGGAAAATTTATTAATTTCATATGATTAGATGAACAATTAAATAAATAAGGGATTGTTAAAGTTGAAAATACAGCGCATATTGTAGAGAGAATTTCTACAAATAGCAGCAAACGAACAGCGAGGCCTTTCTTCACCGTCCGTGCTCGTGAACAAAATCCCCCTCTCCCTGGCGTTTAGCTCATTTCGCCGAAAGAAATCTATAAAATATTGAAGCATCTGGCGCGTAAGAAGGCCCCTGGGCCGGACAGCATTCCTAACATTACTCTTATAAATTTGCCAAAAAAGGCTGTAGTTCAGATTAACTATATTTTTAACGCGTGTTTTAAAATTTCATATTTTCCTAGTAAATGGAAATTGGCAAACGTCCTCGCCTTTCATAAGAATGGCAAGGACGGCCTTTTTCCCCAAAACTACAGACCTATTAGTCTTTTACCAACACTGAGTAAGCTTTTTGAGAAGATAATATTAAATAGGCTAAAAAAGTTTGAACTTCAGAAACAGATTCTTATCGATGAACAGTTTGGATTTCGAGAGAAGCACAACACTGTTCAGCAATTAGCTAGAATAACAAATGAAGTTGTAACAAATTTCAACCTCAATAGGCACACGGCCGCAGCTTTTCTCGATATGGAGAAGGCTTTTGATGCTGTCTGGCACAGGGGTTTAATTTATAAGCTCCAAGTTGCGGGATTTCCGCTCTATATTGTAAAATTGTTAATTAGTTATTTAAAAGATAGGAAATTTAACGTGATCTATAAAAGTGTAAAATCATCTACGCAAGAGGCAATAGCTGGAGTACCGCAGGGGTCTATCCTGGGGCCAATTTTGTTTATCTATTACGTAAACGACATTCCTAAAAACATAAACACCAAAGTGGCTAACTTTGCAGATGACACGGCAATTTTTGCTTCCTCATGGAAAAAATATAAAGCGACGGAGTATGTGCAGAGGCACCTGGATGAACTTCAGCGGTACTACCACAGGTGGAGATTAAAAATAAACCCAGCCAAAACAGATTTTATTATATTTAGTAAACGAGCAAAAGAATCAGAGGAGAATCTTTCTTTGACCATAAATAATGTTCAAGTCAAAAGCAAACCTATTGTAAAATACCTAGGCGTCATACTGGACAAAAAATTAAATTTTGTAGAAAATTTACATGAAATTCGCAGGAAAGGCTGCAAAATGAACGGTCTTTTGAATCCACTTATAAACCAAAAAAGTAAATTAAACAAGCACAATAAATTGATTTTATACAAAACTTTTATCAAGCCTGTAGTCCTGTATGCCGCCCCGGTGTGGAGTGGTGTTGCAGCGTCGCAATTACAAGCCTTACAAACGTTCGAAAATAAAATTTTAAGAAAAATTGCCGATGCTGGCCCTAGAATCAAAAACTCTAAAATTAGAAAAGATTTAAATTTAGAGGAAATTACAATCGACATCTTAGAAAAAACTTACAAATTTTACAATTATCAAATTCAAGACTTAAAAATACTTGAGGATATAAGACTGTACACTAAAGATACTGCGCCTTTTAAGATTAAATATAAACTGCCATATGCATTCATAACTTGACAAATTAATCTATTTATTAAAAAGATATTTATAATGCGTTATTTAATTTAGAGTCTATTTTGTTATTGTTAGATCTTAAGAAAAAGCCTAACGGGATTTTTTAAGTGCCTTTTTACCCAAAGAAAATGTAATAACGTCTTATTTAAAACAAACAGAAAACTAGTTTAATAAACTGAATAACATTCTGATAAATTACTATGTAATAGGTGCAGAATAAATAAACAAGTATATGTACATATCAATTTGCTAACTACGAACAATGTTGTTATTAACATGTAATATTTTAACTGATAAATAAATTATGGTTTTTAATGCAAAATGCGTTTAGCTCATTCTTCACTCAGTCGTCGTACTAGCAACGTCGCTCTCGTGAAATTTTCTATACCAATTCTCTGTCGAAATGGCCGATAAAGTTGAATCTCCAGCTGCTCCTGCAGTTGCAACACCCAAAAAAGCTGCGAAAGCTAAAAAGCCTCAGGCAAAAGCTACTCATCCACCAGCTTCCGAGATGGTGAATGCAGCTATTGCTTCTTTGAAGGAGAGAGGTGGCTCTTCTCTCCAGGCTATCAAGAAGTACATTGCTGCCACCTACAAAGTTGATGTTGAGAAGCAGGCACCTTTCATCAAGAGATACCTGAAAGCTGCGGTTGCAAACAAATCCCTGGTCCAAACTAAAGGAAAAGGTGCTTCCGGATCCTTCAAGTTGGCTGTCAAAGCTGAAGGCAAAGCTAAGCCCAAGGCGAAGCCCGCTGCTGCCAAGAAGCCTAAATCTGCTGCACCCAAAGCCAAGAAAGCAGCTTCCCCGAAGAAAGCTACTGCTGCCAAGACCAAGAAAGCTGTAGCCGAGAAAAAGAGGACTCCCAAGGTAGTAGCAGCTAAACCACCAAAGGCAAAAACCGCTGCTGCCAAGCCTAAAGCTTCTCCCAAGAAGGCCAAGGCACCCGCAGCCAAGAAAGCTGCTTCTCCTAAAAAAGCAGCAGCAAAGAGGGTTGCGAAGAAGTAAGGAGGGAAAATGTTCTGATCGACATTTTCACATAAAACAATCGGCCCTTTTCAGGGCCATCAAATATTTTTTACAAAGGAATATTTATTGGTTTTTAAACATTTGTATATAATTTTTGTGCTTAAATAATTGAAATTATCAAATTTATATAAGTCAATGGATTTTACTTGAAGATTGAACTCAATTCATCAAATGTAAAATAATAATTGTAAGGTGTTAGAAATTTCAAAATTGGTTTTCAACTTCTTCTTATTATTTCGCTTGACCCGTAAGACGATCCGAAACAATAGTTTATGGGTCTAGTTGGCCGAATAACAAAAATTTGATGATATATTTTGAAATGTTAATACCATACAACCATTACTTACATTTGATGAATTGATTTCAATCTTATTAAAATCTATTGACTTTTAAGAGATATTTTGAAAAACCAAATTACTTTCGTGGCGGTTCGTGATATTCATCAAATTCTAAGCGATCTGAATTTTAGTTTATTCTGTTTTAAATCAAATTGAAAAATTCCATCGTTTCAAATTTTAATTTATTCATACTTTATTTCTCTTTTATTTCAATTAACACAAATTTTTAATTAATCTAAATATTAGTCAACACGAATTTCTATTCGAGAAAATTTCAATTGATTTAAAAATTAAATCCTTTAAATTTTTAAGAAGGATTTCAATAAATCCTTTAAAGTTTAATAAAATTTCAACCTATTTCATTACAAGCCCAATATTTTAGTTTATTCATTGATTAATTATGCATTATAAACATTAACGCACATCCAGGCGCGCAAGAAACATTACGTTGTTTTTGGTCATTTACAACTACAATTTTTTTCAAATAAGAATAAGTATTGTAGAGTAGAGTAAACTATGTTTATTATTAATCTTATTTTCTGTAAATGCAGTTAAGCATTTTGAGATCTAAAGCACAACTTTCATTTATTTATTTATTTATTATTACTTTGTGAAAAACTAATTTACCCTTTGGTTATTTAGAATTAAAGGAATAATATTTATTTAATCCATTACATTTTGATGTCCTTAATAAAGACAACATTTATTAGTTTAAAAAAAGAATACATTTTTCTAAAAAATCTAACAATTAAGTCTCACTTATACACCCTCCCGTTTTATGATAAGCACACAGGTGTAAATGTAAAAAGATGTACCAATTTTGAAACAGTTGATGTCGCTGTTTCACAATACAGACAAACGGATAAATAACCCAATGTAACGAATATGAAACATTAATTTAAATTAAAAAACATGTTTAATGTTGACTAAATACATGGAAATAAATTAAACAACTATCTTTAAATTCTTCAATGTTGATAATTTATCATTTTATTTTATTTAATTACAAAGAATAATCTATGTCAAAATTCTGAATTCTGTAGCAAAAGCGTTTCATATCAGGGCATCGTTCTACAACTGGGACTTTTACCTTATATTTTTAAAAACATCTTTGGTTGACTGCTAATGCGTCATTTAAATGCATCTGGTTTACTGTAAAATTTATTCATAATCATTGGAAATAAGAAGTACGAGATGCGACTTTTCACATACAATTAAATAAATAAATTATGGATATTTTCAACGAAATACAACAAAAATTGTAATCCAAAAATAATTGATTAAAATAATTTTAATAAGCAAAACAAGAAAATTCCCGGCTAGTAGACATAACACCCTGAATAAAACGTTCAGAAAGGGTAGATAATACAAATTATTTTGCAGATTTGATAAAAAGGACTCTACAATTGGTATACTATTTCAGATGTGTAATAACAAAGGTAGCGAGGAATGTGCAAAAAAACATATCAATTCAACGTCAGAAAATTTGGTGGCCCTGAAAAGGGCCGATTGTGTGTATTGATGAAGATGATGGAAAATTTAACCGCCGAAACCATAGAGAGTACGGCCTTGACGTTTCAGAGCGTAGACGACGTCCATGGCGGTGACAGTCTTCCTCTTGGCGTGTTCGGTGTAGGTGACAGCGTCACGGATCACGTTCTCAAGGAACACTTTCAAGACACCACGAGTTTCCTCGTAGATCAAGCCAGAGATACGCTTGACTCCACCACGACGAGCCAGACGACGGATAGCGGGCTTTGTGATTCCTTGGATGTTGTCACGAAGAACTTTACGATGCCGTTTCGCTCCTCCTTTTCCCAAACCTTTTCCTCCTTTACCGCGACCAGTCATTTTTTAAAATTCGATTAAAGCGTCCTTTCACGACGAAAATCAAACGAAGAATGCTGAAATTACGGCTAAAGTGGGTAGTTTTGTTAACTCGCATAAACTCGGATTCCCCCGTATTTCGCTATCGACCAATCGAATCGCGAGGCTCCCTTCCCTATGTGTATTATCCAATAGCGTGCTACTTACCACCTCTTACCGAAAAAGGCATCGATTCAACAAAACTAAGTGTTTAGCCGCAAAACTTCATTCTTCTTTGAGATTTCGTCGTGTCAACGTCACTTCTTTTCGAAATGGCTCGTACCAAGCAAACCGCGCGTAAATCTACCGGAGGAAAGGCTCCAAGAAAGCAGCTGGCTACCAAAGCTGCGAGAAAGAGCGCGCCAGCAACTGGTGGAGTTAAGAAACCCCATCGTTACAGGCCCGGAACTGTCGCTCTCCGTGAAATTCGTCGTTACCAGAAAAGCACCGAGCTTTTGATCCGCAAGCTGCCTTTCCAACGTTTAGTCCGTGAGATCGCTCAAGATTTCAAAACCGACTTGCGTTTCCAGAGCTCTGCTGTGATGGCTCTCCAGGAAGCCAGCGAAGCCTACTTAGTTGGTCTCTTTGAAGATACTAACTTGTGCGCCATTCACGCCAAGAGAGTCACCATTATGCCAAAGGAC
Organism: Ganaspis brasiliensis; assembly: GCA_037103525.1. NCBI lineage: Eukaryota > Metazoa > Arthropoda > Insecta > Hymenoptera > Figitidae > Ganaspis > Ganaspis brasiliensis. The sequence continues at coordinate 49,071 of JAZKLR010000651.1, forward strand.
ATCCAACTTGCCCGCCGTATCCGAGGAGAACGTGCTTAACTTACCTTTTGTTTTTTCAATCTATTCAATCGGCCCTTTTCAGGGCCACTAAATATTCTCTCTATGGAATTTCTGTTTTGTTTGCAACATGCAATTAAATTTTTTACAAATATTTTTAGCGCTGAAAGTACCAATAAGAATGTGTTTGAGAGAAACATCGATTTTAATTGTTGAAAAACCGAAAGATTTCAGACCTATCCGTTTAAGAAAAAAAACTATTAGTTTTCGAAAAGAGCAATATTTCATGAATAGGCATTGTATATAGAGGAGACCATCAATCGGTAGATAATTTGAATTTTATAAATAATGTTTTAAAACTTTTAATTCAGCTTATTATAGTAGGATTTTCGGAATAGAATAAGAGAACCTAACATTCTTTTTCAGAGAATTTAAATAGTTATAGTGTAGAAATGAGAATAACTGTTTTCGAACTTTGGAAAAGAAAAAAACCTGAAATATATTTTTAGATAAAATATTTTGTCCATCTATGTTTCGATAAGCTAAAGGGGTTGGTTATTGTCAGAAAATCTAGACGGACAAAACTATTTTATCCGGCTAGCCGCAAGTCTATAGACACTTCGTTGATTTTACACTGCCTAGTCAGCATAGAAATCATATTATTCTTGGAAAATATTCAAGAACCCTTAAACTGTAACGGTGGGTCACTTGTGTTCCTGCCAATTTTAAAAAATTGAAATTTGTGCAGTATTTTCATTTGGTTAAACAAATGAGTATATCGACAATATAATGATTAGTCCTTATACTAGGATAGTCGATGTAAGACTATGAATTTTAGCTATGTCGACAAATTTTAATTGTCGTTATTAAAATTTTTAATTACGATGTGAAAAAGTTTAAAAATTATATTATACTGTCTAACCAACAGTAATCTCTTACAAAATTTATTATATATTTTAATGTTTCATTTTTTAAACTAAAAAAAAAATATTCTACTTCTGTTAATAAAGATTATACCTAAATAATTGATAGAATTTTATAAAAGGGAAATAGTAAAGATGTAGTTTAGCGATCAAATATGAGGGATAAAATTGCATTAAAATGAAAGCAATCTCTTACATAAAGTCAAAAGTTACTGGCATTTTAAAAATCAAAAATTTTGAAAATATTGTTTTTAATCATTTTCTTTTTATGCTTTATTACATGCTCCAATATATTTTCAATATTATGTAGATGATTCAAAAACACAGCCAATGAGCTATTTCCGAAATGTCCAAGAAGTTGGCAACGCCATTTTGTTTTTTCCAAAAAATCAAAATTGTACTGAATTGTGCTAGGTTTGTGCCCAATTGTGCCGTAAAAAGTTTTTCAAAAAAAAATTTTTTTGACCAAAAATTGTTGAAAAAAAAAAATTTGCATCAGAAATGCCATTTTTTAAAAATGACAAAAAAAAAGTTGTGCTAACTTGTGCTAGATGGGTGCATAATTGTGCTGTAAACATTTTTTCGAAAAAAAATTTTTTTTACCAAAAATTTTTGAAAAAAATTTTTTGCACTAGAAATGCCATTTTGTCTAAATAAAAAAAGGAAAGTTGTGCTAAATTGTGCTAGATGTGTGCATAATTGTGCCGTAAACATATTTTCAAAAAACATGAAAATTTTGAAAAAAAATTCAAAAAATAATTTTTACTACTCAATAAAAAATAGTTTGTTTTTTTCAAAAAACAAAGTTGTGCAAAATTACTTTCAACTGTGCTAGGCGAATGCAATAAAAAACTCTCATAACATTTATCGCTAAAGTCAATATTTTTTGCAAAAAAGTCAAAATTTTGTCTTTACCATTTAGAGGCTGCAATTTCAAAACTTCAAGATTTCGAAGAATAAAAAATTGTGCTGAATTGTGCTAGGGGAGCACAATTAAAAACTCTCATGACATTTTTCGCTAAAGTCAATATTTTTTGCAAAAAAGTCCAAATCGACGCCTCCCGTTGATACAATGCTTATTCAATTGTCAAAAATATATAATTCTAATTCGAAGCTCAGTTTAATATAAAGCTAGTTCGTGGTCCGTGTAATATGATTCCTATTCAATGTTGAGAATTATATAATGCTAACTCAAAATTTCGTTTAAAATAATTAAAATTCAAGTTTACGTTCAATTTAAAAAAAAAACTAATTTTAATCTTTTAATTATTATATAATAATATAATTAATTAAAAGATTAAAAAATTAGTTTTTTTTAATTTTCTAATTCTTACTTTAGATTCGTAATAATAATATAATTAATTGATTAAAATTTTCATTATTATATAATAATATAATTAACTAATTAGAAGATTAAAAAAGTTGTTTTTTTTCTATTATTGTACGTAAACTTGAATTTTAATTATTTTAAACGAAATTTTGAGTTAGCATTATATTATTCTCAACATTGAATAGGAATCATATTACACGGACCACGAACTAGCTTTATATTAAACTGAGCTTCGAATTAGAATTATATATTTTTGACAATTGAATAAGCATTGTATCAACGGGAGGCGTCGATTTGGACTTTTTTGCAAAAAATATTGACTTTAGCGAAAAATGTCATGAGAGTTTTTAATTGTGCTCCCCTAGCACAATTCAGCACAATTTTTTATTCTTCGAAATCTTGAAGTTTTGAAATTGCAGCCTCTAAATGGTAAAGACAAAATTTTGACTTTTTTGCAAAAAATATTGACTTTAGCGATAAATGTTATGAGAGTTTTTTATTGCATTCGCCTAGCACAGTTCAAAGTAATTTTGCACAACTTTGTTTTTTGAAAAAAACAAACTATTTTTTTTTGAGTAGTAAAAATTATTTTTTGAATTTTTTTTCAAAATTTTCATGTTTTTTGAAAATATGTTTACGGCACAATTATGTACACATCTAGCACAATTTAGCACAACTTTCCTTTTTTTATTTAGACAAAATGGCATTTCTAGTGCAAAAAATTTTTTTCAAAATTTACGGCACAATTATGCACCCATCTTGCACAAGTTAGCACAACTTTTTTTTTGTCATTTTTAAAAAATGGCATTTCTGATGCAAATTTTTTTTTTCAAAAATTTTTGGTCAAAAAAATTTTTTTTTGAAAAACTTTTTACGGCACAATTGGGCACAAACCTAGCAGAATTCAGCACAATTTTGATTTTTTGGAAAAAACAAAATGCCGTTGCCAACTTCACGGACATATTTCCGAACCTTTTACTGTAATCCTGTTCCGAGTTATCAAGGTACCAAAAAATGAAAATTTTTATAAAAATTAATTTTTCATGTTTTTTTTTTGTTTTTATACAAATTTTATGGAGAATAATTTTAGCTCGTTTTGTAAACAATTAAAAAATTCATCAATTGTCCTATTTAATATTTTTTTGCGAGCTATTAATTAAAACTTAAACACTACTACAAACATCAAATGTAGTAATCTCTATGAGGAAGCAATGTTTTCAAAAAATGAATATCAAAAATTACTCACACCAAACAAGTACTTGAGGTACAACTTGGCAGTGGTTTTTTAGTTATGTTTTAGGTACTATTTTGTTAAAAATCTAGAAATTTCAAAAATTTGGAAAATTTATAAAACGCCCATTTTTTAAAAAATAAACAAACTCAATGTTTTGCAAAACAATATATTTTAATTCTTTGTAATTTTTTCGTATTTTAGAGAAAAAATATTTATTCAGAAAGAAAATAAAAAAAATCCAGGTGATTTTACCAACTGAAAGATAGCTTTGCATTAGCCAAAATAATGGCTTTTTGCGTTTTTACAAAAAATAAAATTCCGACGTTTACGACATTTTAGTGGAGGTTTCAAACCAATTGGAAAAAATTTTCTTTTACATTTACTAACAAGGAAAAAACTTTTTAAGAAAATAAAAGATGATGTTATTTAGAAAATCAAGTTTTTTGTTTTTTCAAAAAATGACCAACATTTTGTAAATTTAACATTTTTTTTTAATTTCTAAATTTACAGAGTCGAAACATCGAATACGTTACAAAAATCAAAAAACAGAATAAATATATGAATGATATATGGCTGGGCATTAGCCAAATTAATGACTTTTAGTATTTCGAAAAACAAAAAATTCTTGCGTCTTTGACGGTGGTTAAAGTGCTGTGAAAAAATTGTGGAAAATTAAGATTCTTACATCAACTATCTTGGTATAAGGACTTATCATTATATTGCCGATATGTTCATTTGTTTAAGGTATTAGTCGCGTAAAATGATTTTCGTCAGATTTTTTTAAAACTTTGTATCTGTATTCATGAGGTATTTATCTATGGAATGAGATCTATCCTATTAATTTTGACCACTTCTGAGCTTCAAAATATTAATTCAAAGATTATAACTTTTACATGCAATAGCACAAAATGCATGTAAAAAATGTCTCTTATATTCAATTATAAAAAAACAAGTCGTCAGTTTTTCAAATAAAACTACTAAGTTACACATTGAGATAAAATAAATCCTTTCAAAAAAAATTAATTTTATTGACCACGCCGTATAAAAAATACAATAATTTAAAAATTCATAATTTTTCATTTTCACGTGGTTTCATTGAAAAATGTCGAAAACGTGTGAGAAATACATCACGATAACTTATAGTACCTGACTTAAAATCGTGAAAATTACATATATTACATTAGAAGAGGTCACAAGGAAGCAAGTGAGTTGTTATAAAAGTTTTTTTTTTGTTCTTTTTATTTTGCGGGAGTTTTGCGGGAGCATTTACGCGACTAATACCTTAAGCAATACAGTTGTTCAAAGAAATCAAAAGAGTGAACAAATTTCAATTTTTTAAGATTGGCAGAAGCACAAGTGACCCTCCGTTACACTTTAAGGGTTAAAAAAATGTCCGTCATCTTGTTAATTTTCAAAATTGTCAAACTTGATACCAAAGAATATTTTAAGCATTAGTAAAAGCAGAAAACAAAATTGAAAAATAGCCATTTTTCAAGAAACTAGAGAGATTTTAAAAAAATTTGTTAGTCTTTTCGTTCAAAACGCAAACTTTGTCCTAAAACATTCAAATTCTCGTAACTCTGCGAAAAAAAATTTTCTCGCAAAACAAAGAAATACGTGTCTCTTTATTTGTTCTGAAAAAACAATTAAAAGGCATGTTAAACATGATTTTGAATTTTAAAAATATTCAGCCTGCATTATTAAAAATGGAAACAGTCTTAACGGATAAATGCATAAATATCTAAATATTTTAAAATATTTTTTGTTATATTCTCATAGTTATTTAAACCTCTTTTTTTAAGTTTTTCTCTATTTTTCAATGCATTAACTTATTTCTATTTTCTTTGATCTATTACCATATATTATAATTGATATCAAATTATTTGATTCTTTGTGCGTTTTGTCTGTCAGTAAGTCACAATCAAACAAAGATTGCTTTTTTGTCAGTTTTTTTACTATGTCCAGTAGGTATAATTTACTCTTTTCAGTCAATATTATATTAAAATCGCCAAATGTTTATTGTTGAAAAATGATAAAGAATGCAAATTTCATTTATTAAATAATTATTTTACAATAAAGTTTAATAACTTTAAAATGATTATAATTGTAGAAAACATTCTGATTGTCGATTTTTGTCAAAAAGCGACGATTTAGACGCGAAGAGGCGGGCTATAGAAAATTTTGATGCAGAGCGCTAGAGAGGGAAAGAGTTAATGAAGGTAATTAGCACCGACAATTACGATTGGACTATTAGAATTTTTTCTATTTCTATTTTTTTTTTTTTTTTTTTTCATTACTAAGCTCTCGTCGGGTTCGGACGTAAATATTATGCTCGCGTGAGTGTGCGTAAACTTCTAACAACAGAAACGAAATTTCGTTCTGGCTTTTTTTATTATCGACAAATCTATTGGATTTCCATTGGATAATATAACTGTGAATAAAATAATTATAAAAAGTGATTTGTGAACATGGTGATCAGTGCTGTGTGTTAAAAATAGTGTATGTGATTGTGATAGAATCATGAGCACTAGAAAACGCATGAGGACGACTGAGACGAGAGTTACGACAAAGAACAGATTCGATGTACTATCTGACGACGATCCAGGCGACACGAGCGACGAGGATGCTGCCAATGATGCAAATTCCAATGATAAAACTGCAAAAGATTATATACCACCTATTGTGATAACACAAACATTTTCAAATTACGCTTTAATAATGAAGGAAATAAACGGCATTACTACGACGAAGAAAACAAATTTCGTGTTTAATAAACATGGCCTTGCAATTAAAGCTAACAATAAGACTGATTTCACCATAATCAAAACAAAACTCGACGCTAGTAATACACAATATTACACACACCCATTGAAAGAAGAAAGGAATAGGCAAATAGTAGTGAAAGGTTTGCCAATAATCCCGATTGAGGAAATTCAAGAAGATCTTACTGCAAAAAATATCAAAACTGTTAAGGTGATTAGGATGAAGCAGAAAACATCGACTTATCATCCCAACTATCTCATCACTCTACCACCAGACGAGAATGTAAAAACTGTCAGAAACGTCAAGTACCTATGCTTGGTCAGAGTGTATTGGGAAAAATTAAAGAAAAGCAGAAGAGTAACGCAGTGCCGCATGTGCCAGAAGTTTGGGCACGGAACGCAACATTGTAAAACTGAACCGAAGTGCATGAAATGCGCACACTCGCACCTGACAACCGCCTGCAGCGTAGCGGACAACGAACCCAAAAAGTGCATCAACTGCAACGGAAATCACTGGGCAAATGACTACAAATGCCCATTTTATCTAAAATTAGTTGAAAAAATGGACTCTAGAACTACGAGAAGGCCTGATGTTATTAAAAACAGTCAACCACCTGTTAACAGTACAAAACAATTTCCACCAATAAGACAATCAACGAGAAATGCTTGGACCAAGGAAAAGGAGAGGGAACAAATTCCACAGCCGCTGGGGAACCAAACGCCAGAGGAAAGAACGACGCTGAAGGATCTGAGGGACCTGCAGGAATTGACAGCGGAATTAAAGAAACTTAATAGCTATTGTAATCTAGGTAAGATGCTGAGACTAATAAAAACCCTAAACGAGAAATTAGTTAATTGTAAAAATGATTTAGATAGAATAACAATTTTTTCCGAAATATTATTATCAAATGGCGAATAAAATCACAAATAAATTAATAATTGGCCATTGGAACGCGAATGGAATTAGAGGTGCATATAGAGAGCTTACGCAATTTCTCCGCGATCATAGAATCGACGTTATGATGATAAACGAAACTAAACTAGGGCCGGGCATTAAATTCAATGTAAAGGGTTACTCTGTTGTTCGCTGGGACAGACCAAATGCTAATGCGCAGGGTGGAGTTGCTATTTTAATTCACAAAAATGTAAATTTTGCAGAAATAAAAGTTAACACAAATATTTTGGAAACTGTTGCCATTAGGCTTAACGATAATACAATTCTTGTATCTGCATATAAACCACCTAAAATTGAAATTCCCGGCAGAGATTTAGACCTAATATTTAAATTGGGAAATAAAGTAATATTATATGGGGATCTCAACTCAAAGCATCAAGCATGGAATTGTAGAGTAAGCAACACAAATGGTAGATCATTGTATTCGTATGCATTAAAAAATATAATTTCAATAATACACCCAGATAATTATACTCTCTATCCTTACAGCGACGCTCTGCCTAGCATTGTAGATATAGGGCTTACAAAAAATATTAAAACTCTTAGTCAAATTAATGTATACAACGAATTAAACTCTGATCACATGCCAGTAGTTTTTACAATAAATAATACAATAAATAAAACACTTAACAGTAGAGAATATTATAATTACAAATCAGCGAACTGGCCCAAATTTAGGGATGTTTTAAATAAAAATTTAGAAATTAATAAAAATATGAACAATATAAGCGATATTGACAGAGAGGTAGAGCACTTAACAAAATGTATAACCGAGGCAGCCGACTCCGCGATACCAAAACACAGGGCCGGAACCTTTCACATAGATTTACCGGATCACTTAAAGCAACTGATTAAAGATAGAAATAAATTAAGAACAATTAGTCAAAGAACCGCGAGCAGTGAAATTAAAAAAATATTAAATCGGCTTTCAAATAAAATCAAAAGAGATGTAACAAAATTTTATAACGATAAATGGTCAAAAAAGCTGTCAAGTTTAAATGTCAAAGATAATTCGCTATGGAAAATGGCAAAGTGCCTGACCAGGAAAAATAATAGTAATAATATTTCGGCTCTGCATGGTAAAATGGGGGTGGTTGTCTCGAACCTTGACAAGGCTGAAGCTTTGGCCGAACATTATGAATCAGTTCATCGTCTTACTCAGGACTATGGTTGTAGTAACCACGACAGAATGGTAAATAAAGCTTATCGAGAAATTGCGTCTAAGAATGTAAGCGAGAGCGACGTAGCTCTGACATCACCGGCTGAAATTAGAAAAGCAATAATTAGGACTGGCCCAAGGAAGGCACCTGGTAGGGACGGCATACAAAATATACTATTAAAAAATCTTTCAAAAAAAGCCTTGGTTCAAATTATGTATATATTTAATTGCTGTTTATTGCGATCTTACTATCCAGATGACTGGAAAGTGGCGAATATATTGCCTTTTCACAAGCCAGGGAAAGATAAGCTTTTCGCGGCCAGTTACAGGCCCATTAGTTTGCTGCCCGCATTGTCGAAGGTCTTTGAAAGAATTATTTACAATAGAATTAAAAATTATGAAAATAATAATAATATACTAATAAGTGACCAATTTGGATTTAGAGACAATAGAAATACCGTACAACAATTAATTAGACTTGCCAGCCATATTAGCTCAAATTTTAATAAAAATATTTCGACCGCAATGGTACTCCTAGATCTTGAGAAGGCCTTTGACACTGTGTGGCACAGAGGACTGATATACAAATTGAATCAAATAAAATTACCTCTCTATCTAATTAAAATCATTCTAAACTATCTTAAGAATAGAAAATTTTTCGTTTCAATCGATGGTACTGAATCTGGCAAGCAACCTGTTTGTGCAGGAGTCCCACAGGGTTCTATTCTTGGCCCGGTCCTTTTTCTTTATTATATTAACGACATACCGACGACTGACAGCGTTGGACGCTCTCTATTTGCTGACGACACAGCATTACATGCCTCTTCTTGGTGCCCAGTAAGGGCCCACGAATTGCTTCAAAAAGCAACAAATAAAGTGATTGAATTCTTTCAAATCTGGAAACTTAAAACCAATATAGAAAAAACCGAACTTATACTTTTTACGCGAAAAAATTTTGAACATAAACGCAGAAAAAAGATAAAAATAATTCCAGAATTTAAATTGCAGGGCAAGATTATTGAGAGAAAAACAAGTGTTAAATACCTCGGGGTCACACTACACTGTAAACTTAATTATAACGAACATATACAAAATGTAATAAGAAAGGGAAACGCGATGCGCAGTATACTCTATTCTCTCTTGTGTAGGAAGAGCGAATTGAGCGTTAAAAATAAAAATACACTTTATACGTTAATAATTAGACCGATTCTGTTATATGCTGCCCCTTTATGGAGCAACACACATGACACGAATTTAAAAAAATTACAAACTTTTCAAAACAAAATTGTTAGACTAATAACCAAAGCTCACCCAAGAGACAATAATCTTGACCTGCACCAACAATTAAATTTACCGTCTTTATGGGACCAGATTTATAAACTTACTAAAAATTTTCATCAAAAGCAAATGGACCTTGCAGAGCTCCAGGAGGCTAAAATTATTGATGAAAATCTGTTGCCATTTAAAGTCAAATACAAAATGCCGCTACAAGTATTATATAATAAATAAAACGTCTCAGCATCTTAATTCTTTTTGTTTGGCTTTGTTATTGTTTGATAGTTTATTTAGTTAGCGTAGTTTTAAAAAAAAATTGACACAAGGGTTTTTATCTAAATTTTACCTAAAATACCAAAGAATTTCTAAAGAAACTAAAATAATTAACGATTTACTAAGCGAATAAATTTGATAGGCTTTAATTCTTTAATTAGAACCAGGCACCTGAAAATATAAAATATGTATAACTGACATGTAGTGATATGTTCAATCAAAGGTCATCAATAAAGAATATTTAAAAAAAAAAAAAAAAAAAAAAATGTCAGAGTTTAACCCGATTTTCTCAGACGCAGATCAACATGTTTTCTGACGCTAAAGAGGAAAGCAGCAATATGAAATTCAGCGAGCTTGAGGAAGATGCAGAAATAGATTGGGATTTAATAGATGCCATTCTAGAAGATATACCCAACTCTGTTTTCCAGCAAGAGGACAACTGGATACGAACCAATTTGCAGTGGATTGACGCACTGCATTTCAAATTCAACAAAAGCTCCCTCAAGCAACTAGATTGCTTACGAAGAACGGTCCTCCTGCATCGAGCATTGACCAAAGCTCGGGAAGAGGAGCAGATTTCCAAAAAATTGTTTTAAAAAGCAAAAGTAAACAATCGGCCCTTTTTAGGGCCAACAAATATTTTTAATAAGGAATTTCTGTTTTTTGAAACTTTTTTATCTTTTATACCTGATACACTGAAACAATTAAAAATGTAACCATAACAAAATAATTTTGTTAATAAAAGTTAATAAACAAGTTGGTGGCAGAACCAAACATATACAGAGCAAACTACACTACATCAGCTGATACTTTGCAATGGCGGACTGACACGTCTATGCGCAGAGACCAGCAGAGACGTACTGCGCCACAATTTCACCTGACGCATCTGCGCGTGTCTGTGGAAACTCATTGGTCGATATGATTTTTCAAACATGCGCAGATGCGTTTAAAGTACCCCTATAACCTATAATGTTGAAACTAGAGACTTTCTGCTGCATTCTAATTTAATTAATAGTTAAAGCAAATAATAAACATTCGTTACTTTTGCGAGAATAAACTAATATATGTAAAACAAGTTATTAAACTTATTCACAAAAAATCAAAGAAAAGTCTATAACTTAAACTTAAAATTGATGTGTAACTGTTCACTATTAAAACCAAATTTTATTATAACAAAGAAATTTCAATTTAAAAATATCTGAACTTAGCCAAGACAGTATTATAAATTTATTTTTGTTTACTTGAAAAAATTACCAAAAACTCTCAAATCCCTTAATTACGAAATACTTTAATTAAAAACAAAACGTCTTTAATCCAAAAAGCATTCTTTAAAAAAAAATTTCTCTGTAATTGGTTAAACACTGACGAAATTCTAAATAAAATGAGCTCAGGATAAAGTCAAAAAATTGATTGTAAAAAAAGAGTACATTGCAGAGTATTTTTCAATGCTTAATAACTATTAAAATAATAAAGATCTCTTTTCTATTTGCTCCAAAACTCAATGGTTACAATTAACGGTTAGCCGAGACTTTTATTTAACCAAATGACTATTTATCAAAAATATAATTTATTCAAAATTTCATCTATTAAATAAGTCATTTTCTGTTAGTAACTTAAGTTGACAGAAACCTTTATTGTCAAAAATATTATTTATCAGAAATTTGGTATTTCATACAGCTCGTTTAAAAGCGAAATTTTTGTATAAGAAATTTTATTACCAGAAATGTCACTTAGCTGAAAATACAATCAACAGAAATCTAATTTTTACGAAATTATAGTTACCTGAAATCTCATTTTTATTCGACATTGCATTTATTAGAAATCTACTTTATCCAAAATATCATTCACCAGAAGTCTTATTGCCAAAATATCTAATTATTTGAAATATAATATTATTCAAAATCTCATCTATTTAAAATATTTAATATTGACATTTGGAAGGATTTAATTAAATTTTTTTGGAATTTGCACGTCTAAACAAATAAAAACTTAAAATCGATTGAAATTTATATTAGGTATACATTTTCATTTAATTAATTTAATTTAATTTCAATTATAATCAATTAAAATGGAAAATTCTGTATATTAAAGTTTAGAATGATTTAATTTAGTGCAACTAATTATGAAAATTTGTTATGATTTTAAATTCTGCTTAATGGAAACTATACAAATGTAGATAAATTGAAATTAATAAATGGCCACAAAATGTTTTAGAAGTAAATTTAAATAAAGTTTTATAAATTTTATAAATCATTTGTTATTTATTATTTATAGTTTAAGTGTGAAAGTTGCTGCGGTTTTCAGAAATATACTATTAATTTCTATTTAACCCTAGAAGGACTAACTGGGGTCGTTTTGTACCCCAAGCGAAGTTTGAAGCAGGCTCCTGACCCATACAGTGTCAATTTCGGTTGGGGATCCTAACCATAATTCAATTTAGTAACCTGAACGTTGATTTTAGTAGGTTAGTGCGAATTGTGTGCTCAAGTCTCTCTTCATTATGCAGTTAAAGTAAGTCTGGGGTCCCTAAATACCCCAGTTAGTCCTTTACGTTTCAAAAAAGTTAGGATAATAAATTTCTGTTTTTTTATTAAAACGGTTTATTTAAACCTACAAAGCAAAAATGTAATGACTATACTTGTAAAAAAAAGTTTTTTTTAAAAAACAAAAATATTTTGAGTAAAAATAAAATTTTTTTATAGTTGATTTTGGTAAATTTCACGTGCGTAATTGTTTATTAATTACTAAAATTTCATCTATTCAAATAAATATACTTTTTTCAAATAATTCAAAGGTCCATAAAAATTTCTTAAAATATGTCTATTCACCTTCTAAAATGCACAGGATTTTTCTCAATTGGTCAATTTGTTGAAAAACTACAATATTTTTTGTAAAAAATGCCAATTTTGAGAAAATTTGGTTCTTTTTTTTTGTTTTTACAATATTTTTAGATTTGTTTTTATTGTATTAAAAAATAAATTACACCATCTTCTTCCTTAATAAAAAACGAGAAAAATTCACTATATAAAAGCTGTTTTTGGTCAAATGTAAATCTTATATGCACGTTTAAAATCTGGGGGAACAAAGGACCCCAGTTAGTCCTTCTAGGGTTAAGAATATGTACCTATTTCAAAATGTGTGATAAAATTATTCTCTTTACTTTGTATAGTTCCATCAAAAATCTTATTTTAACTATTATTAATTTATAATTATTTAAGTTTAATTATTGTTACGGAACAAATGGAAGCCATTTTCATATTTAAAAAAAAATTATCCACATAGAATATTCTGTATTTTCAGATTAATCGCCTCTAATCAAAAAAATATTTCTTTTACTTCTGACAGATACAATCTAAAACAGTTTACACGTATAAGACCAGAATAATTTTCATTATTCAAGCAATAAAATTGTATTCAAATGTTTGAAAACCAATAAATATTCCTTTGCAAAATATATATGGTGGCCCTGAAAAGGGCCGATTGGTTATATGTGAAAATGTCGATTAAAACATTTTTCCTCCTTACTTCTTCGCAACCCTCTTTGCTGCAGCTTTTTCAGGAGAAGCAGCTTTCTTAGCTTTGGGTACAGCCAATTTTGTCTTGAGCTTAGCTTTGCCTTCAGCTTCGACAGCCAACTTAATGGATCCAGAAGCGCCTTTTTCTTTGGTTTGAACCAAAGATTTGTTTGCAACAGCAGTTTTCAGGTAGTTTCTGATAAAGGCTGCCTCCTTTAACTAGAGAAGTGGCAGCAAAGTACTGCTTCATAGCCTGGAGAGAAGAGCCACCTCTCTTCTTCAAAGAAGCAATAGCTGAATTCACCATCTTTTTGGGTGTTGCAACCGCAGGAGCAGCTGGAGAATCAACTTTATCGGCCATTGCGACAGAAATTGGTTTTGAAATTTTCACGAGCACGACATTGCTAGTACGAAGGCTGATTGAAGAATGATAAAAATTTTTTTGGAGAGGGGGTTTTTGTTCACGAGCACGGACGGTGAAGAAAGGCCTCATCGTTCGTTTGCTGCCGCTTGTTGAAATTTTCTCTACAATGTGCGCTGTATTTTCAACTTTAACAATACCTTATTTATTTAATTTTTTATCGCATCACATGAAATTAATACGTTTTCATTCGTTATTTATTATAGTCTATGCTACAAGCAAAACCTGACCGTAAATTAATGCGCAAATGGTAGAAAACTTAATTTTCTTAAATCGTTGCTTTTGAAAAGTTCGCGGATCAAGTTACAAAATTATAAATAATTTGTTTAAAACGTTTGTTTTCTAAAATAAAGAATAAGAAATAGTTTTTTTTATACATTAAGTTATGTTTTTAACAAACAAAAAGCCTTTTTAGCCGATTATTAAATGAACGAAAAATATTCAAAGTTAGGATTCAGTTGAACATTCGATTCAAAGCTAACAATGTTGAAAATATAGGTTTATATTATGTTGTAAATGATATTAAACCTACTAATTGTTATTCTTTTATAATATATTCTGACAGCAGTTAAAAAACATTTAATTGGTCATTGGTCGATATGATTTTTCAGGCAGGCGCAAGTGCCCTTAAAGTGCCCCTATAATATTGAAAGTAGAGACTTTCTGCTGCATTGTATTTTTATTAATAGTTGAAGCAAACAATAAACATTCGTTACTTAAAATTATTCAAGCTTTGCGAAATAAACTATATTTGTAAAACAGGTTATTAAACATATTCATGAAAAAGCAAAACCAAAGAAAAGTCTATAACCTATAAACCCTAAAATTGATATGTAGCTGTTCATTATTAAAACTAAATTTTATTATATAAAAAGTCCAATTTCAAAACATCTGAACTATTCTAAGACAGTTTATAAAGTTATTTTCGTTTACTAGAAAAAATTACCAAAACCCTCAAATCCCTTAATTATGAAACACATTAATTAAAAACAAAACGTCTTAAATCCAAAAAGCTTTCTTATATAAATCACTTATTACAGTTTTTTGATCTTGAAATTAGGTTATACACTACCTGCCCAAATTGTAAGACCACTTACAAAAATGGGATTAAACATATGACCGTCTTAAAATGTTGATAACTCTGCCAGATATAATCAAATTCAATTTTTTCATAGACCACTAGAAAGCTTTTCAATTTTACCGTTAAATGCTTCTATTTTAAAGCTTTTCCGATTAATAGAAACGAAAATTCAGTGTGATAAAGACAGATAAATTTTTCGTTTTTTGTGAATTTTTTTTTTTTTTCTAATGAAATCATTTCAAAATTGTGATAAGTTTGTTGTCAAAAGATTGTAAAGAATACAAATTGTATTTATTAAAGAATTTTTTGAAAGCAACAGTTTCTCAACAATATTAATATGATTATAATTGCAGAAAACATTTTAAATAATAAAATAAGATAACGTTTATAAAAAATAGATAAATTAATCTCCTGCTAATTAAGATAACCGTGTTTTTTTTTACAAAAATCCGTGTTGCAAAAACTGATGAGTTGTAAATTTGCGGATGCTCAGATATAATAATGCGGCGAATTTCATTTTTTAAAATTTGTCAAAATGCGGGTATAAAAAATAAAAAAATTTAGCGTGTATTTTTCATTTTCAAATTGCGTATTTTTTGGCTGTGAAAATGCGATGTTTTTGGCAGAAACAGAAAAAAATTGACAAATCGGACGGGAAAGTTGCTGTTCAGCGCTATAGAGTGGGGAAGAGAATTGACGTCTATGTCTTAACTCCACCCACAACTCCACGATTGGAGTAATAGAAAAAGTAGGGATGCGCAGATTTTTCTTCACTCAGGTGTTTTGAGAGGGTACATTACCTCACAACAAATATGAGTGACGAGGAAACTAGGAGGACAGTCAACCGAGGATATTATAAAGTTCTCTGTACTGAATTTAATAATAATGATATCGAACCAACCAGTCCTAAAGAAATAGCTGCGGCTCTTAAAAAATTCAAACCTAAAAAAGCTCCAGGATTGGATAATATCCAAAATATAGCTTTAAAAAACCTCCCTAAAAAAGCATTTGTGCAATTAAATCATATTTTTAATTCTTGCCTTAATAAATCTTATTTCCCTACATCGTGGAAGAAAGCAAATGTTTTGCCCATCCTCAAACCAGGGAAGAATAAAATATTTCCACAAAATTATAGACCGATAAGCCTATTAAATACATTTAGCAAACTGCTTGAAAAAATAATATATAACAGAATATCCAAATTCGAACAAAAAAATAAAATAATTCAACCTCAACAGTATGGTTTTAGACCCAAGCGAAGCACAACCCAGCAACTATTCAGATTAACTAACTTTATCTCTTCTGAGTTTAACAAAAACAAGCAAACAGCTGTAGTGCTACTAGATATGGCAAAAGCCTTCGACACTGTGTGGCACAAAGCCCTGATTTACAAACTAAGTAATTTTAATTTTCCTATATATTTAATTAAAATTATACAAAATTATCTCAGCAATAGAACTTTTGTAGTATCTGTTAATAATGTTAAATCTGCAGAAAAGAAAATAGTAGCAGGTGTCCCTCAGGGAGGAATCCTGGCTCCTTGCTTGTTTTTGTATTACACCAGTGACTTACCAACACATAGTCGAATAAGAGTGGCACTATTTGCTGACGATACAGCCATCTATGTATCTAGCTTAAGAAAGTGGTTGGCTCTAAAACTCATACAAACTTACCTAAATGTACTAAGTAAATATTACGAAAAATGGAAACTCAAAATAAACGGGGATAAGACTGAATTAATTATTTGCACTAATAAAAAAGAACAAGTCAAAATGCAGGATATATATTTAAATGATAATAAATTAGAAATTAAAACAAATGTCAAATATCTTGGTTATATACTAAATCACAAATTAACACAATCTAATCATATTAAAGAAGCAATAAGAAAGGCTTTTATAGTCTCTTCTATGCTGGAAAATTTAATAGGTAGGAAAAGTACATTGTCAATAAAAAACAAATTAATATTATACAAACAAATAATACGACCTATCTTGAGTTACGCAGCCCCAATTTGGTCCAACGCCTCTATATCACAATACAAAAGGCTTCAAGTCTTCCAAAATAAAATACTTAGGAAAATAGTAAATGCGAATCCTAGAATGACAAACCAAATAATACAAAAAAACTGTGACATTGAACCAATTAAAGATTTTATTTTTAAATTAGCAGAGAGCTTTTATGATAATATCCAAAATATAGATGAATTAAAAGATGAACTCATCATATATGATAATAAAGAAATGTGCCCATTTAAAAGCACATATAAATTACCTTATGATATATTATTAAAAAGATAAAAACTGAATCTCAGCATACTACCTCTTCCTCATTCTCCTACTTATCTGTGATCTAATTCAAACTATAAGAAACATATCAGTATTAAGTTAGTTGTATATAAAATCACCAAAATTTATTAGCTTTTATTTAATTTTTGCTAAAAAGATCTTACTTAATTAATTTTGAAACAATTTTACTATAATTAAAACAGAAAACAGTTAATCACATAAATGATAGGTCAAAATTTCAAGAATTGAAATGGTTTACCTTAAATACTAAGAATATTCAATAACTAATGTAATCCTGTGATAATTTTATAAATAATAAAGATATATATTTAAATGTTAAAAAAAAAAAAAAAAAAAAATTGTCAGTTCTTAACCCGATCTTATTCTGTTATCTTCATCAACATGTTTCCTGACAAAACACACGAACAAAAGAAGAGGAAGTTTTGCGAGATTGAAGATGTCAATATGTCAACTAATTCGCAATGGCTGGATGCCCTTGTCTCAAAAATGAGAAGGAGCTCCCGCAAGCAGTTTTACTGCTTAAGAAGAAGAGTACTGCTCCAATTAGCTTATTTCAAAGCTAAGGGGTCAAGTTCCAAGTAAATTTACTTGGACTTTCTAAAACAATCGATCCTTTTCAGGGCCAACAAAAGTTCTTAATTTGGAATTTCTGTTTGTTCAAACTTTTATCCCTTTTACTCTCATATCTCATTGACAACAAACAATGTAATCGTAACAATATCATTTTGTGGTCAGAGCGAAGGTACTGCGCATGAGAAGTGTACTGCCTGACGCATCTGCGCATGTTTGTAGAAACTCATTGGTCGAAATGACCAAAACCCAAAATTATTTTTTTTAAAAATTGGCACTTTTAAGTAACGGGTTGATATTTCATTGTGCCCCCATTGAGATTTTCTCGCACAAGCTGAAGTGTCATCTATTCAGCTTTATACCTATTTCTTCAGAGATGAGAATCTAGCTTGATAAGAAAAGTGTTGGGATGATGGAATTCTGGGAAAATCAGATTTCTTAAACACGAACTTTCGTGCAATTGTAGATACTGGCAAATTATATTTCGGATAAATAAAGATTCCGGTTAATGCATTTTCGGAAAAATGAGATATTTCTGGTAAATGCACTTTTGGATAAATGAGATTTTTGATAAACGCAATTTCTGACAAATTATTTTTGATAAATGCAATTTCGGATAAATTAGATTTTTGATAAATATTATTTCGGACAAACTTAGTGCCTCACGATATCAAGACGATACGATATTTGACCAATATTGATATTGATCTCAACATTTCTCGACTATCCAAATATCGTATCCATATTGTTGACAAAAATATCGTCTTAAGTCGATAATATCGTCTAAAATAATTTTTTTTATGAGTTATATATTATTTTGTGCAACACCTGTAAGAAAAGTACCATTTATCTTGCCTGAAAAATAGACGCAAAATAGGTAATTGCTGCACATAGCAACAATGTATACTTTGCTGCATACTGTGCAGAAAAGTGCACTTTTCTGCACACTTTTCCGTCTGGTAGGTACCCGCGCAATTATTAATTAGTGCTTTACCTGAACAGGTGTTGCACAAAATAGCGTGTGGACCTCGAGCGAAAGAAGATTTTCCGTCTTCGTGCAAATTGCTGCGCTCGCTTCGCTCGGGCAGCAAATTTCGCACTCGTCGGAAAACACCTCCTTTCTGCTCTTGGTGCACAATATACTATAGAAGTTTTTTTTGGTACGGACGACAGAAGAGATAAAAAAGTTACCTACAAAAAGTGGTTAGACCACTGTGAACTTTTAAAAAAATCGAAAATTTTTTTTATCTAGAAAAGTGCCATAGGGTTTTAAAAATAAGAAACAATAAACATTATAGAAAGAAAACAATATTAAAAGCTTAAATTTTGAAACTATACGAAGACCTACTATGCGCAGTGGATTATTAACGTCTATGTTCATACGGGGTTTTCTCTTATCAAAAAAAAAAATTATTAGCAATTATTATCTATCGATTTTTTACCGAAAAACTTGAAATTTTGTTTCAAATGTGTGCCATTTTCACGGCACACTTTTTACTTCTCCAGCTTTTGAGTTGTAAATTCATAAAAATGTTGGGTTTTGGTTCCAGATCAAAAATTGAAAAAGATTTTCTACCGGTCGTTGACCTTAACTTAAAAAAATGATTTTTGTAAATCGACCATCTAGACCGCCATTTTTACTTTTTCAACATAGCAAAATAATTTTTTTACATTTCAATAGATATCTAATAATAGGAAATAAACCGTGTTTGATTCATTTTATTCTGCTCCTTTAAAAAAATCTTAAAATTAATTTTTGTGTTTTACAGTGGTCTTACTCCTTAAAGCGAAACAGTTAGTTTGAGCAAAAGTTGTCAGTGAGTAGCACCTGACTAATGCCCAACACATTTTCGTATTCCACCGGACGGGTTTCCTTTCTTCTCAAGAATTGGAGTTTGCAAATTAATTACCAAGCGTATCGTGTATGGGGGGTGAGAGCGTCAAACTTGCGTCTGAAGTGACCCGGGATCGAATCCCAATGTCGTGGGATTTTTAATTCGTTAGATAGTTTTAATTGTTTAGGTGTAACGAATCTAGGTCGATATAGACATATAAGTCAAGAATAAAATAATAAAACTTGTTATAAACCAATTTCAGTTACTAACGGATTAATGTCGGACAAAATTCAGACAAAACCAGATTATTTTCGGTGACTAATACCGGACGGTGTTCCGGACTTTTTCGGAAAATTTTCGGAATACGAAATTTGTCCGAAATTTTAAGCAGGGCTAATTTTCGAACACATCCAATTTAGGACAAATAAGATTTTTGATAATTGAAATTTCTGGAAAATTAGTTTTCTGATAAATGAAATTTCCTATACGTTAGATTTCTGACAATTGGTCTTTCTGATAAATAGTATTTCTGATAAATGCAATTTTAAATTGATGCGATTTCTGAAAACCCCACTTTTGGTTTAATGAGATTTCTGATAATCGCAATTTCTGTTAAATTTGACTTTTGATAAACAGTTTGTTGGTTAAATAAAATTCGGTCAAATGTATACTCTGAGAATTGAGGATTAGAGAAAATACAGGCGACCCAATTTACAAAAATTTCAAATACTTGAACTTTGAAAATAGAGATATTAGAATTTCAATAGATTAAAATTTAGATAATCTAAAATTTTAAACAATTGAATTTGGATTAATTTCAATAGGTAAAATTATTAAAAACATATATACATTTAAATTGGTCATTTCTGTTTGCTGGAAAAATCAATGTTTAAAATGAACGGTTAGCAGCGACTTTTATTGAACCAAATGGCTATTTATCAAAAATATATTTCTTTTGTCCAAAATTTCATTTATCAAATAAGTTATTTTTGGTCAGTAACTTTGTTCTCCAGAAACCTTAATTGTCAAAAATATTATTTATCAGAAATTTCGTATTGCAAACATCTCGTTTATACGAAATTGCATGTATAAGAAATTTTATTACCAGAAATGTCGCCTCTCTAAATTTCTTAGAGTGAAAATTGAGCCAATATGGAGTGAATGTTTACTCATTGAAAGAGCGAATTTATTTACAAATAAATAATATAGATAGAGTGACGAGTTCACTCTAATTAGAGTAAATTTTTCAGCTGATTTAAAATGGCGGCTCATTCCACTTAGATCGAAGTTCCCACTCCTATATCTCCTATCTTAGATTAGGTAAATTTAAGCTTTTGAAAATTTGAATACCATTATAACTTTAAAAGAATAATATCTTATTTTTAAATAATAAAAATAATAAAAATAAATATTGAACCTCTTTAATTAGTGACTTTCTATCAGTACTGTGGTATTTTCGTATTTATTTAGTCAAGTATATTTGTCATTTATATTATTTTATAACATTTTTTTATATCATATTTACAAATACAACATACAACTTAATACTAACGCTAAACTTATATAATTAAAATATTTGATGCTGAGGGGTATCGAACGTGCGACTCTCAAGCCTAAAGCTTAACGCTTTAACCAGTATGATATACGCTCGTTGGTACAAAACTTCCGAACTGACGTTATAAGGTATACGTGCTTACGTTCACTCAAAATAGAGTAAAATTTTCACTCTAAATTTTAGAGTGAATATTCACTCCAATCACTGAAGTGAATTTCTGCACTCTTTCCATTAGAGTAAGCGATCTCACTTTTTTAGAGTGAACTTTCACTCTGTCTGGAGTGAATGTACATCTCACTTCTAAATTAGAGTAAAATTTTCACTCTATGAAATTTAGAGATTAGTGGATTAATGAGATTTCTGATAATTGAAATTTCAGTCAAATCAAATTTTTGATACATAGCCTTTCAGTTAAATAAAATTCGGTCAAATAGACTCTCTAAATTTCGTAGAGTGAAAATTCCACTATAATTTAGGAGTGAGATGTACATTTATTCCAGATAAAGTGAAAGTTTACTCTAAAAGAGGGAGATCGCTCACTCTAAGGAAAAGAGTGCAGAAATTCACTCCAACGATTGGAGTGAATATTCACTCCAAGATTTTGAGTGAAACTGTCACTCTATTTTGAGTAAACGTATGCACTAAATCACTTTACTCAGGTCTTATTTTCTTCAGAATTCCATCTACTTTTAGAAAATAAAAATATAAAAATTTTTAGAATTATACTTTGTACGCTTAAACAAGTTGTTCAATTCTTAAAAAATCGAAGGGTGTCCAAATTTCCCTTCTTCAAATTTTAAGTATTTTGTTTAGTTTTTTTAATCACTTTTTCAATTTTAATTATTTTTCCTTGACATTAAATCAGTTTAATTATTTATTCCTAATTTTTATAATATTCATCGCAAATTTAAATTAATTTTTTTAATTTACCATTATTTTTGACATTTTACAATTATTATTTTCCATTTTCAATCATTTTCATAGTTTCCGAATTATTTTCCTACACTTTTAATTATATTGATTTATTTATTTATTTAGTGTACAATGCACGGGTAGAAGAACCCATTAAAGGTAAAAAAAAGATAATAATAAGAAAATACATACAATACAATAGTCGAAAACGAAATAACAAGCGATAATAAAATAATGAAAGATATATCTTGAGATATATATCTCAATTTCCAATTATTTTGTTCATTTTTCATTTCTTTTTATTATTTTGTAATTATTATCTCTGTCTTTTAATATTTTCATTATTTTTCAATTTATTTCCTAAATTTTCTGTTATTATCTAAAATATCGTTTATTGTCATCAACTTTCCATGTTTTAAACGATTTTTCAATTATTTTCTTTTGCTTAAAAATAAATTCTGCAATTTTTCTATTATTTTCTTCAATTTCTAATTATTTTTATTATTTTGGCATAATTTTCCAAAAATTTCATTATTTATCAGAAATTTCAATTATTTTTATCAATTTTTGATTACTTATGCGATTTTTTAATCATTCTCTTGAATTAAAAATTTGTAAGTAATTTTGCAATTATTTTCTTTTTTTAAACATATATTCTATAATTTTTTTCAATTATTTCTCTCAAATTTTATTTACTGTTTTCAATTTTTCATATTTAAATTATTTTCATCATAGCTCAATTTCCTTTCTCAATCTTAAATTATATTCTACATATTTGAATTATTTTTTTCAATTTTGAATTAACTTTATGATTTTTCAATTATTTTTCTCGATTGTTGACTATTATTCTCATTTTCTACAATTATTGTCTAAGATTTTTAAGTATTATTCTAAAATTGCAATTATTTTGTTCAATTTTTAATTATTTTCATTGGTTTTCATAATTTCTAAACTTTTTGATTAATTATCGTAAATTTCAATTACTTTCAGCTTTATTTAATTCTTTTCTCCAATTTTTTAGTTATTCCCTTTTCTTCAGTTAATTTCTAAGATCTTCATGTATTTCACTCAAATTTCAATTCTTTTTTTTTTTATAAAAAAAAAATTTTGTAATTTTTTCAATTATTTCAGTCCAATGACATTTATTTTTTGCAACTTATCATTGTTTGTATCATATTTCAATTATTTTCTTCAAGTTGTAAATTTTAAAATCAGTTTTCAATTATTTCAATTTTTTCATTCATTCAATTTTTAATTTCTTTAGTTTTTTCTTAAAATTTTCAAAACGTTTTTAAATATTTTTTCTTAATTAAAAATTATTCTCTTCAATTTCAAATTATGTTTATCTTTTTCATTTATTTTCTTTAATATTTAATTATTTTCTTTTTTTTTTCAATGAACTTCTGAAAGTTTTAAGAATTTTTGTGAAACTTTTTTTAACTTTCTTTTATTTAAAATATTATGTAGTTTTTGTCAATTATTTTCTCAAATTTTAATTATGTTTTTCAATTTTAAATTATTTATCTCAATTTTCAATTAGGTATTTTCTCTAATTTTTCATTATTCAATTATTTTTTCAATTTATTTTTAAAATTTTCAAGTATTCTCAAATTTAAATTATTTTCTTTATTTTTAAAACATTTTTATGATTTTTTCAATTACTTTTCCCTATTTTAAAATGATTTCATTTTTCTTTTCAATTAATTTGCAAATTATGCAATTATTTTGTTTAATTTCAATTATTTTTTTGACTTTTTTTTAATTCTAACATTTTATAAATTCAGTCCCAAACAAATATTTATTTTACTTATTTATTTATTTATTTATGTAAATTTATTTTTAAATATTATATTTAAAATATTTATAATTGTTGGTAAGACAAGGTGTAGAAAAAATTCGTACACCAGCGCGCGTTATTGAATTTAGTCCAACTTTAAATTATAGGTTATTTAACGGTTTTCACCATGATAGTTAAATTTGCTCCAATTTTCACTATGATATTTCTAATTTGCGCGTGAAAATATGTAAATATACCAAGTTTCATTGAAATCGGAAAGGGAACCTAAAATCAAACTGGTCGCCCCAAACGGACGCTCCTGCCTTCTCTTTGCTGCTTTTTGCGCTGCACGATTAACTTTATTATCGATTTTTTCAAAACCTGTTACAAATATAAAAAAGTGCAAGAAACAAGAAAGGTGTATTTTTAAAAGGCCTACAACTTCTGTTCAAAACGATTTCCAGAATTTTCAATATTCATTGAGATAATTGCAAAAATCTGAATTTTTATAGGTCTTTTTATGGTTTTCACCATGATACTTAAATTTTTTCGAAATTTCACTATGATATTTCTTATAAGCGCGTAAAAATATTTTAGTACACTAAGTTTCATTCAAATCGTAAAGGGAACCTTAAATCAAACTGGTTGCCCCAAACGGACGCTCCTGTCTTCTCTTCTCCGCTTTTTGCGCTGCACAATTAATTTTACTATCGATTTTCTCTAAAACTATTAGAGATATCAAAAAGTGCATTAAACAAAAAATGTGTATTTTTAGAAGGCCTACAACTTTTGTCAAAAACAATTTCCAATATTTATAGAAGTAATTGCAAAACAAAACTAAATTTTTATGGGTTTTTTATGGTTTTCATTATAAAAATGATCTAGTCGCCAATTTTCACTACGATTTTCGTAATTAACGCATCAAAATACGTAGGTAAACCAAGTTTTAAAATAATAATAAAAATTTAAAATTAAAATAAATTATTCGAAAATGAATTGCCTTTTAATATATATCATCATTTCTTGGCCAAATATAATTAAAATTGAATAAAATTTTGTACATATATTCAGTATGCACTAATGATGCCTTCAAGCCCAATTAAGTGTAAACAAAGTGATTTTGTTTAATAATAATCAATAAGAAAGTAATAGCTTTGACAACATTAGATTTTCAACTTTCATATTAGGAATTTGTGTGAGGTATTTTTATTTTATAAAAACTTTGAGCGGCAAAGTTTTTCCTTTATTATCAAGGAAGTTTTTTTAAAAGTTTTCTACCGTTGCATCAGCCACGTTGTTATCTAATGTACGCATGCGCGAAGCAGACGAGGAACAGTCATTTATGACAACGCATGGCTGATTTACAATTTTTTTTATAAATTCTTTATTTCTACGAATATCTGTGTAAAAATTTCAGAAAAACTTCCCTAATAAAAACGGAAATTTAAGGACGTTGGAACCTGAAAGCTTAGAGTGGCGTAGAAACACTTTCTCCTCCTTTGCTCGAAAATTTCCCTTTTATGAATATTTTTTAAAAACACTAGACACTTTTTCAAAAAAAGGGCTATGGTAGACAAAAGTATTTGAGATAAGGAATTTTTTAAACATTTGTTTGCATAAAACTAATGTTTAAAAAATTCCTTAACATTTGTTTGCATAAAACAAATGTTTAAAAAATCCCTTATCTCAAATACTTTTGTCTACCATAGCCCTTTTTTTGAAAAAGAGTCTAGTGTTTTTAAAAAAAATTCATAAAAGGGAAATTTTCGAGCAAAGGAGGAAAAAGTGTTTCTATGCCACTCTCAGCTTTCGGGTTCCAACGTTCTTAAAAAATTGGATAAAGTTTTTAGGATTGTGTATTTTCATTCCAAAAGTCACAAACATAACCTAACATTTTTTGCTGCTTACCTTTCTTTTTCCACAACACAATTTAAAATATTTAATATTCAAGTTATTAATTATTATCATTAACCATTAAACAAATCTAGAAAAACCGTATCTTACGGTTCTAGAAAATCTGTGAATTTATATCAATAATAATTTACTACAATAGACATTCTGAATTTGTTGTAAAAATAATCAAGTTATTCGGAACAAAAGAAAAATCCAAACGTAAGAAAATTTGTTGGCCCTGAAAAGGGCCGATTGTTGGTTTATGAATTAATTGTCTTTCAGGTTAGGACAAATATGTTCATGTTTCTGAAGTTGTTTTTTAAACTTTCCGTTTAAAAATCGTCGTTGCCTCTTTGTCCTTGGAGATTCTTGAATTTGTGAAGCTAAAACTTGAGTTAAAAGTTTAGAAAAACTATCAACCAAATAGTGAAATTCAACTAAAAAGTAGTGATAAGCTTTATTAAATTGAATTTAGTAACCGATTGTTCATGCCATTCAGATTTTAAGAGTAATCAAGTAGCCAAAATATTTCTTTTCAGTAGATTCATTGCTTTTTAAATGATCTTTCCAATCTGATTCATGAGAAAAAGCGAAATTTGACCGAAAACAAAAGTTCAGGGCAAAAGTTTTAACTTTCTGCTGGTTTTCAGAGATTTTATCGAATTCGTGATAAACAGAAGCTTCGAATTAAATCCAGGAAGCAGAATAATAATAAATATACAATTTTACAAAGCAGATTCTAATTAAAACGATTTTTTAATATTTTTCAACTGCAGTGAAAATATATTATAAAAAATTAGAAACTAATAAGTTTATAATTTTCGTTATTCATATATAGGTAAACTTCTATTTTCAACATTCTTAGCTTTGATTCGAATTTTGAACTGATTCCTGACTTTGAATATTTTTCATCAATCTAATTTTGTTCTAGCAAGGGATTTTATTTATTTAACATATAACTTACTATATAGACTACCTATTTCTAAAATTTTGTTTCTAAAAACATAGATTATAAACAAATTATTTAATATTTTTGTAACCCAGTCCGTGGAGAGTTGGCAAGCAACGATTCAAGAAAATCCCATTTTTAACAACTTGGGCATTAAATTGTGTTCAATTTTCTCTTTAGGCATAAACTGTGATAAGTAATGTAGTAAAATTTATTAATTTTGTGAAATTGTATTAATAATTAAGCAATCAAGAGATTGTAAAAGTTTAAAATTTAGCGCACATTGTAGAGAGAATTTCGACAAGCGGCAGCAAACGAACGTCGAGGCCTTTCTTCACCGTCCGTGCTCGTGAACAAAAACCCCCTCTCCATGGCGTTTAGCTCATTCTTCACTCAGTCGTCGTACTAGCAACGTCGCTCTCGTGAAATTTTCTAAACTCTGTCGAAATGGCCGATAAAGTTGAATCTCAAGCTGCTCCTGCAGTTGCAACACCCAAAAAAGCCGTGAAAGCTAAAAAGCCTCAGGCAAAAGCTACTCATCCACCAGCTTCCGAGATGGTGAATGCAGCTATTGCTTCTTTGAAGGAGAGAGGTGGCTCTTCTCTCCAGGCTATCAAGAAGTACATTGCTGCCACCTACAAAGTTGATGTTGAGAAGCAGGCACCTTTCATCAAGAGATACCTGAAAGCTGCGGTTGCAAATAAATCTTTGGTCCAAACTAAAGGAAAAGGAGCTTCCGGATCCTTCAAGTTGGCTGTCAAAGCTGAAGGCAAAGCTAAGCCCAAGGCGAAACCAGCTGCTGCCAAGAAGCCTAAATCTGCTGCACCCAAAGCCAAGAAAGCAGCTTCTCCGAAGAAAGCTACTGCTGCCAGGACCAAGAAAGCTGTAGCCGAGAAAAAGAGGACTCCCAAGGTAGTAGCAGCTAAACCACCAAAGGCAAAAACCGCTGCTGCCAAGCCTAAAGCTTCTCCCAAGAAGACCAAGGCACCCGCAGCCAAGAAAGCTGCTTCTCCTAAAAAAGCTGCAGCAAAGAGGGTTGCGAAAAAGTAAGGAGGGAAAATGTTTTAATTGACATTTTCACGGATGGATAGATACAATCGGCCCTTTTCAGGGCCACCAAATATTTTTTACGAAAGAATTTTTATTGATTTTTAAACATTCAAAGACATTTTAGCTTCAATTGATACTGTCAGAAAACAATGAACTTTATTTCTTTCTCAAAGAAATTTTTTATTACTTTCGATAGATTTTTTCACGCTGATTAACGAAATTTGATTTTTAATAGAGAATTTTCCCTATTGCTAACAATAGGGGAAAAGGTTTGGTTGTGAGCACCCCTGCAAAACTTTTGACAGAAATGATATTTGTCAAATGTGACAAATGTCCAGTTTTTGGTAGGACCGCACATAGTTTTTTGCGAGAATACAAAATTGAACGGACACCTGTGCTTTTTGTTGCAAAGAAATTAATTTTTTACACGTTGATATTAAAATAGAAGTTTTTTTAAAATATTTTTGAAAGTAGCAAAAATCAAAGCGAATCAATCAAAAATGTATGTCTAATGCATTTTTACACAGTAAATATAATATATTTTGTAATTCAATACCGAGTATCAGAACAATGTTTACAACCAAAATTTTTTTCATGATGTTTTAACACGATTGCAAAGTTTGGTTGTGGGCACCCAAATTGGTTCGGTTGTGAGTACCACTATTTTTTTAGGTAAATCGCAAAATATCGTATTGGATGAAATCAGAAGTAATTTCTCACAAGTGTTAATAGTGTTTCACGAATTTGAAGGGTTTCCAGTGGTTTCTGGGACTGATTTAGGGACAAAATTCTTATAACGAGACTTTAGCGTCAGTGGTGTAATGACAATAGTTGTGCATTTTAGATTCTATGCATGAAAGAAGGAGTCAAAGAGAGACAAAGATAGTCGGTATATCGATGTGAAGTGAAAGTTAAATGGAAATGAAGTCTAATTCAGCCTCCGGATACAAAAACAGCCTCTACGCGTGAAAAGTCTGACGTATGGTAGTCGGGTAGCAGTGAGCGACAAAGGGCAGCTCACCGATTTTCTCAACGTCTGATCAGACATCTCGAGCGCAGAGGCGGTTTTTGAATCCGGCGGCTCAATTGAAGTGGAAGTAAAGTGTAGTTGAAGTGAAGTTAAAAAGGAAGTAGAAGTAAAGTATATATAAAGCGGAATTGAAGTGGATGTGAAGTGAAAGTGAAATGAAAGGGAAGTGAATTACATTGAAGGCGGACTGAAATGGATGTGAAATTTTTTTAATGCGGTAAGTTCGCCGCTGAAAGCCTTTAAAATAAATAAGTTTAGTTTTGAAAATAAACTTAAAATAAATTTAATAATTTTATGTATAATCCAAACTAAACTTAAATAAAACCTCAAATTTTAGTCTTCAAATAATTTGCTAATTAATTTTTTAATCATTAGCTGTAAGTTTTATTCCTAAACGATCAAAACTAATTTTGTTAAAAGTCAAAGCAATGAAAATTTCAGTTAGCTTGTTACCTTATGTACTAACAATTATAAACATGCTAACTAAACTTATTAACCAGAGCATTAAAATGTGATAAGTAATAGAGAAGGTGTGTTTAACCAGAAAAGTGTGTTTAATAAAACAGTTAAATTCAACGTAAGAAAATTTGGTGGCCCTGAAAAGGGCCGATTGTGTATTGATGAAGATAGAAAATTTAACCGCCGAAACCGTAAAGAGTACGGCCTTGACGTTTTAGAGCGTAGACGACGTCCATGGCAGTGACGGTCTTCCTCTTGGCGTGTTCGGTATAAGTGACAGCATCACGGATCACGTTCTCAAGGAACACTTTGAGAACGCCACGAGTTTCCTCGTAGATCAAGCCAGAGATACGCTTGACTCCACCACGACGAGCCAAACGACGGATGGCGGGCTTCGTGATTCCTTGGATGTTATCACGAAGAACTTTACGATGACGCTTTGCTCCTCCTTTTCCCAAACCTTTTCCTCCCTTTCCGCGTCCAGTCATTTTTTCAAATTGATTTTAAGCGACCTTTCACGTCGAGAAACAAACGAAGAATGCGAAATTACGGCCCAAGTGGGTAGTTTTGTTAACTCGCATGAACTCGGTTTCCCCCGTATTTCGCTATTAACCAATCGAATCACAACGCTCCCTTCCCCATCGCTATTAGCCAATAGCGTGCTTCTTACCACCTCTCACCGAAAAAGTCATCGATTCTACAAAACTACGTGTTTGGTCGCAAAACTTTATTCTTCTTTGAGATTTCGTCGTGTGAACTTCGTATCTTTTCGAAATGGCTCGTACCAAGCAAACCGCTCGTAAATCAACCGGAGGAAAGGCTCCAAGAAAGCAGCTGGCTACTAAAGCTGCGAGAAAAAGCGCGCCAGCAACTGGAGGAGTTAAGAAACCCCATCGTTACAGGCCCGGAACTGTCGCTCTCCGTGAAATTCGTCGTTACCAAAAAAGCACTGAGCTTTTGATCCGCAAGCTCCCATTCCAGCGTCTAGTCCGTGAGATCGCTCAAGATTTCAAAACTGACTTGCGTTTCCAGAGCTCTGCTGTGATGGCTCTCCAGGAAGCCAGCGAAGCCTACTTGGTTGGTCTTTTTGAAGATACCAACTTGTGCGCCATCCACGCCAAGAGAGTAACCATCATGCCAAAAGACATTCAATTGGCCCGTCGTATCCGAGGAGAACGTGCTTAACTTATTTTTTCTGTTTCTATAAAACCAATCGGCCCTTTTCAGGGCCACCAAATGTTTTTACTATGGATTTTCTTTCTGTTTAAAACATGCCTGTAGTACAATCAGCAGATAAGAAACTACTTAAACATCTGCGGGCACTTTCTGAAGGTATTTCTTTTTTCATTGCTTAATTACGTGTACACTGTATGTGCCTATTAAAATTTTAAATAACTCGATATAAAGTGCTAATAAATTTAAGATGCTTATTTACTTTATGACGAGAAAATAAATCAACCTCCAGTAAAATCAATTATTTTTCAAAAATTTGTTTTGTAGTTTGTAAGAGAATCCTAGTGTTTTGTTTTTAATCGTTTTTGTTATAAAATACGAGAAATAGGAATTAAATTTCAATTTTATACGCATTGTCATAAAAACCTAACACAGTGAATAGTTACATTTGCTACAAACAAATATTCAATAATGGTTTCACCACAGATTTACTCAGAATTTAGTCTACTTTAATTTACTTTTAGTAATATATATGCGTTAGATGCATAGAAAACTATTTTTCAAGCACTAAAAGTAACATTTTTTTTCAAGAGATTTTCTACTGAAATGTGACTTTAGAAGGTCATAATTTCGAAAGTTTTGGAGAAAAAGCATTGTATTTTCTGTATTTTCTTCGAAATTTGATACTCTATATATCTCCTACAGGACACTAGAGGTTTGTATGTACTGGGAGGGAGTAATTTTGAAAAAACTCAATTTTATACCGAGTTTTTCGTTTTTCATTAATTTTTATGGTGTAAAGTTACTCAAAGATAGTCGATCAGCACCTCTAGTAGGACTTATTTTATGATACCATTCTTAATAACTCAAGTCAAGGTATCGATTATTTACACTTATTGTAGTAAAAATGTGTTCATTAAACTCTATAAAAAATTCAAAAAATCAGTTTTTCCAAAAAAGGCTTAACCATTTTTTTTTCATTTTTATGCTTGAAATTATCAGGAGGCATCCTAGAAACAAAATCAAGAAAGAACCGAGAAAATTGCATTGAAAATGAAAGCCAAATACCTTTGTATGATACTAGATAATAAACTTAAATTTAAAAAACATATCAAGGAAACAAGAAAACGTGCAGTTGTTGCACAAATGTATTCACTTTTATGTTGTAAGACTAATATGAATATGGTCAATTAAAAAAATTTACAAAATGATTATCAGATCCACAATGTTATATGCAGCTCCCATTTGGGATAGTACCTATAAATCGTATATTAAGAAATTCCAAATAATTCAAAATTAGTGTTTGCGAATGATACTTTAGCCGAATGAGGGACAAAGATTTCAGTATTACATAAAAAGTCTGAAATACTCGGTATTAAAAATACATTTTATAAATTGACGAAAGACTTATGAAAATTTAGAAATATTTCAGAATGTATGTATAACGTTAAATAAAACGAAGCTCCGTTTAAAATAAAACAGATTTTCAAAACACCTACTCCAGGAAAATACTGCATTATTAGTTTGAAAGTTGTAAATATTGTATACTATGTTTACAGTATTAGGTTGTTGAGTTTCGTTACATATTTTTACTTAAAATTTCAGATTAAATAGGTTTTTCTCAGCAATTTTCCTGTTTCTATAACAATTTAATGTTAAAAACACAATTAGTAAATAAAATGTCTTTTAATATATAAGTGGATAAATAAATTAGACAGGAGCTGCATTCCAAAACCATAGTATAAGTATAAAAAAGTTAACATTGCAACCAAATGTTGAAAATAGAAACCTCCGTGAAAATATTTGGTGGCCCTGAAAAGGGCCGATTGTTTGAAGGATAAGGTAGAATTATTTAAGCTTTTTTCTCGGTCTTTTTGGGAAGGAGAACAGCTTGGATGTTGGGTAAAACACCACCCTGGGCGATGGTAACACCAGAGAGGAGTTTGTTCAATTCTTCGTCGTTTCTGATGGCGAGCTGAAGATGACGAGGGATGATTCTCGACTTCTTGTTGTCACGAGCGGCATTGCCTGCCAACTCCAAAACTTCAGCAGCCAAGTATTCCATCACTGCAGCCAAGTAGACTGGAGCTCCAGCACCAACACGCTCGGCATAGTTGCCTTTGCGCAAAAGACGATGTATACGTCCAACGGGGAATTGAAGTCCAGCCCGGGTGGAACGAGTCTTTGACTTTCCCTTAACTTTTCCACCTTTACCACGGCCAGACATGTTAGATTATTTTTCGAGAGACGAACTAAAAACCGACAATGTTCAAGTGTCGAGAGAACTCGTGAGATTGAGGTTTTGCCGTCAAAACGTGTCTATTTACGTTCTCGCACGTGGAGGGGGTAAGAATACCGTTCTCTTTGCTGGTTGGGAGATGCGCGCTTGGTGCACCGAGCTCTAACCAATCACCTATTTCCTTCGCTCTCATTGGTTCGAGCTCAACACGTCAAACAACGTAAAAAAAAGTCGAAAAACGGCGAAATCATCATATTTTCCTGAGTTTTCGACGAGTTAACACGTATTTCTCTCTGAAATTTCAAGATGCCGCCTAAAGCAAGTGGTAAAGCTGTTAAAAAAGCCGGAAAGGCCCAAAAGAATATCGCTAAGACCGACAAGAAGAAGAAGCGCAAGAGGAAGGAGAGCTATGCTATCTACATTTACAAAGTGTTGAAACAAGTTCATCCTGACACTGGAGTTTCCAGCAAAGCCATGAGTATCATGAACAGTTTTGTGAATGATATCTTTGAGCGCATTGCTGCGGAATCTTCCCGTTTGGCTCACTACAACAAGAGATCGACCATCACCTCCCGGGAAATTCAAACTGCTGTCAGGCTTCTCCTTCCTGGTGAACTCGCCAAGCACGCCGTCTCTGAAGGCACCAAGGCTGTCACCAAATATACCAGCTCCAAATAAATTTGATTACCCAGCAAACCAAACCAATCGGCCCTTTTCAGGGCCACCAAATATTCTTACGTTGAATTTTAATGTTTTATTCACTTATGACCATCCGCTATTTTCATTGTAGGTAGATTTTAAAGAATAATAGTCTGGATTTCATCGGAGTTTTGTTTTTTGCTTTTTAAAAAAAAACATTTTTTAGTTTTTTCTTAGGAACCTTCTAAAAAATTGAGTTTTATAGAATTTTGCAATTTGGATGTCAAGAATTTGCTATTATAATATTTTCATAATGGTAGATAATTACGTTTCGTAGAACGAAAATAACTTCAACTGTTAAGGTATTTGTCGCGTAGAATGATTTTCGTCACATTTTTATGACTTTGCCTTATATATTTATTTATAAAAAAATGAATAGTCGGATTTTCATATAAAACCATTAAGTTGCACATTTTCCAATTAAGAAAAAGGGGTATCAACCCCTAAAAACCACCCCTCAGAAAAATAATGCATAATAAATCAGAAAAAATTACTTAAATTCCACAAAAAAATGTTAATCAAGTTTTAAAATGATGGAACAAACTTAGGAATGTGCCCCCTAATTTTTTCAATTGACAAAAATAAATATCAACCACTAAAATCCACTCTTAAGGAAAATGGCAGAAAAGATATCAGATAAAAATAATCAAATTCAACAAAAAAAAATTATAATCGAGTTCTAAAATGATTGAACCATATCTTAGGGGCCGTCCATAAATTACGTAAGAATTACCTAAATTACGTAAGAATTTACCTGGTTAAACAAATTTCTAACGTAAGATATATTTTTTATTTTTACTCAATAAATTTTGGAAATTTTCACGCTATTTTGGTAAAAACACCAAACATTTATTTATTAAACGATTTTTTTAAAATTAATTTCATTATACAGGAATCGCAGTGGGTGAGACTTTCTCAAGTGGACCTCGAATTTCCAAAGGTTGACATTTTTCCATGTCAATACAGAAAAAGTTTGGTCACCCTATAAATTGTATTGAAAAATATTTATTTGTGTATTTTTTATAAACAATTGAAATTTTATGCATAACATTTTTAAAACTACTATTACTGAGACATGAATTATCAAAAGTTTATGATTTTTTCATATATAGTTAATGAAAGTTGAGCCTTTAAAAAAAAACAAAAAAATCTGACTTTTTAAAATCAATATTTATTATAAACAAATTACAAATTAGTCATGTTCTGGATGTGTATCATCAATTTTATTTACACGACTTTAAACAGTATTTATCAAGGATGAAATATCCACAAAAAAAATTGTTAGATCGAAATAGTTTATTAATTATTAAAGTTTTTGCAGGTATGCTCGTGCGCCGCACAATAGCACCAAACTGGAATTGACTGTTCACAATCATCTAGAGCTTTTATTTCTAAATCGATTTTACTGAATTTCATTTCAAATGAAAGATTATAAAATTTTGAAAAGATTATTACATTTTTATTTCTTTATATCAATTTTTTTATTGTAAAGTTTAACTAAAATACCAATTTTTAAAATAAACTTATCTCCAATTGCTATAACTTAATGATACCTGCTTAAAACTATTTAAAAAAAAAACACCTAGAGTACTAAACTCTAGGTAAAAAACTGAACTGTAAAAAATCACACAAATAAAAATGTGAATGTTATAAATTAATTATGTTAACAAATAATTATGGTTAAAACAAATTGTTAATGTCGACAAAGGCTTTGTTAGATTTTGATGAAATTGTTTAGTCTGGGTTTTTTGGGGTCGCTGATTACGAATCCGTTGATAGTTTCAAAAAATCCAAAATGGCGGATCCAATATGGCAGAAGGATTTTTTTAAACAATTCATCCATTTCCTTGAATGCGACCCTCAGAAATTTTTTTCTGTCAATTTTTTTAAAGATCCGGAAATTTTTAAAAGCATTAGGTAATGTTTAAGAAATTCCGAGAATTTATAGATGAATCCTGAAAACTTCAACTTTGTATTCTACAGTAACTCCACAAATCGAATTTAAAATAGTCAAAATGTGACTTAAAATATATGGTAGAGAAATAAAGTAAAAAATGATATTAACTTTTTAATAATGCTATAAGTAGTTATAATTAAAATAAATCACTGACGCCGATTAAATTAAATTTTAATTTGTTGTATTTTGAATCATTAAATACTAACGACGGATTTGTAATTAGCTACACCAAAACTCCCCGACTAAACAATTTAATCAAAATCTAACAAAACCTTTGTCGACATTAACAATTTGTTTTAACCTTAATTATTTGTTAACATAATTTATTTATAACATTCACATTTTTATTTGTGTAATTTTTTTTACAGTTCAGGGAGTACTCTAGGTGTTTTTTTAAAATAGTTTTTAGCATGTATCATTCAATTATATAGCAATTGGAGATAAGTTTATTTTAAAAAATGCTATATTTTTGTTAAATTTTACAGAAATTTACAATTTTTAAAGAAATTAATATAAAAAAATAAAAATGTAATAATCTTTTCAAAATTTTATAATCTTTTATTTGAAATGAAATTCAGTAAAATCAATTATAAAATAAAAGCTCTAAATGATTGTGAACAGTAAATTCCAGTTTGGTGCTATTGTGCGGCGCACGAGCATACCTGCAAAAACTTTAATAGTTAATAGACTATTTCGATCTAACAACTTTTTTTTTGTGGATATTTCATCCTTGATAAATACTTCTTAAAGTTTTGTAAATAAAATTGATAAATAATACACATCCAGAACATGATTAATTTGTAATTTGTTTATAATAATAAATTATTTTTTATAATAAATATTGATTTTAAAAAGTCAGAAATTTTATTTTTGAAAGCCTCAACTTTCATCAACTATGTGTGAAAAAATCATAAACTTTTGATAATTCATGTCGAATAGTAGTTTTAAAAATGTTATGCATAAAATTTCAATTGTTTATAAAAAATAAACAAATAAATATTTTTCAATAAAATTTATAGGGTGTTTATAATTATAATAAACCAAACTTTTTCTGTATTTCAACCTTTGGAAATTCGAGGCTCACCTGAGACATTTTCAGCCTGGAAAAAGTGATAAAAAATATGAGACAAAAAATATTTTAAAAAATATAAGAAAATAATTGAAAATTAAAGAAAATAATAAAAATTTGAAGAAAAAAATTAAAAAATTGAAGAAATAAATTGAAATATATGATAAAATAATCAATAATTCAAAAAAAAAATTACAAACTGACGAAAATAATCGACATTTGAAAACAAAATTCGAGAAATCGCTAGATTAATACACAGCCGTACAAAATTAATTGAAAAAAGTAAAGAATAATTTTAAAATTTTAAGATAATAATTGAAAATTGAAAAAATTTTAGGAAATTATTGAAAATGGCGAAAAATAATTAATAATTGAATGAAATAATTGTAAAATGACGAGAATAATGAATAATTAAAGAAAATATTAAAAAAACTACAAAAATAATTGACAATAATTGAAAACGAAATTATTTGAAAAATATCAAGATCAATAAACAACGGAAAAAATAATTTAAAACATTGAACAAGAATTATTAAATTTAAAGAAAATAATTTAAAATTAAAAAGTTAAGAAAATTATGGGAATAATTTATTGTTGGAAATAATTACACATTTTTTTTAATATTTAGAGGTCGGTCAAAGAGCTCAAAGTTTCCAAATGTAAAATTAGGCTTTATTAGACTTAAATAATTGCAAAATTAGAAAAAAGGTACAACTCTCTGGCTCTATTAGTAAAAAAGTTACAAATAAACAATATTAATTTGTCGAAACAAATTTTATAATTTTAGTTTTTTACTAATATTGGGTTTTACTAGACTTGAATAATTGCAAAATTAGAAAAAAGTTACAACTCTCTAGCTCTATTAGACAAAAAGTTGAAAATACACAATATTAATTTATTTAAACAATTTTTATCATTTTTTATTTTTTCTAATATTGGGCTTTAATAGACTTAAATAATTGCAAAATTAGAAAAAAGTTACAACTCACTAGCTCTATCAGATGAATAGTTTTAAATCAACAATATCAATTTGTTTAAATAAATTAAAAAACACATGCAACAATTGTTTATAATTAATTTTTATGTAATTAAATGAAGTTTTAATGGAAAATATTGTAAGAAGTGTGAATAAATATTTCTGATTGTTCTTTCACGTTTTTTTAAGGTGTTTTTTAAGGCCATAAAGAAATAGTTAATAATAAAAAATTGTTAAATGAATTACTAGATATTATTCTTTTATTTCTTTTGAAGAGAAACTGCTTTATCCGATCAAAAAATGTTAATTTTCATGGATTTTACATCAATTTTTCGAAAAAGTTGTTTTCCCATACATTTTACATTTGAAAACTTTGACCGCTTTGACCTTATTACAATTACATGAATATTGTCAAATGGAAATGAAGAAAAATTGCAATAAATAAAACCAGGTTGATGGTAAATTCAGTATTGAAACTATTATTTACAAACAGTGTACAGATTTAAAAAAACTGGGAAGCCCAGATGGGCCCTAACTGGCTCCCACTTACAAACTGAGAAATACTGGGAACTTTTCCACACGGGAAACGCGCCTGTTTTACTGTATTTCAAAACATAAACTCCCGAATAACAATTTTCAAGTAAATAAACTTCATATAATTCATTAATTCGTCCCGAAATTTTTAAAAACTTTTACGACAGCAACGACACCAAACTCACGACGGAAGACACAAGACTAAACGGTTTCTGAGAACAGTAGATGTTGTCCGTTCGAGGAGGGGTTAGTAATTGCTGATTGGCCGATGCGCACTCGATGTACCAAAGTCGAACCAATTAGAATGTTTCTCAGTGAGCAGAGAAACTAATTGGTTCGATTTCGGTACATCGAGTGCGCATTGGCCAATCAGAAATTACTAACCCCTCCCCTAACGAACAACAGCAAATGTTCTTGGGAACCGCTTAGTCTTGTGTCATCCGTCGTGAGTATAGTCTCGTCGCTGTCGTAAAAGTTTATTAGAATTTCGGGACGAGTTAATGAAGTTAAAGTGAGTTTCGCAGAATTGAACCTGGATAATTTAAATTCTAAGTGTATTTTCATAACTTCATTGACGGAATTAAATTAAATTCCTACGCGTAAAATAAGTTGGGAAATGTCATCCAGTACAAACGAAAAAGATCACGCTATAGTACAATGTGTCAATTTGAGAAGCAAGCCACGAAAATTGGTTTGAATTATCAACTTTGTAAAATAAGGAAATTGTCAGATCATTTAAAAAAGTATTATCTAAAATGAAAAGAATTAAGTTTATTTTTTAGTATTTGTCAATAGAATAATAAACAATTTTAAAAATTAGGAAAATTATAGGAATAATTGTAAATTGAACAACTGAATTGGAAAAGAAAAAAAATTGAAATTGATGAAAATAATTGATAATTGAAGAATGTAATAAAACTTTTAAAAGTATAAAAAAAAAGTTTAAAAAGTAATTTAAAAAAGCATATAATTATTAAATACAGAAGAAAATTATTGAAAACTGAAGAATTGAATTGAAGAAGAAAAAAATAATTAAGAATTTAAAAAAATAGTTATAGAATTGAAAAATTGAATTGATGATTTCAAAAACTTTTTATGATTCTTAAAAAACTTTTTAAAATCAGATAATTAATTAACATTGAAGAATTATTAACTAAAAATTGAAAAAAATAATTAAAAATTAAAGAAAGTAATTTAAATTTGAAGAATGGAATTAAAATTTGTGGAATATAATTTAACAACTGTATATAAAAGTAACGAAAATTATTAATATTGATGTAGAGAAAAATTATTGTTATAAGTCGAGAGTTTTTTATTAGAGAATAATTAAAAATTCATAATGGAATTGAAATTTGAAGAAAATAGTTGTAGAATTGAACAACTGAATTGAAATTTTAAAACTATTTTTATGAGTGAAAAAACTAATTGAAAACATCCGAGAATTCTTAAATATTGTGGAATTAGTTGATAATCGATGAAAATAATTGAAAAAAAGGGAATAATTAAAGTAAATATAAATATTATGAAACATAATTGTCAATTGTTGAAAAATTTAATAAATGACGAGATTAATGGGCATTAGAAAGGAATAATTTTAAAGATTAAAAAACAACTGTGAAATTGAGGGATAATAATAAATTATCAATTTTGAAAACTGTAGATAATTAAAGAAAAACATTGTAGGAAAGAAATCAAAATTGTAGAAATCAACTGGAAATTTTAGAAATATGTATTGAAATTTCAAAAAAATAATTGATAATTGAAAAGAGGCGAGAATTATTTAATATTGAACGAAATAATTGAAAAATTAAAGAATAATTACAAAATTTAAGGAGAATAATTGAAATTTGAAAATGTTGACAATTATAGAAAAAATTATAGATTTATTAATAATGGAATTAAATTTATTTCAACTGATATTTTTAAATTAAAATTCTAATTAATGTAAATATATTTTTTAAAAAGTAGCTGGTTTAAAACAAAAAATATATAAGTGCCAAACTTGAAGTGTGAACAGGCATAATGAATTAAGGAATGAAAGAATTTGCCAATTATTTTGTAAAATATTATTCTTCTAAATATTAGATAATATTCTCGGATTTTCAAGTATACCGAATATTCACTATTTCTAAGTATTCTCAAGTACCCCTTGGAGAATATACCTATTCTTTGTACGCTTTAAAATGGTTTTTGTGGATACAAAAAAATGTTACTGAACATCTGAATGTAAAAAATTCTATAAATCAGTTTAAAAAAAAATTTAATACTCTTTTTAGACTTATTTTTAAAAGTATTATGAG
This sequence comes from Ganaspis brasiliensis, assembly GCA_037103525.1. NCBI lineage: Eukaryota > Metazoa > Arthropoda > Insecta > Hymenoptera > Figitidae > Ganaspis > Ganaspis brasiliensis. The sequence continues at coordinate 89,282 of JAZKLR010000651.1, forward strand.
TTAAAATCTTGAAAACTTTTTGGACTCTTTATATTATAAATTAAAACTTAGTTCAGCTTTTACAGCACAATATGTCAGACTATAATTTCGTTTTTTAATAATTATTTAAAATTTTTTTTTCAGGCTTGTCTTTAAAAACTTTATCCATAAAAATTTTGAAAATAATTTTGAATAAAAAATTTTCTCGATTATTTGACTCGACAATTTTCCAAGAATTAATATTAAATTAGCTTTTTTAAAAAGTATCTAAAAGTTTTCAACGACTTCATCTAAAAATGCTCACTGCACATCTGAATTTGAATAATTTCCGAAATTTAGACTTCAGAAATAAAAAAAATAAATAAGTAGACATTTTTCTTGTTTAATATTGACTTTTTTTCTCAAAGCAGGACTTAAAACTTAGTTATTTTTAATTTTTAAAAATTATGAACTGTAAAAAGAAAATAAATGTTTTAAAAAGCTGAACTGCGTAAAGTTAAATTAACTGATAAAGAAATTCTTTTGTTTAAATCAGACTGTCTAAAAATTGTTAAAACAATTTGTCTCAAATTAATTAACAAATCTCCTTGCAAGTACAAATTATGTAAAGGAATAACATTTTGTGATCCAGTTTTATTGTCGGATCAAAGGATAAATTGCTTATCTCGATTAGAAATTGTCTTAAGTATCTTTCAGGAGAAAAAGTGGCTTTCAGGAATTCAATGTGATATTATAGTAAAAGAATTTAAGAATTTATGCTCTAAGTCTGACGTGATATTATCTTTTAAGAATTATGATAAGGAGACAGTGCGATTGGACCATTTCTGGAACACCCTAATTGCCGTACAAAAGAGTTCAGATGTATTCAGTAAATTTTTACAAAAAATTTTTATATTGAGCCAAGGTAATGCATTTGTAGAGAGAGGATTCTCTGTTAATAAGTAGATTATTATAGAAAATCAGAAAAGCAAATCCCTTGTTGAGCAAAAGACAAGTTTATAATGGAATTCAAATTAATGGCGGTTTACTTAAAGTGGAGGAAATACCGAAGTCGTTGCAAAGAAGACACTAAAAGATGACATTGAAATCCTCAAAAAAGAAAAGCTCAAAATTCTGTCTAATAAACAAAAAAAAATAGACAATATTGATAAAAAAGTACATGAATTATGCGGTTTTGTAGTCGTTGCATAGCCTATGAAAAAATGTTTATTAGTTTTTATGTATTATCTTGTTTTTACTTTCTTTTATAAAATAATTATATATGCATTTCTAAAGAATGTAATGAAAGCAATTCTGCTTTTAAGAACAAAGTAAAATTTTAATTTATTTTAGCTGTTTGTTTATTATTTACCTATGATACAAATTTTGTCAGGGAAATGTAAGGGAAATTTGTAACTTGAATTTTGTGTCCACCCTGAAAGTAGACAGTGGTCATTTAACTATGTTATAAATAATTATCTCATATTGTAGCGACTAGCTTCAGCTTTTTTACAATAAAAATGATTTTTTTTTCTTCTACATTTTTTATTTGCACTTTTGGCAATACCAATGTATTGTTTTTGGGCACTTTTTTAGATTTACGCATGATTGGTGAAACCATTCCAAACAGGAATCACAACGAATGGATCGATTACTCTGGTTAGCAGGTTCGACCGGATCAGAAATGTCAATCTGACATTATCATCTTTTTTAATTTCAAGCAAATTAGTTACTACCATCCAAGCGTCAACATTAAAATATTTTTTTATTAGTAGAATGTTTACTTTATCATCCAAAATGGCAGTACTGACTTTTTCAGGTCTTATTTCAACCTCATTTTCTTCAATTTTTGCACCCTTTAGTGCCTTCTCTACAACTGAATCAGCTACTATCCACTTTAATGTCTGACGAATTTTGGCTTGCGCACCCTTCCTTAGAAACGGAATAGAACTGTTCTTTTTTAAATATTGCTTTTTAGAAAGGCCTATGACTGTTGTTGTCAAGGAATTCCTTGGCCGTCCTCTCATCTTTATTGCTGGAGGCATCTTAATGTTATCTAGTTTGTTCATATCTAATAACATGTTATTATTCTTTTGACCGACATTAATTATTTCAAAGTCACTTTCAACTGACGACAGATTTATAATTTCGCAATTTAAATCCAAAAGAACACATGGTGCTGAGGATTCTAGCAGTGTTTCCTCGTCCTTCGGTGGTGGTTCCTCGTTCTCCGAAGGCACGGCCTCGCTTTGTGGAATCACAACCTGAAACATTTTTTAAACTGATTTAAATGTTTTTAACTCTCTGACTTAACAATTTTTCATTAACCTTAGATAAAATTTTAAACAATAACTAAAAGTTTTTTCCACTTTCAATTCAAAAATTTTACTGTACATCTGGATTAGGTACAATAATTTCCATAAATAAAATTTCAAAACTTAAAAAAAAGAACTTGAAGATTTTTTTTGTTTAATCTTGATAATTTTCCTCAAAGTAAGACTTTAAAGAATTAATTTTGATTATGTAAGTTCTTTTTAGATTTTTAGAGTTTAAATCTTGAGAATATTATAAATTAAAAATGTTTTGAATCACTTTTCTCTATAATTTGTGAAGAATTGGCCTTATTATTTAAAAAAATGCAATAATACTAACATCACAAAAGAACTGCATGCTCTCATAAAATTTTGAAGTTGACATCTCGGAAAGTAACTTGTTGTTCTCAAGTAACGAATTTCTTCCTATTTTTAATTTCTAACCCTGTGTTAAACTTTTGATTTTAGTTTCAGGTGTTTCTTGAGAACAAATTCTCAATTCAGGTTGCCGGGAATTTTCACTGCGACAATTTTTCGAAAACCCGTTGGTTCTGCATATAGTAGGTCTGTGTCCACCGTTGTAAACACAAACTTTCATCCGCTAGTGAAACATTGAGATATTCTCTTGCTGCAAAAATATGCCTATAAACCAATGTATTTTTCAAAATCAAAATCGAAATAGGTATTACTATAAAAGTTTGTTTCAATTTTATTAATTTTTAATGAACAATATGAAAGCATTAACATCTTGGATATTAAATAGGTCTCTACTAAATTGGAAACATTTGGGTAACGTAAATTTCGTTATTATGAAAAGTGAGATTCGGATCTTCTTTAAATGTAAACAATTTTCAATTAAAAAGGAAAATGGTACTGTTCGTCTCTTTAAATAAGAGTATGCTGCGACAACATCTCGCTGCGTTTGCCGAGTTGAAATTAAAATAAAGAAATCTTTAATAAATTTCTCTAAAGTCGCGTATCTGGCTGCAATAGATTTTATTTTGCTATTTAAAGATTCCAAACGATTATTTGTAGTATTTAAAAAAGAAAGTTTTAAAAAGTCACCACAAAGAGTCCATTCCTTTCTTAAATGGTGCCAATTTTTGTCAAAATACTCTTGAACAGAAATTGGGGTTTCTGTTTTTAATGGTTCATAAAGATTCGAGTATTTATATCTTCAGATTTTGAATAAATCATTTTCTGAATAATCTTCTTGGCCGTTTCTTTTTGTTCACTAGTTAATTCTAGTTTTTCAGTGGTCAGTTCTCTATGAAATGTTCTTTGTGAGTGATAAATACAAATAAGTAATTTTGACGCTGGAAAGCTCTGCTTTATTACTTCACGCTCTGTGAAATCCTTATCAGCCATCACTGTGATAATCTTGACCCAGACGGGATGCTTTTCTTTAAATATATCCATAAACCACTGGACATTCTCAAAGGTTTCGTGCATTAAAATGCATCCTGCTACAATTTCTGTGTAGTCTTGGGAATCTTCAACAACTATTAGGTACAAAGGTGCTCTTAAATCAAGAAGCTTGTAAGTAGCATCTACTACAATAAATTCTGGATAAACTTCAAATAATTTTTTCATTTGTTCCGTGACAAATAAAATTCCTTCGAAAGTTTCATGTTTGATTAAGACTTCGCAATCTGCACCTATAATTTTAGTACATAAATAATTTTACCAAATTTAGATTTTTTAAATGTTATAGTTATTTAATAAGATTTTTTTTAAGATTTAATTTTTTAAGCTTTATAAAATTATTAAGAAGTCAAATGAAGAAAATAATGTTGGTTATTTTGATGTTACCCTCAAATCTGTTCTAAAGAGAAAAAAAACCCCATTCCTTATTTTGAAATAGAAGAATATTTAGAGACATTTTAAATATTTAAAACTATAAATCGAAAAATGACTACATAATTACACAATTGAAAGAAATATTGTTAAAAAAATTAAACAATGAATATTAAATTTAAACAAAATAGTTGAAAAATTATAGGAATAATTGTTCGAAATAATTTCAAATTGAAAAACTGGATTGAAAATAAAAAAAAATAATTGAAATTGACAAAAATATTAAAAAGTTTAGGAAATAAATTGAAAATTTAAGAATTAAACTAAAATTTGAGAAAATAATTGATAACTTGAACAAAAATCACAAAATGAAGAAAATATTCGACGATTAAAAACAGAATTAAACTAGGTGTGAATTCTGTCCATTTCATGGACACTTCGCTTCCAAGGAAGCAAGATAATTTGCTTCCTCACAGAGGAAGCAATAAATTTATTTATAATATAAAAAATAATAATTTAATTTTAAATTAACTATAGTTTATTTTTATGCAAATAAGTAATAATAATAAAATAATAATAAATCAATATATATATTTTTTTTTCTATCTTCCAAAACATTATTTATTTATTTATTATAACCAAATTGTTCTAAAAAATTAAAGGTAAGTTACTTAATTTTTAATAGCATATTCGTTTTTTAAAATAGAATATTTTTTTTTAAAAAGGAACTGTGGTCAAAAAATAAAAATTGTTAGAAATTTTTTGGCAAAAAAAGAGATTTTTCGATGAAAAAAACTGAAATAATGAATTATTACGTGAGTTTTTGGTCAATTATATACTTTATATAGGTCAATCGATTCGTTTTGAAACAAGGAATATGATTTTTTCATTCATTTGTCTGAATTTTTAGCATGAAAAAATTTTTTGCCAAAAAACGATATTTTTTGATGAAAAAAGGTGCTCAAAAGAATTTGATTAGGTATTTTCAAAAATCCCTGTGTCCAAATTTAGATATTTGTGAGATTCATATGTCATCCAAATTTTATTAAAATCCGTTGAAGCATTTTCGAGTTATCCTGGCGACAAAAAATTTAACACATACACACTCACACACCCACACACACATCCGGACATTTTCTCAGGAATGAAAATTTGAACTTTTCAGATGAAACTGAGTCGATTTACACTATTTTTGGAAAATCGAAAATCTTAACGATCACAACGCTTCCTCTACGAGGAAGCAAAAACTGTATAGATTAATACACAACCGAACAAAATAATTTAAAAAATCAAAGAATAATTATAAAATTTTAAGACAATGATTGAACATTGAAAAAATAATTGAAAATTGCGGAAAATAATAAATAATTAAAAGAAATAGTTGAAAAATCACTAGAATAGTTGAAAAGTTTATGAAAATATGTGAAAAATAACGAAAATAACTGTCAATTGGATATAAAATTCGAAAAATGACAAGATTAATAGGCAACGGAAAAAAATAATTAAAAAAATTAAACAAGTGTTTAAACTACAAAGACTGACTCGCCTTATTCAGTACATTACAATCCCTTACTATCTTGACATTGAAGGGTTATCACGTCATATTCTTATCACATTTTGGGAAATTCCTTACACAAGAAATGAAGGAATAATTGTTGCAAATAATTTCAATTTTAACAACAGGATTAAAAATAGACAAAAATAATTAAAATTGAAAAAAATAATTAAAAATTGAAGAATGGAAATAAGAATGGAATAATTGAATTCAAAATTAAAGAAACTTAATTGTAATCGAAATAATAATAGAAAAAAGGCGATAATAATAATTATATTAATGATAATAATAATAATAATAATAATAATGGTAGCTCTAAAAAAGCATCCAACAATTTCATGTCGGCCGCATAAGAACATCGGCGGCAATGGACATGAAGACCCAAAGAACAGAATGGTGAAACTGTACAGAGTAAAAAAAAAGAAACTTTTGCTTACCTTCCAGGACGGAAGGAGCAAAAGTTGATAAGAATATGTAAAGCAAGAATTGGGAGAGGTTGTTTTAGTGCGGTATTGCCACAGGATGTGGTCGAGTCCCACACGAACAAGTGCGTAAATGCATTTTTTCCTCTCCTAAACTTGTTTTGTAAAAAAAAAAAAAAAAAAAAAACAATTTTCAAAAGAGTGTAAATCGACTCAGTTTCATCTGAAAAGTTCAAATTTTCATTCCTGAGAAAATGTCCGGATGTGTGTGTGGGTGTGTGAGTGTGTATGTGTTAAATTTTTTGTCGCCAGGATAACTCGAAAATGCTTCAACGGATTTTAATAAAATTTGGATGACATATGAAGCTCACAAATATCTAAATTTGGACACAGGGATTTTTGAAAATACCTAATCAAATTCTTTTGAGCACCTTTTTTCATCAAAAAATATCGTTTTTTGGCAAAAAATTTTTTCATGCTAAAAATTCAGACAAATGAATGAAAAAATCACATTCCTTGTTTCAAAACGAATCGATTGACCTATATAAAGTATATAATTGACCAAAAACTCACGTAATAATTCATGATTTTTCAGTTTTTTCATCAAAAAATCTCGTTTTTAAAAATTTTATTAAAAAAAAATTTTTTTTCATGCTAAAAATTCAACCAACCGAATTACAAAATCATATTCCTTGTCTCAAAACGAATCGATTGACCTATATAAAGTATACAATTGACTAAAAACCCACGTAATAATTCATGATTTTTCATTTTTTTCATCGAAAAATCTCGCGATTTGCCAAAAAAAAATTTCATGATAAAAATCCAACCAAACGAATTACAAAATCATATTCCTTGTCTCAAAACAAATCGAGTGACCTATATAACTTTTATATTTCACTAAAAACTCACGTATTAATTCATAATTTTTAATTTTTTTTTTATTGAAAAATCTCGTGTTTTGCCAAAAAAAAATTTCTTGCTAAAAATTCAAACAAATGAATTAAAAGAATCATATTCCTTGTCTCAAAACGAATTGACTAAAAATAATTGACTAAAAACACACGTAATAATTCATGATTTTTCATTTTTTTTCATCAAAAAATCTCCTTTTTGACAAAAAATTTCTAACAATTATTATTTTTTGACCGCACAGACTTAGACGTTAAAAGAGATTATGTAATCAGAATTAATTTTAATAAGATTGTTATCAGTTAAAAAAAAAAATTTTATATTAATTATTCTATATATTACACAAATTTTGTTATAATAAATAAATAAATAAAGTTTTGGAAGATAGAAAAAAAATATATATATTGATTTACTATTATTTTATTATTATTACTTATTATTTTTATATTATAAATAAATTTATTGCTTTCTCTATGAGGAAGCAAATTATCTTGCTTCCTTGGAAGCGAAGTGTCCATGAATTTTATTTATACGGTTCTAAAGTGCTTTAAACTTTAATTAGTATAGGAATTACAAAGTTACTCATATTTTAATACCAATAAGCTTCAGTTATTTTAAACTTTGAATTGATTAAATTTTAATTAATAAAAATTTTAATCAAATTCAAATTGAAACTATTATAAAGTTTACTTATTTTCAAAATCTAATAATGCATATTTAAATTATTTTAAACCTTAACTATTATATAAAAACTTCTAATTATACAAAAAAAGTTATTGTATATTAAAGCTTTAATCAGTCTAAATTTTGAAAATAATAATTTAGACTATAATTTGAATCAATGAAAATTGGGCCTAAAGAAATTTTAAATTAAGTGAAATTTATATATTGACAAAAAAAATTTAAAATTGTTAAAAGTTTAAATGTCTAGTTATTAATAATCAGAATAATAAGAATGCAAGGTATGATTAAAATTTAGATAATTTAAAGCCTTACAAACAATAAAAATTTTGCTGAATTCAAACTTTAATAAATTAAGTCTGAAATACTTATATATTGATTCTTAACTACTAATTTAAATTTTCATTAAAAATAATTATTTCGAAATTTTAATGATCTCAATTTTCAATGATCTAAATATCAATTAATTTAATCACAAGAAAATTTTAGGCTAATTTATGTTGATAGAATTAAATTTTAATTTACTAAAAATTTTAGTGTATGGAAATTTCAGTTCAATATTTTGGGATAAACTATATTTTAATTAAATTATATTATATTTATATTATATTTATTTAGCACGCTATAGAATTGTCAAAAATCAATTCATGGGAACTCCGATAAAATATGCCCGAATTTATACTTTTACGAAATCATATTTGATAGAATTCTTAAAACGTTAAATTTCCGAAATTTCTTAAAACGTCGGAATATACATCCGACAGAAACATTTTGGCGCAAATTTTGAAATTAACTAATCAGAAATTATAAGTAAAATTATGATTGGTTCATTTTAAAATTTAAGCCAATATAATTATAAGCAATTATAAGCATAATTTTGGATTCAAAATTATGGTATAAATATCATAAATTAAAAAAAAGAAAAATGTTTTGAAAAATTAACAGTTTTAAAAATTCCATGTGATAAATTGTGAAGAATGTTTAAAAAAGCGAGAAATACAATTGGCAATGGAAAATAATAAAAAAAAATTGTAAAAGAAATTCAATTTTTATAAATTTTAATGTTTTCAAAAATAAATAGTTTGCTAGGTAAAAAATTGGCACCTCTGAATATCTAAAATTTTGATGGTTTGGGATTTTTCACCAGTACCCCTCGCCCCTCTTAATTAAAAAAATGTGTTAAAAATAGCTTTAAAATTATTTTTATAAACAATACTTTTAAGAGGTAATGAGAAGGAGAATATAACCGAGAATATTACCGACCAAAATTTAAATCAAAACTTTATGAGAATTTATGTATTTTATTTATTTATCAAATTAAGTCAAATTTTCTCAATCAATTTAAGAAAATAGAATCCCTAGTGTAATTCTAATAAGTAATGATTTGAATTTGCATTGATTAAAAGATTAATTAATCTAGGGTTCAAATCTCTCTAATTCAGCAATTAGTTAAAAATAAATAATTATTAGTAAAAAATTACTAATTGTTAGTAAAAGCATAACTAAAACATAGTTAAAATTTGACTAATTGAATTAGTAAACATAATTTGACTAAAACATTAGTTATTTTGACATAACCTAACAATGAAGTTGACTAATAATTAGTTATTTTTCAATAAATGATTAGTAGAAATATAACTATTTGAATTAGTGGCTAAGTTTTTGCTTTTAAATTGGTTATTTTTAATTATTCTTTTCTCTTGTGATTTTAATTACTTAAACTGTACATTTTTTAACTATTTTTATTATTTTCCAATTACTTTCTTCAATTTTTAATTATTTTCATTGTTTCTCACTTTTTTCTCTAAATCTTAAATCTACACAGAGAGAAAATACGAGCAATTAAAGCAAGTGCTCGAAGAATCTCATAGGATGTGGTATCTGAAACTGTGATTGCATGTGAACAATCTAAATACTTAGGAAAGATTTTTGAAAAGAATTTTAAATATAATAAAATGGCGCAAACTTTTTTAAAAGAAAATTTGGATTTAAGTGGACAAAATGATTTAATTGCTTATCTGCAAAAAGAGGGTATTTTTAAAAGTATTTTAGAAGTTTTAAAAGAGACAGGGAAATTGAAGATCCAATCGTTTTCTGGTCCTTCGCAGAATCAAATCATCCGAGTCTTTCTGGATTAGCTAAAAAATTATTTAAAATACCGAGTTCCACAGCTGCAATTGAGAGATTGTTTTCTCAATGGAGGCATGTTCATAGTGAGTTAAGAAATCGATTAACCATAGAAAAATCAACAAAACTCATTTACATCTATTATACTTTAAGATTAAGAGATAATAATCTTGATTTCGACGAATGTAGATAACTTCTGTTTACCTAGTTGAAACTGTAAAAATTAGAATTGTAATACTGAAGATGCGCATTTACCAAAGTTTGATGTTTCTAGAATAAATTAAATATGTTTAAAAACAAATTATTTTCTATTGGTAGGATTAGAGATGAATTCAGTTTCTTTATTGATTTTGATGAGCTCTCCAGACTTTTAAATTCTTTTAATTTGCTCAGCAAATATCCTTTTCTATGGAACCCCCTCATTTTGCCCCCTATTGTTCAAAAATCAAATTTTAATTTTTTAAAAAATCGAATTATAGTTACACCAAAAATTTTATCGTCTGAAGCCATTCCAAACAAACCCAATTGAGACCAAAAAAACTTGCAGCCCAATCCACTCTATGAAATGATTTAGGCAGATAAAATTTTGGTGTAACTAATATTCGATTTTTAAAAAATTTAAGAGTTGATTTTTGTTCATAAGGGGGCAAAATCAAAGGGTTCCATAGGATGGATTGGGCTGCAACTTTTTTTGGTGGGCGTTGAAGTTGCCTGGAATGGCTTTAGCCGATAAAATTTTTGGTGTAACTAAAATTCGATTTTCCAAAAAATTAAAAGTTTATTTTTGAACAATGGGGGGCTGTATTTTCTGTTTTGGGGGTTTTGACCCCCCATAATTATTTAGAAATGTCTTTGGTTTTGTTTTTTTGTTATAATTAAAATATATAAACAAAACTTCGCACTTCAGGGAGATAGTATTTGATGGTTTTATTTAGGTGCATGTCTTGACATAGGACTAGTAATATAAGAGTTTTTTTAAATATTTTTTTACGTAAAATCTTAATTCTGAAATTGTCCTTTTTGAGAGACTGTTCGAGATAAATAGTTGAGAAACACTGATGCAAAGTTCAATATAGGTTTTTGACAACCACATTTTCTCCTAAATTAAAAATTCATGACAATAAAAAAATTGAATAAAATTATTGAAATTGGTAGAAAACAATTCTAAAATAGCAAAAATAATAGAATAATATGTAGAAAATAATTGAAAAATTTCAAAAATACACATAAAGAAGATTCTCTAGCAAGAAGTACTCTCTGTCCAAAAATACTATTGTCACTAAATTTGTAATCTAGAAGTGATAGTGCTTCATAAAGATATAAGAATAATAAAAATATTGTAATGCGTATGACTTTCATGCAATATGTACAGTGTAAAATCTATCAAATTAAGACATGGGCAATATGATAAATGAACGAAACATTATTATTCAACGTAAGAATATTTGGTGGCCCTGAAAAGGGCCGATTGGTTTGGTTTGCTGGGTAATCAAATTTACTTAGAGCTGGTATATTTGGTGACAGCCTTGGTGCCTTCAGAGACGGCGTGCTTGGCAAGTTCACCAGGAAGGAGAAGCCTGACAGCGGTTTGGATCTCCCGGGAGGTGATGGTCGATCTCTTGTTGTAGTGAGCCAAACGGGAAGATTCGGCAGCAATGCGCTCAAAGATATCATTCACAAAACTGTTCATGATACTCATCGCTTTACTGGAAACTCCAGTGTCAGGATGAACTTGTTTCAACACTTTGTAAATGTAGATAGCATAGCTCTCCTTCCTCTTGCGCTTCTTCTTCTTGTCGGTCTTGGCGATGTTCTTTTGGGCCTTTCCGGCTTTTTTAACAGCTTTACCACTTGCTTTAGGCGGCATCTTGAAATTTCAGAGAGAAATACGTGTTTACTCGTCGAAAACTCAGGAAAATATGATGATTTCGCCGTTTTTCGACTTTTTTTTACGTTGTTTGACGTGTTGAGCTCGAACCAATGAGAGCGAAGGAAATAGGTGATTGGTTAGAGCTCGGTGCACCAAGCGCGCATCTCCCAACCAGCAAAGAGAACGGTGTGTCTATCCCCTCCAGGTGCGAGCATGTAAATAGACGCGTTTTGACGGCAAAACGTCATGATATTCTGGAGATATTAAATAGAAAATTTGTATCTGTGAAACAACGAAGGCGTGTGGCGCACGTTGTTTCAAACGACGAAGGCGTTTGGCGCGCGTCAAAAAACCATAGTTTCTTTCAAGTGAGAAAGCTGTATAGTGATAAAAGTGTAAATTTCTTTTCTGATGGTGAAGGCGTGTGGCGCGCACCGACGGACATGAGTAGTCAACAGCCTACGAATGCAAATGGCGGACAAAGCAGTCTATCCAGAAAAAGACCTGGTAACGAAAATGGTACTCAAGTGAGCAAAAAGACAAATTTCTTGCCGCTGAGCAATAGATTTCAAGTGCTAGAAAATCAAGATCAACCTACTATGGATGGAATTGAAGAAACTAATTCGAATAAATTACCTCCTAAAGAAAAGAAAAAATCACCTCCGATTGTTGTGACTCAAAGAATTCATGATGTTCCTAATCTACTCAAGGAAATAAATTTAAAAAGCCGTGAACCTATAACAATAAATATAAATAGAGATAATTATGTTATCTATGCAAAAAATAGTGAAGACCGTGGTGACATTATTGAACTGTTTAAAGAAACCAATGTACAGCATCATACTTTTGCTACTAGAGAGGAAAAAGTGAATAGCTTAGTTATTAAAGGCTTACCAACACTTGAAGTGAGTGAAATATTGCAGGATTTACAGAGGCAAGGTCTAAAAACAACTGCCTGTCATAAAATGAAGATAGAAGGGGATTATCACATGAGTAACCCTTTCTATAAGGTTATATTAGAAAAAGGAGTTCCAGTGAATGAAGCATTTAAAATAAAATATGTGATGTATGTGCACATAAAGTGGGAAAAATATAAGAACCCGAGAAAAGCAACACAGTGCCATCGATGTCAAAGGTTTGGACATGGATCAACTCATTGTAATAACTCGCCGAAGTGTGTAAAGTGCACCAAGCCTCATCTTACAAAAGACTGTGATAAAGATAAGGAAACACAGCCTCAGTGCATAAACTGTAACGGAGAACACCCTGCAAATTACACCAAATGCCCCAGTTACCTGGAGCATGTCAAAAAGATGGAAAGCAGAAAAGAGAAGCAGAATCCAGTTAAATCGACGCAACCTGTTCCTGGCTATAACTCGTCCAACTATCCACAACTCTACCTTAACAAAACTACAAATCTGCAACAAACAAAGGCAACTTCAGAGCAGCCCAAAAATGCCTGGCATCAAAGGGATATAGATACCACAGGAAATGAAAGTGTTCAACAGCTGAAGGAAATTATTCAGGTATTTGCCGACATCAACAAAATGTGCGACTTAGGTAACTTACTTAAAATAGCATACAAAATAAGGGATACTTTAAAAAATTGTAAGACTGATTTAGATAGAGTAATGGCTTTAACCACAATTGTTCAGGAATTAGATGGCTAGTGACAGATCAATTAATAATCTTAGAATTGCCCATTGGAATGCTCATGGGCTCGTTAATAAAATGCATGAAATTCCCGTGTTTCTTCAAACCAATGACATTGATGTGTTGTTGGTTGGAGAAACATGGTTTACAGATAATGTAAAACCAAAGCCTCCCCTTGGTTATAAATGTTTTAGAAAAAACAGACAAAACAGTAAAAAAGCTTCTGGTGGGGTTGCTATTTTTATAAAAAATAATATTGCATGTCATGAAATTGATATACATAACCTCAAAAACACTGAGGCACACGCCATAAAACTAGAAAACAATTTAATGATTATTTCTGTTTATATTCCCAAGAAAATCCTTAAAGATGATCTTAATAAAATTTTTAATTTACATAATAAAATTATTGCTGCCGGAGATTTTAATGCTAAGCACAAAAGCTGGAATTGTTTTAATAATAATAGTAATGGCATTGAATTATTTAAATACGTCGAAAGAAAAAATTTAAATATTGAGGCTCCAAATGACTTTACACTTTACCCTTTCAATAGCAAAGCTAAACCTAGTATAGTAGACTTTGCTATTACCAAAAATATTACACACATTGACACAAATGAAGTAATACATGAGTTAGATTCAGATCACAAACCAGTCTTAATTTCATTAAAAAATGCTTCAATTAATAAACAGAAACATGATTTTACATTAACAAATTATAAGCTTGCAGACTGGATCACATTTAAAGATTACATTAATAAAAATCTAGAAATTAATAGTAAAATAAAATCTACCTCTGACATAGACAGTAATATTGAATTTTTTACTAATACCATAAACATATCAATAAATAAAGCTATCCCTAAAAGTAAACCGTTTAAATTCAAGAATAATTTACCTATAGAAATAATTAAGCAAATAAAAGAGAAAAATAAATTAAGACAGATATATCAAAATACAAGAAATAGGCATCTCAAACCTTTCATAAACGAAGCCTGTGCTAGTATTAAAACTTCTATTACAAATTATAAGAATAAAATGTGGGAAGATAAACTAGCTACCCTAAGTTTAAAAGATTGTTCTTTGTGGAAAATGACTAAAGCTCTTAAAGGTAGCAATAAAAACTATATCCCTCCGTTAAAAGATAAGGACAAGATCATATTTAAGGATGAAGAAAAAGCTGAACTTATTGCAAGCAACTTTGAAAATGTACACAGGTTGACGTCAGATTTTGGAGATGGTAAGTTTGACGAAGAGATTACCTCTAAGTACTTACAAATCCTGGAATCTCATGTTGATCTTGACATAATCAAACTTGCTACTCCTAAAGAAATTATGTCAATAATTAAAAAATTTAAACCAAAAAAGGCCCCAGGCCTTGATGGAATCCAAAATATTGTATTAAAACATTTACCTAAAAAAGCCATAGTACAATTAACTTATATAATAAATGCTTGTTTAAGAAATAGTTACTTCCCCACAACTTGGAAAATAGCAAAAATTTTACCCATTCCCAAACCCGGAAAAGATATTAAACTCCATCAAAATTATAGACCTATTAGCTTACTGTCAACCTTAAGTAAAATCTTAGAGACTATTATACTTAATAGACTCAAGGATCATGAATCCTTATACAGCCAAATAATTCCTGAGCAGTTTGGTTTCAGATCAAATCATAGTACTGTAAAACAATTAGCGCGACTGACAGACTATATTTCATTAAATTTTAACCTTAACAAAAGCGTTGGTGCCTTATTTCTTGATATGGAAAAGGCCTTTGACACAGTTTGGCACGAAGGCCTTCTTGTTAAATTAGAGAACTTACATATAGATAACTATTTGTTAAAAATTATAGCGAGTTATTTAAAAAACAGAAAATTTATTGTTGATATTAACGGTAAAACTTCATGTGATAAAAACATCGTTGCAGGTGTTCCACAAGGGTCAGTTTTAGGCCCTGTTTTATTTTTATACTTCATAAATGATTTACCTGTTAATGCTAAAGTTAAGAGAGCGATATTTGCTGACGATACAGCATACTACACTGCGTCGTGGCGCAAAAAGCAGATTGCCAAAAATCTACAAGAATTTATATCAATTTTGGAAGGGTACTACCTTAAATGGAAGCTGAAAATCAATGTCGACAAAACTGAATTTATAGTTTTTTCAAAGAAAATTAAAGATAAATTCATTCCAAAGATAACATTGTATAACGAAAATGTTCCATTGAAAATGGAAACCAAATACCTTGGTATGATTCTAGACAATAAACTCACATTTAAAAAACATATCGAGGAAACAAGGAAGAAAACATTTGCAGTTGTTGCGCAAATGTATTCACTTCTATGTTGTAAGAGTATTATGAACATAAGCAATAAAAAAATAATTTACAAAATGATTATCAGACCCACAATGTTATATGCAGCTCCCATTTGGGGTGGTACCTATAAATCGTATATTAAGAAATTCCAAATAATTCAAAATAAGTGTTTGCGAATGATACTTCGAGCCGAAAGAGGGACAAAGATCTCAATATTACATAAAAAGTCTGAAATACTCAGTATTAAAAATACAATTTATAAATTGACGAAAGACTTTTATGAAAATTTAGATACTTTAGAAATATTACAGAATATATGTAAAGTTAAATACAACGAAGCTCCGTTTAAAATAAAACATAGGTTTCCAAACCACCTACTGCAGGAAAATACTGCATATTAGTTTGTAAGTTGTAAATATTGTACATTTTGTTCATAGTATTAGTGTTAGGTTGTTAAGTTTCTTTATATGTTTACTTCACATTTCAGATTAAGCAGGTTTTTCTTAACAATTTTCCTGTTTCTAAAACAATTCTTTATTTTTAAAAAATACAATTAGTAAATAAAATATCTTTAAATATATAAGTGGATAAATCGTTTAGATAGGAGCCGCATTCCAAAACCATAGTATAAGTATAACAAGTGTATCTTTTGTGCAATTATTTGAAATCAATAAAATTATTTTTGACTTGACTTGACTTTGACTTGAAAACGTCATTCTCACGAGTTCTCTCGACACTTTAACAGTGTCGATTTTTAGTTCGTCTCTTAAAAAAATCTATAATGTCAGGACGTGGTAAAGGTGGCAAAGTTAAGGGAAAGTCAAAGACTCGTTCCACCCGAGCTGGACTTCAATTCCCCGTTGGACGTATCCATCGTCTTTTGCGTAAAGGCAACTATGCTGAGCGTGTTGGTGCAGGTGCTCCAGTCTATTTGGCTGCAGTGATGGAATACTTGGCCGCTGAAGTTTTGGAGTTGGCAGGTAATGCCGCTCGTGACAACAAGAAGTCGAGAATCATCCCTCGTCATCTCCAGCTTGCCATCAGGAACGACGAAGAATTGAACAAACTCCTCTCTGGTGTTACCATCGCCCAGGGTGGTGTTTTACCCAACATCCAAGCTGTTCTCCTTCCCAAAAAGACCGAGAAAAAAGCTTAAATATTCCAACTGATCATTCTCTAAACAATCGGCCCTTTTCAGGGCCACCAAATTTTTTCACGGAGGTTTCTATTTTCAACATTTAAACTTTTTTATACTTATACTATGGTTTTGGAGTGCAGCTCCTGTCTAAACTATTTATCTACTTATATATTAAAAAACATTTTATTTACTAATTGTGTTTTTAACATTAAATTGTTCTAGCAACAGGAAAATTGCTGAGAAAAACCTATTTAATCTGAAATTGTAAGTATAAATATATAGCGAAACTCAACAACCTAACACTAATATAATACTATAAACATAGTGTACAATATTTACATCTTACAAACTAATAATGCAGTATTTTCCTGCAGTAGGTGGTTTGGAAATTGTTTTATTTTAACGGAGTGTCTAAATCGCCCGTTTACGGGCGAAATAAGAGCGATGAATTAGTTCGCCCGCTAGAGATTTATAGGGAGGGGGAAAACGGGCAAAATAAGAGAAATGAATTATTTCGCCCGTTAAACAAAAAAGAATTACTAAATATGAGTCTCAAGACTTGTATACTCTGCATATTATAACATTTCACAAAAAAAAAATGTATCACGATAATAATTTCCTAAATAAGCGGGAATTTTTGAAAAATCTAGTAAATGCGTGTAGTACAATTAGCAGATGTGGAACTAAGTAAATATCTGCTTGCACTTTCTGAAGGTATTTATTTTTTCATTGCTTAATTACGTGTACAGTGTATGTGCCTATTAAAATTTTGAATAACTAGATTTAAAGTGCTAATAAATTTATGATGCTTATTTACTTTATGACGAGAAAATAAATCAACCTTCAATAAAATCAATTATTTTTCAAAAATTTGTTTTGTAGTTTGTAAAAGAATCTTAGTGTTTTGTTTTTAATCATTTTTGTTATAAAATACGAGAAATAGGAATTAAATTTCAATTTTACACGCATTGTCATAAAAACCTAAAACAGTGAGTAGTTACATTTGCTACAAAAGAATATTCAATAATGGTTCGCTGAGAAAATAAGCCTTTAGCCAATTTCTAGTTTAAGGAGCTCTGAACAAAACACACAAGATCACAACCAAACTTCAAGGTTAACAGTAGCATTTGATCTGCTAATAATAAACAATGAGCTTTGCAGGTGCTATATTAAGAACCTCTCTGCTAAATTTAATCAAAATTTGTTATATTTAGTCAGCTTATTTTCTCAGTGTTTCACCATAGATTTACTCAGAATTAATTCCAAATAATTCAAAATAAGTGTTTGCGAATGATACTTCAGCCGAATAAGGGACAAAGATCTCAGTAGTACATAAAAAGTCTGAAATACTCAGTAGGAAAAATACATTTTATAAATTGACGAAAGACTTATGGAAATTTAGAAATATTTCAGAATAATGTATGTATAACGTTAAATATAGCGAAGCTCCGTTTAAAATAACAACGTTTCCATATCGCCCGTTTACGGTCGAAATAAGAGCGATGAATTAGTCCGCCCGTTAAACACAAAAGAATTACTAAATATGTGTCTCAAGACTTGTATACTCTGCATATTATAACATTTCACAAAAAAAAAAAAAAAAAATGTATCACGATAATAATTTCCTAAATAAGCGGGAATTTTTGAAAAATCTAATAAACTACTTTGAATATTACATTCGTTAATTTGTATGTACATTTTCTATAAAATTTACGTAATACGTAATACTACGAAATAAAATTTAATTATTACTAGCAAAACAAACTTTGCATTGTTGTTGGTCATTTAAAACAATAAATTTTTACAAATTCAAATAATGAAAATGACGAAATTGAAGAATATATCTGAAAAATGACGAAAATAAAAAACAAAATTAAAAGAATGGCTACTTAATTAAACAATTAAAGAAAAATAGTTTAGAAAATTAAACAGTAAATATTAAATTTAAACAAAATAGTTGAAAAATTGTAGGAATAACTGTTTCAAATAATTGCAAAGTGAACAACTGGTTTGAAAATCGAAAAAAATAATTGAAATTAAAGAAAATAATAAAAATTTGAGGAAATAAATTGAAAATTTAAGAATTACTTTAAAATTTGAAAAAATAACTTATAATTGAAAAAACAAAAATTACAAAATGACGAACATAATTTACAGTCGAAAACAAAAATTAAAAAAATGGCTACATTAATACAAAAACCGAACAAATTAATTTAAAAAATCAAGTAATAATAACAAAATTTTAAGATAATTATTAATTAATTTTTTTTTTCCTTTAATTTTGCAAAATTTGCAATTATTTTGTTTAATTTCAATTATTTTTTGCAATTCTTTTTAATTCTAAAATATTATAAATTTTGTCCTAAATAAATGTTTATTTTATTTATATTAATTGATTTTTAAATATTATATTTAAAATATTATTATTAGTATTTCTTGTTTAGTTATTTTAATTTTGTTTTTTAATTGCCTATTATTCTAGTGAATGTTTATCTATTTTCTTCAGTTATTTATTATTTTCCGCAATTTTCAATTATTATCTTAAAATTTTGTAATTATTACTTGATTTTTTAAATTAATTTGTTCGGTTTTTGTATTAATGTAGCCATTTTTTTAATTTTTGTTTTCGACTGTAAATTATGTTCGTCATTTTGTAATTTTTGTTTTTTCAATTATAAGTTATTTTTTCAAATTTTAAAGTAATTCTTAAATTTTCAATTTATTTCCTCAAATTTTTATTATTTTCTTTAATTTCAATTATTTTTTTCGATTTTCAATCCAGTTGTTCACTTTGCAATTATTTGAAACAGTTATGCCTACAATTTTTCAACTATTTTGTTTAAATTTAATATTTACTATTTAATTTTCTAAACTATTTTTCTTTAATTGTTTAATTAAGTAGCCATTCTTTTAATTTTGTTTTTTATTTTCGTCATTTTTCAGATATATTCTTCAATTTCGTCATTTTCATTATTTGAATTTGTGAAAATTTATTGTTTTAAATGACCAACAACAATGCAAAGTTTGTTTTGCTAGTAATAATTAAATTGTATTTCTCTAGGAGGCAACTTTTCTTGTCAGATCCAGATTTAATCTTCATATTGTTTAAATTATCTTGTTTAAAAAGATATACATTTTCATAATGCAAATTACGTAAATTTTATAAAAAATGTACATACAAATTAACGAATGTAATATTCAAAGTAGTTTATTAGATTTTTCAAAAATGCCCGCTTATTTAGGAAATTATTATCGTAATACATTTTTGTTTTTTTTTGTGAAATGTTATAATATTCAGTGTATACAAGTCTTAAAACACATATTTACTAATTCTTTTTTGTTTAACGGGCGAACTAATGCATCGCTCTTATTTCGCCCGTAAACGGGCGATATAGAAACGTTGTTATTTTAAACGGAGCTTCGCTATATTTAACGTTATACGTACATTATTCTGAAATATTTCTAAATTTTCATAAGTCTTTCGTCAATTTATAAAATGTATTTTTCCTACTGAGTATTTCAGACTTTTTATGTACTACTGAGATCTTTGTCCCTTATTCGGCTGAAGTATCATTCGCAAACACTTATTTTGAATTATTTGGAATTAATTCTGAGTAAATCTATGGTGAAACACTGAGAAAATAAGTTGACTAAATATAACAAATTTTTGATTAAATTTAGCAGAGAGAGGTTGTTTAATATAGCACCTGCAAAGCTCATTGTTTATTATTAGCAGATTAAATGCTACTGTTAACCTTGAAGTATGGTTGTGATTTTGTGTGTTTTGTTCAGAGCTCCTTAACCTAGAAATTGGCTAAAGGCTTATTTTCTCAGCGAACCATTATTGAATATTCTTTTGTAGCAAATGTAACTACTCACTGTTTTAGGTTTTTATGACAATGCGTGTAAAATTGAAATTTAATTTCTATTTCTCGTATTTTATAACAAAAATGATTAAAAACAAAACACTAAGATTCTTTTACAAACTACAAAACAAATTTTTGAAAAATAATTGATTTTATTGAAGGTTGATTTATTTTCTCGTCATAAAGTAAATAAGCATCATAAATTTATTAGCACTTTAAATCTAGTTATTCAAAATTTTAATAGGCACATACACTGTACACGTAATTAAGCAATGAAAAAATAAATACCTTCAGAAAGTGCACGCAGATATTTACTTAGTTCCACATCTGCTAATTGTACTACACGCATGTTTTAAACAGAAAGAAAATCCATAGTCAAAACATTTGGTGGCCCTGAAAAGGGCCGATTGGTTTTATAGGAACAGAAAAAAGAAATTAAGCACGTTCTCCTCGGATGCGACGGGCCAATTGAATGTCTTTTGGCATGATGGTTACTCTCTTGGCGTGGATGGCGCACAAGTTGGTGTCTTCAAACAGACCAACCAAGTAGGCCTCGCTGGCTTCCTGGAGAGCCATGACAGCAGAGCTCTGGAAACGCAAGTCAGTTTTGAAATCTTGAGCGATTTCACGGACTAGACGTTGGAATGGGAGCTTGCGGATGAGAAGCTCAGTGCTTTTTTGGTAACGACGAATTTCACGGAGAGCGACAGTTCCGGGCCTGTAACGATGGGGTTTCTTAACTCCACCAGTCGCTGGCGCGCTCTTTCTCGCAGCTTTGGTAGCCAGCTGCTTCCTTGGAGCCTTTCCTCCGGTTGATTTACGAGCAGTTTGCTTAGTACGAGCCATTTCGAAAAGATGTGACGTTCACACGACAAAATTTCAAGATACAATCAAGTTTCGCGGCCAAACACGTAGTTTTGTAGAATCGATGCCTTTTTCGACGAGAGGTGGTAAGAAGCACGCTATTGGCTAATAGCGATGGGGAAGGGAGCGTTGCGATTCGATTGGTCAATAGCGAAATACGGGGGAAACCGAGTTCATACGAGTTAACAAAACTGCCAACTTTGGCCGTAATTTATCATTCTTCGTTTGATTTTCGACGTGGAAGGTCGCTCAAACTTAATTTTAAAAAATGACTGGTCGCGGTAAGGGAGGAAAAGGTTTGGGAAAAGGAGGAGCGAAACGGCATCGTAAAGTTCTTCGTGACAACATCCAAGGAATCACAAAGCCCGCTATCCGTCGTCTGGCTCGTCGTGGTGGAGTGAAACGTATCTCTGGCTTGATCTACGAGGAAACTCGTGGTGTCTTGAAAGTGTTCCTTGAGAACGTGATCCGTGATGCTGTCACTTACACCGAACACGCCAAGAGGAAGACTGTCACCGCCATGGACGTCGTCTACGCTCTGAAACGTCAAGGCCGTACTCTCTACGGTTTCGGCGGTTAAACTTTATTTCGACATCCATCATCAATATACACAATCGGCCCTTTTCAGGGCCACCAAATTTTCTTACGTTGAATTTAACTGTTTCATTAAACACACTTTTCTGGCACCTTCTCCATTACTTATCACATTTTAAGACAGGTACTCTGGTTAATAAGTTTAGATAGCATGTTTATAATCTTAGGTATTGTTAGTACATTAGATAGCAAAATAAACTAAAATTTTCATTGCTTCGACTTTTAACAAAATTAGTTTCAATCGTTGAGGAATAAAATTTACAGCTAATGATTAAAAAATTAATTAGCAAATTATTTGAAGACTGAGATTTGAGGTTTTATTTAAGTTTAAATTAATTAAAGCTTTGGTAAATTAAAAATGTCGATTAAAAAACTGAAATGCTACACGGAAAGAAATCTGTTAGTATTATACCATTAGATGTCCCATAGGCTTATTCTATCGGACGCCACCACTGATTTTCAGTGGTGAGCCATAGAATAATCCTATGCACCGATGGACTAATAATATATGACTCTGGCCTGAAAATCATCAGTGGTGACGTCCGATAGAATAACGTCACCTTAATATGCAAACCTCGTAACTACATTTACCACTACTTTACAGGAGAGCAAAAGCACTGTTTGTACGCATTAAATTGGATGTTCAAGCGGAAGTAAAAGTTTCATTAGATGCGTAACGATTATTTTTTGTGTGAAAATAAGATATTTTATTTACATTACGATATTTATATTACGTTTATTCCTTTTAAAAATAGAGTTACGAGGTTAGTACTTCAAGTAAAGAAGGTAAAGAAACATTTTTTGGAGTTACGAGGTTAGTACTGACAGGATAGGTTTAAAACGTTTATAATAAAATTATTAAAATTTTTTTTTGTGAGGTTAAACTCATGCATGTGAAGTTGGCCCCCCACTATCAACCAATTGGATTTCTTTTCGGAGTTCTGGCTTCCTTTCGAATAGTTCTAGAGTTCCTTATACATTTTAGAAATAGTTCTGGCGATTAAATACCAAAACAATCGATTTAACATGATGGGGGGCCAACTTCACGTGGCCCCCCTTTTTTGCAAAAATCGATATATTTTTAGAGTTCTGAGTAGTTTTTAAAGAGTTCTAGAGTTCCCTGTACATTTTATCAATAGTTCTGCCCATTAAGACAAAAAAAAATTTTTTTCAAAAAAATAGTCGGCCCCCACATTTTTTTTAAATTACATTATTCTAATCAAAAATGAACTAAAACAAAGAGTTCTAGAGTTCCCTACACATTAAACATAAGACAACTAACTCAAAGTCCTAAAATTTTAAAAACCATCACAATCCAAACTCAAAAGCAAATCAATAAACAACTTTGAAGTTGCAAAATTTTTTTGAGTTTTTAAAAACTTAGAGTTCCAAGAGTTCTAATCAGAGTTCTGTTTATCCCCCCAAGAGTTCAACAAGAATTTCTAATAAAATTTTTCTTTAGAATCAAAATCCAACAAACTATACAACTTTAAAGTTTCAAAATTTTTTTGAGTTTTTAAAAATTTAGAGTTCTAAGAGTTCTGATCAGAGTTCTGTTGGCCCCCCAAATAGTTCTACAAGAAATTCTAATAAAGTTTTTCTCTAAAGTCAAAATCCAAAAAACTACACAACTTTAAAGTTTCAAAATTTTTTTGAGTTTTTAAAAATTTAGAGTTCCAAGAGTTCTAATCAGAGTTCTGTTGACGCCCCAAATAGTTCTACAGGAAATGCTAATAAAGTTTTTCTCTAAAGTCAAAATCCAAAAAACTACACAACTTTAAAGTTTCAACATTTTTTTGAGTTTTTAAAAATTTAGAGTTCTAAGAGTTCTGACCAGAGTTCTGTTTGCCCCCTGGAGTGCTCTACAAAAACATTTATAACATTTTTCTCTAAACTCAAAATCCAAAAATTATTAACATTCAAAGTAACCCAAAAAAATTTGAATTTCGAAAATTTTAGAGTTCCAAGAGTTCTGGTCAGAGTTCTGTTGGCCCCCCAAATAGTTCTACAAGAAATTCTAATAAAGGTTTTCTCTAAAGTTAAAATCCAAAAAACTACACAACTTTAAAGTTTCAAATTTTTTTTGAGTTTTTAAAAATTTAGAGTTCCAAGAGTTCTAATCAGAGTTCTGTTGGCGCCCCCAATAGTTCTACAGGAAATGCTAATAAAGTTTTTCTCTAAAGTCAAAATCCAAAAAACTACACAACTTTAAAGTTTCAAAATTTTTTTGAGTTTTTAAAAATTTAGAGTTCTAAGAGTTTTGATCAGAGTTCTGTTTGCCCCCCGGAGTGCTCTACAAAAACATTTATAACATTTTTCTCTAAACTCAAAATCCAAAAACTTATTAACGTTCAAAGTAACCCAAAAAATTTTGAATTTCGAAAATTTTAGAGTTCCAAGAGTTCTGGTCAGAGTTCTGTTGGCGCCCCAAATAGTTCTACAGGAAATGCTAATAAAGTTTTTCTCTAAAGTCAAAATCCAAAAAACTACACAACTTTAAAGTTTCAAAATTTTTTTGAGTTTTTAAAAATTTAGAGTTCTAAGAGTTCTGATCAGAGTTCTGTTTGCCCCCCGGAGTGCTCTACAAAAACATTTATAACATTTTTCTCTAAACTCAAAATCCAAAAACTTATTAACGTTCAAAGTAACCCAAAAAATTTTGAATTTCGAAAATTTTAGAGTTCCAAGAGTTCTGGTCAGAGTTCTGTTGGCCCCCCAAATAGTTCTACAGGAAATGCTCATAAAGTTTTCTATAAAGTCAAAATCCAAAAAACTACACAACTTTAAAGTTTCAAAATTTTTTTGAGTTTTTAAAAATTTGAGAGTTCCAAGAGTTCTGGTCAGAGTTCTGTTGGCCCCCCAAATAGTTCTACAGGAAATGCTAATAAAGTTTTTCTCTAAAGCCAAAATCCAAAAAACTACACAACTTTAAAGTTTCAAAATTTTTTTGAGTTTTTAAAAATTTAGAGTTCTAAGAGTCCTGATCAGAGTTCTGTTTGACCCCCGGAGTGCTCTACAAAAAACCCTTATAACATTTTTCTCTAAACTCAAAATCCAAAAACTTATTAACGTCCAAAGTGACCCAAAAAATTTTGACTTTCGAAAATTTTAGAGTTCCAAGAGTTCCGGTCAGAGTTCTGTTTGCCCCCCGGAGTGCTCTACAAAAAACCCCAATAACATTTTTCTCTAAACTCAAAATCCAAAAACTTATTAACGTCCAAAGTGACCCAAAAAATTTTGACTTTCGAAAATTTTAGAGTTCCACTTTTTCTCTCTCCAGTCCTACAAGCTAGGTAGTCTGGGATTGGAGCGTGTGAAGAAAATTATCGGCAATGTGAGGGGATATATGCCTTATGGAAGGGAAACTCTTCGACTCTTATCTGGTTTAAATTTCAAAAACGAGTATTTATAAATTGTTATAACGGAAAACCAATAATAACTATTGTGAAGTTCATTTCTCAATAAGTAATTAAAAAACACCATTCACGATAAATAGGCCTATGAGTCTTAATGTCACACACAATACTAAATGACACATGTTATTTAAATAAAATAAAAATACTCTAAATTTTTGTAAATTTAACAGAGATTAAATTTGAATTTTCTAAACTACAAAAAAAAATATATATATATAGAAAAATATTTAGATGTCACTCAATGCGCTTAAAGTTTTCCATGCATTTTAAGTGAAAAAAAAAAGTTTTTAGTAAAATTTAAATCGGTAACTATATTTCTCTTCAGAACATTTCAAGGAGTATTGCCAAATTGTTTATTTCACTATTTTTATAATAAGTCCTCCAAAAGACGAATGTAACCAGTTACTAACAACAAACTAAACATAACAATTATAACAAGTTTAAACAAATTATAATCAGTGTGGCCATAAGTTTTATGAATGTAAATTCCCGGTAAGTTCCAGGTTTTTCGCAGTGATATTTTTGTATTTCCCGGTTATATTTTTAAGGGAAATTTAAAAATAA
Organism: Ganaspis brasiliensis; assembly: GCA_037103525.1. Classification (NCBI taxonomy): domain Eukaryota; kingdom Metazoa; phylum Arthropoda; class Insecta; order Hymenoptera; family Figitidae; genus Ganaspis; species Ganaspis brasiliensis. Next base: position 115,331 of record JAZKLR010000651.1, read on the forward strand.
CTTTAGATTTTAAAAAGCTTATTATGACATTAGTAATTGTAAGGAACATTTGTATTCATGACATAAGTAACAATTAATTTTTTATATCAGAATGGCCGCAAATTTTCATTTTCAAACACACCTGACTTTCCCGGAACTTTTCCCTGATTTACAGTTTTTGCGGACACCCTGTATATGGATCTTAAAGAAATTTTTGAACAGCAAAAATTGGAACGAACGACTATGTTCTAAAACTCATTAATTAAAATGTCTTTGATTAAATCACGCTTTAGGCGAATTTAAATTCTTAGAATTTCTTGTCAAATTAATTTAAAGAATTACAAATTTTTACTTAATAAAACTCTTGGAATAATGAATTAATTTTTAACATTATTTTTATTTTATAAAATAAATTTTTAAATTAAATTTTGATTTAAAAGAATTTTAATTTAATCGAATTTTAACTTAAAACAATTCTTATTTAACAGAACTCGTGTTAAGAACGTTCAACCGCTTGATCTAACCTCAAAATAAAAAATGATTTGCAAACAGCAAATAAAAATAAACAATTTCTCGAAATTGTAAAAGATTCACTTGTTCAAGTAACAGAAAAAATTAGATTAGGCAAAAAATATTTTCAAACAATAATTATTAAACACTTTATGTTTTGTCTTTATTTGTCACTAAAATAATTGTAATTTTCATCTAATTTTGACAAATAATAGCTGATTTTACTCTTTGAAACATTCTTTACAGTTCTACTCATTTAACTTTGTTCATAATATGTGACGCGCTTTGAAGAAAGGGACCTTAGAGGCAAATCGGTAATTTTACAGGAGAGCGAAAAGAAAAGACGAGCGCGTATGGTGCTCTGTACAAATCGATGATGTTCGAATTGTCATAACTTGAAAAATAATTAATAAAAACATTTTCTGACTTCAAATAATGAAAAAGGAACTTTTATTGAAGTTAAATCAACCATAAACCGAAAATCGATTTTTACCCTCTAAGGTACCTTTCTTCACACAGAAAAATCTAACTGCGATTTTTGCTGCATGTGATTTTCAGGTAAATGAAATTCTTAAGATTAACTCATCATTGCTAAATGTCTCTTTATTTTGATGTTAAATTTACATATATGGGTGACTTTCTGCTGCATTGAAATTTTCACCAAATCATATATTAAATTAACAAAATTTTTTTTCAGTGCATAGCGAGACATATTTTGTTCAAAAGTTATTAAAAAAATCAAATTTGTTTTTAAGAATTTTTTTTAACAAAATATTTTTAACGAAATTCAAAGAGTAAAATTGTAGAGAATGTTTCAAAGAGTAAAATAAGTAATTAGGGGAGGTGGGGGCAAGACGGGGTACCTGCCTTAATTAAGAAACTAATTAACCAATCATGGTCATTTTTTGCATAACATAGTACCGTTACAATAGTTTTTGATTGGCCAAGTCACTGATTGATGAAACCGAGTTTTTTATTTGTTACATGAAAAAACTATTTTTGACCATTTTCTTGTCATTTTTGCATTTTATTTAGAACGTGTTTGATATTTTAATAACAACATTTTATGTACTATATAATTTTATTCATGTTCAACAATGATTAGACTTAAAGTTAAGCACTTGCTTATTTCCGTTTCGAAACTTAATTTTTAGAAATTAATTTTTTAATGAAATTCCGTATGTAGGGGCAAGACGGGGTATAGGAAGTGAGGGCAGGATATGGTACTGAAAACCAATCATTTTTTTATTTTTTGAAAAAAAAATCTTTTTTTTGAGATTTTTCACACTATTTATAACGTTTTGTTATTTAAATAATACATTTAGAATACAGGAGCAGGTAACCTCTTGTTTATTTCTATTCTAAAAGTTATTGTTTTTTGAGGTTAGTTTTGTAATTTAATTTTACATGAGAGAACTAAAATTACGCATTAAACTTGTTCTTTAGTTTATTTTACAAAATCAATAAACGTGTTTGCGAAAGTTGTAAGGAAAAATAGCTTGATTTTTATACTACCCCATCTTACCGCCATGTTTTGTAAAATGGAAAATTTGAATTTTTTTGCGTATTCTTAATTCTATATTTAATTAAGTAACAAATGTTCGAAATAAGACTCTTTCATGGAAGACTGATTGCCAAGGATTATTATTATAATAAATAAAATATTTTTGAATCAATAATATTAGTGTCATTGAGCTTCAAACCTTAGCAGTCTTGCCCCCACCTCCGATAATTTTCATAAGTGGGTGAAAATAATCACTATGAACGTTAATAACTTTTTGGATTTAGAGTTTTGCGAAAAATGTTATTAGGGTTTTTTGTAAAGCACTCCGGGGGCAAACAGAACTCTGACCAGAACTCTTGGAACTCTAAAATTTTCGAAATTCAAAATTTTCTGGGTCACTTTGAACGTTAATAAGTTTTTGGATTTTGAGTTTAGAGAAAAATGTTATTGGGGTTTTATGTAGAGCACTCCGGGGGGCAAACAGAACTCTGATCAGAACTCTTAGAACTCTAAATTTTTAAAAACTCAAAAAAATTTTGAAACTTTAAAGTTGTGTAGTTTTTTGGATTTTGACTTTAGAGAAAAACTTTATTAGCATTTCCTGTAGAACTATTTGGGGGGCCAACCGAACTCTGATCAGAACTCTTAGAACTCTAAATTTTTAAAAACTCAAAAAAATTTTAAAACTTTAAAGTTGTGTAGTTTTTTGGATTTTGACTTTATAGAAAAACTTTATTAACATTTCCTGTAGAACTATTTGGGGGGCCAACAGAACTCTGACCAGAACTCTTGGAACTCTAAAATTTTCGAAATTCAAATTTTTTTGGGTTACTTTGAACGTTAATAAGTTTTTGGATTTTGAGTTTAGAGAAAAATGTTATAAGTGTTTTTTGTAGAGCACTCCGGGGGGCAAACAGAACTCTGATCAGAACTCTTAGAACTCTAAATTTTTAAAAACTCAAAAAAATTTTGAAACTTTAAAGTTGTGTAGTTTTTTGGATTTTGACTTTAGAGAAAAACTTTATTAGCATTTCCTGTAGAACTATTTGGGGGGCCAACAGAACTCTGATCAGAACTCTTAGAACTCTAAATTTTTAAAAACTAAAAAAAAATTTGAAACTTTAAAGTTGTATAGTTTGTTGGATTTTGTTTCTAAAGAAAAACTTTATTAGAAATTCTTGTTGAACTCTTGGGGGGGGGGGGGGGGGTAAACAGAACTCTGATTAGAACTCTTGGAACTCTAAATTTTTAAAAACTCAAAAAAATTTTGCAACTTGAAAGTTGTTTATTGATTTGCTTTTGAGTTTGGATTGTGATAGTTTTTAAAATTTTAGGACTTTGAGTTAGTTGTCTTATGTTTAATGTGTAGGGAACTCTAGAACTCTTTGTTTTAGTTCATTTTTGATTAGAATAATGTAATTTAAAAAAAATGTGGGGGCCGACTATTTTTTTGAAAAAATTTTTTTTTTGCCTTAATGGGCAGAACTATTGATAAAAAGTACAGGGAACTCTAGAACTCTTTAAAAACTACTCAGAACTCTAAAAATATATCGATTTTTGCAAAAAAGGGGGGCCACGTGAAGTTGGCCCCCCATCATGTTAAATCGATTGTTTTGGTATTTAATCGCCAGAACTATTTCTAAAATGTATAAGGAACTCTAGAACTATTCGAAAGGAAGCCAGAACTCCGAAAAGAAATCCAATTGGTTGATAGTGGGGGGCCAACTTCACATGCATGTTAAACTCAACAATCTTTAACACTCCCATGGGTTAAAGCAACCCCAAGGGGCAAAGTGCCCCAAAGAGTGAAAATTTCACCGGGGCTCAAAATGACCTCAGGGGTTAAAATTACTTACCTAGTGTTTTAAGATAATTACGCATGCGGAATAGCGATTTATAGCAATTCACATGCGGAATTGTGTTTTATGGAACTTCCGCATGCGGAATGATATTTTATAACTATTCCGCATGCGGAATTATGGTCTATGTAAATTCCGCTTGCGGAATTGTGTTTTATGGAAATTCCACATGCGGAATGGTGGTTTTTGGAAATTACGCATGCGGAATGGTGTTTTTTGAATATTCCGCATGAGGAATTTTGAATTTTAAAAATTCCGCATCCCGCATGCAAAATCGTTTTCTGAAAATTCCGCATGCAGAATCGTATTTTTTAACAATTCCGCATGCGGAATAGTATTTTTATAAACTTCCACATTCCGCATGAGGAATAAACTTTTTTAAAAATTCCGCATCCCGCATGCGGAATCGTATTTTTTGAAAACTCCGCATCCCGCATGCGGAATCGTATTTTTAAAAAACTCCGCATTACGCATGCGGAATAGTCTTTTTTGACAATTCCGCATTTCGCATGCGGAAGTCTTTTGAACATTCCGCATGCGGAATTTCCATAAAACACAATTCCGCAAGCGTAATTATCATAAAACACAATTCCGCAAGTGTAATTATCATAAAACACAATTCCGCAAGCGTAATTATCATAAAACACTATTCCGCATGCGTTTTTGTCCAAGCGGGATAGTATAAATTATTAAATAAATGTCTCCGAAATCTTACATATTCGTATAGTCAGAGTTACGAGATTTGCCATTAACAATTTTTCGCGAAGGAGTTACGAGGTTTGCTGGATCGAGTTTTTTAACTGAATTTTTCTTTTGAGAGTTATGTCGTTGAAAGTACAAATGTGTTCATGTATGAGGAATCGAATAACATCAAAAAGTCAATTTCGACCAAAAGTGGAGTTACGAGGTTTGCTTATTAAGGTGACGATAAGTCTATGGGCCGTCTAATGCTATAATACTATCAAATTTCTTTCCGTGTAATAAAACGTGTAGTTTTTCACAAAATTAATGTAAAAATAGTGTTTTTGAATAAAAAGAGAGAACAAGAGTTGCTAGAAAATTGTCCCTAATACGTTCAAATGAAATTATTACAGAATAGTTTCTCTAATTTACACTGAGAAAATTTTTTGTTTGAATCTAACATAATATGTTTGATTCAAACTTAATTTCACTTTGTTATACAGTCAAACATAATTAAGTTTGATTTGAACAAACTTTGTGGTTGATCTTTTACGATTGATTTAAACATATTTTTTGTTTGATTCAAACATATATTGCACTTAGTTTAAACAAAATATAATTTTTTATTTTAAACGAAGTGAATTTTATTTTAAATATAGAAAATTTTAACTTTAACATATTTTTTTTTATTTTAAATACAAATTTTTTTTATTTTAAACACAAAATATGTTCCGCGATAGTTTAATTTGTGTTTTTTTTACTTTTATATAAAGAATCCGTTGTTTGAGAGTACTTCAAGTGTTGATATATAAACTGTGAAAAACATAAGAAAATTACACTTTTCATAAATTGCACAATTGTGGAAAAATGAAACATTAAATCAGTCTAATTTGCAAGATAAAATCACAAAATAGACAATATCTTCAGTCAACTCACTTGTTCACAAAAGTTTCAATTACTTTACGATATACCTCAATTTTTCGATAAAATAATAACACTTACACGCATTTAGGTAACACTGTCATAAAAACAAAAGCAAGATTGTAAATATTTTTTGCAATAAAGCGAAAAAACCCGTAATCACTAGAAACGACGCGCACATGTTCTACCGGAAAAGTAAACTAACGTCAGAACAGTAACGACGCCATATTAAATGCGCAAAGACGTCTGCGCATTCAATATGTTTGAAACAAACATAAAATATATTTCTTTCAAATATAAAGACTTTGAACACAAATTTGGTTTAATTTAAACAAAATTTAGTTTTTAATCAAACAAACAGAAAATTATATTCAAACATGAACTATATTGCAATCAAAACTTTAGATATTTCTAATATATTGAAATTAATCTTAAAAACTTTATTCATTCAACCAAAATCATTCAAACAAATACTTATATTTAAATCAAGAAAATATTTTTCTCAGTGTAGAAATAAAAATATATACTCATTCTATTAAAGTAAGATAATTTTAATTTAAGTCTTTTATTTTTAAAAATATGTAAATATGTATTTCTCTAAAATTATACAATATTACATAAAAAAAATACAATTTTAGTCGGTTAAAATTTTTGACAATGACGAAATATTTTCTTCATAATACAAAATTAAAATATAATTCATTGCACATTTTGATTAAATAAATAAGGAATTTAATGTAAATGTACTATTAAACATTTAATGAAAAGTTATAAATCTTCTTTTTATATTGCAATCATTTTTTAAAAAAACATGTGTAAAAACTTAGAAATACACTACAACTTCATTTAAAATTAATTTAAAAAAACTTTATAATAGAAATTAAATTTTTGTCTTCAAGTAATATTGATATTGTATTTATTTATTTTATTTGAAATGTATAATTATGTCAATCGATATTAGGTACTTTTCAAAATAAAAACAGTATAATTTCAAATTATCTCATTTTAATGTAAATGTATTACCCTCTTACATTTTGAAATTTAACGCAATAAAAAAAAAAATAAATTGAGAAATAACCCGAAAATTACATTCGATTTTGAAATCTGTAACATTCATTTGTTACACAATGCTTAAGTTATACCCAATGTTCGTAAAATACGACAAATGACACAATTGAATGCAAATGAAAAAATAATTTTTAATCATATTATAATAATTAAATAAAAGCCTAACTGTAGTTTAAAGTTCAAGCTTTCATTTGAACGTAGGGACAAGTTTCTAGCAACCCTTGTTCTCTTTATTAAAATTCAAATTTGGTCAAAAACAAGTTTTTTGGCATTAATTTTCGTGACAAAGAATTTTTCTTTCAAGATTCGTTACACTCTTAGTTTCAATCAATCAAATTTGATTGTTTGTCAATCAAATTTGACTGATTCAATCAATGTAGACTCGCTCACTGGTGGACCAATTAAATTGATTGTTTTAAATCAGTCAAACAACGTGATTGATTTGAATCAGTCAAATATACTGAAGAATTCAATCATTTTTGTTGGTGTAATAATTCTGCTATAATTTTAATATCTTTTAAGAAAAAACACCTTATTTTTGAAAAATAAAAATACTAAATCAAAATAAACCTTGAATCTCTTTAACTAGTAACATTTTGACCGTAGTGCAGATTTTTCGTTTTTATTTACTATCCAGAATACATGTTATTTATTATTGATATTGTTTTATAACATTCTTATATCATATGTTGACAAACTCAACATACACAATTTAATACTAAACGCTCAACTTACAAATTAAAATATTTGACTCTGAGGGGTCTCGAACGCGCGACCCTTGGGCCTAAAGCCCAACGCTCTAACCATTATGCCATACGCTCAATATATATATTTTACGAACTGTCGTTATAAGCTACGCGCTACTATTATTTCAAAAATATTGTCTAATAACTGTGATTAGTTATAATAATGGTTATAATCAAAAATACTCAACAAAACATAAGGGTATGTTGAAAATACACATTATACAATGTTTATTGTATTTTATAACAATTATTGATTTACCAGTTAAAATGACTGATTTAAGTTTGTAGATAAATTTAACAGACAAATCAGTCATTCTGTTTGACTGATTATCAATCAAATTCAGTTACTGATTGAATCACCAATCAACATGATTATTGTGCCAATGAAAATCATTGATTCGACAGTCAAAATCTGTTTGATTGATTCAATCAATCAAATTTTGACTGATTCAAACTAAGAGTGTAATCAGCGTAAAAAAATCTATCGAAAGTAATAAAAAATTTCTTTGTGACAGAAATAAAGTTGATTTTTTTCTGACAGTATCAATTGAAACATTTTCCTTACCCGTTAAAAATGTCTTTAAATGTTTAAAAATCAATAAAAATTCTTTCGTAAAAAATATTTGGTGGCCCTGAAAAGGGCCGATTGTATCTATCCATCCGTGAAAATGTCAATTAAAACATTTTCCCTCCTTACTTTTTCGCAACCCTCTTTGCTGCAGCTTTTTTAGGAGAAGCAGCTTTCTTGGCTGCGGGTGCCTTGGTCTTCTTGGGAGAAGCTTTAGGCTTGGCAGCAGCGGTTTTTGCCTTTGGTGGTTTAGCTGCTACTACCTTGGGAGTCCTCTTTTTCTCGGCTACAGCTTTCTTGGTCCTGGCAGCAGTAGCTTTCTTCGGAGAAGCTGCTTTCTTGGCTTTGGGTGCAGCAGATTTAGGCTTCTTGGCAGCAGCTGGTTTCGCCTTGGGCTTAGCTTTGCCTTCAGCTTTGACAGCCAACTTGAAGGATCCGGAAGCTCCTTTTCCTTTAGTTTGGACCAAAGATTTATTTGCAACCGCAGCTTTCAGGTATCTCTTGATGAAAGGTGCCTGCTTCTCAACATCAACTTTGTAGGTGGCAGCAATGTACTTCTTGATAGCCTGGAGAGAAGAGCCACCTCTCTCCTTCAAAGAAGCAATAGCTGCATTCACCATCTCGGAAGCTGGTGGATGAGTAGCTTTTGCCTGAGGCTTTTTAGCTTTCACGGCTTTTTTGGGTGTTGCAACTGCAGGAGCAGCTTGAGATTCAACTTTATCGGCCATTTCGACAGAGTTTAGAAAATTTCACGAGAGCGACGTTGCTAGTACGACGACTGAGTGAAGAATGAGCTAAACGCCATGGAGAGGGGGTTTTTGTTCACGAGCACGGACGGTGAAGAAAGGCCTCGACGTTCGTTTGCTGCCGCTTGTCGAAATTCTCTCTACAATGTGCGCTAAATTTTAAACTTTTACAATCTCTTGATTGCTTAATTATTAATACAATTTAACAAAATGAATAGATTATACTACATTACTTATCACAGTTTATGCCTAAAGAGAAAATTAAACGCAATTTAATGCCCTAGTAGTTAAAAATGGGATATTCTTGAAACGTTGCTTGTCAACACTCCACGGACTGGGTTACAAAATTATTAAATAATTTATTTATAATCTATGATTTTAAAAACAAAATTATAGAAATAGGTAGTCTATATAGTAAGTTATATGTTAAATAAACAAAATCCCTTGCTAGAACAAAATTAGATAGATGAGAAGTATTCAAAGTCAGGAATCAGTTCAAAAGTCGATTCAAAGCTAAAAATGTTGAAAATAGAGGTTTACCTATATATTAATAACGAAAATTATAAACTTATTAGTTTCTAATTTTTTATAATATATTTTCACTGCAGTTAAAAAATATTAAAAATTCGTCTTAATTAGAATCTGCTTTGTAAAATAGAATATTTATTATTATTCTGCTTCCTGGATTTAATTCAATGCTTCTCTTTATCACCAATTCGATAAAATCACTCAAAACCAGCAGAAATTTAAAACTTTTGCACTGAACTTTTGTTTTAAGTCGAATTTCGCTTTTTCTCATATCGGATTGGAAAGATCATTTAAAAAGCAATGAATCTACTGAAAAGAGATATTTTCGCTACTTGATTACTCTTTAAATCTGAATTGCATGAAAAATCGGTTACTAAATTTAATTTAAAAAAACTTCCCACTACTTTTTAGTTGAATTTCACTATTTCGTTGATAGTTTTTCTAAACTTTTAACTCAAGTTTTAGCGATATTACTAGAAATCTAGAAATTTTAAATACCTAATTTGAATTTGTAACCAATTTTTTACTAATTTAGATTAAGAAAGGTTTTGGGAAACAAAGAAAAAGTAGTCAACTTGGACCGATGCAGTCTAGGTTGGGCCACCTTTAAAAATCAATAATATAGAGGAAAGTGAAATAATAATTTAAATAAAACTCCCTATATTATTTATTTTTTAGTAGATTAAAAGGTTTAACCTTATTCTTTTAAGCCGTTTTAATAATAAATTAAAATTTTTTTTAAAAAAATTTTTTTTAAAACAATCTTATAAAAATTTTCAAACATTTTAGCAGTTTAAGCATTGTTAGTTTTGTTTTTTTAAAAAACATTACTATAAAATTAAAAAAAAAAAAATTTATAAAATTTTATATAAAATCTTAGAGAAATTTTATAAGATTGTTTTAAATTATAATTAATAATAAAAAATGTACACTTTATTTGAAAAAGATTTTTTTCAAAAAAAGTTAGGTTATATTAAAAAGAAATGTCAATTAAGTAAAATTGTAAAATATGAAATTTTTGTATCTTAAAAAAATCAAAATCAAAAAAAGTTGAAATGTTGAAATGCTGATATTTGTATAAACAAATGAAGAAATAAAAAGCCGTATAGGACAAAAAAATTTTAATTTTCTTTTTAATTTTTTACTTTTTTTGTACCTAAAAAAAGTAATGCACAGCACCCTAAATTAGTAAAAAAAAATTGGACCACACCTACAGAATTGTGGTATTCGTGATCATGCGCAAAAATGCTGCGTCATGATCAGCTGACACACAACCTGAAATTTACTACTTTGTAAATTCTGGTAACCTATAAAATTATTTTATACTTGTGAAAAGTTCCGTATTTTTGAGAAAAATATATATCGATCTAAAATTCAATAATTTCGAAGATTTTTGAACATCTTAAAAGTCGAAGATGATTTTGTCTAATTTGACTACATAGTAGTGGGAGCGAGAATCGTTTCCTCCCTCCAAGTCAATGTTTAAGGGAATGCCCTTCAATCCTCAGACTATGCTATGGATTTTTCATTGTTAACTTCGTACTTTGAAAATGGCATTAGAAAACTGCAAGTTGTGCTTCTTCATCAAAAGCATTCTGGATATTCAGCATCGAATGGATGCAAAATTGGCGGCTTCACAAATTCAAGAATCTCCAAGGACAAAGGGGCAACGACGATTTTTAAACGGAAAGTTTGAAAAACAACTTCAGAAACATGAGCATATTTGTCCTAACCTAAAAGACAATTAATTCATAAACCAACAATCGGCCCTTTTCAGGGCCAACAAATTTTCTTACGTTTGGATTTTTCTTTTGTTTCGAATAACTTGATTATTTTTACAACAAATTCAGAATGTCTATTGTAGTCAATTATTATTGATATAAATTCACGGATTTTCTACACTGAAAAGAGGTTAGGAAATCTGTCAAACTTAGTTCCTTACAGCAGAAGTATTATAACCTCCGAATAACAGCAAATCCACTTTGGTGTTGCTCCTGCATTATTTTGGTACATATATTGTACCAAACGTGTTCCCCAGGACGTAAGATAGCTGCTGCTCTAAACTTTGGTACGGCTCTCATACCAAACTGAGACAGCTCTGTTACCAAATTGTAATCATCTATCTATATCGGTCATTTCGAACATATCGTGTACTAAACTTTTTTCGGTGTAGAACCGTAAGATACGGTTTTTCTAGATTTGTTTAATGGTTATAATGATAATTAATAAATTAAATATTTTAAATTGTGTTGTGGAGAAAGAGACGTAAGCACACTGAGAAAAATGCCAAGTTGAAAATTACAAATGGATTGTAAATTAGAACCAGTTTGTAACTCAATTTTTTGTAACTTTACAACGTTAGACGTAGCAAAAAAACGAAATGTTTAGTACATCGGCAAAAAATTTGTAACGATACAAGAAATTTGTAAGTTTACAACGTCAGACGTGGGACATATTTCGAGTCACGTTAGACGTGGTAATTTTACAATCCTCTTGTAATGAGTACAACGGACTGTACCAAAGCAAATGTCTTGTAAATCAACAAATATGATTGTAATCATGATAAAATGTTTGTAATTGTACGATCGGAATGTAAAATTCGTAAAATTAGAAAACTGAGATTAACCTCGAAACCTTTGCGCAAATTTGGCGCGCATCACGTATATATATTTGTAAAATAATTCTCTGATTTTTCTAATTTTCAATTTTTTGTTCTCTTCAGAAATATATTTCAACGTTTTTTAAATTATCTTCTTAATAATATTTTAATTTAATATTTAAAAAAATATACATAAACAATTTAATTTTTGAAGAGTTTCTACTTTTTTTTATACATTTTTGTCACTGTTTCATTATCTTGTGCTTCTTTTTTTTTTATATTTTTTCATCTCTTTAGTAAATTACTTACAAATTAACATTTGAAGATTTAAATACGGATTATATTTAAAAAAGAAAACATTTTTTGATAAAAAAAAATTGGATAAATAAATAAATCAATTTTTTTTTAAATCATGATTTTTATCAGCACTGCTTTTAAGAATAAAACAAAATTTTCTTTTATTTCAGCTGTTTTTTTATTATCTATAAAAGAAAATTCCATGTCAGGGAAATTTGTAAATTGAGTTTTATTAAACGTTCTTTTAATACATATTAAAGAATAAAATTGAGGGAGTCTTAAAAAAAAACCCAGCCAATTTTGAAAAAATACAATCTAATGATCAATTTTAGCAGCCATCTAATTTTACATTTATTTTTTTTTTTTTAGGGAAGAGAACCTTTTCGTAATTCTACAATGCTACAATTCTGTTTGTAAAAGGTACAAACTTTTTGTATTGTTACGAAAAACCTTTCCGAACATAACCTTTTTGTAATTCTACAAATCTATTTGTAAAAGTACAAACGCATTGTGTATATTACGAAACTATAGGTAACTTTACAAATTTTTCGTAAATCTACTACGTCTAATGTGACTCGAAATATGTCCAACGTCTCACGTTGTAAACTTACAAATGGCTTTTTTCTCAGTGCAGCAAAAAATGTTAGGTTATGTTTGTGACTTTTGGAATGAAAATACACAATCCGAAAAACTTTATTCAAATTTTGTCCATTTAAATTTTCATCTCCGTTTGTGTTAAGGAAGTTTTTCTGAAATTTTTACACAGATATTCGTAGAAATAAAGAATTTATAAGAAAAATTGTAAAACGGTATTTTCTATGATTGCATCAGCCATGCGGTGTCATATGTAGTTAGTTAGTTAGTTTAAGTTTTGACGTTGGCACTCATGCTGGTAAATTGTGTCATATGTAAACGACTGTTCCACGTCTGCTTCGCGCATGCGTACATTAGATAACAACGTGGCTGACGCAACGATAGAAAATACCGTTTCACACTTTTTCTTATAAATTCTTTATCTTTACGAATATCAGTGTCAAACTTTCAGAAAAACTTCCTTGATAATAAAGGAAAAACTTTGCCGTTCAAAGTTTTTATAGAATAAAAATACCTCACACAAATTCTTAATTTGAAAGTTGAAAACCTAATGTAGTCAAAGCTATTACTTTGGTATTGATTAATTATTAAACAAAATCACTTTGTTTACATTTAATTGTGCTTGATACTGAGTATATGTACTAAATTTTATTCAATTTCAATAATATTTGGCCAAGAAATGATGATATATTTATTAAACATATTATTTTTATGGTGAAAACCATAAAAAAACCCATAAAAATTTAGTTATTTTTGCAATTATCTCTATAAATATTGGAAATTTTTGAAATTGTTTCTAACAAAAGTTGTAGGTCTTCTAAAAATACACATTTTTTGTTTTTTTCATTTTTTTAATAGTTGTAACAGATTTCGAGAAAATGGATAGTAAAGTTAATCGTGCAGCGCAAAAAGCGGCGAAGAGAAGGCAGGAGCGTCTGTTTGAGGCGACCAGTTTGATTTTAGGTCCCCTTTCCGATTTTAATAGAACTTGGTATATTTACGTATTTTGACCCGCAAATTCGGAATATCATAGTGAAAATTGGAGCAAATTTAATTATCATGATGAAAACCATTAAAAAACCTATAATTTAAAGTTGGACCAAATTTAACAACGCGATTTGGTGCACATATTTTTCTACACCTCGTCTTACCAACAATTATAAATATTTTAAATATAATATTGAAAAATAAATTTACATAAATATATAAATAAGTAAACTAAATATTTGTTTGGGACTTAATTTATAAAATGTTAGAATTAAAAAAAAGTCAAAAAAATAATTGAAATTAAACAAAATAATTGCATATTTTGCAAATTAATTTTAAAAAAAATGAAATCAGTTTAAAATTGGGAAAAGTAATTAAAAAAATTATAGAAATGTTTTAAAAATAAAGAAAATAATTTAAATTTCAGAAGAATTCTTGAAAATCTTAAAAATAAATTGAAAATACCTTCCATTTAGGATGAGAATGTAAAAATATTGAATAAAGAAAAATTAGAGAAAATAGTTGAAAATTGAGATAAATAATTTAAAATTAAAAAACATAATTAAAATTTGAGAAAATAATTGACAAACTACATATTATATTATATAAAGGAAAGTTAAAGAAAATTTCAGAAATGTACTTAAAGCTTTCAGAAGTTCATTGAGAAAAAAGAAAATAATTAAATATTAAAGAAAATAAATGAAAAAGATAAACATAATTTAAAATTTAAGAGAATAATTTTCAATTAAAGAGAAATAATTAAAAACTTTTTAAAAATTTAAAAAAAACTAAAGTAATTGAAAATTAAATGAAATGTCAGATAAATAGTTTAAAGTTTTTGAAATTATAAATCAAATGAAAAATTGGAATAATTGAAAAATGATTTTAAAATTTACAACTTGAAGAAAATAATTGAAATATGGTACAAACAATGATAAGTTGTAAAAAATAAATGACATTTGACTGAAATAATTGAAAAAAAAATACAGAATTTTTTTTAAATAAAAAAAAAAGAATTAAAATTTGAGAAAAATACATGAAGATCTTAGAAATTGATTGAAGAAAATGAGAATAACTAAAAAATTGGAAAAAAGAATTGAATAAAGCTAAAAGTAATTGAAATTTACGATAATTAATCAAAAAGTTTAGAAATTATGAAAACCAATTAAAATAATTCAAAATTGAAAAAAAATAATTGAAATTTTAGAAAAATACATAAAAATCTAAGAAAATAATTGTAGAAAATGAGTAGAAAAATTAACAATCGAGTAAAATAATTAAAAATGATAAATTTAATTCAAAATTGAAAAAAATAATTGAAATATGTTGAATATAATTTAAGATTGAGAAAGAAAATTTAGATATGATGAAAATAATTTGAATATGAATAATTGAAAACAGTAAATAAAATTAGAGATCAATAAATTTCAAATAGTTCAATATTAGCTTAAAACAGTTTTGAACAAATGACGAACAGATTTAAATTTATTTTAAGCAGTTTCCAAGTAGTTTAAAGTAGTTGCTGGCGAGTTCCAAATTGCTTCAAACTGGTTTTTAACAATTCCGAATTATTTTCAAATACTTTTAAAGAGTTCTCAAGTAATTAAATAAATAAAATTCTAAAAATGTCAATACCAGTTTGAAATTGTTTTAAACTCGTCTGAAACAGTTTGAAAGTAGTTTCAAACTGTTTTTACAACTTGTTCTTAACTGTTTCTGAATAGTCACAAACAATTTTAAACTAGTTTTAAACATTTTTGAACTAGTTTAAAGTAGATTCAAACGAGTTTCAAATGGATTCTAAATAGTTTTGAACAGTTTAAAACTAGTTTCAAACAGTTTAAAACTAGTTTCAAAAAAATCCGAACTAGTTTTGAACAAGTTTTGAACTGTCTCTAAATAGTTAGAAACAATTTAAAAATAGTTTTTAACAGATTAGAACTAATTTTAAACAGTTCCAGACTAGTTTTAAATTAATTTCAAAATATTTTTAACAGATTTGAACAACAGTTCTGAACTAGAATCAAAAAAGTTCTGAACTAGCCACATACAGATTTAGTCTAATTCTTATTAAGAACTAGTCTCAAACTTGTTTCAAATTGTTGCAAACTAGTTTCAAGCAATTTTGAAATTATTTCGAAAACACTCAGATCTTGATATATCAATTGTTCAGGTTTAGTCAAAATTTTCTCTGTTACAAAGGCAAGAAAAGAAATTGAAGGATGTTCAACCCACTGAAATAACCTCAAACTAGAAAATGTTTTTTTACATACAATAAAAATATTATTAAAATTGATTTTACCTTATTTTGAAAGACCGAGTTGTACATTTAAAAAAAAAGATTGGGCTGAGAAAAAATTTCTTGTTCAATAAAAATTATTATTTACCATTTTCTGTTTTTTCTTTAAAGTTAGTGAACATTTCTAATTTTCATTCAATTATGAGAAAAACTTACTCAATTTGATCTTTGAAAAATTTTCTACAAATATTTTCATTAAAAGTTGTTAAGAATATTTCGTTAAATAATTATTAAATAAATAAAATTTTTCTATTATATATTTTTTAAACAAAAGATATTGTAACAAAATCCAACAAACAGACTTGTAGAGAATATTTCAAAGATTTAAATGAGCTATTATTTGCCAAATTAGATGAAAATTACAATTTTTTAAAAGCTTCAAAGAAAAAACACAAAATGATAAATAAATTTTATTCGATAACAAATTTTCTATCAACATAATTTTTTTTAAATGTACAACTGTGTCTTTCAAAATTGAGTGGAATCAATTTTATTAGTATTGTTATTTTACGTGAAAAACCGTTTTCTAGTTTAAGGTTATGTCAATGGATTGAACATCCTTAAGGATC
Source organism: Ganaspis brasiliensis (assembly GCA_037103525.1). Taxonomy (NCBI): domain Eukaryota; kingdom Metazoa; phylum Arthropoda; class Insecta; order Hymenoptera; family Figitidae; genus Ganaspis; species Ganaspis brasiliensis. Next base: position 131,786 of record JAZKLR010000651.1, read on the forward strand.
CCCACTTTTTAGAACTTTTGTTTTATATTTTTAATTTTTTAAAAATATATTGACGCTAAGTATGAACATAAAATGTGACTATAATTTGAAAAAAATCTTACGAAATAATTGAAATGTAAATAAATAAAACTAAAAATACAAATTTTAGAAAAGGAAATATTTCGAAAAGTGATAATTAATATCTGTTAGAAGATTTGATAAAATTTTTTTTTGATTTTATCATTTTTCAAATTCGATCGTCTTTAGATGTAAAATATTAAAATTTGTTTAAATATATTTTTATTCCAGGCGAAGAATATTAAAGTTTCGAAAGTGGACTTCAATTCGGAATTTATCGTCAGAATAATTCCAAAATTAGATTAGCCTGCTCTTTGGAAAGCAGCGGAAAGTGTAAGTTATCATTTATGTCCAAATAATTAGAAAAAAATTATATTTATAAATCTCTTAATTTCGATCGATTTCAACTTTCATTTATTTAATTTTTAATCTATTTAAATTGCAATTCAAATTATAATTAATTTAAAATTCAATGAGTGTGAATTTAAATTTCTGTTAGTCTAAATTTTAATCAATCGAAATTTAAATTTAATCCAAATTTCAATTAAATCAAACTTTAATTTATCCATTTTTCAATTTACTCCAATTTTAATCTATTTAAATTTCAATCAGTTTACATTTCATTAAATTCGAGTTTTAACTAATATAAATTTTAATATTTTCAAATATCAATTCAATTTGAAGTTTTATTTCTTATAATTTTTCAAAAGCCTGACTTTCAATCATTCTTTATTTTTATAAAAACACTTTTGTAAACTTTGTAGTAAAAATTACACTTTCATGTCTTGATTTTCATATTTATGTAATTTTGTAAAATATGTCATTAAAGCTCTGAATTTTTATCAAAATTGTTTTTTTCCATTTTTTTTCACGTATTTTCCTGATTTGATGAAAATGTTTTTTAACGAAGTTATGCGGATTTCAATTTTTTATGTTGGAAAGTGAGATTACAAGAAAATAACGTTAAAAATTTGTAAAATTATTATATCTTTTTTGCTATAGTATATTTTCAAATGATCCTTTCTGTGTCTAATTAGGGCTTTCATGATTTTTTAAATTCCACAAGTGAATTTAAAATATTTTCAAATTGAACAAAATGGCGGCGTTTCTTAAAAAAAAAATAAAAAAAAATTTTTCTTAAAAACGCCACAGTTTTATTTCTCTCGATTTTTTTACTATTTTCTGGAAGTATAATCCTCTTTAAAAGTAGAATAAAAGTCTCATGACTTTTATCTCTAACTTGAGAATCGTTTGAACTATTAAAAATTTTCCATGGATACAAGTAAAAATAATACTTGCAAAAATGCCAACTTTTTTCTTATAAATTATATAACCATGAACACCAGAAAGTAGTAAAAAAATGAAGAAAATATTTTTGCGTTTTTTTAAATAGACTTTTTTACTCTATTTTTTAAGAGGAACATTTTTTTTATTTAGAGTTTGATTGTATGTAGTAGAGGGTTTGAAAAAACTTTGAATTTTCTTTTCTTAAAAAAAAAAACAAATTTTTTATTCTTCTCCAGGAAGTGGGACTCCAATAAATTCTTAAGGAAATAATCATTATACCTCCAGAAAGTATAGTAGAAAAAATCGAGAAAAAAACATTGCAGTTTGTAAGAAAATTTGATTTTTATTTTTTTAGAAAAAACTTTTTTTTTCGAAAAACATTTTGTTAAATTTGAAAATATTTTAAATTCACTTGTGGAATTCAAAAGAACATGAAAGCCCTAATTAGATACAGAAAGGATCATTTTAATATTATATACAATAGCAAAAAAGATTTAATTTTAAAAATTTTAACATTATTTTCTTGTAATCTCACTTTTCAACTTAAAAAATTGAAACCCACATAACTGTTGAAAAAAAATTTTCACCAAAAAAATCCTTTAATTAAGCATTTTTAAGAAATTTCCTTCAATTAAAAATCTTTAAGGAGGAAGTTCTCTGCATTGTGACATAACCGCAAACTAAAAAAATGCACTGGATGTACTGTAAAAAGTCCTAAGAATATAACCGAGTTTGAAAGTATGGGACATTTTACAGAGAATGGAAAAATCACGCATTTAATATGACAACATAACCTTAATTTAATGAGAGATTTTTCCTTTTTTTGTAAAATGTCACACTTCTAAATTGGATTATATTCTAAGAACTTTTTACAGTGTGGGTTTTATTCCCACTAAATAAAAATATCAACATTAATTTCATGAAATTTCAAAATATCTAGTTGTACATTTTTCAGAAAAAATAAGATTGAGCTACAATTTGTTGTTAAATAATAATTATTTAATATTTGATGCTTTTTCTTAATTAAAATCTGCGATTTGCATCCAATTTTAATAAATAATACCTCTTTAACTAGTTAAAATATTCTCTACAATTTTATTTGTTAGACCTTTGTTTAATATTGTTTTGTTTAAACAATGCGCAGAAAACAAACTGTAATTGCTTAATAACAACGAGAAAAATGAGCTATTGTGCCTGTCAAAACTGAATGAAAATTAAAGATTTTAACCGGATTGAAAGAAAAAACATAAAATTGAAATGTAATGATTATTACACAAAGTTTAGCCAAACCTAATTTTTTCTGTAAAGTGCACAACTGGATCTTTCAAAATTTTGTGAAATTCAAGTTAATATTTGGTGGGAAAAGCTATTGTTTAGTTTGAGGTTATGTCAATGGAGAGAACCTTCTCAAGAGATTTTCTTGAATTAAAATTCGTTAATAGATTCTCCTCAACTAAAAAAATCTCATTGAATTCTGCCCGTTTTCCTATTTACTTATTTATTTCTTACGACGGGCCGAAAGTCGAATAATACACCTTTTTATCTGATCGATTACAGTCCGTATAAGTGAATAACAGAATAATGGATAAGAACACAAAGAATGAAACAGTTTAATTCAACGTAAGAAAATTTGGTGGCCCTGAAAAGGGCCGATTGTGTATATTGATGAAGATAGAAAATTTAACCGCCGAAACCGTAAAGAGTACGGCCTTGACGTTTTAGAGCGTAGACGACGTCCATGGCGGTGACAGTCTTCCTCTTGGCGTGTTCGGTGTAAGTGACAGCATCACGGATCACGTTCTCAAGGAACACTTTCAAGACACCACGAGTTTCCTCGTAGATCAAGCCAGAGATACGTTTCACTCCACCACGACGAGCCAGACGACGGATAGCGGGCTTTGTGATTCCTTGGATGTTGTCACGAAGAACTTTACGATGCCGTTTCGCTCCTCCTTTTCCCAAACCTTTTCCTCCCTTACCGCGACCAGTCATTTTTTAAAATTAAGTTTGAGCGACCTTCCACGTCGAGAAACAAACGAAGAATGCTAAATTACGGCCAAAGTGGGTAGTTTTGTTAACTCGCATGAACTCGGTTTCCCCCGTATTTCGTATATCTCATAGACTTTGCTATCACTAAAAATAACACTTTTAACATGCATGCTACCACACTTGATGAATTGCATTCAGATCATAGAGCCGTACTTCTTACGGTACACCAAAATTGTGAAAAAACTGCAACAGAACAACGTCTCAATCTTAAAAAAGCTGATTGGCCAAAGTTTTATCTTGAACTTGACAATAATACCAACACCAACGTTACTCTTACTAACACTGACGAAATCGACAATGCAATTGCAGACCTGACAAACAACATCACATCTGCCATTGAAATGGCAGCTCCAAAAACAAACCTCAGAAAATTCGAAACTCCTTTAAGCCCTGAAATATTAGAGTTAATAAGAATTAGAAATAAATTATTACAAAAATTCCGTAAAAATAAAAGTCATGTACTAAAGCCTACTATCAACTATCTACGCAAAACAATAGAGACAAAAATACAGGAACACAGATGCAAAAACTGGAACAACGTTGTTTCAAAGCTTGAAATAAAAGATAATTCAATCTGGCGTATGACTAAAGCTTTAACAAAACCTCTTACCTCTATTCCCCCACTTAAAAGATCTGACGATACCTTTGCTCTCAATGAAAAGGACAAAGCAAATCTACTTGCCTCCTCTTATGAAAAACAATTCACATCACACGATACTCCTCTAGGAAACACGCACACCCGAGTCGAAATTTAAAGTCTGTTTAACATCTATGAGGACCTATTAAGTTCTGTTTAAGTTCTTGTAAGGCCTATAGGTTCTGTTTAACGCTTAACAAAACCTATTAAAACCTTATGTAGTACTTCTTAGTACTTGGACTAGAAATCATACTTTATATTAATCCTGGTTAGGACCTGCTTTCACCTTAAATGTTTTATTTCTTTCCACGAAACGAAAGCCCAAAAGTCTTTTTAGAACCTTACAGATATTGCAGAGCCTTATTAAGACCTAATAGGTTCTATTCTATTATTTAAATATTACATTTTGCTTAAATGTACTGACAAGATCTCTTTCAATGACGTCAAGCGGGAAAAACCCTCTTTTGCGTTTCTGATTGATTTATGATATTTCAACCACTTTACTAAAATTATAAATTGACAAAATATTCATATTTCTTCCAAAGTTCTAATATGTAATTCTCATTTGTTTAAATAATTTATAATTTATATATCAATGTTATTTAAAAAACTGAATCTACTCTCAAAATTTAAAATAGTTAAAAATAACTAATTATTAGTAAAATCGTGGCTGATTTTTTATTTCAGCAATTAGCAAAATACTGCTTCTATCTCGTTTTCTATAACAAAAATAAGACAAAAACGTTTTAAAAGAATCAATAGAGTCCTTTTTACTAATTAAAGAACACATTTTTGAAAAATAATGGATTTTAAAGAATCCACAAAATAACCCACGAAATCCTAGTTTTTCAGCTTTTTACATTTTTTTCTTAAAATATGCAATAAAAAGTTAGCGCTTCATGTATACATCATCACAACTAATATGCCAACAATTATTATTAATATTTATATACTTTTTTTTAACTTTTGGAGATCTAAACAGAAGTTTGAGAACTTTGAAAATTTTCAGCTTGATTTTCACGACTTTTCGAATTTTTTTCTGACTTCTGAAAAAGAATTAAGTAATTTTCATTCAGTAGTCACTGTAGTCTAGATATCCGAAAATATTTATACCAAGTTTCAAACTTAAACAATTCAATTGAAAGATTTTATTCATTAAAATCCTCTTGTGAAACAAACATACCCGCCTAACGATAGTAATTTTCTACGAATTAGAGAAAAATGAGCTAATATGTAAAAAATGTTACTAATTTTTAGTAAAAAACAACTAATTTGAAAAGGAAATATCTACTAATTGAAAAGTATACTTTCTCTATTTTAACTAATATATATTTTACTTTCAAATAAGTAGTTTTTTATTCATAATTAGTAGTTTTCTACTAAAAATTAGTTTTATTTTTTACTATTTAATAGTAACTTTTTTTTCTAAATCATTAGCAGAAAATCTCTAATTCAGATGCAGAGAGCATAAAAATTGTATGGGAGAGGGACCCAAAATGGACACCGTTTCGATTTATTGCTCTACATTCCAAACCGAATAAAATATATTAAAGTGTTTTATACTAGATAAAAGTACAATATATAAGGTAACTTAAGGCTACAGAGATAAAATTTTATTTTAAACATAAACATTTTTTAAAGCATTTTTTCTAATTGGTAAAATTTTCAATCTAAAAAAAGTGACCCCAAGATGGACACTTTCTTAAAAAGGTATACAAACAGAATATTAGTAAAATGATTTTAAAATATTATTATACGATAAATAAATAATATTATAAAGTTAACTAATTACTTATTCTAAATCACAAATTTAAATAACTTTACCACCTTAAGAAAAAACTGTAACAAAACTTTTTTAGACACAAAATGTGCATCAAAAACTTCGTCTATACAAACAACGAAAATGACAAAAAGAATAAGGCACTGTCACCTTAAACAAAAATTGAATACCAAATGTCCGTCTTGGGGCCCTGTTCATCTATCTACTAGAGGTAGAATTTCTTTAAATTTATAGCAGCACAGCCTCCCTTGGTCGAGTGCGTAAATGCGCGGCTCCTAAGGTCGAAGGCTCCACACACAAATACACAGTACACTCTATGGCCGAGAGTTCAAGTCTTCCAGCCCTCTTCAACACATGGTTACGCGTAATTCAGTAATTATCTTGAAAATACTTTTTTTAAAAATTAGTTTACATTTTTTACATTAGATCACTTTAAATTACAATAGTTTTTGAATTTATTATAATAATTTTAATTGAATTAAAACAGATTTATTCGTACCACAGAAAAAAGGGAACCTATAGTACCGACAGTAGAACCCGTAGGCTCAAAGCAGGTCCTATAATTAGAACCTGTTTAACGCCTAAAATGTGCTGAAAACAGACTTTTCAAGCGTCTATCAGGTCCTAAACAGGTCTTAACTTAACGAAAGTAAGGCCTGATTAGGTTCTTTTAAGTCCTAAATAATCTAGGTCTTATTAGGTCTTAAACAGACTTTAAATTTCGACTCGGGCATACTTAACATTGAACAAGAAGTAAACTGCTTTCTCACATCGAATGACAAAAAACCTATTAAGAAAACGAACCCTACGGAAATAGCCAAATGCATCAAAACAACAAAAAGTAATAAAGCACCAGGACCGGACTCAATATCCAACACCATTCTTAAAAAACTCCCAAATTCTTGTCTTATTTTACTAACCTTAATCTTCAATGCATGTTTTGAAAAGAACTATTTCCCTTCCTCTTGGAAAAATGCTAGTATTCTAGTTTTCCAAAAGAAAGGAAAAAATCCAAATCAACCCTCTAGCTACAGACCTATTAGTCTCCTTAATACTCTCAGTAAAATCTTTGAAAAAATCATACTCAACAGAATTAACGAACACATCGATAGCGAGGATATCATTAGATCAGAACAATTTGGCTTCAGAAAAGAACATTCGACACAACACATGATTCTCACACTAATTGAAAGCATTACACACAATTTCAATCATAATAGAAACACTGGAGCTGTCTTTCTCGATATCGAGAAGGCTTTTGACAGTGTCTGGCACAAAGGACTACTTAAAAAACTTCATGACTATAACTTTCCCATTACGCTAGTTCGGTTACTCTACTCTTACCTCACTGACAGAAAATTCAGAGTGAAAATAAATAGCACACTTTCTGATGAATTCAACATACTTGCAGGAGTTCCCCAGGGTAGTATTTTAGGGCCAGTTCTCTTTATTATTTACATAAATGATATGCCCACAATTCCAAGAATTAAAATAGGAATCTACGCGGATGACACTGTTATATACATAAATTCATGGTCAAATCACTTAATTTTAAAATATCTAAATAAAGCACTCGAAGCAATAGAGAAATGGTGCAATACCTGGAGAATTAAAATCAATTCATCAAAATGTGAATCAATTATCTTTACAACTAAAAAGAAACCACTCCCGGAACCTCCAAAAATCTTCGGAATTTCCATTCCTTGGACAACTTCAGTTAAATATCTCGGGCTAACTCTCCAAAAATCTGCTAAATTCAACAAACATATTTATGACACCAAATGCAAAGCAGCAGCTGTTACCTCACGTCTTCATCCTATTATAAATCGAAATTCAAGCCTGAAACCAGAATATGGACTCCTTATATATAAAACTTTTATTCGACCTATTATCACATATGCGTGCACAATCTGGGGAGGCTCAGCTGCATCAAACATCAAACAAGTTCAAATAATACAAAATAAATTCCTGAGACGCATTACAAAAACTCCACGATACACCAAAAACTCTCTTCTACATAAGGAGTTTAACTTGACAACCATATCAGATTACATACAGGAAACTGCCAACAAACTTTACGAAAAAGCATCCAAATCTAAATACACACAAATATCAACACTAGGCGACTATCAGTATGATCCACTTAGGAAACATCCAAAGCCGAAAGACTTTCTCATGAAAAATTCCTAAACCTCCTTCCAATGTTCCAACTCGTCTTTATTAAAATTTTAATTTCTTTCTTTTAGCCTATTATTCAGATTTCAATTGTGGTTGTTTTTCCTGCTTGCAGGCTTTTTTCCACAATACTCAAACTCAATTTTCTCTAAGCCGTCATGTTTCTATATTTCATCATTTTTTTGTAAAAATGCCCATTCTTCGGGTAAAAATAAAACACCTCCCAGTCCAATCTTTTTCTTCGGAGGGACCACTTGAGACTCCTCGCGCCAGTTGCGGCTTCGCCGCACCTGACGCCTAGGGTCTTGTCTTGGGTCTCACTGGAGGGGGCGATGGTTGGGGCCCCCTCCTCCCCCCCCCCTTTTTTTTTTTTTTTTCAAAACTTCATTCTTCTTTGAGATTTCGTCGTGTGAACGTCGCATCTTTTCGAAATGGCTCGTACCAAGCAAACCGCTCGTAAATCTACCGGAGGAAAGGCTCCAAGAAAGCAGCTGGCAACTAAAGCTGCCAGGAAAAGCGCGCCAGCGACTGGTGGAGTCAAGAAACCCCATCGTTACAGGCCCGGAACTGTCGCTCTCCGTGAAATTCGTCGTTATCAGAAAAGCACAGAGCTTCTCATCCGCAAGCTTCCTTTCCAACGTCTAGTCCGTGAGATCGCTCAAGATTTCAAAACCGATTTGCGTTTCCAGAGCTCTGCTGTGATGGCTCTTCAGGAAGCCAGCGAGGCCTACTTGGTTGGTCTCTTTGAAGACACCAACTTGTGTGCCATCCACGCCAAGAGAGTAACCATCATGCCAAAAGACATTCAATTGGCCCGTCGCATCCGAGGAGAACGTGCTTAACTTATTCTCTGTTTCTATAATTCCAATCGGCCCTTTTAAGGGCCACCAAATATTCTTTCGCTGGGTTTTCTTTTGTTTCAATCTATATTTACTTAACCTAAAAGCCATGCAGAGGGTAAAATATTTTTATTTATGTTTTTTTTTATAGTTTATTTGTAATTAATTTTCTAAGTGAAGCATAACGCACAAGTTAATAGGTATCAGATACTTTCTGATTTAGCGAAATTTGTAAGTACTATAAAATTTCTAAGAACATCGTAAAACATTTTCTAATGGATAAAGAAATTTCAGAAATAATTTTTTTTTAATTGTGTAGATGAGAGTGGCCTTGGTTAGACAAGAATACTTTTTGTCGCCCGTCAGAGAAATGTTTGTTGGTCAAACATTAAATTAATTTTTGGTGTACACAGTTCAGATTTAAAATATAAAAATATTGACATAACCTTAATCTTATGAAAATTTTCGAAAAGAGGTGGAAAAGGGTGACATAAAGAAGCGGGAAATTTGGAATGAATTCGGATCCATCTATAATAACATTGAAATGATTGAAATGTACAAATATAGGGTAAGTGCTAGTAAGTTCGGCCGGTATCAATAGTTGGCCAAACATTTATTTTCTTTTAGAAATAAAGTGTTAAAATATTTCAAATTAAGTAATAAAGTAAAATGGCAAATTTACTTTGTACTAAAATTTTAAAAAGTAAAACTAAATTAATATAGTTTAGAAGTTATAACGCTCTGAAAGTTGTGGCCGACTTCAGAATCACAGGTCGACTACTGTATCTTTCACCCTATGTGTACATTTTTCAAAATAGGTCAATTATATTTTTTATATGTACTGATTGAATTTTTAAAATTAGTATTATAAAAGCATAAAAACAAAGCAAATTAGAATTATAATTGTGCTAAAAGTCCATTTCAAGTATTTTGCAACAAATAAAAAAAAGGATAAAACATGAAAAACAAAAAATTGTTTTTTATTAAATAATATTTACAATAAGTTCTGGCTTCTTTCGAATAGTTCTAGAGTTCCTTATACATTTTAGAAATAGTTCTGGCGATTAAATACCAAAACAATCGATTTAACATGATGGGGGGCCAACTTCACGTGGCCCCCCTTTTTTGAAAAAATCGATATATTTTTAGAGTTCTGAGTAGTTTTTAAAGAGTTCTAGAGTTCCCTGTACTTTTTATCAATAGTTCTGCCCATTAAGGCAAAAAAAAAAATTTTTCAAAAAAATAGTCGGCCCCCACACTTTTTTAAATTACATTATTCTAATCAAAAATGAACTATTACAAAGAGTTCTAGAGTTCCCTACACATTAAACATAAGACAACTAACTCAAAGTCCTAAAATTTTAAAAACCATCACAATCCAAACTCAAAAGCAAATCAATAAACAACTTTGAAGTTGCAAAATTTATTTGAGTTTTTAAAAATTTAGAGTTCTGATCAGAGTTCTGTTGGCCCCCCAAATAGTTCTACAAGAAATTCTAATAAAGTTTTTCTCTAAAGTCAAAATCCAAAAAACTACACAACTTTAAAGTTTCAAAATTTTTTTGAGTTTTTAAAAATTTAGAGTTCCAAGAGTTCTAATCAGAGTTCTGTTGGACCCTTAAATAGTTCTAAAGGAAATGTTAATAAAGTTTTTCTATAAAGTCAAAATGCAAAAAACAACACAACTTTAAAGTTTTTTTGAGTTTTTAAAAATTTAGAGTTCCAAGAGATCTGATCAGAGTTCTGTTGGCCCCCCAAATAGTTCTACAGGAAATGCTAATAAAGTTTTTCTCTAAAGTCAAAATCCAAAAAACTACACAACTTTAAAGTTTCAAAATTTTTTTGAGTTTTTAAAAATTTAGAGTTATAAGAGTTCTGATCAGAGTTCTGTTTGCCCCCCGGAGTGCTCTACAAAAAACACTTATAACATTTTTCTCTAAACTCAAAATCCAAAAACTTATTAACGTTCAAAGTGACCCAAAAAATTTTGACTGTCATAAATTTTAGAGTTCCACTTGTTCTCTCTCCAGTCCCACAAGCTAGGTAGTCTGGGATTGGAGCGTGTGAAGAGAATTATTGGCAATGTGAGGGGATATATGCCTTATGGAAGGGAAACTCTTCGACTCTTATCTGGTTTAAATTTCAAAAACGAGTATTTATAAATTGTTATAACGGAAAACCAATAATAACTATTGTGAAGTTCATTTCTCAATAAGTAATTAAAAAACACCATTCACGATAAATAGGCCTATGAGTCTTAATGTCACACACAATACTAAATGACACATGTTATTTAAATAAAATAAAAATACTCTAAATTTTTGTAAATTTAACAGAGATTAAATTTGAATTTTCTAAACTACAAAAAAAAAAATATATATAAAGAAAAATATTTAGATGTCACTCAATGCGCTTAAAGTTTTCCATGCATTTTAAGTGAAAAAAAAAGTTTTTAGTAAAATTTAAATCGGTAACTATATTTCTCTTCAGAACATTTCAAGGAGTATTGCCAAATTGTTTATTTCACTATTTTTATAATAAGTCCTCCAAAAGACGAATGTAACTAGTTACTAACAACAAACTAAGCATAACAATTATAACAAGTTTAAACAAATTATAATCGGTGTGGCCATAAGTTTTATGAATGTAAATTCCCGGTAAGTTCCAGGTTTTTCGCAGTGATATTCTTGTATTTCCCGGTTATATTTTTAAGGGAAATTTAAAAATAACTTTAGATTTTAAAAAGCTTATTATGACATTAGTATTTGTAAGGAACATTTGTATTCATGACATAAGTAACAATTAATTTTTTATATCAGAATGGCCGCAAATTTTCATTTTCAAACACACCTGACTTTCCCGGAACTTTTCCCTGATTTACAGTTTTTGCGGACACCCTGTATATGGATCTTAAAGAAATTTTTAGAACAGCAAAAATTGGAACGAACGACTATGTTCTAAAACTCATTAATTAAAATGTCTTTGATTGAATCACGCTTTAGGCGAATTTAAATTCTTAGAATTTCTTGTCAAATTAATTTAAAGAATTACAAATTTTTACTTAATAAAACTCTTGGAATAATGAATTAATTTTTAACATTATTTTTATTTTATAAAATAAATTTTTAAATTAAATTTTTATTTAAAAGAATTTTAATTTAATCGAATTTTAACTTAAAACAATTCTTATTTAACAGAACTCGTGTTAAGAACGTTCAACCGCTTGATCTAACCTCAAAATAAAAAATGGTTTGCAAACAGCAAATAAAAATAAACAATTTCTCGAAATTGTAAAAGATTCACTTGTTCAAGTAACAGAAAAAATTAGATTAGGCAAAAAATATTTTCAAACAATAATTATTAAACACTTTATGTTTTGTCTTTATTTGTGACTAAACCACTTGTAATTTTCATCTAATTTTGATAAATAATAGCTGATTTTACTCTTTGAAACATTCTTTACAGTTCTACTCATTTAACTTTGTTCATAATATGTGACGTGCTTTGAAGAAAGGGACCTTAGAGGCAAATCGGTAATTTTACAGGAGAGAAGTTTATTGAAGTTAAATCAACCATAAACCGAAAATCGATTTTTACCCTCTAAGGTCCCTTTCTTCACACAGAAAAATCTAACTGCGATTTTTGCTGCATGTGATTTTCAGGTAAATGAAATTCTTAAGATTAACTCTAGATCATTGCTAAATGTCTCTTTATTTTGATGTTAAATTTACATATATGGGTGACTTTCTGCTGCATTGAAATTTTCACCAAATCATATATTAAATTAACAAAATTTTTTTTCAGTGCATAGCGAGACATATTTTGTTCAAAAGTTATTAAAAAAATCAAATTTGTTTTTAAGAATTTTTTTTAACAAAATATTTTTAACGAAATTCAAAGAGTAAAATTGTAGAGAATGTTTCAAAGAGTAAAATAAGTAATTAGGGGTGGTGGGGGCAAGACGGGGTACCTGCCTTAATTAAGAAACTAATTAACCAATCATGGTCATTTTTTGCATAACATAGTACCGTTACAATAGTTTTTGATTGGCCAAGTCACTGATTGATGAAACCGAGTTTTTTATTTGTTACATGAAAAAACTATTTTTGACGATTTTCTTGTCATTTTTGCATTTTATTTAGAACGTGTTTGATATTTTAATAACAACATTTTATATACTATATAATTTTATTCATGTTCAACAATGATTAGACTTAAAGTTAAGCACTTGCTTATTTCCGTTTCGAAACTTAATTTTTTAATGAAATTCCGTATGTGGGGGCAAGACGGGGTATAGGAAGTGAGGGCAGGATATGGTACTGAAAACCAATCATTTTTTTATTTTATGAAAAAAAAATCTTTTTTTGGTGATTTTTCACACTATTTATAACGTATTGTTATTTAAATAATACATTTAGAATACAGGAGCAGGTAACCTCTTGTTTATTTCTATTCTAAAAGTTATTGTTTTTTGAGGTTAGTTTTGTAATTTAATTTTACATGAGAGAACTAAAATTAGGCATTAAACTTGTTCTTTAGTTTATTTTACAAAATCAATAAACGTGTTTGCGAAAGTTGTAAGGAAAAATAGCTTGATTTTTATACTACCCCATCTTACCGCCATGTTTTGTAAAATGGAAAATTTGAATTTTTTTGCGTATTCTTAATTCTATATTTAATTAAGTAACAAATGTTCGAAATAAGACTCTTTCATGGAAGACTGATTGCCAAGGATTATTATTATAATAAATAAAATATTTTTGAATCGATAATATTAGTGTCATTGAGCTTCAAACCTTAGCAGTCTTGCCCCCACCTCCGATAATTTTCATAATTGGGTGAAAATAATCACTATGAACGTTAATAACTTTTTGGATTTTGAGTTTAGAGAAAATTGTTATTGGGGTTTTTTCTAGAGCACTCCGGGGGCCAAACAGAACTCTGACCAGAACTCTTGGAACTCTAAAATTTTCGAAAGTCAAGATTTTTTGGGTCACTTTGGACGTTAATAAGTTTTTGGATTTTGAGTTTAGAGAAAAATGTTATTAGGGTTTTTTGTAGAGCACTTCGGGAGGCAAACAGAACTCTGATCAGAACTCTTAGAACTCTAAATTTTTAAAAACTCAAAAAAATTTTGAAACTTTAAAGTTGTGTAGTTTTTTGGATTTTGACTTTAGAGAAAAACTTTATTAGCATTTCCTGTAGAACTATTTGGGGGGCCAACAAAACTCTGATCAGATCTCTTGGAACTCTAAATTTTTAAAAACTCAAAAAAACTTTAAAACTTTAAAGTTGTGTTGTTTTTTGCATTTTGACTTTATAGAAAAACTTTATTAACATTTCCTTTAGAACTATTTGGGGGGCCAACAGAACTCTGATCAGAACTCTTGGAACTCTAAATTTTTAAAAACTCAAAAAAATTTTGAAACTTTAAAGTTGTATAGTTTTTTGGATTTTGACTTTAGAGAAAAACTTTATTAGAATTTCTTGTAGAACTATTTGGGGGGCCAACAGAACTCTGATCAGAACTCTTAGAACTCTAAATTTTTAAAAACTCAAATAAATTTTGCAACTTCAAAGTTGTTTATTGATTTGCTTTTGAGTTTGGATTGTGATGGTTTTTAAAATTTTAGGACTTTGAGTTAGTTGTCTTATGTTGAATGTGTAGGGAACTCTAGAACTCTTTGTTTTAGTTCATTTTTTATTAGAATAATATAATTTAAAAAAAAATGTGGGGGCCGACTATTTTTTTGAAAAAATTTTTTTTTTGCCTTAATGGGCAGAACTATTGATAAAAAGTACAGGGAACTCTAGAACTATTCGAAAGGAAGCCAGAACTCCGAAAAGAAATCCAATTGGTTGACAGTGGGGGGCCAACTTCACATGCATCATTTTTTATATATATTTTAATTTCTTGAAATAAATGCAAAAAACCATTATTTTTATGGTTTTTAGCATAAAGATGAGCTATTCGCCAATTTTCACTACGATTTTCGTAATCAGCGCATCAAATTACATAAGTATACGAAGTATCAAAAAGATTTGAGGTTCAAGCTTTTCGGAAGCTTATCCAATGAATTAATGGCAAAATAAAAATTCCTTCCGAATGTATAAATATTTCTTTTTAAAGTCCCTAGAGACCAAAATGATTTTAAAACAACAGAGGCCTTCGTAAAAAAATTTGGTGGCCCTGAAAAGGGCCGATTGTTTAAGAGCATGAGGTAGGATATTTAAGCTTTTTTCTCGGTCTTTTTGGGAAGGAGAACAGCTTGGATGTTGGGTAAAACACCACCCTGGGCGATGGTAACACCAGAGAGGAGTTTGTTCAATTCTTCGTCGTTCCTGATGGCGAGCTGGAGATGACGAGGGATGATTCTCGACTTCTTGTTGTCACGAGCGGCATTACCTGCCAACTCCAAAATTTCAGCAGCCAAATACTCCATCACTGCTGCGAGGTAGACTGGAGCACCAGCACCAACACGCTCAGCATAGTTGCCTTTGCGCAAGAGACGATGGATACGTCCAACGGGGAATTGAAGTCCAGCTCGGGTGGACCGAGTCCTTGACTTTCCCTTTACTTTGCCTCCTTTACCACGTCCAGACATTTTGAATTTTTTTCGAGACACGAAGTGACACTATTGAGAGAAGTCAGAATAATACGTTTTGCCGTCAAAACGCGTCTATTTACGCTCTCGCACGGGGCGTGGCTACGCTAACCTTTCTCTCTGCTGATTGGGAGATGCGCGCTCGGTGCACCGAGCTCTAACCAATCGGCTATTTTCTTCGCTCTGACTGGTTCGAGCTCAACACGTCAAGCAACGTAAATAGCAAAAAAAACGGATTTTTGTCAAATTTTTAAGAGTGTTCGACAAGTTAAGACGCACTTCTCTCTGAAATTTTAAGATGCCGCCTAAAGCAAGTGGTAAAGCTGTCAAGAAAGCCGGAAAGGCCCAAAAGAATATCGCCAAGAGTGACAAGAAAAAGAAACGTAAGAGGAAGGAAAGTTACGCTATCTACATCTACAAAGTGTTGAAACAGGTCCATCCTGACACTGGAGTTTCCAGCAAAGCGATGAGTATCATGAACAGTTTCGTTAATGATATCTTTGAGCGTATTGCTGCTGAATCTTCCCGTTTGGCTCATTACAACAAGAGGTCGACCATCACCTCTCGGGAGATCCAAACCGCTGTCAGGCTTCTCCTTCCTGGTGAACTCGCCAAGCACGCCGTCTCTGAAGGCACCAAGGCTGTCACCAAATACACCAGCTCCAAATAAATCCTTTACTCTTCATCAATAGACAATCGGCCCTTTTCAGGGCCACCAAATTTTCTTACGTTGAATTTTAATTTTCATTCGTTCGATAACAGTTTTTTCTTGATTTTACACTGAACAGTTTACACGAAAACAAAGCTTATTACTATATTTGTATTATTCTTGAACAGTTTTATTAAATAACTGTATAATAGAATTCTATATTGTATAACACTTGCATAAGAGGTGGTTTTGACGAACCCTTAAAGTTAAGAGTATTTTTAAAGAATATTCATTCACTCAGCGTTGATTTAGGGTACAATTTTTACTTTGTAGACTGAAAATTTCGATTATAACATCAATTATTTAATTAAGTTTAGGCTTAATTAATTCTGAAATATTGGTTTTTTTAAGGTTATAAAAAATGACCGAAAATTATAATTTATGTCTGTGTTTATCCTGGCCGATTACATAATATCTTTTTTGATACTTTATATTGAATTACAATTTTTCTATTTGATCAGAATATTTTATAGTAGTCGCAATTTGTCAAGAGGGTGGCCACTTGTCAGTAAAGTCAGGGAAATGACAGGGAAAAAAGTTTTTTGTCAGGGAAATTAAAGAAATTGAGACGGACCATAATGCGGTCAAAGTTACTATTTTTTAACAAAAATCTTTAAACTAACATAAGCTTAACTATTGTTTAGACAATCTGAAAATTGTTTGTAAACATTCTAAATTGTATTAGGACTCTAGGCCAACAGTTTCATTTATTTATGTCATTATTCAATTATTTAATTGATTTGACTAAAATTAATAATCAATTTGCCATTATTATTATTTATAATTATTATTATTTTATTATTATTATTAAAGAATTTCCAGATTTATACGAAAACAATGAATTTTTTTTTAAAATTGTCCTGGAATTTTCTCAAAATTTGTTATGGAAAACCTGGAAAAGTCATGGAATTTTTAATCCAAACTTTTGTAGCAACCATGATAATAGATTAATTATTATTTATACTGTGGTAGTTGCAAAACCTATCCCAAGCATAAAGAGTTGCAATGTTGAGAAAAAATGGAAATGCTGGAATTTCATTTTAAATATAAATAAATAACACCAGAAATTTGTTTTAACAATTGTAACCTTTAAAATTCGGTTAATTTCTTTTTCTTTTAACATAGAAAGTCGGTTGAAAAGAAACTCTGTGAAATGAAACTTCTGTTTAATTTAAATTCTGTGACCTACAAATTCTGTTAATTAATAAATTGTGAAAATAGAAATTGGAATGCAGCAAATCTTGGTAAAGCGAAAATTATTTGAACCAATTTTATTCGTTCCCAAGAAACTTAAAAAAAAACTGAAAATATTTGTTAAATGATTTTTCCACATTAGCAATTTCAGAGTTTTAAAAAATTAAAATAAATAAATATTTTTAAAAATATTCAACTCTCCCAAAATGCATTTGTCAGAAATTGTATTTATCAGATTCATTATTTCACCGAACATTTAACTAACTGAAACTTTATTTATCAGAGTCTCTCCCCATTTTTAAGTAACCTAAAACTAGAAAGTCGTTTTTCATTCTAAACAGAAATATTATTGAAATCAATTTTACCAAATTTTGAAAAATCCAGTTGTACATTTTTCAGAAAAAATAAGGTTCAGCTAAAATTTGTTGTCAAATAAGAATTATTTAACATTTTATATTTCTTTTTTCTTTAATCTAGTTAAAATCTGTTATTTTCATCCAATTGAAGTAAGTTAATTTTAACATACTTTTATTAATATCACTTTAAATTTACAATAATTACAGAAAATAAGATTAATGTTAAATAAAAATATTTAATATTGCGATAATATTGAACTGACATTTCGATACACTAAAATTTTATTAAATTAAAATTGAAATCTATCAATACAAAAATTACTTAAAATGTTTATGCGAAGAAGTTTAAATTGATTGATATTTAGGATGTTGGAAATTAGGATCTTTGGAATTTCGAAATAGTTATTTACTAATGGAAATCTAAATTAATAGTTAAGCATCGATATATTTAAGTTCTAATTTATTGAAGTTTCAACTAAATTTCAATTTTAATTAATAGATAGATAAAATTTTTAATTTATATTTATTTTAATCAAACTAATCTTAATTTTATCATTATATCAATAAATTACTGCATCTTGTAATAAAAACTCTCTTTGATGCAAATAACAACTCTTTAAAATTTTTATTCGTTTAGGCTTCAGTTATCTAAATTTTAACCATTCATTGCTTAATTATGATTTATGGTCATTTTGTAATTTTTCTTTCAATTATCAATTACTATTTTCTTAAAATTTCAATTAAATTCATTGATTGTTAATTATTTTCTTCAAATCACAATTGTTTTCTTTGAATTTTCCATTGCATTCTTCGTTTTTCAATTATTTTATTCAATAAACAATAATTCTCGCATTTTTCAATTACCAATTATTTACCTGACATTACAAAACAATTCTTGAATTTCCAGTTTACTTATTCAATTTTCATTTAATTTCTACAACTTTTTTGATACTTTTCATCAGTTTTCAATTGACAATTTATTATTCTTCTTACATTTTATAATTTATTAATTTTTTTATTTAATTTTGTCCAAATTTTATCAAAATTTAAAAAATCATTTTGTTTGAATGTCGATTATTCTCACCATTTTTCGATTTTTTTAAAAATAATTGTTAATTATTTTTTAATTATTTAAGTTTATTTGCAATTATTTCATCGATTTTCAAATAATTCCTCAATATTGAATAATTCTCTGACTTTTTCAATAATTTTTTTCTCATAAAAATTGTTTTCAAATTTCAATTCAATAATTAAATCCTAGATTTTATTCTCTTCAATTATCAGTTATTGTTTTCAAATTTAAATTCCACTTTTCAGTTTTTAATTATTTTTTTTAATATTAAAAAACGATCACCTTTTTTCTATTATTTTTTTCGATTATCATTAAGTTTCTTTAAGTTTAAATACAATTAATTAATTATTTTCTTTTATTTTTAATTCCATTCTTCATTTTTATTTCAATTCTTAATTTTTCAATTATTTTCTACTATATACATTAATTCTCGGCTTTTTTCAATTATTTTCTTCATATTTAAGTATATTCTTTAAATTTCAATTCCATTTTTCAATTTTTAATTCATTTTTTCAATTTTTAATTCTTTTTTTAATTTGAATCATTTTTTTTTTATTTTTCATCTAGTTGTTAAATGTATAATTTATTCCCAACAATTATTCCTATAATTTTCTTAATTTATCAATTTGCAATTATTTTCTTTAAATTTAATATTTCTTGATTAATTTTTTGAATTGATTTTTTCCGTTGACTATTAATCTATTTATTTTTTAAATTTTGTTTTCAATTGTCAATTATTTTAGTCATTTTGTAATTTTTTTTCAATTATCAATCATTTTTTCATATTTTAATTTAATTCTTTAATTTTTTACTGTTTTCTTCAATTTTAATTTTTTCTGTTTTCCATCCAGTTTTTCAATTTTCAATTATTTTCAACAGTTATTCCCATAATTTTTCAACTATTTTGTTTTGAATTTAATATTTATTGTTTAATTTATTAAACTAGTCTTTTGAATTGTGTAATTATGTAGCTATTCTTCGAATTTTGTTTTCAACTGGCAATTATTTTCGTCATTTTTTAGATATATTTTTCAATTCTGTAATTTTCATTATTTGAATTTGCAAAAATTTATTGTTTTAAATGACCAACAACAATGTAAAATTTTTCGCGGCTAATGCTGATAGTCCTAATAATATTCCACAAGTTCTTTCATTCGTTCATTTCATTTTTTGTCTTTTCGCACCTGAAGATTAGCACAAAAGTATTTTTTGTTTTAAAGAAATTAATAAATAAATCTATAATTTTTTCTATAATTTTCAAGAGTTTTTAGTTGACAATTAATGTCTTTAAATTTTATAATTATTCTTTAATAATTAAAATGGTTTGTTCTGTTGTCGATTATTCTAGCCAGTTTTTAATTTTTTTGACTGACAGTTATTTTCCTCATTTCTCAATTCTTTTTTTAAAAATGTAATTATTTTAGTCGTTTTCTAATTTTTCTTCAAGTTATCAACTATTTTCTTAAAATGTCAAATTAATTCTTCAATCTGTAATTTATTTCTTTAATTTTTAATTATTTTCATCATTTTTAAATTGCATTTTTCGTTTTTCAATTATTTTATTCAATTAATATTAAATGATTCTTGAATTTTTTTACTTATCAAATATTCTCTGGAAATTTCAATACAATTCTTCAATTTCCAATTGATTTTTACAATTTTCATTTATTTTCTACAATGTTTTCCAAAATTTTCATGTTAACTGAATCTAACACATTCAACTAAACAGACAATATTACTATTTATTTTTGATCAGAAATGGCTTTTTTATTCTTTTTCTAATGGAGTTTTTTAATATTAGCCTTTTTACCCAAAATAATTATGTCGCAGAAATAAAATGAGATTTAAATTAAAGTTATAAAGCTACTCTAAATTGCGAAATACTCAGATGAGTTAGATTTTATTATTAACCTGGCGCTGAAATTTATTTAAAATTATTTAATCGGATAAATCTATTTCTTTTTAAGAACAATTAACTTGTATGAACAATAGTTTATATTAAAAATATACTGTACATTTTTAGTTCTTGACAAAAAAGATGCAAAATTCGAAAAAAACACAAGACTGAAGAGTTACTTTATCAAAAGATGATAAATATGTAAGAACAATAAATTGTCTAAACAATAATTGTAATACACTACCGTCAAAACTTATTCTGTTAATTTTCGGTTTTTTCAAACTTTAAAAGTTGAAAAATTCAGAAACACATTTTTTTGAATATTTTCAATAAACAAGAATACGAACTTGAAGATAATAATACGCCAAACATTTTGAAATTGTTATAAAAATAGCAGAGCTGGGTAAGTATTTGAAATGAATCTATTTCAAATACGTATTTGAAATGCAAAATGCCATTTTCCATTTCAAATAGGAATCAGAAAACCATTTTCCATTTTCTATTTCAAATAGATTTGCAACCTATTTTGCATTTGAAATTCAATTTTCCATTTTAAGCGCATTTTTGAAGTATAATAATGTACAATACACAAACATTTCGACCTAAACAACGTTTATTTATTTATTTGACACGTATTTGCCTCCTACAATAGTGACTACAAAGGAGTTTCGCTAATCAATCGTTGTAAACAAGATAATAAAATTTTGACTCTGTGAAACGGATCCCCTCCCCCTCTTCTGCCCAAAAAGTTTTTAAAAAGGGTTTAAAAATAAATGACCGTTCTTTTAAAAAAATTGTAGCTTGGGATATGTTGTTACTTTAGCCGTATGACTTATTTTTAATTATTAATTTTTTAAAGACAATAATATATTGTTATGAAAAAAAAAAGTTAACTAAAAAAATAAATGGATGGTTTCAAAATTTTTTAATTCGATCAGATTCGCTTCAAAGTTGTTACTCGGGGGTTTTTGAGGTCGCTGATTACGAATCAGAAGCAACTTTTTGGAAATTTAATATGGTGGATCCAAATCTAGGGTGAGTTTTGAGGGTTGATTGGCTCAGGTTATCACTTAATATCAAGCTCACTCGACCACCAAATAATTTCCTATTCATTAGAAACCCTTAAAAAATCCAATACCCCCTCGTAACAAGTATGAAGCTAATTTAATCAAAATTTAAAAATGGTGTCCGCCATTTTGGATCCGCCATTTTTAATTTCTAAAAAGTGACTCCAGATTCGTAATCAGCAACCCCAAAAACCCCCGAGTAACAAATTTAAAGCGAATCAGATCAAAATTAAAAATTTTGAAACAATCCATTTATTTTTTTAGTTAACTTTTTTTTATTTATAACAATATATTGTCTTAAAAAAAATATTAATTAAAAAAAGCCATATGGCTAAAGTAACTACATATCCTAAGTTGCAATTTTTTTAAAAGAACGGTCATTTATTTTTAAACCTTTTTTGGGTAAAGGGGGAGGGGTCTGTTTTACAGAGAATGACCCATTTATTTTACTTAAAAGCACGTGGAAGGCTTGACGTTAGATAATTCGTATTTTTTAATTTACTCATTAAACAGTTATTGAAATTAATTTGTTAATTGTTCTTTTATTCTTGTCTGGTGCAAAAAATTAATTTTAATTATTATTTAATGAGTGAATTGGAAAACCATTTTGCATTTTATGTAAACCTATTTCAAATATACATTTTCCATTTTCCATTTCAAATAGAAAATAGAAAACCATTTTCCATTTTGCATTTCAAATGGTTTTTTCAAAACCATTTTACATTCTATATTTCAAATAGATTTGTAAAACCATTTCACCCAGCTCTGAAAAATAGTACACTTCAGACGTAAGAAAATTTGGTGGCCCTGAAAAGGGCCGATTGCTGGTTTAGTTATTAATTATCCTTCAGAAAAGGACAAATGTATTTGTGCTTCTGAAGTCGTTCTTTAAATCTTGCGTTTAAAGATCGTCGTCGTCTCTTGGTCGTTGGAGATTCTTGGATTTGTGAAGTCACCAAATTTTCTTTCATCCGATGCTGAATATCTCGAATGCGTTTGATGTAGAAGCACACTCTGCATTTTTCGACTGTCATTTTGAAGTTGTGAATTTAACAATGAAAAATCAAGAATTTTGCGGGTATATATATGCTGGTTTGTAGGCAGAAGAGGAGGTGCTTGTAATTAGCAATTAGCCAATCTTTAAGGGTTTAAGGGAAAACTCATTAGTGACTTGGAGAAAGGAAAATATTGTCACTCCCACTACCACAAATATTTTAACACTTTATGGACAAAATTTTATTTACTTACAATAAAACATTGCTTTAGACCGTTTTTTTTATTGTGGTAAGTTTTAAAAGACAAATAATTAAGTAAATTAACATAACGCATTTTATTTCAATTTAAGATTTTTTTTACACGAAACTCATGTACTTACATGTTTCAGCCATTTCCTGTTATTTGCGAGACTTTTGGTTTATTTCCTGTAACTCATAAAAAGTTCTGTTCCAATCATCTACAGAAAATTTTTTACTAAATATGTACTATTTTAAATGAATTTTCCAACCTCGTGTGAGAAATCGCGAAATTCGGCATAAAACGGAAGTTATAGTCAAAAAACAAAACTTGGTCTAACCTTGACTAGTTTCCACTACAAGACTTTTTTTTACTAAAAGAAAGAAAGAAGAATAATATTTCCATTTTCTTTTACAAATCAGGTACAAACCAAAGCAAATTTAAAATTTTCTTTTTTTCCCAACTGAAGTCAGAATATATTATAAAAGATTAACAATTGATAGGTTCATTATTTTTTAAAACATAATACAAACCTATATTTTCAACATTGTTAGCTTTGAATCGAACGTTGAACTGAATCCTGACTTTGAATATTTTTCATTCATTTAATATTTGGCTAAAAATACTTTTTGTTTGTTAAACTCATAACTTATTATGTAAAGAACATATTTATAATTTTTTATTTTGAAAAACAAACATTCTAAACAAATAAATTAATAATTTTCTAACTCAGTCCGTGAATTCTTCAGAAGCAACGTTTCAAGAAAATCGACTTTTTGACCATTTGCGCATTAATTCACGATCATGTTTTACTTGAAACATAGACTATAATAAATAACGAAGGAAAATTTATTAATTTCATATGATTAGATGAACAATTAAATAAATAAGGGATTGTTAAAGTTGAAAATACAGCGCATATTGTAGAGAGAATTTCCACAAATAGCAGCAAACGAACGGCGAGGCCTTTCTTCACCGTCCGTGCTCGTGAACAAAATCCCCCTCTCCCTGGCGTTTAGCACATTCTTCACTCAGTCGTCGTACTAGCAACATCGCTCTCTTGAAATTTTCTATACCAATTCCTTGTCGAAATGGCCGATAAAGTTGAATCTCCAGCTGCTCCTGCAGTTGCAACACCCAAAAAAGCTGCAAAAGCTAAAAAGCCTCAGGCAAAAGCTACTCATCCACCAGCTTCCGAGATGGTGAATGCAGCTATTGCTTCTTTGAAAGAAAGAGGTGGCTCTTCTCTCCAGGCTATCAAAAAGTACATTGCTGCCACCTACAAAGTTGATGTTGAGAAACAGTCAACCTTCATCAGAAAGTACTTGAAAGCTGCGGTTGCAAACAAAACTTTGGTCCAAACCAAGGGAAAAGGAGCTTCCGGATCCTTCAAGTTGGCTGTCAAAGCTGAAGGAAAAGCTAAACCCAAGGCGAAGCCCGCTGCTGCCAAGAAGCCTAAATCTGCTGCACCCAAAGCCAAGAAAGCAGCTTCTCCGAAGAAAGCTACTGCTGCCAAGACCAAGAAAGCTGTAGCTGAGAAAAAGAGGACTCCCAAGGTAGTAGCAGCTAAACCACCAAAGTCAAAATCTGCTGCTGCCAAGCCTAAAGCTTCTCCCAAGAAGGCCAAGGCACCCGCAGCCAAGAAAGCTGCTTCTCCTAAAAAAGCTGGAGCAAAGAGGGTTGCTAAGAAGTAAGGAGGGAAAATGTTTTAATTGACATTTTCGCACCCAAATATGAACAATCGGCCCTTTTCAGGGCCACCAAATATTTTTTACAAAGGAATATTTATTGGTTTTTAAACATTTGTATATAATTTTTGTGCTTAAATAATTGAAATTATCAAATTTATATAATTCAATGGATTTTACTTGAAGATTGAACTCAATTCATCAAATGTAAAATAATAATTGTAAGGTGTTAAAAATTTCAAAATTGGTTTTCAACTTTTTTTTATTATTTCGCTTGACCCGTAAGACGATCCGAAACAATAGTTTATGGGTCTAGTTGGCCGAATAACAAAAATTTGATGATATATTTTGAAATGTTAATACCATACAACCATTACTTACATTTGATGAATTGATTTCAATCTTATTAAAATCTATTGACTTTTACGAGATATTTTGAAAAACCAAATTACTTTCGTGGCGGTTCGTGATATTCATCAAATTCTAAGCGATCTGAATTTTAGTTTATTCTGTTTTAAATCAAATTGAAAAATTCCATCGTTTCAAATTTTAATTTATTCATACTTTATTTCTCTTTTATTTCAATTAACACAGATTTTTAATTAATCTAAATATTAGTCAACACGAATTTTTATTCGAGAAAATTTCAATTGATTTAAAAATTAAATCCTTTAAATTTTTAAGAAGGATTTCAATAAATCCTTTAAAGTTTAATAAAATTTCAACCTATTTCATTACAAGCCCAATATTTTAGTTTATTCATTGATTAATTATGCATTATAAACATTAACGCACATCCAGGCGCACAAGAAACATTACGTTGTTTTTGGTCATTTACAACTACAATTTTTTTCAAATAAGAATAAGTATTGTAGAGTAGAGTAAACTATGTTTATTATTAATCTTATTTTCTGTAAATGCAGTTAAGCATTTTGAGATCTAAAACACAACTTTCATTTATTTATTTATTTATTATTACTTTGTGAAAAACTAATTTACCCTTTGGTTATTTAGAATTAAAGGAATAATATTTATTTAATCCATTACATTTTGATGTCCTTAATAAAGACAACATTTATTAGTTTAAAAAAAGAATACATTTTTCTAAAAAATCTAACAATTAAGTCTCACTTATACACCCTCCCGTTTTATGATAAGCACACAGGTGTAAATGTAAAAAGATGTACCAATTTTGAAACAGTTGATGTCGCTGTTTCACAATACAGACAAACGGATAAATAACCCAATGTAACGAATATGAAACATTAATTTAAATTAAAAAACATGTTTAATGTTGACTAAATACATGGAAATAAATTAAACAACTATCTTTAAATTCTTCAATGTTGATAATTTATCATTTTATTTTATTTAATTACAAAGAATAATCTATGTCAAAATTCTGAATTCTGTAGCAAAAGCGTTTCATATCAGGGCATCGTTCTACAACTGGGACTTTTACCTTATATTTTTAAAAACATCTTTGGTTGACTGCTAATGCGTCATTTAAATGCATCTGGTTTACTGTAAAATTTATTCATAATCATTGGAAATAAGAAGTACGAGATGCGACTTTTCACATACAATTAAATAAATAAATTATGGATATTTTCAACGAAATACAACAAAAATTGTAATCCAAAAATAATTGATTAAAATAATTTTAATAAGCAAAACAAGAAAATTCCCGGCTAGTAGACATAACACCCTGAATAAAACGTTCAGAAAGGGTAGATAATACAAATTATTTTGCAGATTTGATAAAAAGGACTCTACAATTGGTATACTATTTCAGATGTGTAATAACAAAGGTAGCGAGGAATGTGCAAAAAAACATATCAATTCAACGTCAGAAAATTTGGTGGCCCTGAAAAGGGCCGATTGTATATTGATGATGTCGAAATAAAGTTTAACCGCCGAAACCGTAGAGAGTACGGCCTTGACGTTTCAGAGCGTAGACGACGTCCATGGCGGTGACAGTCTTCCTCTTGGCGTGTTCGGTGTAGGTGACAGCGTCACGGATCACGTTCTCAAGGAACACTTTCAAGACACCACGAGTTTCCTCGTAGATCAAGCCAGAGATACGCTTGACTCCACCACGACGAGCCAGACGACGGATAGCGGGCTTCGTGATTCCCTGGATGTTATCACGAAGAACTTTACGATGCCGTTTCGCTCCTCCTTTTCCCAAACCTTTTCCTCCTTTACCGCGACCAGTCATTTTTTCAAATTCGATTAAAGCGACCTTACACGTCGAGAATCAAACGATGAATGCTAAATTACGGCCGAAGTGGGTAGTTTTGTTAACTCGCATAAACTCGGATTCCCCCGTATTTCGCTATCGACCAATCGAATCGCGAGGCTCCCTTCCCTATGTGTATTATCCAATAGCGTGCTACTTACCACCTCTTACCGAAAAAGGCATCGATTCAACAAAACTAAGTGTTTAGCCGCAAAACTTCATTCCAGGCTGGGTCGACTTGCCTTCTTTTGTGGCAAATTAAGATAGTACCTAGTACTATCATCAGAGGCGCTGTTCGCTTTACACACATAAATTGCTATGCAACACATAGGCAAGTTGGTGTATACATATACGGGCTTTAGTTCACCGATACTATCATTAGAGGCGCTGACGTCCAAAAAATGTTTTGCCATCACATTTACATTAAGTCGACCAAGCCTGCTTCATTCTTCTTTGAGATTTCGTCGTGTGATCTTCGTATCTTTTCGAAATGGCTCGTACCAAGCAAACCGCTCGTAAATCGACTGGTGGAAAGGCTCCAAGAAAGCAGCTGGCTACCAAAGCTGCGAGAAAGAGCGCGCCAGCAACTGGTGGAGTTAAGAAACCCCATCGTTACAGGCCCGGAACTGTCGCTCTCCGTGAAATTCGTCGTTACCAGAAAAGCACTGAGCTTTTGATCCGCAAGCTGCCTTTCCAACGTTTAGTCCGTGAGATCGCTCAAGATTTCAAAACCGACTTGCGTTTCCAGAGCTCTGCTGTGATGGCTCTCCAAGAAGCCAGCGAAGCCTACTTAGTTGGTCTCTTTGAAGATACTAACTTGTGCGCCATTCACGCCAAGAGAGTCACCATTATGCCAAAGGACATCCAACTTGCCCGCCGTATCCGAGGAGAACGTGCTTAACTTACCTTTTGTTTTTTCAATCTATTCAATCGGCCCTTTTCAGGGCCACCAAATATTCTCTCTATGGAATTTCTGTTTTGTTTGCAACATGCAATTAAATTTTTTACAAATATTTTTAGCGCTGAAAGTACCAATAAGAATGTGTTTGAGAGAAACATCGATTTTAATTGTTGAAAAACCGAAAGATTTCAGACCTATCCGTTTAAGGAAAAAAAAACTATTAGTTTTCGAAAAGAGCAATATTTCATGAATAGGCATTGTATATAGAGGAGACCATCAAACGGTAGATAATTTGAATTTTATAAATAATGTTTTAAAACTTTTAATTCAGCTTATTATAGTAGGATTTTCGGAATAGAATAAGAGAACCTAACATTCTTTTTCAGAGAATTTAAATAGTTATAGTGTAGAAATGAGAATAACTGTTTTCGAACTTTGAAAAAGAAATAAACCTGAAATATATTTTTAGATAAAATATTTTGTCCATCTATGTTTCGATAAGCTAAAGGGGTTGGTTATTGTCAGAAAATCTAGACGGACAAAACTATTTTATCCGGCTAGCCGCAAGTCTATAGACACTTCGTTGATTTTACACTGCCTAGTCAGCATAGAAATCATATTATTCTTGGAAAATATTCAAGAACCCTTAAACTGTAACGGTGGGTCACTTGTGTTCCTGCCAATTTTAAAAAATTGAAACTTGTGCAGTATTTTCATTTGGTTAAACAAATGAGTATATCGACAATATAATGATTAGTCCTTATACTAGGATAGTCGATGTAAGACTATGAATTTTAGCTATGTCGACAAATTTTAATTGTCGTTATTAAAATTTTTAATTACGATGTGAAAAAGTTTAAAAATTATATTATACTGTCTAACCAACAGTAATCTCTTACAAAATTTATTATATATTTTAATGTTTCATTTTTTAAACTAAAAAAAAAATATTCTACTTCTGTTAATAAAGATTATACCTAAATAATTGATAGAATTTTATAAAAGGGAAATAGTAAAGATGTAGTTTAGCGATCAAATATGAGGGATAAAATTGCATTAAAATGAAAGCAATCTCTTACATAAAGTCAAAAGTTACTGACATTTTAAAAATCAAAAATTTTGAAAATATTGTTTTTAATCATTTTCTTTTTATGCTTTATTACATGCTCCAATATATTTTCAATATTATGTAGATGATTCAAAAACACAGCCAATGAGCTATTTCCGAAATGTCCGAGAAGTTGGCAACGCCATTTTGTTTTTTCCAAAAAATCAAAATTGTGCTGAATTGTGCTAGGTTTGTGCCCAATTGTGCCGTAAAAAGTTTTTCAAAAAAAAATTTTTTTGACCAAAAATAGTTGAAAAAAAAAATTTGCATCAGAAATGCCATTTTTTAAAAATGACAAAAAAAAAGTTGTGCTAACTTGTGCTAGATGGGTGCATAATTGTGCAGTAAACATTTTTTCGAAAAAAAATTTTTTTTACCAAAAATTTTTGAAAAAAATTTTTTGCACTAGAAATGCCATTTTGTCTAAATCAAAAAAGGAAAGTTGTGCTAAATTGTGCTAGATGTGTACATAATTGTGCCGTTAACATATTTTCAAAAAACATGAGAATTTTGAAAAAAAATTCAAAAAATAATTTTTACTAATCAAAAAAAAATAGTTTGTTTTTTTCAAAAAACAAAGTTGTGCAAAATTACTTTCAACTGTGCTAGGCGAATGCAATAAAAAACTCTCATAACATTTATCGCTAAAGTCAATATTTTTTGCAAAAAAGTCAAAATTTTGTCTTTACCATTTGGAGGCTGCAATTTCAAAACTTCAAGATTTCGAAGAATAAAAAATTGTGCTGAATTGTGCTAGGGGAGCACAATTAAAAACTCTCATGACATTTTTCGCTAAAGTCAATATTTTTTGCAAAAAAGTCCAAATCGACGCCTCCCGTTGATACAATGCTTATTCAATTGTCAAAAATATATAATTCTAATTCGAAGCTCAGTTTAATATAAAGCTAGTTCGTGGTCCGTGTAATATGATTCCTATTCAATGTTGAGAATAATATAATGCTAATTCAAAATTTCGTTTAAAATAATTAAAATTCAAGTTTACGTTCAATTTAAAGAAAAACTAATTTTAATCTTTTAATTATTATATAATAATATAATTAATTAAAAGATTAAAAAATTAGTTTTTTTTAATTTTCTAATTCTGACTTTAGATTCGTAATAATAATATAATTAATTGATTAAAATTTTCATTATTATATAATAATATAATTAACTAATTAAAAGATTAAAAAAGTTGTTTTTTTTTCTATTATTGTACGTAAACTTGAATTTTAATTATTTTAAACGAAATTTTGAGTTAGCATTATATTATTCTCAACATTGAATAGGAATCATATTACACGGACCACGAACTAGCTTTATATTAAACTGAGCTTCGAATTAGAATTATATATTTTTGACAATTGAATAAGCATTGTATCAACGGGAGGCGTCGATTTGGACTTTTTTGCAAAAAATATTGACTTTAGCGAAAAATGTCATGAAAGTTTTTAATTTTGCTCCCCTAGCACAATTCAGCACAATTTTTTATTCTTCGAAATCTTGAAGTTTTGAAATTGCAGCCTCCAAATGGTAAAGACAAAATTTTGACTTTTTTGCAAAAAATATTGACTTTAGCGATAAATGTTATGAGAGTTTTTTATTGCATTCGCCTAGCACAGTTGAAAGTAATTTTGCACAACTTTGTTTTTTGAAAAAAACAAACTATTTTTTTTTGAGTAGTAAAAATTATTTTTTGAATTTTTTTTCAAAATTTTCATGTTTTTTGAAAATATGTTTACGGCACAATTATGTACACATCTAGCACAATTTAGCACAACTTTCCTTTTTTGATTTAGACAAAATGGCATTTCTAGTGCAAAAAAATTTTTTCAAAAATTTTTGTCAAAAAATTTTTTTTTCGAAAAAATGTTTACGGCACAATTATGCACCCATCTTGCACAAGTTAGCACAACTTTTTTTTTGTCATTTTTAAAAAATGGCATTTCTGATGCAAATTTTTTTTTTCAAAAATTTTTGGTCAAAAAAAATTTTTTTTGAAAAACTTTTTACGGCACAATTGGGCACAAACCTAGCACAATTCAGCACAATTTTGATTTTTTGGAAAAAACAAAATGCCGTTGCCAACTTCACGGACATATTTCCGAACCTTTTACTGTAATCCTGTTCCGAGTTATCAAGGTACCAAAAAATGAAAATTTTTATAAAAATTAATTTTTCATGTTTTTTTTGCTTTTTATACAAATTTTATGGAGAATAATTTTAGCTCGTTTTGTAAACAATTAAAAAATTCATCAATTGTCCTATTTAATATTTTTTTGCGAGCTATTAATTAAAACTTATACACTACTACAAACATCAAATGTAGTAATCTCTGAGGAAGCAATGTTTTCAAAAAATGAATATCAAAAATTACTCACACCAAAGAAATACTTGAGGTATAACATGGCAGTGCTTTTTTAGTTATGTTTTAGGTACTATTTTGTTAAAAATTTAGAAATTTCAAAAATTTGGAAAATTTATAAAACGCCCATTTTTTGAAAAATAAACAAACTCAATGTTTTGCAAAACAATATATTTTAATTCTTTGTAATTTTTTCGTATTTTAGAGAAAAAATATTTATTCAGAAAGAAAATAAAAAAAATCCAGATGATTTTACCAACAGAAAGATAGCTTTGCATGAGCCAAAATAATGGCTTTTTGCGTTTTTACAAAAAATAAAATTCCGACGTTTACGACATTTTAGTGGAGGTTTCAAACCAATTGGAGAAAATTTTCTTTTACATTTACTAACAAGGAAAAAACTTTTTAAGAAAATAAAAGATGATGTTATTGAGAAAATTAAGTTTTTTGTTTTTTCAAAAAATGACCAACATTTTGTAAATTTAACATTTTTTTTTAATTTCTAAATTTACAGAGGCGAAACATCGAATACGTTACAAAAATCAAAAAATAGAATAAATATATGAATGATATATGGCTGGGCATTAGCCAAATTAATGACTTTTAGTATTTTGAAAAACAAAAAATTCTTGCGTCTTTGACGGTGGTTAAAGTGCTGTGAAAAAATTGTGGAAAATTAAAATTCTTACATCAACTATCTTGGTATAAGGACTTATCATTATATTGCCGATATGTTCATTTGTTTAAGCAATACAGTTGTTCAAAGAAATCAAAAGAGTGAACAAATTTCAATTTTTTAAGATTGGCAGAGGCACAAGTGACCCTCCGTTACACTTTAAGGGTTAAAAAAATGTCCGTCATCTTGTTAATTTTCAAAATTGTCAAACTTGATACCAAAGAATATTTTAAGCATTAGTAAAAGCAGAAAACAAAATTGAAAAATAGCCATTTTTCAAGAAACTAGAGAGATTTTAAAAAAATTTGTTAGTCTTTTCGTTCAAAACGCAAACTTTGTCCTAAAACATTCAAATTCTCGTAACTCTGCGAAAAAAAATTTTCTCGCAAAACAAAGAAATACGTGTCTCTTTATTTGTTCTGAAAAAACGATTAAAAGGCATGTTAAACATGATTTTGAATTTTAAAAATATTCAGCCTGCATTATTAAAAATGGAAACAGCCTTAACGGATAAATGCATAAATATCTAAATATTTTAAAATATTTTTTGTTATATTCTCATAGTTATTTAAACCTCTTTTTTTAAGTTTTTCTCTATTTTTCAATGCATTAACTTATTTCTATTTTCTTTGATCTATTACCATATATTATAATTGATATCAAATTATTTGATTCTTTGTGCGTTTTGTCTGTCAGTAAGTCACAATCAAACAAAGATTGCTTTTTTGTCAGTTTTTTTTACTATGTCCAGTAGGTATAATTTACTCTTTTCAGTCAATATTATATTAAAATCGCCAAATGTTTATTGTTGAAAAATGATAAAGAATGCAAATTTCATTTATTAAATAATTATTTTACAATAAAGTTTAATAACTTTAAAATGATTATAATTGTAGAAAACATTGTGATTGTCGATTTTTGTCAAAAAGCGACGATTTAGACGCGTAGAGGCGGGCTATAGAAAATTTTGATGCAGAGCGCTAGAAAGGGAAAGAGTTAATGAAGGTAATTAGCACCGACAATTACGATTGGACTATTAGGAAAAGTAGGGGTTCGAGGATTTTCCATGCAGATATATAAAAGGCACATTTTGCAAGAAAATGTCAGAGTTTAACCCGATTTTCTCAGACGCAGATCAACATGTTTTCTGACGCTAAAGAGGAAAGCAGCAATATGAAATTCAGCGAGCTTGAGGAAGATGCAGAAATAGATTGGGATTTAATAGATGCCATTCTAGAAGATATACCCAACTCTGTTTTCCAGCAAGAGGACAACTGGATACGAACCAATTTGCAGTGGATTGACGCACTGCATTTCAAATTCAACAAAAGCACCCTCAAGCAACTCGATTGCTTACGAAGAACGGTCCTCCTGCATCGAGCATTGACCAAAGCTCGGGAAGAGGAGCAGATTTCCAAAAAATTGTTTTAAAAAGCAAAAGTAAACAATCGGCCCTTTTTAGGGCCAACAAATATTTTTACTATGGAATTTCTTTTTTTTGAAACTTTTTTATCTTTTATACTGATACACTGAAACAATTAAAAATGTAACCATAACAAAATAATTTTGTTAATAAAAGTTAATAAACAAGTTGGTGGCAGAACCAAACATATACAGAGCAAACTACACTACATCAGCTGATACTTTGCAATGGCGGACTGACACGTCTATGCGCAGAGACCAGCAGAGACGTACTGCGCCACAATTTCACCTGACGCATCTGCGCGTGTCTGTGGAAACTCATTGGTCGATATGATTTTTCAAACATGCGCAGATGCGTTTAAAGTACCCCTATAACCTATAATGTTGAAACTAGAGACTTTCTGCTGCATTCTAATTTAATTAATAGTTGAAGCAAATAATAAACATTCGTTACTTTTGCGAGAATAAACTAATATATGTAAAACAAGTTATTAAACTTATTCACAAAAAATCAAAGAAAAGTCTATAACTTAAACTTAAAATTGATGTGTAACTGTTCACTATTAAAACCAAATTTTATTATAACAAATAAATTTCAATTTAAAAATATCTGAACTTAGCCAAGACAGTATTATAAATTTATTTTTGTTTACTTGAAAAAATTACCAAAAACTCTCAAATCCCTTAATTACGAAATACTTTAATTAAAAACAAAACGTCTTTAATCCAAAAAGCATTCTTTAAAAAAAAATTTCTCTGTAATTGGTTAAACACTGACGAAATTCTAAATAAAATGAGCTCAGGATAAAGTCAAAAAATTGATTGTAAAAAAAGAGTACATTGCAGAGTATTTTTCAATGCTTAATAACTATTAAAATAATAAAGATCTCTTTTCTATTTGCTCCAAAACTCAATGGTTACAATTAACGGTTAGCCGAGACTTTTATTTAACCAAATGACTATTTATCAAAAATATAATTTATTCAAAATTTCATCTATTAAATAAGTCATTTTCTGTTAGTAACTTAAGTTGACAGAAACCTTTATTGTCAAAAATATTATTTATCAGAAATTTGGTATTTCATACAGCTCGTTTAAAAGCGAAATTTTTGTATAAGAAATTTTATTACCAGAAATGTCACTTAGCTGAAAATACAATCAACAGAAATCTAATTTTTACGAAATTATAGTTACCTGAAATCTCATTTTTATTCGACATTGCATTTATTAGAAATCTACTTTATCCAAAATATCATTCACCAGAAGTCTTATTGCCAAAATATCTAATTATTTGAAATATAATATTATTCAAAATCTCATCTATTTAAAATATTTAATATTGACATTTGGAAGGATTTAATTAAATTTTTTTGGAATTTGCACGTCTAAACAAATAAAAACTTAAAATCGATTGAAATTTATATTAGGTATACATTTTCATTTAATTAATTTAATTTAATTTCAATTATAATCAATTAAAATGGAAAATTCTGTATATTAAAGTTTAGAATGATTTAATTTAGTGCAACTAATTATGAAAATTTGTTATGATTTTAAATTCTGCTTAATGGAAACTATACAAATGTAGATAAATTGAAATTAATAAATGGCCACAAAATGTTTTAGAAGTAAATTTAAATAAAGTTTTATAAATTTTATAAATCATTTGTTATTTATTATTTATAGTTTAAGTGTGAAAGTTGCTGCGGTTTTCAGAAATATACTATTAATTTCTATTTAACCCTAGAAGGACTAACTGGGGTCGTTTTGTACCCCAAGCGAAGTTTGAAGCAGGCTCCTGACCCATACAGTGTCAATTTCGGTTGGGGATCCTAACCATAATTCAATTTAGTAACCTGAACGTTGATTTTAGTAGGTTAGTGCGAATTGTGTGCTCAAGTCTCTCTTCATTATGCAGTTAAAGTAAGTCTGGGGTCCCTAAATACCCCAGTTAGTCCTTTACGTTTCAAAAAAGTTAGGATAATAAATTTCTGTTTTTTTATTAAAACGGTTTATTTAAACCTACAAAGCAAAAATGTAATGACTATACTTGTAAAAAAAAGTTTTTTTTAAAAAACAAAAATATTTTGAGTAAAAATAAAATTTTTTTATAGTTGATTTTGGTAAATTTCACGTGCGTAATTGTTTATTAATTACTAAAATTTCATCTATTCAAATAAATATACTTTTTTCAAATAATTCAAAGGTCCATAAAAATTTCTTAAAATATGTCTATTCACCTTCTAAAATGCACAGGATTTTTCTCAATTGGTCAATTTGTTGAAAAACTACAATATTTTTTGTAAAAAATGCCAATTTTGAGAAAATTTGGTTCTTTTTTTTTGTTTTTACAATATTTTTAGATTTGTTTTTATTGTATTAAAAAATAAATTACACCATCTTCTTCCTTAATAAAAAACGAGAAAAATTCACTATATAAAAGCTGTTTTTGGTCAAATGTAAATCTTATATGCACGTTTAAAATCTGGGGGAACAAAGGACCCCAGTTAGTCCTTCTAGGGTTAAGAATATGTACCTATTTCAAAATGTGTGATAAAATTATTCTCTTTACTTTGTATAGTTCCATCAAAAATCTTATTTTAACTATTATTAATTTATAATTATTTAAGTTTAATTATTGTTACGGAACAAATGGAAGCCATTTTCATATTTAAAAAAAAATTATCCACATAGAATATTCTGTATTTTCAGATTAATCGCCTCTAATCAAAAAAATATTTCTTTTACTTCTGACAGATACAATCTAAAACAGTTTACACGTATAAGACCAGAATAATTTTCATTATTCAAGCAATAAAATTGTATTCAAATGTTTGAAAACCAATAAATATTCCTTTGCAAAATATATATGGTGGCCCTGAAAAGGGCCGATTGGTTATATGTGAAAATGTCGATTAAAACATTTTTCCTCCTTACTTCTTCGCAACCCTCTTTGCTGCAGCTTTTTCAGGAGAAGCAGCTTTCTTAGCTTTGGGTACAGCCAATTTTGTCTTGAGCTTAGCTTTGCCTTCAACTTCGACAGCCAACTTAATGGATCCAGAAGCGCCTTTTTCTTTGGTTTGAACCAGAGATTATTTTGCAACAGCAGTTTTCAGGTAGTTTCTGATAAAGGCTGCCTCCTTTAACTAGAGAAGTGGCAGCAAAGTACTGCTTCATAGCCTGGAGAGAAGAGCCACCTCTCTTCTTCAAAGAAGCAATAGCTGAATTCACCATCTTTTTGGGTGTTGCAACCGCAGGAGCAGCTGGAGAATCAACTTTATCGGCCATTGCGACAGAAATTGGTTTTGAAATTTTCACGAGCACGACATTGCTAGTACGAAGGCTGATTGAAGAATGATAAAAATTTTTTTGGAGAGGGGGTTTTTGTTCACGAGCACGGACGGTGAAGAAAGGCCTCATCGTTCGTTTGCTGCCGCTTGTTGAAATTTTCTCTACAATGTGCGCTGTATTTTCAACTTTAACAGTCCCTTATTTATTTAATTTTTTATCGAATCATATGAAATTAATACGTTTTCATTCGTTATTTATTATAGTCTATGCTACAAGCAAAACCTGACCGTAAATTAATACGCAAATGGTCAAAAACTCAATTTTCTTAAATCGTTGCTTTTGAAAAGTTCGCGGATCAAGTTACAAAATTATAAATAATTTGTTTAAAACGTTTGTTTTCTAAAATAAAGAATAAGAAATAGTTTTTTTTATACATTAAGTTATGTTTTTAACAAACAAAAAGCCTTTTTAGCCGATTATTAAATGAACGAAAAATATTCAAAGTTAGGATTCAGTTGAACATTCGATTCAAAGCTAACAATGTTGAAAATATAGGTTTATATTATGTTGTAAATGATATTAAACCTACTAATTGTTATTCTTTTATAATATATTCTGACAGCAGTTAAAAAACATTTAATTGGTCATTGGTCGATATGATTTTTCAGGCAGGCGCAAGTGCCCTTAAAGTGCCCCTATAATATTGAAAGTAGAGACTTTCTGCTGCATTGTATTTTTATTAATAGTTGAAGCAAACAATAAACATTCGTTACTTAAAATTATTCAAGCTTTGCGAAATAAACTATATTTGTAAAACAGGTTATTAAACATATTCATGAAAAAGCAAAACCAAAGAAAAGTCTATAACCTATAAACCCTAAAATTGATATGTAGCTGTTCATTATTAAAACTAAATTTTATTATATAAAAAGTCCAATTTCAAAACATCTGAACTATTCTAAGACAGTTTATAAAGTTATTTTCGTTTACTAGAAAAAATTACCAAAACCCTCAAATCCCTTAATTATGAAACACATTAATTAAAAACAAAACGTCTTAAATCCAAAAAGCTTTCTTATATAAATCACTTATTACAGTTTTTTGATCTTGAAATTAGGTTATACACTACCTGCCCAAATTGTAAGACCACTTACAAAAATGGGATTAAACATATGACCGTCTTAAAATGTTGATAACTCTGCCAGATATAATCAAATTCAATTTTTTCATAGACCACTAGAAAGCTTTTCAATTTTACCGTTAAATGCTTCTATTTTAAAGCTTTTCCGATTAATAGAAACGAAAATTCAGTGTGATAAAGACAGATAAATTTTTCGTTTTTTGAGAATTTTTTTTTTTTTTCTAATGAAATCATTTCAAAATTGTGATAAGTTTGTTGTCAAAAGATTGTAAAGAATACAAATTGTATTTATTAAAGAATTTTTTGAAAGCAACAGTTTCTCAACAATATTAATATGATTATAATTGCAGAAAACATTTTAAATAATAAAATAAGATAACGTTTATAAAAAATAGATAAATTAATCTCCTGCTAATTAAGATAACCGTGTTTTTTTTTTACAAAAATCCGTGTTGCAAAAACTGATGAGTTGTAAATTTGCGGATGCTGAGATATAATAATGCGGCGAATTTCATTTTTTAAAATTTGTCAAAATGCGGTATAAAAAATAAAAAAATTTAGCGTGTATTTTTCATTTTCAAATTGCGTATTTTTTGGCTGTGAAAATGCGATGTTTTTGGCAGAAACAGAAAAAAATTGACAAATCGGACGGGAAAGTTGCTGTTCAGCGCTATAGAGTGGGGAAGAGAATTGACGTCTATGTCTTAACTCCACCCACAACTCCACGATTGGAGTAATAGAAAAAGTAGGGATGCGCAGATTTTTCTTCACTCAGGTGTATAAAAGGTAAATTTTTGAGAAAATTGTCAGTTCTTAACCCGATCTTATTCTGTTATCTTCTTCAACATGTTTCCTGACAAAACACACGAACAAAAGAAGAGGAAGTTTTGCGAGATTGAAGATGTCAATATGTCAACTAATTCGCAATGGCTGGATGCCCTTGTCTCAAAAATGAGAAGGAGCTCCCGCAAGCAGTTTTACTGCTTAAGAAGAAGAGTACTGCTCCAATTAGCTTATTTCAAAGCAAAGGGGTCAAGTTCCAAGTAAATTTACTTGGAATTAACGTCGCGATTCGATGCCAGCAACATCGCAATATTTTGTGTCGATTGCGATAATTGTTTTAGCAAATAAATTGTGAGTTGTGCATTAACAAATACTATGGATTAAAGTTATTAGTGGTGTAAAGGTGCAAATATTGCAGCGGTGAGTGAACGAAGGCGTTTGGCGCGCGTTGCCTCACGCAAAGAAGGCGTTTGGCGCACTTTGCAAGCCGGCCGGAGCGGCCATGACACCAAGTGAAACTAACGACGTTAATGTGAATCCGAACGATTTTTCCACCAGGAAAAGAAAATTTAATTATGGACAAAGGGACAGAAACTCAGCTACAATGAATGACAAAAGGTTCAACACCGGAATTCAACTCCAAAACAGATTTCAGGCGCTGGCAACAAACGACGATGCAACAGGTCAAATATCGACGCATAATCCTCCCAAGGAACAGCAAAAAAAGGAGATTAAAGCTCCCCCAATCATTATTAACGATCAAGAAATCAAGCACCCAGCTCGGATCCAGATATATAAAGATTTGGTCAATATCACGAAGGACGTGGCCTTCAAAATTACTCCTGGGTCACTTTCAATCTATCCTAAAAACATGAACGCACATAATGTAGTCAAGAATCACCTCAAAAACATTGGCATACCTTTTCACACGTATTCTTCTGCAGAAGATAAAGGAAAAAAGTTTGTTTTGAAGGGGCTTCCGAAAATGGACGCTCTGGAAATCGAAAACGAGTTTAAAGCTCTAGGCTTTGAATCTATTAGTGTAAAACAACTCAACACGAAAAACCAGGCAACACAGGACTATCCACCATATATAGTTTATCTCGATAAAAACTATAGTGAAATCCAAGTTCAAAACATTAAGAAAGTCAGAGTGATATTTTACACTAAAATCAAGTGGGAGTCATACAGAACTACAAGAAGAGTTACTCAGTGCTTTAACTGCCAAAAACTGGGCCATGGTACCAGTAACTGCTTCAATAAACCCAAGTGTGTGAAATGCGGAGAGGGACATCTTAGCCGAGACTGTACCAAATCACCAGACATCGATGCAAAGTGTGCAAATTGTGGGGAAAATCACCCAGCCAATTACATGGGATGCAGAGTCTACCAGGAGAGAATTGAAAGGATCATACGCAGGACCAACAACGAATCAGCGACGAGGGAGAAAAATCGACGTATATTACCAACACCTTCGTTTGACAACAAAAATTTTCCCAGTATCCGGAGACAACACAATCTAGAATCTACACACACTGTCGACAGCCCAGCGGTTGCCAACCAGGCAAAATATCAATTTCAAAGTAGTTGGATTCAACGCGATAACAAAGGTAAGACTGTTAATGACGACATAGCAGTATTACAAGAATTAGCTAATGTAAGTAGGGAATTACAAGAAAAATTTAACATTAGACAATTATTAAAGTTAGCAAAAGAATTGTTACACGATTTAACTCAAACCAAAGATAAAATCTCCCAAGGATTTTTATTTACTGAATATTTATTAAAATTTAAAAATGAATTATAAAAGTAAGCTTATAATAACACATTGGAATGCTAACGGCATTGTAAATAAACAAAGAGAGATGAGGGACTTTCTCGACAAGTTTCGGGTGGACATTTTAATGATTAATGAAACAAAATTAAGCAACAAAATAAGATTTTCTACTCCGGGCTATAATACTATTCGTAAAGATAGGGTAAATGCAGGAACTAGAGGGGGAGGTGTCGCTATCCTGATAAAACAAAACATTGATTTTACTCAAATATTATTTGATACAAACACATTAGAGGCAATAGGAATTAAAATTAACAGTAATTTATCGCTTGTCGCAGCATATGTTCCAAAACAAAACTTAACACTAACAGATTTGTTTTCAATTTTCAACAGCAATAATAAAGTTTTATTAATCGGTGATTTTAACGCTAAACATAGATTATGGCATTGTAAAAAGAGCAATAAAAACGGTAACACCTTATATAAATTTGCAAATGACAACTTGCTTAAAATACACGCATCTGACTCACCCACACTTTATCCATACGCAGATAAAAAAATACCTAGTACTGTAGACATAGCAGTTAGCAAAAATATTAACTTTAAGTTAGAAATTGAAGCAATTAATGAATTAGACTCAGATCATTTACCTATCTTAATTACGCTAGATAGCAATAATATTAATACAATAGATAAATCATTTTATAACTATAAAAAAGCTAACTGGGATAAATTTAGATTATTCTTAAATACTAATTTAAAAATAAATAGCAAACTCGGCTCACACAGCGAAATTGATAACGAAGTTCAATCACTGACTAAACTTCTAAACAATGCTATAGACTATGCTATTCCGAAAATTAAACCTCTTCTCACAGCGACAAAAACTCCTATCCCTGACAGTATTAAAACCTTAATTAAAAATCGCAATAAGTTACGTAAGGTCTATCAAGCAACAGGCTATGAATATCTTAGAATAACAAAAAACTCTATATCTAATATTATCAAAAAAGAATTAAGAATTTTTTACAACAATAATTGGAATAACAAATTAACAAATCTTAAAATCAAAGACAATAGTTTATGGAAAACTGCAAAATTTTTCACAAAAAAATACCCGGGAAGTATTGATAGACTTCACGGACCTAATGGCTTAGTGTTTGCCGATCAAGAAATAGCGGACACGCTGGCAGAACAATTCGAGAAAGT
Organism: Ganaspis brasiliensis; assembly: GCA_037103525.1. Taxonomy (NCBI): domain Eukaryota; kingdom Metazoa; phylum Arthropoda; class Insecta; order Hymenoptera; family Figitidae; genus Ganaspis; species Ganaspis brasiliensis. The sequence continues at coordinate 173,346 of JAZKLR010000651.1, forward strand.
CCATCATCTCACTGTAGATATGGGGGAAAGCAAAACCGACAAGTTGGTTAACAAAACTTATTCTGAAATACAAAGTTTGCAAATCGAGTCAGATTCCATAGAATTATCGTCGCCGAAAGAAATCTATAAAATATTGAAGCATCTGGCGCGTAAGAAGGCCCCTGGGCCGGACAGCATTCCTAACATTACTCTTATAAATTTGCCAAAAAAGGCTGTAGTTCAGATTAACTATATTTTTAACGCGTGTTTTAAAATTTCATATTTTCCTAGTAAATGGAAATTGGCAAACGTCCTCGCCTTTCATAAGAATGGCAAGGACGGCCTTTTTCCCCAAAACTACAGACCTATTAGTCTTTTACCAACACTGAGTAAGCTTTTTGAGAAGATAATATTAAATAGGCTAAAAAAGTTTGAACTTCAGAAACAGATTCTTATCGATGAACAGTTTGGATTTCGAGAGAAGCACAATACTGTTCAGCAATTAGCTAGAATAACAAATGAAGTTGTAACAAATTTCAACCTCAATAGGCACACGGCCGCAGCTTTTCTCGATATGGAGAAGGCTTTTGATGCTGTCTGGCACAGGGGTTTAATTTATAAGCTCCAAGTTGCGGGATTTCCGCTCTATATTGTAAAATTGTTAATTAGTTATTTAAAAGATAGGAAATTTAACGTGATCTATAAAAGTGTAAAATCATCTACGCAAGAGGCAATAGCTGGAGTACCGCAGGGGTCTATCCTGGGGCCAATTTTGTTTATCTATTACGTAAACGACATTCCTAAAAACATAAACACCAAAGTGGCTAACTTTGCAGATGACACGGCAATTTTTGCTTCCTCATGGAAAAAATATAAAGCGACGGAGTATGTGCAGAGGCACCTGGATGAACTCCAGCGGTACTACCACAGGTGGAGATTAAAAATAAACCCAGCCAAAACAGATTTTATTATATTTAGTAAACGAACAAAAGAATCAGAGGAGAACCTTTCTTTGACCATAAATAATGTTCAAGTCAAAAGCAAACCTATTGTAAAATACCTAGGCGTCATACTGGACAAAAAATTAAATTTTGTAGAAAATTTACATGAAATTCGCAGGAAAGGCTGCAAAATGAACGGTCTTTTGAATCCACTTATAAACCAAAAAAGTAAATTAAACAAGCACAATAAATTGATTTTATACAAAACTTTTATCAAGCCTGTAGTCCTGTATGCCGCCCCGGTGTGGAGTGGTGTTGCAGCGTCGCAATTACAAGCCTTACAAACGTTCGAAAATAAAATTTTAAGAAAAATTGCCGATGCTGGCCCTAGAATCAAAAACTCTAAAATTAGAAAAGATTTAAATTTAGAGGAAATTACAATCGACATCTTAGAAAAAACTTACAAATTTTACAATTATCAAATTCAAGACTTAAAAATACTTGAGGATATAAGACTGTACACTAAAGATACTGCGCCTTTTAAGATTAAATATAAACTGCCATATGCATTCATAACTTGACAAATTAATCTATTTATTAAAAAGATATTTATAATGCGTTATTTAATTTAGAGTCTATTTTGTTATTGTTAGATCTTAAGAAAAAGCCTAACGGGATTTTTTAAGTGCCTTTTTACCCAAAGAAAATGTAATAACGTCTTATTTAAAACAAACAGAAAACTAGTTTAATAAACTGAATAACATTCTGATAAATTACTATGTAATAGGTGCAGAATAAATAAACAAGTATATGTACATATCAATTTGCTAACTACGAACAATGTTGTTATTAACATGTAATATTTTAACTGATAAATAAATTATGGTTTTTAATGCAAATTGGACTTTCTAAAACAATCGGCCCTTTTCAGGGCCAACAAAAGTTCTTAATTTGGAATTTCTGTTTGTTCAAACTTTTATCCCTTTTACTCTCATATCTCATTGACAACAAACAATGTAATCGTAACAATATCATTTTGTGGTCAGAGCGAAGGTACTGCGCATGAGAAGTGTACTGCCTGACGCATCTGCGCATGTTTGTAGAAACTCATTGGTCGAAATGACCGAAACCCAAAATTATTTTTTTTAAAAATTGGCACTTTTAAGTAACGGGTTGATATTTCATTGTGCCCCCATTGAGATTTTCTCGCACAAGCTGAAGTGTCATCTATTCAGCTTTATACCTATTTCTTCAGAGATGAGAATCTAGCTTGATAAGAAAAGTGTTGGGATGATGGAATTCTGGGAAAATGAGATTTCTTAAACATGAACTTTCGTGCAATTGTAGATACTGGCAAATTATATTTCCGATAAATAAAGATTCCGGTTAATGCATTTTCGGAAAAATGAGATATTTCTGGTAAATGCACTTTTGGATAAATGAGATTTTTGATAAATGCAATTTCTGACAAATTATTTTTGATAAATGCAATTTCGGATAAATTAGATTTTTGATAAATATTATTTCGGACAATCTTAGTGCCTCACGATATCAAGACGATACGATATTTGACCAATATTGATATTGATCTCAACATTTCTCGACTATCCAAATATCGTATCCATATTGTTGACAAAAATATCGTCTTAAGTCGATAATATCGTCTAAAATAATTTTTTTTATGAGTTATATATTATTTAGAAGTTTTTTTTGGTACGGACGACAGAAGAGATAAAAAAGTTACCTACAAAAAGTGGTTAGACCACTGTGAACTTTTAAAAAAATCGAAAATTTTTTTTATCTAGAAAGGTGCCATAGGGTTTTAAAAATAAGAAACAATAAACATTATAGAAAGAAAACAATATTAAAAGCTTAAATTTTGAAACTATACGAAAACCTACTATGCGCAGTGGATTATTAACGTCTATGTTCATACGGGGTTTTCTCTTATCAAAAAAAAAAATTATTAGCAATTATTATCTATCGATTTTTTACCGAAAAACTTGAAATTTTGTTTCAAATGTGTGCCATTTTCACGGCACACTTTTTACTTCTGCAGCTTTTGAGTTGTAAATTCATAAAAATGTTGGGTTTTGGTTCCAGATCAAAAATTGAAAAAGATTTTCTACCGGCCGTTGACCTTAACTTAAAAAAATGATTTTTGTAAATCGACCATCTAGACCGCCATTTTTACTTTTTCAACATAGCAAAATAATTTTTTTACATTTCAATAGATATCTAATAATAGGAAATAAACCGTGTTTGATTCATTTTATTCTGCTCCTTTAAAAAAATCTTAAAATTAGGTCTAATTTTTGTGTTTTACAGTGGTCTTACTCCTTAAAGCGAAACAGTTAGTTTGAGCAAAAGTTGTCAGTGAGTAGCACCTCACTAATGCCCAACATATTTTCGTATTCCACCGGACGGGTTTCCTTTCTTCTCAAGAATTGGAGTTTGCAAATTAATTACCAAGCGTATCGTGTAGGGAGGGTGAGAGCGTCAAACTTGCGTCTGAAGTGACCCGGGATCGAATCCCAATGTCGTGCGATTTTTAATTCGTTAGATAGTTTTAATTGTTTAGGTGTAACGAATCTAGGTCGATATAGACATATAAGTCAAGAATAAAATAATAAAACTTGTTATAAACCAATTTCAGTTGCTAACGGATTAATGTCGGACAAAATTCAGACAAAACCAGATTATTTTCGGTAACTAATACCGGACGGTGTTCCGGACTTTTTCGGAAAATTTTCGGAATACGAAATTTGTCCGAAATTTTAAGCAGGGCTAATTTTCTAACACATCCAATTTAGGACAAATAAGATTTTTGATAATTGAAATTTCTGGAAAATTAGTTTTCTGATAAATGAAATTTCGTATACGTTAGATTTCTGACAATTGGTCTTTCTGATAAATAGTATTTCTGATAAATGCAATTTTAAATTGATGCGATTTCTGAAAACCCCACTTTTGGTTTAATGAGATTTCTGATAATCGCAATTTCTGTTAAATTTGACTTTTGATAAACAGTTTGTTGGTTAAATAAAATTCGGTCAAATGTATACTCTGAGAATTGAGGATTAGAGAAAATACAGGCGACCCAATTTACAAAAATTTCAAATACTTGAACTTTGAAAATAGAGATATTAGAATTTCAATAGATTAAAATTTAGATAATCTAAAATTTTAAATAATTGAATTTGGATTAATTTCAATAGGTAAAATTATTAAAAACATATATACATTTAAATTGGTCATTTCTGTTTGCTGGAAAAATCAATGTTTAAAATGAATGGTTAGCAGCGACTTTTATTGAACCAAATGGCTATTTATCAAAAATATATTTCTTTTGTCCAAAATTTCATTTATCAAATAAGTTATTTTTGGTCAGTAACTTTGTTCTCCAGAAACCTTAATTGTCAAAAATATTATTTATCAGAAATTTCGTATTGCAAACATCTTGTTGATACGAAATTGCATGTATAAGAAATTTTATTACCAGAAATGTCGCCTCTCTAAATTTCTTAGAGTGAAAATTGAGCCAATATGGAGTGAATGTTTACTCATTGAAAGAGCGAATTTATTTACAAATAAATAATATAGATAGAGTGACGAGTTCACTCTAATTAGAGTAAATTTTTCAGCTGATTTAAAATGGCGGCTCATTCCACTTAGATCGAATTTCCCACTCCTATATCTCCTATCTTAGATTAGGTAAATTTAAGCTTTTGGAAATTTGAATACCATTATAACTTTAAAAGAATAATATCTTATTTTTAAAAAATAAAAATAAATATTGAACCTCTTTAATTAGTGACTTTCTATCAGTACTGTGGTATTTTCGTATTTATTTAGTCAAGTATATTTGTCATTTATATTATTTTATAACATTTTTTTATATCATATTTACAAATACAACATACAACTTAATACTAACGCTAAACTTATATAATTAAAATATTTGATGCTGAGGGGTATCGAACGTGCGACTCTCAAGCCTAAAGCTTAACGCTTTAACCAGTATGATATACGCTCGTTGGTACAAAACTTCCGAACTGACGTTATAAGGTATACGTGCTTACGTTCACTCAAAATAGAGTAAAATTTTCACTCTAAATTTTAGAGTGAATATTCACTCCAATCACTGAAGTGAATTTCTGCACTCTTTCCATTAGAGTAAGCGATCTCACTTTTTTAGAGTGAACTTTCACTCTGTCTGGAGTGAATGTACATCTCACTTCTAAATTAGAGTAAAATTTTCACTCTATGAAATTTAGAGATTAGTGGATTAATGAGATTTCTGATAATTGAAATCTCAGTCAAATAAAATTTTTGATACATAGCCTTTCAGTTAAATAAAATTCGGTCAAATAGACTCTCTAAATTTCATAGAGTGAAAATTCCACTATAATTTAGGAGTGAGATGTACATTTATTCCAGATAAAGTGAAAGTTTACTCTAAAAGAGGGAGATCGCTCACTCTAATGAAAAGAGTGCAGAAATTCACTCCAACGATTGGAGTGAATATTCACTCCAAGATTTAGAGTAAAACTGTCACTCTATTTTGAGTAAACGTATGCACTAAATCACTTTACTCAGGTCTTATTTTCTTCAGAATTTCATCTACTTTTAGAAAATAAAAATATAAAAATTTTTAGAATTATACTTTGTACGCTTAAAGAAGTTGTTCAATTCTTAAAAAATCGAAGGGTGTCCAAATTAGGGCCCTCTCCACTACTATTTTTATCATTTTTAAATTATTTTTTGGATTTTTTAATTATTTTTAAATCGTTTCCCTAATAATGTAAATCTTAAATTTCCCTTCTTCAAATTTTAAGTATTTTGTTTAGTTTTTTTAATCACTTTTTCAATTTTAATTATTTTTTCTTGACATTAAATCAGTTTAATTATTTATTCCTAATTTTTATAATATTCATCGCAAATTTAAATTAATTTTTTTAATTTACCATTATTTTTGACATTTTACAATTATTATTTTCCATTTTCAATCATTTTCATAGTTTCCGAATTATTTTCCTACACTTTTAATTATATTGATTTATTTATTTATTTAGTGTACAATGCACGGGTAGAAGAACCCATTAAAGGTAAAAAAAAGATAATAATAAGAAAATACATACAATACAATAGTCGAAAACGAAATAACAAGCGATAATAAAATAATGAAAGATATATCTTGAGATATATATCTCAATTTCCAATTATTTTGTTCATTTTTCATTTCTTTTTATCATTTTGTAATTATTATCTCTGTCTTTTAATATTTTCATTATTTTTCAATTTATTTCCTAAATTTTCTGTTATTATCTAAAATATCGTTTATTGTCATCAACTTTCCATGTTTTAAACGATTTTTCAATTATTTTCTTTTGCTTAAAAATAAATTCTGCAATTTTTCTATTATTTTCTTCAATTTCTAATTATTTTTATTATTTTGGCATAATTTTCTAAAACTTTCATTATTTATTTGAAATTTCAATTATTTTTATCAATTTTTGATTACTTATGCGATTTTTTAATCATTCTCTTGAATTAAAAATTTGTAAGTAATTTTGCAATTATTTTCTTTTTTTAAACATATATTCTATAATTTTTTTCAATTATTTCTCTCAAATTTTATTTACTGTTTTAAATTTTTCATATTTAAATTATTTTCATCATAGCTCAATTTCCTTTCTCAATCTTAAATTATATTCTACATATTTGAATTATTTTTTTCAATTTTGAATTAACTTTATGATTTTTTAATTATTTTTCTCGATTGTTGACTATTATTCTCATTTTCTACAATTATTGTCTAAGATTTTTAAGTATTATTCTAAAATTGCAATTATTTTGTTCAATTTTTAATTATTTTTATTGGTTTTCATAATTTCTAAACTTTTTGATTAATTATCGTAAATTTCAATTACTTTCAGCTTTATTTAATTCTTTTCTCCAATTTTTTAGTTATTCCCTTTTCTTCAGTTAATTTCTAAGATCTTCATGTATTTCACTCAAATTTCAATTCTTTTTTTTTTATAAAAAAAAAAAAATTATGTAATTTTTTCAATTATTTCAGTCCAATGTCATTTATTTTTTACAACTTATCATTGTTTGTATCATATTTCAATTATTTTCTTCAAGTTGTAAATTTTAAAATCAGTTTTCAATTATTTCAATTTTTTCATTCATACAATTTTTAATTTCTTTAGTTTTTTCTTAAAATTTTCAAAACGTTTTTAAATATTTTTTCTTCATTAAAAATTATTCTCTTCAATTTCAAATTATGTTTATCTTTTTCATTTATTTTCTTTAATATTTAATTATTTTCTTTTTTTTCAATGAACTTCTGAAAGCTTTAAGAATTTTTGTGAAACTTTTTTTAACTTTCCTTTATTTAAAATATTATGTAGTTTTTGTCAATTATTTTCTTAAATTTTAATTATGTTTTTCAATTTTAAATTATTTATCTCAATTTTCAATTAGGTATTTTCTCTAATTTTTCATTATTCAATATTTTTTTCAATTTATTTTTAAGATTTTCAAGTATTCTCAAATTTAAATTATTTTTTTTATTTTTAAAACATTTTTATGATTTTTTCAATTACTTTTCCCTATTTTAAACTGATTTCATTTTTCTTTTTAATTAATTTGCAAACTATGCAATTATTTTGTTTAATTTCAATTATTTTTTTGACTTTTTTTTAATTCTAACATTTTATAAATTCAGTCCCAAACAAATATTTATTTTACTTATTTATTTATTTATGTAAATTTATTTTTAAATATTATATTTAAAATATTTATAATTGTTGGTAAGACAAGGTGTAAAAAAAATTCGTACACCAGCGCGCGTTATTGAATTTAGTCCAACTTTAAATTATAGGTTATTTAACGGTTTTCACCATGATAGTTAAATTTGCTCCAATTTTCACTATGATATTTCTAATTTGCGCGTGAAAATATGTAAATATACCAAGTTTCATTCAAATCGTAAAGGGAACCTTAAATCAAACTGGTTGCCCCAAACGGACGCTCCTATCTTCTCTTCTCCGCTTTTTGCGCTGCACAATTAATTTTACTATCGATTTTCTCTAAAACTATTAGAGATATCAAAAAGTGCATTAAACAAAAAATGTGTATTTTTAGAAGGCCTACAACTTTTGTCAAAAACAATTTCCAATATTTATAGAAGTAATTGCAAAACAAAACTAAATTTTTATGGGTTTTTTATGGTTTTCATTATAAAAATGATCTAGTCGCCAATTTGCACTACGATTTTCGTAATTAACGCATCAAAATACGTAGGTAAACCAAGTTTTAAAATAATAATAAAAATTAAAAATTAAAATAAATTATTCGAAAATGAATTGCCTTTTAATAAATATATCATCATTTCTTGGCCAAATATTATTAAAATTGAATAAAATTTTGTACATATATTCAGTATGCACTAATGATGCCTTCAAGCCCAATTAAGTGTAAACAAAGTGATTTTGTTTAATAATAATCAATAAGAAAGTAATAGCTTTGACAACATTAGATTTTCAACTTTCATATTAAGAATTTGTGTGAGGTATTTTTATTTTATAAAAACTTTGAGCGGCAAAGTTTTTCCTTTATTATCAAGGAAGTTTTTTTAGAAGTTTGACACTGATATTCATAGAGATATAGAATTTATAAGAAAATTGTGAAACGGTATTTTCTACCGTTGCATCAGCCACGTTGTTATCTAATGTACGCATGCGCGAAGCAGACGAGGAACAGTCATTTATGACAACGCATGGCTGATTTACAATTTTTCTTATAAATTCTTTATTTCTACGAATATCTGTGTAAAAATTTCAGAAAAACTTCCCTAATAAAAACGGAAATTTAAGGACGTTGGAACCTGAAAGCTTAGAGTGGCGTAGAAACACTTTCTCCTCCTTTGCTCGAAAATTTCCCTTTTATGAATTTTTTTTAAAAACACTAGACACTTTTTCAAAAAAAGGGCTATGGTAGACAAAAGTATTTGAGATAAGGAATTTTTTAAACATTTGTTTGCATAAAACAAATGTTTAAAAAATTCCTTAACATTTGTTTGCATAAAACAAATGTTTAAAAAATCCCTTATCTCAAATACTTTTGTCTACCATAGCCCTTTTTTTGAAAAAGTGTCTAGTGTTTTTAAAAAAAATTCATAAAAGGGAAATTTTCGAGCAAAGGAGGAAAAAGTGTTTCTATGCCACTCTCAGCTTTCGGGTTCCAACGTCCTTAAAAAATTGGATAAAGTTTTTAGGATTGTGTATTTTCATTCCAAAAGTCACAAACATAACCTAACATTTTTTGCTGCTTACCTTTCTTTTTCCACAACACAATTTAAAATATTTAATATTCAAGTTATTAATTATTATCATTAACCATTAAACAAATCTAGAAAAACCGTATCTTACGGTTCTAGAAAATCTGTGAATTTATATCAATAATAATTTACTACAATAGACATTCTGAATTTGTTGTAAAAATAATCAAGTTATTCGGAACAAAAGAAAAATCCAAACGTAAGAAAATTTGTTGGCCCTGAAAAGGGCCGATTGTTGGTTTATGAATTAATTGTCTTTCAGGTTAGGACAAATCTGTTCATGTTTCTGAAGTTGTTTTTTAAACTTTCCGTTTAAAAATCGTCGTTGCCTCTTTGTCCTTGGAGATTCTTGAATTTGTGAAGCTAAAACTTGAGTTAAAAGTTTAGAAAAACTATCAACCAAATAGTGAAATTCAACTAAAAAGTAGTGATAAGCTTTATTAAATTGAATTTAGTAACCGATTGTTCATGCCATTCAGATTTTAAGAGTAATCAAGTAGCCAAAATATTTCTTTTCAGTAGATTCATTGCTTTTTAAATGATCTTTCCAATCTGATTCATGAGAAAAAGCGAAATTCGACCGAAAACAAAAGTTCAGGGCAAAAGTTTTAACTTTCTGCTGGTTTTCAGAGATTTTATCGAATTCGTGATAAACAGAAGCTTCGAATTAAATCCAGGAAGCAGAATAATAATAAATATACAATTTTACAAAGCAGATTCTAATTAAAACGATTTTTTAATATTTTTCAACTGCAGTGAAAATATATTATAAAAAATTAGAAACTAATAAGTTTATAATTTTCGTTATTCATATATAGGTAAACTTCTATTTTCAACATTCTTAGCTTTGATTCGAATTTTGAACTGATTCCTGACTTTGAATATTTTTCATCAATCTAATTTTGTTCTAGGAAGGGATTTTATTTATTTAACATATAACTTACTATATAGACTACCTATTTCTAAAATTTTGTTTCTAAAAACATAGATTATAAACAAATTATTTAATATTTTTGTAACCCAGTCCGTGGAGAGTTGGCAAGCAACGATTCAAGAAAATCCCATTTTTAACAACTTGGGCATTAAATTGTGTTCAATTTTCTCTTTAGGCATAAACTGTGATAAGTAATGTAGTAAAATTTATTAATTTTGTGAAATTGTATTAATAATTAAGCAATCAAGAGATTGTAAAAGTTTACAATTTAGCGCACATTGTAGAAAGAATTTCGATAAGCGGCAGCAAACGAACGTCGAGGCCTTTCTTTCTAAATTTCTTTTCTGATGGTGAAGGCGTGTGGCGCGCACCGACGGACATGAGTAGTCAACAGCCTACGAATGCAAATGGCGGACAAAGCAGTCTATCTAGAAAAAGACCTGGTAACGAAAATGGTACTCAAGTGAGTAAAAAGACAAATTTCTTGCCGCTGAGCAATAGATTTCAAGTGCTAGAAAATCAAGATCAACCTACTATGGATGGAATTGAAGAAACTAATTCGAATAAATTACCTCCTAAAGAAAAGAAAAAATCACCTCCGATTGTTGTGACTCAAAGAATTCATGATGTTCCTAATCTACTCAAGGAAATAAATTTAAAAAGCCGTGAACCTATAACAATAAATATAAATAGAGATAATTATGTTATCTATGCAAAAAATAGTGAAGACCGTGGTGACATTATTGAACTGTTTAAAGAAACCAATGTACAGCATCATACTTTTGCTACTAGAGAGGAAAAAGTGAATAGCTTAGTTATTAAAGGCTTACCAACACTTGAAGTGAGTGAAATATTGCAGGATTTACAGAGGCAAGGTCTAAAAACAACTGCCTGTCATAAAATGAAGATAGAAGGGGATTATCACATGAGTAACCCTTTCTATAAGGTTATATTAGAAAAAGGAGTTCCAGTGAATGAAGCATTTAAAATAAAATATGTGATGTATGTGCACATAAAGTGGGAAAAATATAAGAACCCGAGAAAAGCAACACAGTGCCATCGATGTCAAAGGTTTGGACATGGATCAACTCATTGTAATAACTCGCCGAAGTGTGTAAAGTGCACCAAGCCTCATCTTACAAAAGACTGTGATAAAGATAAGGAAACACAGCCTCAGTGCATAAACTGTAACGGAGAACACCCTGCAAATTACACCAAATGCCCCAGTTACCTGGAGCATGTCAAAAAGATGGAAAGCAGAAAAGAGAAGCAGAATCCAGTTAAATCGACGCAACCTGTTCCTGGCTATAACTCGTCCAACTATCCACAACTCTACCTTAACAAAACTACAAATCTGCAACAAACAAAGGCAACTTCAGAGCAGCCCAAAAATGCCTGGCATCAAAGGGATATAGATACCACAGGAAATGAAAGTGTTCAACAGCTGAAGGAAATTATTCAGGTATTTGCCGACATCAACAAAATGTGCGACTTAGGTAACTTACTTAAAATAGCATACAAAATAAGGGATACTTTAAAAAATTGTAAGACTGATTTAGATAGAGTAATGGCTTTAACCACAATTGTTCAGGAATTAGATGGCTAGTGACAGATCAATTAATAATCTTAGAGTTGCCCATTGGAATGCTCATGGGCTCGTTAATAAAATGCATGAAATTCCCGTGTTTCTTCAAACCAATGACATTGATGTGTTGTTGGTTGGAGAAACATGGTTTACAGATAATGTAAAACCAAAGCCTCCCCTTGGTTATAAATGTTTTAGAAAAAACAGACAAAACAGTAAAAAAGCTTCTGGTGGGGTTGCTATTTTTATAAAAAATAATATTGCATGTCATGAAATTGATATACATAACCTCAAAAACACTGAGGCACACGCCATAAAACTAGAAAACAATTTAATGATTATTTCTGTTTATATTCCCAAGAAAATCCTTAAAGATGATCTTAATAAAATTTTTAATTTACATAATAAAATTATTGCTGCCGGAGATTTTAATGCTAAGCACAAAAGCTGGAATTGTTTTAATAATAATAGTAATGGCATTGAATTATTTAAATACGTCGAAAGAAAAAATTTAAATATTGAGGCTCCAAATGACTTTACACTTTACCCTTTCAATAGCAAAGCTAAACCTAGTATAGTAGACTTTGCTATTACCAAAAATATTACACACATTGACACAAATGAAGTAATACATGAGTTAGATTCAGATCACAAACCAGTCTTAATTTCATTAAAAAATGCTTCAATTAATAAACAGAAACATGATTTTACATTAACAAATTATAAGCTTGCAGACTGGATCACATTTAAAGATTACATTAATAAAAATCTAGAAATTAATAGTAAAATAAAATCTACCTCTGACATAGACAGTAATATTGAATTTTTTACTAATACCATAAACATATCAATAAATAAAGCTATTCCTAAAAGTAAACCGTTTAAATTCAAAAATAATTTACCTATAGAAATAATTAAGCAAATAAAAGAGAAAAATAAATTAAGACAGATATATCAAAATACAAGAAATAGGCATCTCAAACCTTTCATAAACGAAGCCTGTGCTAGTATTAAAACTTCTATTACAAATTATAAGAATAAAATGTGGGAAGATAAACTAGTTACCCTAAGTTTAAAAGATTGTTCTTTGTGGAAAATGACTAAAGCTCTTAAAGGTAGCAATAAAAACTATATCCCTCCGTTAAAAGATAAGGACAAGATCATATTTAAGGATGAAGAAAAAGCTGAACTTATTGCAAGCAACTTTGAAAATGTACACAGGTTGACGTCAGATTTTGGAGATGGTAAGTTTGACGAAGAGATTACCTCTAAGTACTTACAAATCCTGGAATCTCATGTTGATCTTGACATAATCAAACTTGCTACTCCTAAAGAAATTATGTCAATAATTAAAAAATTTAAACCAAAAAAGGCCCCAGGCCTTGATGGAATCCAAAATATTGTATTAAAACATTTACCTAAAAAAGCCATAGTACAATTAACTTATATAATAAATGCTTGTTTAAGAAATAGTTACTTCCCCACAACTTGGAAAATAGCAAAAATTTTACCCATTCCCAAACCCGGAAAAGATATTAAACTCCATCAAAATTATAGACCTATTAGCTTACTGTCAACCTTAAGTAAAATCTTAGAGACTATTATACTTAATAGACTCAAGGATCATGAATCCTTATACAGCCAAATAATTCCTGAGCAGTTTGGTTTCAGATCAAATCATAGTACTGTAAAACAATTAGCGCGACTGACAGACTATATTTCATTAAATTTTAACCTTAACAAAAGCGTTGGTGCCTTATTTCTTGATATGGAAAAGGCCTTTGACACAGTTTGGCACGAAGGCCTTCTTGTTAAATTAGAGAACTTACATATAGATAACTATTTGTTAAAAATTATAGCGAGTTATTTAAAAAACAGAAAATTTATTGTTGATATTAACGGTAAAACTTCATGTGATAAAAACATCGTTGCAGGTGTTCCACAAGGGTCAGTTTTAGGCCCTGTTTTATTTTTATACTTCATAAATGATTTACCTGTTAATGCTAAAGTTAAGAGAGCGATATTTGCTGACGATACAGCATACTACACTGCGTCGTGGCGCAAAAAGCAGATTGCCAAAAATCTACAAGAATTTATATCAATTTTGGAAGGGTACTACCTTAAATGGAAGCTGAAAATCAATGTCGACAAAACTGAATTTATAGTTTTTTCAAAGAAAATTAAAGATAAATTCATTCCAAAGATAACATTGTATAACGAAAATGTTCCATTGAAAATGGAAACCAAATACCTTGGTATGATTCTAGACAATAAACTCACATTTAAAAAACATATCGAGGAAACAAGGAAGAAAACATTTGCAGTTGTTGCGCAAATGTATTCACTTCTATGTTGTAAGAGTATTATGAACATAAGCAATAAAAAAATAATTTACAAAATTATTATCAGACCCACAATGTTATATGCAGCTCCCATTTGGGGTGGTACCTATAAATCGTATATTAAGAAATTCCAAATAATTCAAAATAAGTGTTTGCGAATGATACTTCAAGCCGAAAGAGGGACAAAGATCTCAATATTACATAAAAAGTCTGAAATACTCAGTATTAAAAATACAATTTATAAATTGACGAAAGACTTTTATGAAAATTTAGATACTTTAGAAATATTACAGAATATATGTAAAGTTAAATACAACGAAGCTCCGTTTAAAATAAAACATAGGTTTCCAAACCACCTACTGCAGGAAAATACTGCATATTAGTTTGTAAGTTGTAAATATTGTACATTTTGTTTATAGTATTAGTGTTAGGTTGTTAAGTTTCTTTATATGTTTACTTCACATTTCAGATTAAGCAGGTTTTTCTTAACAATTTTCCTGTTTCTAAAACAATTCTTTATTTTTAAAAAATACAATTAGTAAATAAAATATCTTTAAATATATAAGTGGATAAATCGTTTAGATAGGAGCCGCATTCCAAAACCATAGTATAAGTATAACAAGTGTATCTTTTGTGCAATTATTTGAAATCAATAAAATTATTTTTGACTTGACTTGACTCGAGGCCTTTCTTCACCGTCCGTGCTCGTAAACAAAAACCCCCTCTCCATGGCGTTTAGCTCATTCTTCACTCAGTCGTCGTACTAGCAACGTCGCTCTCGTGAAATTTTCTAAACCAATTCTCTATCGAAATGGCCGATAAAGTTGAATCTCCAGCTGCTCCTGCAGTTGCAACACCCAAAAAAGCTGCGAAAGCTAAAAAGCCTCAGGCAAAAGCTACTCATCCACCAGCTTCCGAGATGGTGAATGCAGCTATTGCTTCTTTGAAAGAAAGAGGTGGCTCTTCTCTTCAGGCTATCAAGAAGTACATTGCTGCCACCTACAAAGTTGATGTTGAGAAACAGTCAACCTTCATCAGAAAGTACTTGAAAGCTGCGGTTGCAAATAAATCTTTGGTCCAAACTAAAGGAAAAGGAGCTTCCGGATCCTTCAAGTTGGCTGTCAAAGCTGAAGGCAAAGCAAAGCCCAAGGCGAAACCAGCTGCTGCCAAGAAGCCTAAAGCTGCTGCACCCAAAGCCAAGAAAGCAGCTTCCCCGAAGAAAGCTACTGCTGCCAAGACCAAGAAAGCTGTAGCCGAGAAAAAGAGGACTCCCAAGGTAGTAGCAGCTAAACCACCAAAGGCAAAATCTGCTGCTGCCAAGCCTAAAGCCTCTCCCAAGAAGACCAAGGCACCCGCAGCCAAAAACGCTGCTTCTCCTAAAAAAGCTGCAGCAAAGAGGGTTGCGAAAAAGTAAGGAGGGAAAATGTTTTAATTGACATTTTCACGGATGGTTAGATAAAATCGGCCCTTTTCAGGGCCACCAAATATTTTTTACGAAAGAATTTTGATTGATTTTTAAACATTTAAAGACATTTTTAACGGGTAAGGGAAATGTTTCAATTGATACTGTCAGAAAAAAATTAACTTTATTTCTTTCCCAAAGAAATTTTTTATTACTTTTGATAGATTTTTTCACGCTGATTAACGAATCTTGAAAAAAAAATTCTTTGTCACGAAAATTAATTCCAAAAATTTTGTTTTTGACCAAATTTGATTTTTAATAAAGAGAACAAGGGTTGCTAGAAATTCGTCCCTACTTTCAAATAAAAGCTCGAACTTTGAACAATGGTTAGACTTTTATTTAATTGAGATAATATGATTAAAATTTATTTTTTCAATTACATTCAATTTTGTCATTTGTCGTATTTCACGAACACTGGGTATAATTTAAGCATTGTATAACAAATGCATGTTACAGATTTAAAATTTGAATATAATTTTCTGGTTATTTCTCAATTCAATTTTTTACTGAATATTTTCGTTAAATTTCGAAATGTAAGAGAGTAATACATTTACATTAAAATGAGATAATTTGAAATTACACTGTTCTTGTTTTGAAAAGTACCTAATATCGCTTGACACAATTATACGTTTCAAATATAATAAATAAATACAATATCAATACTTCTTTAAGTTAAAAAACTTAATTTCTATTATAAAGTTTTTTTAAATTAATTTTAAATGAAGTTGTGTATTTCTAAAAATTATCTAATTTTAATAGAATGGGGTATATATTTTTATTTCGAAATTAAAGAAACTATTCTGTAATAATTTCATTTGATATTAGGGACAATTTTCTGGACAACTGTCGTTCTCTTTTTATTTAAAATAAAATTGGATCAAAAACAGTTTTTTGACACTAATTTTGTCTAAACTACACGTTTTATTACTTTTCAGTTTTTTAATCGACATTTTTAATTTACCAAAGTTTAATTAATCTAAACTTAGCTGTAAATTTTATTCGTAAACGATCGAAACTAATTTTGTTAATAGTCGAAGCAATGTAAATTTCAGTTTATTCTGTTTTTGATAAATCTAACATCTAGTAATAAAATATTGTAGACTTTTAAATCTGCATCCATTGACTTATTTCAAAATCTTCTACGATATATGAAGGGTAGCATGACAAAAGGGGTCAAGCGCCAATATCATGTTTTTACAGGAAGCGAAAAAAACAAATTTAAAGATTTTACGGGTTATTTGGAACGAAACTAAGAAAACCGTTTCGAGATATTGATATGTTTTACTAGAAAATAATAATTTGTTTAGCTAAATTTACATATTAACGAGAAATATAAAAAAAATCGTGCTACTTTAAGGTCACATCAAAAGTGCATTTTTTCTTTAAACGTTAACTATGTGAAAAAAGTATAAGATTTAAAGAAAAATTGGAAAACTAGTTTTGAATTAACAAATTGAAGAATCAAATGCAAAAAGGTTTATTAAAAAAACATTAATTGTTTTCAACAAAATAATGAATTAATAAATGTTTCCCTCGAAATCGAGCAATAAAATTTAGGTTAAACGTTAAAATACGTACCTTTTTTACAACTATTTATTAAAATGTTAACATTACATTTCTAATAGTTTTTAATTTTATAAATTTCTTTCTTATAGAAAGTATTTTTTCCATTTACGTGGCACTTTCATTGTAAAAATAGAATTTTTTCAGATTTTTTATCCTTTTTTACAAATTATTATCCACTTTACACTTCTATTGTTTTTCAATTGATTTGTGATTGTAGGTAAAAACTTATGCATTTGTGATTTCAATTTTGTTTAAAAATCGGTTTAAAAACACAAATCAAAAGAAAATTCTTTTCAAAAAATGTATAAATGAATTTTCTTGATTTTTTAATGAAAAAATCTCAAATTCGAAAAATTGGCTCTTGACCCCTTTTGTCATGCTACCCTTCGTATATTTTCTGAAAATTGTAAAACTTATGCTCCATTTTTTGCATTTAAATAGTAAATGTTTGTTTTTTTAATAACATTTGGGTACACAAAGGTTTTGAACCATTTAATCTTTTCGTTATTTGATATGCTCCTAAACAGAATTATCATTCATCCAACAATTCCAAATAAAATATTTCAAGTTAAATTCTGTCGTGCTAAGGAAAAAAGTATACAATCAATAATGTTTTCATTGTTTTTTACGACTTTTTTTCTTAGCAAAGCAAAATTGAGATACAAAACAATAAATTATTACAATAATAATAATAATCAAAGTGTCTAAACGTCCGTCTAGCCCAGGGGTGTCCAGAAACGGCAAGTGCGGAGTGACATTACGGTAGCGCGAGTGACACGAAATTTTTTTCGTCGATGTTCGAAAATCCGAGAAAGGGCTATTGTACGACTCACAGCAGGCAGTCCTGGGTTTTATGAGTCCCATTTTCACGCCTTTTAAACTTACCAGAACGTAATGGTCGTAATGAATAAATAAATTTATGCAATAAATAAATAAAATAAAAATAAAATATTTATATAAAATTATACTAATAATTATTTACTCAAATATTTTATTTGAACTAATTTTTTAAATTTCATTTTGTTAAATTAATTTTTATTAATTTTAAATTATTAAAAAAACATTGTTAACAATTACTATTTTAGGTTTATAAAAAAATATGTAATTAAAGATATTTTTTAATTTCAATTTTTTAAATTTCAATTTCTAAAAACTTTGAATAAACACTATTTATTTATTAAAATTTGTTATTACTTTTTATTTATTTATATTGCAAATTTTTAGATACTTTAAATTTACTTCTTTTTAAATTTTTTTTAACTCGATAGGGACGATACGGTTTAAAAGGCTTGGACCCTCATTAGGACCGGAACTAAACTCTTTATTGTAGAATTTTGGAAGCAGAATTTGACCTAGAGAACTGAGTGACACTGTCACTCGGAGCACCGAATGAGTGACACTTGGACACCCCTGGTCTAGCCGGATAAAATAATTTTGTCCGTCTAGATTTTTGACAACTCCACCCGCCCTTTAGTATATCGAAACATAGACGGACAAAAACATTTTATCCGGCTAGACGGACATTTAGTCAAATTTGCATTCTGAGCCTAAACGTCGGGCTAGACTGACAAAATTTTTCATCCGTCTAGATGGACGTATAGTCGCGTTGAATAATAATTAAAGAAAAATTACTAAGTTTAATAATATGAGTTTTGCAACTAAAGTTGTGTTACAGGATTGTAAATAGTATTCTTACAAAAAAAATACTATTGTCCGTCTTAGACACTGTACAAATAAACTATCCTTTAAAAAGTATTTTTAACTGCAGTTTTTCTATTACTGACACTTTTCGAGTTTTGAAAACCAACTTCCGGAATATTTATTATAAAACCATGAGCAGAAGCGTATCTAGAGGGGGGCAGTCGCTCCAGACGTCAACCTCGAGCCCAATGCATTTGGGGGCGGCAAAAAGTAACTTTTACCCCGGGCGCCAGAAATGCTCGGTATGCCACTGACCATGAGAAATAAAAGTTTCCCAGATTGCAAACATTGACTAAGTTTAGAAATAATTAAAACGGCTCCAAGTAACTTATTTATTAATTTCAGAAAAATATAATTTTTTACCCATTCCAGAACAGGTTCTAGAGTTTATTCATCTTGCGTACTAACAATAAGATTATAAATAAGGTATGTATTAAACTCATTAAGTAGAGTACTTGTTTTAAATGTGATAAGTAACAGAGAAGGTACCAGAAAAGTATGTCTAATGAAACAATTAAATTCAACGTAAAAAAATTTGGTGGCCCTGAAAAGGGCCGATTGTGTGTATTGATGATGATAAAAAATTTAACCGCCGAAACCGTAGAGAGTACGGCCTTGACGTTTCAGAGCGTACACGACGTCCATGGCAGTGACGGTCTTCCTCTTGGCGTGTTCGGTGTAGGTGACAGCGTCACGGATCACGTTCTCAAGGAACACTTTTAAGACGCCACGAGTTTCCTCGTAGATCAAGCCAGAGATACGCTTCACTCCACCACGGCGAGCCAAACGACGGATGGCGGGTTTCGTGATTCCCTGGATATTATCACGAAGAACTTTACGATGCCGTTTCGCTCCTCCTTTTCCTAAACCTTTTCCTCCCTTGCCGCGACCAGTCATTTTTCAAGATTCGGTTGAAGCGTCCTTTCACGACGAAAACCAAACGAAGAATAATAAAACGGTGGTAAAGTGGGTAGTTTTGTTAACTCGCATGAACTTGGTTTCCCCCGTATTTCGCTACCGACCAATCGAATCGCAAGGCTCCCTTCCCTATGTGTATTATCCAATAGCGTGCTACTTACCACCTCTCTACGAAAAAGGGGTCGATTCTACAAAACTAAGTGTTTGGCCGCAAAACTTCATTCTTCTTTGAGATTTCGTCGTGTGAACTTCGTATCTTTTCGAAATGGCTCGTACTAAGCAAACCGCTCGTAAATCGACTGGAGGAAAGGCTCCAAGAAAGCAGCTGGCAACTAAAGCTGCCAGGAAAAGCGCGCCAGCGACTGGTGGAGTCAAGAAACCCCATCGTTACAGGCCCGGAACTGTCGCTCTTCGTGAAATTCGTCGTTACCAAAAAAGCACTGAGCTTCTCATCCGCAAGCTCCCATTCCAACGTCTAGTCCGTGAGATCGCTCAAGATTTCAAAACCGACTTGCGTTTCCAGAGCTCTGCTGTCATGGCTCTCCAGGAAGCCAGCGAAGCCTACTTGGTTGGTCTCTTTGAAGACACCAACTTGTGCGCCATCCACGCCAAGAGAGTAACCATCATGCCAAAAGACATTCAATTGGCCCGTCGCATCCGAGGAGAACGTGCTTAAATATTTATTATTTTTTACATCCAATCGGCCCTTTTCAGGGCCACCAAATATTTTTTCGATGGGTTTCCTTTGTTTCAATTTTGTTCTTAAATGATCTTAAAATCGTGGAAAACTTCGTGAGCATGGTTTATTATGATTTATTATAAAACATTACGTTAAGAAAGGCAGTCTTATAATTTAAGTTTGATGTTTTGCTTTAATAAGGGAAAATTTTAAATGAGAAATAATATACAGGGTGTCTACTAGCCGGGAATTAATAGCATCTACAGAACCTGGAATTTTATTTATGTTAGTATTTTTTCTAAATTGCAGACAAAATCAAATAGTAGTAAATAATTTACACTTTAACAATTTAAAAATAGTCAGTATAATAACATAGCAAACAATCTAAACATTAATTAGCGATTATTAAAGAACTACACTGAAAAAAAAACAATGGAATATTTGCTTGAGTTGTCAAGTAAAATTTACTTTATAACTCAAGCACTGCAAAAAAAAGTAAAACTTACTTTGTTTTTTAAGGAAAACAAAATGTCACTTTTAAAACAAATTTGACATATTGTACTTTAAAACAATGTTTGAGTTAATTAAAAGAAATAAACAATAAATTAATATGCAATTAACGTTTTTACTCACTTTTACTTATTCTTCCACTATTAAATCTTCTGGAATGTATTGAAAATTTAATTTTAACAGTTTGGCACATAAACGTCAAATTTTGCTTCAAAAGTGTCAATTGTTTTTTTTTTCTTTATAAACAAAGTAAAATTTGCCTGGTTTCACAGCAATTTTTGATTTTTTTTCATTGCTTGAGTAAAAAAGTAAAAATTACATTTAACTCAAGTAAACCTTAAATAGTTTTTTTTTCAGTGTAGCAAACTTTGCAACTTGCCCGCCGTTTTTTTAAATTGATGCTTTGCTTCCGTTTTTAAAACCATTTTTGTTGATAAAAATATTTTTGTTTTACATGTATTATTACATCGAGTATGATTCCGCACCTGTTATACAAATAACTTACCAGAATATTTTTGATTCTTTAATTTTAAAAATAATATTGATAATACAGTTCCTGAAGATATTTCTTTGTTTCCTGTCGGGGAAAAAGGCATAAAAAAACTCATCAGTTTATTATACAAATAATCTATATACTATATAACGAGAATAGGATTTAAACTTGAAACAAACCTAAAGGCTAAGAAAAAATAACTAAAATATGTACATCCGACATTTATATAACAGCGCGCTGCTGTTTAAAACAACGAAGCTCCGTTTAAAATAAAACAGATTTCCAAACCACCTACTGCCGGAAAATACTGCATTATTAGTTTGTAAGTTGTAAACATTGTACATTATGTTTTTAGTATTAGTGTTAGATTGTTGAGTTTCGTTATATATTTACTTAAAATCGCAGATTAAACAGGTTATTCTCATCAATTTTCCTGTTTCTAAAACAATTTTTCATTTTTAAAAACACAATTAGTAAATAAAATATTTTTTGTAATATATAAGTGGATAAATAGTTTATATAGGAGCTGCATTCCAAAACCATAGTGTAAGTATAAAAAAGTTCAAATGTTGAAAATAGAAACCTCCGTGAAAATATTTGGTGGCCCTGAAAAGGGCCGATTGTACAGAGAATGATTTAGGATATTTAAGCTTTTTTCTCAGTCTTTTTGGGAAGGAGAACAGCTTGGATGTTGGGTAAAACACCACCCTGGGCGATTGTAACACCAGAGAGAAGTTTGTTCAATTCTTCGTCGTTCCTGATGGCGAGCTGGAGATGACGAGGGATGATTCTCGACTTCTTGTTGTCACGAGCGGCATTACCTGCCAACTCCAAAACTTCAGCAGCCAAGTATTCCATCACTGCAGCCAAGTAGACTGGAGCACCGGCACCAACACGCTCAGCATAGTTGCCTTTGCGCAAAAGACGATGGATACGTCCAACGGGGAATTGAAGTCCAGCTCGGGTGGAACGAGTCCTTGACTTTCCCTTAACTTTGCCTCCTTTACCACGTCCAGACATGTTAGATTCTTTTTTTCAAAAGGAACGAAGTGACACTGTCGAGAGAACTCGGGATAATGATGAAAAATTCGAAAACGCGTCTATTTACGCTCTCGCACGGGGCGTGGCTAAGGACACCTTTCTCTTTGCTGGTTGGGAGATGCGCGCTCGGTGCACCGAGCTCTAACCAATCAGCTATTTTCTTCGCTCTGATTGGTTCGAGCTCAACACGTCAAACAACGTAAAAAAAAAGGCAAATGTAGGAATCGTCATATTTTCCTGAGTTTTCGACGAGTAAACACGTATTTCTCTCTGAAATTTCAAGATGCCGCCTAAAGCAAGTGGTAAAGCTGTTAAAAAAGCCGGAAAGGCCCAAAAGAACATCGCCAAAACCGACAAGAAGAAGAAGCGTAAGAGGAAGGAAAGTTACGCTATCTACATCTACAAGGTTTTGAAACAGGTGCATCCTGATACTGGAGTTTCCAGCAAAGCGATGAGTATCATGAACAGTTTTGTGAATGATATCTTTGAGCGTATTGCTGCGGAATCTTCCCGTTTGGCTCATTACAACAAGAGGTCGACCATCACCTCTCGGGAGATCCAAACCGCTGTCAGGCTTCTCCTTCCTGGTGAACTCGCCAAGCACGCCGTCTCTGAAGGCACCAAGGCTGTCACCAAATACACCAGCTCCAAATAAATCCTTTACTCTTCATCAATAGACAATCGGCCCTTTTCAGGGCCACCAAATTTTCTTACGTTGAATTTTAATGTTTTAATCATTTATGACCATCCGCTATTTTCATTTTAGGTAGATTTTGAAGAATAATAGTCTGCATTTCATCATAATTTTATTTTTTTGCTTTTAAAGGAATTGATAAACAAACATTTTGTATATTTTTGTTTCTTGGGAGAAAATATATTTTTTAATTTATTCTTAGGAACCTTCTAAATTTTTAACATTGAAAATCGTTCCTGGGCCCTTTTTTAAATTTTTAATAATACATTTAAAAATATAAAAGGTAGTAACAGCTGATAAATAGCAATATTATTTAACTTTCTTAAAAATTCTTTTTTTAAATTTGGACACCTTTTTATTGCAAAATTTTGAGTTTTATAGAATTTGGCGATTTGGATATCAACAATTTCTCAAGTATTTATTTATGAAACAGGATCCATTATAATATTTTTTTACCGTTTCTAAGCTTCAAAATATAAATTTAAGTTCATATCTTTTACATGCACTAGCGCTGAATACACATAATTTAAATCTTATATTTATTTATATAAAAACAAATAGTCAGATTTTCATATAAAACCACTAAGTTGCACATTTTCCAATTAAGGGGAGATTACCGTGATTTTTTTTAAAAAAATCGAATATTATTTTTTTTATTTTTGGTTAGTATAAATATCTAAAAGACGGGAAAAATAGTGAGTGTTTTTGACAGATGCTCGGATTATACTCCGGTTTACTCAAGTGGTGCTCATTCGACTTATTTCATTTTTAGTTTGGCACTAGGAAATTGTTAACATATGAATTGGATTTTATATGTTCACAAATGTAAACATTTATTAATAACGAGTATATTTATCTATAAAAACGCATTAAATCTACTAAAATAAATCGACTGTATGATAATGTACTTAAAAATTAAGTTTATGTACAAAAGATTTAACAGTGTTAATATGAAAATATAATAAACGTCAAATTTGTAGGTTATGTTACTTATGCCGCTAAATGTTGAAGTATTTAAAAAATACAAAATGTCTGACTTGAAAAATCTATAAATTAAAAAATAAACAATAAATAAAACCGTTAAAAGTTAAGAAATATAAAAATTAATTTATAAAAAACTAAATAAACATTTTATTCGATAACAGAAATAAAAAAACAACAAAATTACAAAATTTTGTAAAACAAAAAACAAATTAAGCATGTATGATTATTTTTTAAAATAATGAAATTAATAATTGCAATTGGTATTAATAATTAAACATTAGAAAAAAATAAAATAGTTAAAAAATGCTAACAATAAACAAGAGTTTCAATATTCTAAACGTAATTAACAAAGACAAAGGATGTTCTTCACAATTAAAGATACTTCCTCTATGAAAAAGCAAAATAAATTGTAAAATAAAATAACGAATTTAAAATGGAAAACGCGATTTAAAATTATAGAAAGTGCAATCGAATATTAACGAAATTATTAAAAACATTTAAAAAGTGAATAACATTATTAAAACAATTAAAGTTCTTTAGTATGTTACCCCCTAGTTTTCTAAAATTACAACAGGGAAATACCACCCTTACTAGTAACTTCTAAATGAAAAAATCGAAATTTATTCAGAAACAAATATCATTTTTTTAGAAAAATCTAAAAAACTTTATCCAATTTTCCAAAAAATTATAAATCAAGTACTAAAATGATTAAACACACTCAAAAATGTGACCTCTAATTTTTCCAATCAAAAAAATTATCTACCCCTGAAAACTATATTCTTCAGGAAAGATAATTTTAAAAAATCTAAAGAACTTTATAATAATTTTCAAGAAAATTATAATCAAGTTCTACATTGATGGAGCACCCTCGGGAATCTGTCCTTAATTTTTCCATATAACAAAAAGAATTATCAACCCCTAAAATCCACTCCTCAGGCAAATAAAATAAAATAAATCTGAAAAAATATATCAAATTTTACAAAAAAATTAAAATCAAGTTCAAAATTGATGAAACACACTCAGAAATATGCCCCATAAATTTTCCAACACCATACAAAATTATCCTCTCCTAAAAACTACCCCTCAGGAAAATAATTAAAAAAAATCTGCAAAACTTTATCAAATTCACCAAAAAAATTATAATTTAGTTCTGAAATGATGAAACATACACTGCAATATGTCCCTCAACTTATCCAACTATCAACAAAAATTGTCAGCCTTTAAAACCTACCCTTCAGAAAAATAATTGAAAAAAATCTCAAAAACTTTATCAAAATTCCCAAAATATTTATAATCAAGATCTTATATCATGGAGCACACTCAGAAATATGTCACCATTTTTCAAACTGATAAAAAGAATTACCAATACCTACAAATCACACCTCAAAAAAATAGTAAAATTGAAATAAAAAATATATCCAATTCTCCAAAAACATTATAATCAAGTTCTAAATTTAATAAAGCACACTCAGGAATATGCCCTATAAATTTTCCCACCATGAAAAAAATCAACCCCTAAAAATTACCCCTCAGCAAAATAATTGTAAAAAATCTATGAAACCTTATCAGTAATAATAATATAAATAATTATAAATAAGTTCTAAAATGATGAAAAATACTCAGGAATATGTCATTCACTTTTTCCAATCATCAACATAAATCATCAACCCCTAAAACACACCCTTCAGCAATAAAATTGAAAAAAATTTCAAAAATTTTGTCAAAAAGTTCTCTGTGAAATTTAATTATACTTGGGAATTTTGTAGTTTATTATCACCCCAACAAAATTAATTAATTAACGAACAAAATTGATCAAGAATTGAGTTACTGCGCGTCTGCTTCAACTTGTGAAAAAAGCAAATTTAAATCCATTTATGCGTTGCCAGAAATTTTGGGAAAAATACACTAAAAATTTTTCAGACAAATATCAATTATTTTTTCAATTTTTAGATCTTATTTCAAATTTTTTCATCTGTTTACGAACGAAATTGATCAAAGATTGAGCTACTGCGCTTTAGGTTCAGCTCGTATAAAATAAAGATTCAAGTGGTTCGCGTATCACCAGAAATTATAGTCAGAACACACTAAAAAATTTTTTAGTCAAAGTTCAATAATTTTGTCAATTTTGAGATCTAATTTTAAACTTCTTCATCTATTAAAGAACGAAATTGATCAAAATTTGGGCTACTGCGCTACAGGTTCAGCTCCTCAAAAATAGAGATTTAACTCGTTCGCGTATCGCCAGAAATTATTGGCAAAATACAATTAAAAATTTTTTAGTAAGTAAAAATTCTTTCACAAAAATACCAATTTATTTCTATTATTTAATTTGTATTAATTTGATTTCGTCACTAGACTATAATAATTGAAAATAATTTCAATATATTGTTTAAATTTTAAATAATTAATATAATTGATAAAATGTATTAAGTTTATTTAAATTTAAGTTTTTTACTTCTTATTACGAATTTTAAATTTAATTCTAAAAAAAGTTTATATGTGTAATTTATGATTTTAATTTAATTGGAAAATTAAATTTTACAAATCTGAAAATTAATTCCTATTATTTAATTGACATCAATTGGTTCAGTCTTGAATTATAATAATCCAATTTAATGTCATTTAATTTTTTAAATTAAAAGAAAAATTAATATATTGATATTATTAAATTATAGTTTTTTATTATATTTTAATTGTTTCATTTTTGTTTTAATTTTACAATTTAATTAATAGAACGTTTTTTAAGTAATTAAATATTTTTCATTTTTTTAAATTAAAAAAACTTTATATATAATTAGTATAATTTAATTAGTTTAATTGAATTATTACTAAATTTTAGATATAATTTACCTTCCTAAATTGTGACATCTGTGAAGCTGGCAGGGATACATCGGAATACCAAGGCAACCTACCCATCAAAATTTAGGGCTAAATAAGGGCTAATTAGGGCCGCATATCTCGAATTTTGGGCACTTTAATTTTTATTAAAAAATGCGTTCCCCGCTGGCTTCAATATGAAGCTGTCCGGGAACGCGAATAACTCCTACACTATTAGTCGTATTAACTTCTACATATCACCAAAATTAAGGGCTCATTAAGGGCTATTAGAGTACCCTATACCTAATCTCAGAAAAAAATTTTTTTATAAAACAAAATAAGTTTTAAAAAAGCACACACTGGGCTGCACCTGCGAAATCCTAGCCAAAACATCAAAATGTATTACGGGTGCACAAGAATGGGTAGTTTCAGGTTTTCAGGGTCGCCAATAACGAATCTGAAGTTAAAATTTTACGATTCAAAATGGCGGATCCAATATGGCGAACATAAACAAAAAATTTCGTTGGATTATTAAAAAACTTGTTTTATAGGGGTTTTTGGGGTCGCCCACATTTTCTCCAAAACTCAAGTGTCAGAATACCCATTTGACCGAATTTTATTTATCCAAAATTGCATTTATCAGATATCTCATTTATCTAAAAAAGCATTTATCAGAAATCTCTTTTGTCCGAAATTTAAATGATCAGAAATCTAATTTTGATGAAAATGCATTTATCAAAAATCTCGTTTGTCCGAAAGGTAAATTGTCAAAAATCTAATTTATACAAAATTGTATTTATCAAAAATTTAATTTATCCGAAATAGCATTTATCTGAAATCTCGTTTGTCCAAAAATTGAATTATCAAAAATTTTATTTATTAAAAATTACATCTATCAGTAATATCAATTGTAAGGATTTTCAATTATCAAAAATCTAATTTGTTCGAAATTGAATTTATCAAAAATCTCCTATGTCCGAAATTTCATTTATCAGAAATCTTATTTGTCCGAAATAGCATTTAATAGAAATCTCGTTCTTAAAAAAATTAAATTATTACGAATTTCATTTATCAAAAATTGTATTTATCAGAAATCTCATTAGTTAAGTACTGACATACATCATACAATGCTCCATTTTGTGCAAATATTAAAATATTATATTTTATATAATTTTATATTATATTCACAATGTGAAAATTATGATTGGCTAAACTTCAAATCATTAACATCCTTTTATGACAGAATTACAATTAAAGGACCGCCAGTCTGTGTCCGCGAGAAAACAACGATCGCACTGTACGACTCAAAGCTTAGAAATGCCGTTTTCATTTCTAATTTAAATAATAATTTTATTCAACGTCACACAGTCTGGAATTTTATTAGGTGAAACCTGATCCTTCCTTCCCTCTTTTGATAAACAAACGAGAAGCGAGGACTTTATGCATCAAATTAAAAATTTTGTGAATACGGGATGTAACAATTTGTTTATTTATAAAACTGAAATTAACTAACAATTATAAAATAAAGAAGAGAAATTGTTTATAATTGAAAATTGTTATTGATAGAGATAGGAACTTTGTGCTTTTTTAATAGGTCGAATTATGCTAAAATAAAATGCCTAATTGTGCTGAAATTATCCTTTTATTGGCTATCATGTGTGCTACTTAATTTTAAGGCAATTTGCTTGTTTCAACTAAAATTATGTACGGAAGGTTAGTAGTTATTGAAATTTTAACACTCCAGTTTATTTATATATAGAAACATTGATTTTTTTTTAGTCTAAATTATACTTTGAGGTATTACAATTATTTTTTCTATAATACTCGACGTTTCTGTATAGTAGGGTGGTTCAAAAAAAAAAAAATTTGAAATATGGTTTAAAGGCGCTCGAGAGTTGACTACAAATAAAAGAAAGAAATTTACCCCTATTTTTTTTAATTTGATCCAACAATGTTGAGTGGTACCGTCACTTTTTCTCATAAGAAATACAAGGAAAAATTGTACTTCTTTAAGAAAATTGCGAAAAATTGTTCTTAATTTTATCGAAAAAGGTTCAGAAGTTTATGAGACCTCAACAAATGTTCAAAATTGAAGAAACTGTCGAATATTATTATTTTTTTGCAAATAAACACTCTCTAGGAGTGCCTTAAAGAACGAATAAACACAAATTCAGCATTTATAAGTAAATAGGTCTAAAATATTATTTTCTTATGTCATTTTTTTTATAATCTTTTTTACTTAATAAAATACAAGGCTTGCTACATTTTTAAATTCATTTTTAATTGTTTAAACAAGTGTTATCATATTTTTTACTTTAATTAAATAGGTATTTTAAAAGCTTACAACTTTTTAAATAGGGAAGGGAAAAACAGTTTAGGTAATTGATTTAATTTAATTGATGGTTTAAACTCAAATTTTTATTAAATTCAGCTAGAATTATCTAGTCTTTTGAAATTTTCAATGAAGAACTAAAAAAAAGTTATTGATTCATAATTCGCAATCTACATTCCATTGTTTAAACAATTTTATTTTTCTTATATTTTCGAATTTAAATAATTTTTTTAATAGCTGGCGATTCTTTAGTAACGATTGACAGAAAATTTTTTGATGAAATTTTTTGTTTATTTAAACAATTTGAAATGTTTAAAATAAAATTTTATTTAATTCTCCTAGAAGCATTTCGTTTTTTGCTTTCATCATTAAATACCAAAAAATTTTTCGTCTGCAATTTTCAAGACTTTTTAATTATTTAGACAATTTATTTTTCTCATATTTTTGTATCGAAACCGACAAATCGCAAGAATGAGATAGAAAAGGCAGACATATTTATGTATGTCCTTTTCTATCTCACTCCTTATGATTTCAAATTTTCATTCTGCTAAGGCCCTTTTATATTCTTTTATGCGAATCTGCTTCAAAACATAAACAACGGAAATTTCGTGAACTTTTTATATGACTATTTCGTTAATAATCGATATAAATTTATACGAATTGTGCTAAATATGTGCTGAATATATGCTGAAAATCGCTAATTATGCGGCACAATTACCTGAACAAAATTATGCTGCTTAAATGACAAAATTGTGCTTTTTTGTGCTGACTTAATTTAAAGAAATTTCTATTTAAAAACATGTTTTATATGGTTTTTAGACGTTTTATAACATTTGAAAATTTTCGAGCAAAATTTTGCTGATATGCTAAAGCACAAAGTTCCTATCTCTAGTTATTGATAATTGTATTGTATTTTGGAAACTCCTAGAAAAGTCTGCCTGGCGCAAAATTACGAACATGGTCACACCTTCCATTAAATAATAATTATTAATTGATTAAAACAGTTCAATTCAACGTAAGAAAATTTGGTGACCCTGAAAAGGGCCGATTGTGTGTATTGATGAAGATGATGGAAAATTTAACCGCCGAAACCATAGAGAGTACGGCCTTGACGTTTCAGAGCATAGACGACGTCCATGGCGGTGACAGTCTTCCTCTTTGCGTGTTCGGTGTAGGTGACAGCGTCACGGATCACGTTCTCAAGGAATACTTTCAAGACACCACGAGTTTCCTCGTAGATCAAGCCAGAGATACGCTTGACTCCACCACGACGAGCGAGGCGACGGATGGCGGGCTTCGTGATTCCTTGGATGTTATCACGAAGAACTTTACGATGCCGTTTCGCTCCTCCTTTTCCCAAACCTTTTCCTCCTTTACCGCGACCAGTCATTTTTCAAGATTCGGTTGAAGCGTCCTTTCACGACGAAAATCAAACGAAGAATGCTAAAACGGTGGTAAAGTGGGTAGTTTTATTAACTCGCAAGAACTCGGTTTCCCCCATATTTCGCTGCCGACCAATCAAATCGCAAGGCTCCCTTCCCTATGTGTATTATCCAATAGCGTGCTATTTACCACCTCTCACCGAAAAAGGCATCGATTCAACAAAACTACGTGTTCAGTCGCGAAACTTCATTGTTTCTTTAGATTTCTTCGTGTAAACGTCGCATCTTTTCGAAATGGCTCGTACCAAGCAGACCGCTCGTAAATCGACCGGAGGAAAGGCTCCAAGAAAGCAGCTGGCAACTAAAGCTGCCAGGAAAAGCGCGCCAGCGACTGGTGGAGTCAAGAAACCCCATCGTTACAGGCCCGGAACTGTCGCTCTCCGTGAAATTCGTCGTTATCAGAAAAGCACAGAGCTTCTCATCCGCAAGCTTCCTTTCCAACGTCTAGTCCGTGAGATCGCTCAGGATTTCAAAACCGACTTGCGTTTCCAGAGCTCTGCTGTGATGGCTCTCCAGGAAGCCAGCGAAGCCTACTTGGTTGGTCTCTTTGAAGACACCAACTTGTGCGCCATCCACGCCAAGAGAGTCACCATCATGCCAAAGGACATCCAACTTGCCCGCCGTATCCGTGGAGAACGTGCTTAACTTATTTTTTCCCGTTTCTATAAAATCAATCGGCCCTTTTCAGGGCCACCAAATATGTCTTACTATGGAATTTCTTTTTGTTTGTACCTTTTATTCAAATATTTATGCATATACTGATTGTTGGGAGTTTGGTTTATACCTAGTTTTTTATAATTGTCTAGTTTATCACTAGCTTATAAACTGGGCGTTTATAAATAGGTTAGAAAATTTTTAAGAAGTTCCAGCACTTCATAGATAAATGTGCAGGGAAATACAATTTCAAACTTGTCTTCTTCACTAACTAGAAAAATTGAATTGAAAATGGTTCAGCGTACGATACAAATATTTTGAGTAAAAAATCGGAAATGTGACCGGGATTTTCAATCATAAAAATTACCGTCACCTTGGCATAGTTTATGAGTTTTTAAGGATGTTTATCCAAAAAACCAATTTCTACAGACTCTTATAAAATTTAAATGACATATTAAATGCATTACTTTACATGTACTGTTAGAATTTTATTGAATTTTACAGTTCTGTTTTTAAGATATAAATTTATAAAGTTGGGAATGAATTAATACATTTAATGAATTTAATGATTTAATGAATACAATATCTAATTAGAAAATGGACTTTTTTCACAGATTTCAAATAATTTTCAGTGCTTTACTAATTCAAATTTGACTGAAAATTTTTTTGGAGTTTTTGACAAAAATTTCTGAAGAGGCATAAATTGATTAAAATCTGCTTTTTTGACAAGTTGAATTAGATGCGCAGATGTTCAATTTTTGTTAAATTTTGTTCGTTATTAGATGAAAAAGTTTCAAATTAGATATAGAAATATGAAGAATAAATGATATTTGACTGAAAATTTTTTTGGAGTTTTTGACAAAAATTTCTGGAGAGGCATAAATTGATTAAAATCTGCTTTTTTGACAAGTTGAATCAGATTCGCAGAGGTTTAATTTTTGTTGAATTTTGTTCGTTAATAGGTAAAAAAGTTTGAAACTAGATATAGAAATGTGAAAAATAAATGATATTTGACTGGAAAATTATTTGGAGTTTTTGACAAAAATATCTAAAGAGGCATAAATTGATTAAAATTTGCTTCTTTGACAAGTTGCATTAGATGCGCAGTGGTTCAATTTTTGTTGAATTTTGTTCGTTAATAGATAAAAAAGACTGAAATTTGATTTAGAAATATAAAAAATATTTGTCTGAAAATTTATTTGGAGTTTTTGACAAAAATTTCTGAAGAGGCATAAATTGATTAAAATCTGCTTTTTTGACAAGTTGAAACAGATTTATTGAATTTTGTTCGTTAATAAATGAAAAAGATTGAAATTAGATATAGAAATATGAAATTAATTTTTTTTTTTTTAAAATATGTCCGCAGCAGCCCTCAGACGAAAGTCAATGGTTTTTCTCCTTATAAATTAAAAAAGAATCAATTTTCTTTGATTTCCCATTAAAGAAAAATATTCTTAACTACTTTGTGTAATATAATACAATTTATGCTGTTCAAAACTTTGCGCCTCTGATTCAACTTGTCAAAGAAGCAGATTTTAAACAATTTATGCCTCTCCAGAAATTTTTGGCAAAAACACAAAAAATTTTTCAGTCAAATATCATTTATTTTTTATAATTCTATATCTAATTTCAAACTTTTTTATCTGTTAACGAACAAAATTTAACAAAAATTGAACATCTGCGCATCTAATTCAACTTGTCACAAAAGCAGATTTTAATCAATTTATGCCTCTTCAGAAATTTTTGTCAAAAACTCCAAAAAAATTTTCAGTCAAATTTGAATTAGTAAAGCACTGAAAATTATTTGAAATCTGTGAAAAAAGTCCATTTTCTAATTAGATATTGTATTCATTAAATTAATCAACATAATCACTATAAAAGGAGGTAAAATACCGAAATGGCGTAAAACGAGAATTTTAGTACCCTGGCTCATAACATCAATAATTACCCATAGATTTTTTTCATCCATACATTTTTTTCTTCCTAAAAGTGAGCCTAATATGTAAAAAATTTAAAACTGGACATAATTTGACGTTTTCTATTTTTGCATGGCGGTAGAATGAATTTGTTTTTCAGATTTTGGGCCAAATACTTAAATTTTCTATTTTTTTTTTTAGACTATATCACTTAAAATATTTAACCGATTGAAAAATAATGTTAAAAGCGATTGTTTGGAATTTGATTACCTTTAATTTGACACCTAGAAAAACTTAATCGGGCGTCTGTAACTCGAGATATGGCCTAAAACGTGAAGTCACCTCCGAAAAAAACGTAAAAAAATTTTAAAAATTCATATTTCAGAAACCTATCCATAGAAAAATTTCTTAATGTAATTTTTAAGTTTAGAGAACCATAGTACATAAAAAAAAATAGTGACATTAAATGTACATTTTGGCTGTAAACTAGTGCTCTTTTACACATATTTTTCTCAAACTTATTCATGAGAAATAATTCTATACGTTGCAAAATAACTATTTAATAGATTGTTTTATAAAACTTCTATTTAACATAATTTTAAGTGATCGATCTTTCGATTGAAAGTCAGGGAAAATAAAATGAAATTCTTGCGGCAACTCTGTTAAACTTGTTACTTTGTTTCTCAGCTATATATCAATACGAAAAGTTTAAAGACATTTTAAGAAAATTGCGATTGTCTGAGGATGACTAGTTGGTCCTCCAATGAATTCCTTGCAAAATACGAGCTTGTACTTTTTTACTTGTAAAATTTTTTGTGTATTTTTGTTGAGTATTTTCAGGTGATAAATATTTTTGTCACTTTTTACTTTTGTACAGTTTTTACAACTGAAAACTAAGGTGTTTTATTTTCTGGAACTACATCCGATAAATAAGATATCGTTTGACCTACTTATTTCTTCATTCAACCAATTTTCGCGACCCGCACATTTAATTTAAATCATCTATGACAAAACCTTGGCAGTCACTTTGTACACTATATCTTACACGTTAAAATTAAGTGACGTTGCTCAAATCTGTTAAATATTTCTTGTAATTTTTGAGACGCATACTAGGACGTAGTAGACAAAATCCGGTACATAAAAGCAACAATTTGAATAACATATTTAAAGTAGCAAATTAATTTTAAATATCAATCATCCTCGATTAAGAATATAAAATTTTAATATTTATCAATAAATTAAATAAAAGTCTGAAACACAAGTACTTCGTAAAAAGATTTGGTGGCCCTGAAAAGGGCCGATTGTGGTGTTTTTGTGTTGCAAGTTTATCAAATTTACTTGGAGCTGGTGTATTTGGTGACAGCCTTAGTGCCTTCAGAGACGGCGTGCTTGGCGAGTTCACCAGGAAGGAGAAGCCTGACAGCGGTTTGGATCTCCCGGGAGGTGATGGTCGACCTCTTGTTGTAATGAGCCAAACGGGAAGATTCCGCAGCAATACGCTCAAAGATATCATTCACAAAACTGTTCATGATACTCATCGCTTTGCTGGAAACTCCAGTATCAGGATGCACCTGTTTCAAAACCTTGTAGATGTAGATAGCGTAACTTTCCTTCCTCTTACGCTTCTTCTTCTTGTCAGTCTTAGCGATGTTTTTTTGGGCCTTTCCGGCTTTTTTAACAGCTTTACCACTTGCTTTAGGCGGCATCTTGAAATTTCAGAGAGAAATACGTGTTTACTCGTCGAAAACTCAGGAAAATATGATGATTTCGCCGTTTTTCGACTTTTTTTTACGTTGTTTGACGTGTTGAGCTCGAACCAATCAGAGCGAAGAAAATAGGTGATTGGTTAGAGCTCGGTGCACCGAGCGCGCATCTCCCAACCAGCAAAGAGAACGGTGTGTCTATCCCCTCCAGGTGCGAGCATGTAAATAGACGCGTTTTGACGGCAAAACGTCATTGATCATGACAGATTCTCGCATTGACCGTCGTAGTAGTAACGTCGCTCTCGTGAAATTTTCTAAACCGATCTCTGCTTTGGGAAGCAACGAAGGCGTGTGGCGCACGTTGCTTCTCTTGACGAAGGCGTTTGGCGCGCGTCATATTTTGCAATTATGTGTGAAAATCCTGTTAAGGAACCGAAGCAACACAGAAAAAGGAAGAAACCCAATT
The DNA here is from genome assembly GCA_037103525.1 of Ganaspis brasiliensis. NCBI lineage: Eukaryota > Metazoa > Arthropoda > Insecta > Hymenoptera > Figitidae > Ganaspis > Ganaspis brasiliensis. The sequence continues at coordinate 208,852 of JAZKLR010000651.1, forward strand.
CTTTGGACTCAGGAAGTCAAAATGGAATTCCAACTACGAATAGGTTCGGAATTCTAAGCCAGGATTCGGAAGAGAGCGGTTACAGTATGGATGAAGATGGAGAAACTCCTTCTGAACAAGTGCCTAAACGTAAAAAGCTACCGCCACTTGTAGTGACAGAGAAGATTGTAGACTACTCTAAATGCATTAAAACAATAATAGATATATGTAAAGATAAACAGACTAGAGTGGACTACAACCCAAAAGAGCTGAAAATATTTCCTACCTCTGTTGAAGATTATGGAGAGTTAGCGAAGATGTTACGGGAAGAAAATATGTCTTTCTACTCGTACTGCCCAAAGAAAGATAGACCAAAACATATTGTAGCAAAAAGGTTGCCGAACCTTCCTGTTGAAGAGATTCTTCAGGACTTAAAAGACCAAGGAATATTGTGCTCGAAGGTGTCAGTGCTAAACAAGAAGAAGGATGTACCAAAACCTTATACGGATCCGATTTATATGATCACACTGAAGAACGAAGTGGACCTTAAGACTGTCTGGTCTATTAAATATGTTTGCCGTGTTAGTGTAAAGTGGGAAAAATATCGGAATTCAAGAAAAGTTACGCAGTGTCACAACTGCCAAAGTTTCGGCCATGGCACTCTTTTCTGTAAAAATAAATCGAGATGCGTCAAGTGTAACAAAGACCATCATACAAAAGACTGCGATAAAAAATCTGATGATAAAGTAATCTGTACCAACTGTGGAGGTGAGCATCCTGCGAACTACTCTCAGTGCCCCACTTATCTAAATCATATTGCCAGAGTTGAAGCCAAGAAGAATGGTAATAATAGACCAAGAACCGAAAGGACGTCGACAGAAAGAAGTCAATCCAGACCGTTGATGAATCGTCAAAATTTCCCGAGGTTAAGGGAGATAAATCAAAATCAGCATCCGGCTTGGACGATGCCAGAGCAGAAAAAGGACCAGGAAGGAACATCTCATCCCGGAAGGATCCTTTCAGACTACCAAGACCTGATGACAGAACTCACCAAGTTAAATAGTTTATGTGACGTAAGTAACATGTTAAGGCTAGTTCGAGAATTAAATAATAAATTAGCATCTTGTACAGATAATATTAGTAAGTTACAAGTTTTCATAGATGTTTGCAATGGCAAATAAAAATAGCATTGATAAACTTAAATTATGTCATTTTAATATAAATGGTGTTTTCGGTAAATATAAAGAACTAAAAGATTTCATTGTTACGCACGATATAGATATTATGCTCTTAAATGAGACAAGACTAAATATCAAACATAAAATAAATTTTCCTGGGTATGAGTATGTGAGGAAGGACAGGAATGACTTAGGAACAGGTGGGGGGGTCATGCTAATAATTAAAAACAATATAAAATATCATGAAATTATTATTAAAACACAAACAATTGAAGCAGTGGGTATTCAATTAGGGGAAGGGACTGTTATCGTTTCTGGGTATAAACCGCCTAAAGTTAAAATATGTGTCAATGATCTAGATTTAATATTTAAATCAGGAAACAAGGTTTTATTAATAGGGGATTTGAATGCAAAAAATACATTCTGGAACTGTCAGAATAATAATCCAAACGGTACAATAGTTTACAATTATTCGTCAAAAAATCTTTTTAAAATACATTTTCCCGATAATTATACTCTGTATCCATACAGTGACACAAAGCCTAGTATAGTAGATATTGCTATAAGTAAAAATCTTAACTGTGATGTCATTATTGATACCATTAATGAATTCGAGTCAGACCACCTCCCTGTTCTTGTCATTCTTGATCAAGTAAGTAGTATTGAGAGATATGTACAAACTAGATATAACTACAACAAAGCAAATTGGGATAAATTCCAAGACAGTATTAATGTTAATTTAAGACTGAATAATACTTTAAAAAACAAGTTAGATATAGATATTGCTGTTGAGGATTTTGTCAGTGTCATACAAAAAGCAATTTCAGAGTCTATCCCAGTTACAGAATTTAAAAGAAATATTAAATACATACCACAAGATATTAAACAATTGATTTCCGATCGAAATAACTTAAGAAAAATATATCAAAGTACTAAAAGCATAGAAATTAAAAAAATTAGAAATAAACTTTCCAATGTAATAAAAAGAAAAATTGCAGCTTATAGTAACGAAAAATGGAACGAAAAACTAAATTCATTAAATGTTAAAGATAACTCACTTTGGAAAATGGCCAAATGTTTTACAAATAAAAATAATAGTATCATACCAATTCTTCATGGAACTAATGGCTTAGCAATTAAGAATGAAGATAAAGTAGAGGAAATTGCTTTAAATTTTGAAAAAGTTCATCGATTAACAGAAAATATGAGCAATGATGACACTGAGAGAATCGTCAACAGTAGATATAGGGAAATCGAATCAGTAATTATTAATGAAGAAGAAATTGTGCTTACATCCCCTAAGGAAATTAAAAAAGCTGTTATGAGAACTAGACCAAAAAAGGCGCCGGGACTAGATAACATACAAAATATAGCACTTAAAAATTTGCCGAAAAAAGCTTATGTACAACTCACGTATATATTTAATGCATGCCTTCTGTTAGCGTATTTTCCAGTTGTTTGGAAAAAAGCGAAAATTCTACCGTTTCACAAAAGTGGAAAAGATAAGCTTTTTCCACAAAGTTATAGGCCAATTAGTCTTTTACCCACATTAAGTAAAATTTTTGAAACGATTGTACTTAGTAGAATTAAAGATTTTGAATTTAAATATAAATTATTAATTTCACAACAATTTGGATTTCGTCAAAGTAGGAGTACTGTCCAACAGCTTTTCAGAGTAACTAATCACATTAGTACTAATTTTAACATAAATAAATCAACGGCTCTTGTTTTACTAGATATAGAAAAAGCATTTGACACAGTATGGCACGAAGGCCTAATTTATAAACTATCACAATATAATTTCCCTACATACATTATTAAATTATTACAAAGTTATTTAAAGCACAGATCATTCGTTGTATATGCCAATAAAACGACTTCAAGTGAAAAATTTATAGCAGCAGGAGTCCCTCAGGGTTCTATTTTAGGCCCGGTGCTTTTCATTTTTTATATAAACGATATCCCTATATCTCTGTATGTTAAATTGTCTTTATTTGCGGATGATACAGCATTGTACGTGTCTTCGTTTAAAAAAAGTTTAGCCATGAAAAAACTACAAGAATATTTAGAAATTTTGCTTCACTTCTTTGATAAATGGAAACTAAAAGTAAATTCAGAAAAAACAGAACTTGTTATTTTCAATCAAAAGAGACGTAAAGAATCAATTCCAGATCTAGTTGTTGGTAATAATAAAATTGAGCCAAAAAGTCAAGCAAAATTTCTAGGAAATATCCTAGATTATAAATTAAATCACAATAAAAATATATTAAATATTAAAAAGAAAACTTATGGTGTTATTAGTATTTTAAACTGTCTAATTGGCAGGAGAAGTTGCTTAAATATTAAAAACAAACTCATATTATATAAAATGATAGTAAGACCAATAATGTTGTACGCAGCACCTATATGGTCAAATACAAGTGATACTAATTATAAGTCTCTACAAATCATTCAAAACAAATGTCTAAGAATGATCTGTAATTCTAAACCTAATGAAAGAAACTTCGATATACATAGTAAATGTGATATGCCGCCTATTAAAGAGTATATATTCCATTGCACCAAAAACTTCTATTTAAATCAAGTTGAAAATTCAAATGTGTTAAACGATCTCAAAGAAGAGTTTTTAATATATAAAAGGAAGGAAGATGTACCCTTTAGAATACGGTATAAAATGCCTTATCATATTTTGATGGACTAGCCTTAACTGTTACTTTAGTTTTAAGTTTTAGTTTTAATTTTTAGATATAAGTGTTATTTGATTATATTTTTAAAACTTCTAATGAGTTTTTTCTTAAAATTTTTTACTCAAGATAATACATGACATTTGATGATCAGATTGATCCAAGCGCAAACAATATTATTATAACAATTCAGTATTTTAATAATTAATGTGAAGAAAAGTTCCAATGTGAACTGATGATCCAAAAATATAATATTTGTAACGCATATGTATATCCTTTTGTATTTTAGTATCAATAAAGTTTATTTTCAAAAGTCAAAAAAAAAGCAAAACGTCATTCTCACGAGTTCTCTCGACACTTTAACAGTGTCGATTTTTAGTTCGTCTCTTAAAAAAATCTATAATGTCAGGACGTGGTAAAGGTGGCAAAGTTAAGGGAAAGTCAAAGACTCGTTCCACCCGAGCTGGACTTCAATTCCCCGTTGGACGTATCCATCGTCTTTTGCGCAAAGGCAACTATGCTGAGCGTGTTGGTGCCGGAGCTCCAGTCTACCTTGCAGCAGTGATGGAATACTTGGCCGCTGAAGTTTTGGAGTTGGCAGGGAATGCCGCTCGTGACAACAAGAAGTCGAGAATCATACCTCGTCATCTCCAGCTTGCCATCAGAAACGACGAAGAATTGAACAAACTTCTCTCTGGTGTTACCATCGCCCAAGGTGGTGTTTTGCCCAACATTCAAGCTGTTCTCCTTCCCAAAAAGACCGAGAAAAAAGCTTAAATATTCTATCTAATCATTCTTTAAAACAATCGGCCCTTTTCAGGGCCACCAAATTTTTTTACGAAGGTGTTAATCTGTTTTCAACATTTGTATTTTTTGTTTTTATTTGTTCGTAACGGATTTACTCAGTGTTTATGTTTATCTTTTCGTGAACAATCGTTATTAATAGTTGCCGCTTTTTACTACCAAGAGTTTGTGCTCTTTAATGTCTATTTTTTTAAACTGAAAAAGTACAGCATGTCATAGTTTTTGTTACTTAAGCAACACAATTTTGTTTGATTAGTTGTGCCGCTTAATTTGTCATTGTTAGCATACTTATGAACTCCTATTTGTTCTTTGCAAAAAAGTCATATAGTTGCAAAGAAATAATATTACTTAAAGCGACGGAATTAAATTTATATGAATCGAACTCCAGGAATTTTCTGCATAAAATTTTATTCAACTCAATGGATATTTCAATTTAAATAAAATTTTGTTCTGACAATTCCTGAGTTTATTTTATATATTACCTGGAAAACGAGAATATAAGTTTTTATTTATAGTCTTATCCTAATTAGCAGTGATTTCAAGTTCAATGTTAATGAGAATAGGAATAAATAAGTAGCAGTTTATATAAAACACTATTCATAGTCATTATATTATCCATTTTTATTTAAATGAATTGTTCATACAGTAGAACCCACGTATATCGGATTCTTCCCTACATCAGATGTTTTTGCCAGTCCCTTGAATTTAATGAGCATGATACAGAAAAGGACAGAAACAGTCTCTGTCCTTTATTATCTCATGCCCTGCTCCCGTAACCGTATTCGTTGTACTTTGGGCTTTACGCGTGTTTTCAACGCGTATCAAGCTGAGTGGGGGGAAATTCAAAATGGAAGCTAGCCGGATGACAATCAATAAGGATATTCAAGTTGGGTGGGGAGAAATTCAAAATGGCGGCTACCTGGATGACAGGTTTGCATTGCAGTCAATGGGACGAAATCAGTTTTTGTACAATAACTTTTAAAAAACAAATTTGCGAACCTATGTTTATTAACAAAATATTTTTCATTTATCGAAAGCTATTTTTTAAAATAATAAAATTGTATAAAATTTTTAAAATGAGTTTTTAATATTTTAAAAAATAGCTTTCGATAAATGAAAAATATTTTGTTAATAAACATAGGTTCGCAAATTTGTTTTTTAAAAGTTATTGTACAAAAACTGATTTCGTCCCATTGACTGCAATGCAAACCTGTCATCCAGGTAGCCGCCATTTTGAATTTCCCCCCACCCAACTTGAATATCTTTATATTATATCCTTATAAGGATATTCAAGTTGGGTGAGGAGAAATTCAAAATGGCGGCTACCTGGATAACAGGTTTGCTTTGTAGTCAATGGGACGAAATCAGTTTTTGTACATTAACTTTAAAAAACAAATTTGCGAACCTATGTTTATTAACAAATTATTTTTCATTTATCGAAAGCTATTTTTTAAAATAATAACAACTCATATAAAAATTTTATACAATTTTATTATTTTAAAAAATAGCTTTTGATAAATGAAAAATAATTTGTTAATAAACATAGGTTAGAAAATTTGTTTTTTGAAAGTTATTGTACAAAAATTGATTTCGTGCCACTGAGGGCGCAATTACATGTCTGCGTCGAACGTTGCGTTTTTGCGTTGAATGGTGAGAGGGAGAAAGATGTGACTATATTTCTGTCTTTCTCTCTCTTACTATTCAACGCAAAAACGCAGCGTTCGACGCAGACATGTAATTGCGCCCTGAGTGCAATCAAAGATAGTGCAATGCAAAACTGTCATCCAGATAGCCGACATTTTGAATTTCTCCCCACCCAACTTCAATATCCTTATGTATGGTAGTGAATGGGACAAAATCGGTTTCTTATAATAACTTTTTAAAAACAAAATTTTGAACCTATGTTTATTAATAAATTATTTTTCATTAATCAGAAGCTATTTTTTAAATTAATACAATTGAATAAAATTTGTATGATAGTTTTTATTGTTTTAAAAAATAGCTTTTCATAGATTTCCTATAAAGAGAGTTAAGACACACGTGAGGTTCAACTTTTGATTGGCTCAGCGTAACCGGAGACGGAAGTGTATTGAAAGTTTTTTCATTGGCTGAAAAGAGAGCGCTGATTTTAAAATGCTGTCTTAACAAACATTTTTAAATTTCGCCCGCCCTTTTCAACCAATCACACAAATTTACTACATCGTCACTTCCGTCTCCGGTTTGTCAACAGGCTAGTGGAAACAATGGATTAAACATTTGTTTTTAAAAAGTTATTTTAAAAAAACTGATTTCGTCCCATTGATAGGGATGTAAAGTTACGCGTAACTTGGAGTTTTTTTACGTAAATAACGTAAAAATGTAATTTATGTAAAAAAAACTTGTAAAAAATGTAAACAAATATGGCGAACAACTGTTTCTTAACCTCTATTGCTGTTTGCAGTCCTATTTCCTTTTTTGGCATAAAGGACAGTTTTTACTACTAAAAGCTCATTAGTCTTTTTAGAATAGTTCTCAGAAACCGGAAATTATAAAATAAGGTACGTTTGTTTACTTAAATACACATTTCCGACATCTTGAAAACGTAAATTATATTTTGTAAAAAATTAAGCATGTAAATAATGAGAGGATGAAACAGGACAGAGATCTATGTCTGTCCTACTTCCTCTCCTTACGATTAAGGATTAGCGATTAGGATTCATTGTGCGTTAGGGTAAAATCCCATGTGAGCAGAAAACGTAAAACCGAAAGCAGAAGTCATTAGAGTGAGAAAGGTAGGTAGATATCGCTGTCTCTCTCACTCTCATGATTTTCTGCTTTCGGTTTTGCGCTTTCTGCTCACATGGGATTTTACCCTTAGGCTTTTGACTGCACCCTGAAGATGTTTTTATTCCGATTTTTGTCTCTCAAAATTTAAAGATTTTTAATTTGTTGTCTCATTTCAGTATAATTTATTAAATTAAATCAACATAATTTTATAAGTCAAAAAACTGGGATTAAATTTTTTTCATACAAATATATTTTTTACAGGGTTTTCAACTCTGAAACTAGAACAACAAATGGGGTTCTATTTTTATACCACAAACTTTATTTAAGCCTTTTGCCCAGACTTTTCTTAATTAAATCCCAAATTTTGTTTTACTTTTAAGTGGCCACCTGACGGCCCCGCGCTCGAACCTAACTTTCGATCGATCGAAGTTTGCGTGACCAACTTCCGACCAGATACTGACGTGGACACACGTAACACCTATCTATTTATCTGTTTTCCCCGGTTTATTCGTAAAATATGGCGGTTACTGAGGTAAGTCTGTCACGTGGATCCGCAGATTTTCCAATTTTACAGGCAATACCGAATTTAATTCTCGTTTCCCGTTGCAGTTGATGAACGCATTGAAAGATCTTCCAAATCGTGTTCAAACCGCTAGCAAAAATGAGCGACGAGAAATTCTTCAAAATGTCGTCAACGTGTTGTCAAATCCTGGTGAGTAGTCTCGCTTTTACCACAATTTTGCTCATATATTCGCTTCTTTTGTTTCTGTAACTGGGTCCTCTGTGATTGTTAAATAACTAAAACACATTCTCAAATCTCCACAATGTGTCATAGTTGCCAAACTTCAGATTTTTCCGTTTATATCTATCGTGACTTCCGGAGTATGTTGTTGATACTCAAAGGGATTAGTTTATTTTCGGAGTAGAGGGGGGATGAACATTTTCCAAATAAAGTCAATTTTTCTTATTTTCTCTTTAAAAATCAGACATCGTTAAAATTTAGTACTTTTTTTATCAAAATAATTACACTTTTATAGTATAATTTGATTTTTTTGTTATATTATTTTGACTTTGTTATTATACTACAAGCGTAACTTTTAAATTTATATTAAAAAATTTTTTATCTATTTTATGTGTAGAAAAATTTTAATTAAAAAAAGTGTTGTTAATTTATTGGAATATTAAAATTTATTATTATTTAATATTTTTGTATTATTATAATTCTTGATAAAATTTGTTTTTATTTTATTTTTTTTTATTTTAAATATAGGTATATTACTACAGTTTATTATTATTACTTTACAATATTAAAAATCATAATCTTTACTTTTTAAAAATTAAAACAGTTTCTTTTGAAATTTAATATTAGATATTTTTATATTCTATAATATTTTTAAAATATCTGCAAAGTTTGGTAGAATTTAAAATTGTTTTTCTCATTATTTACTTTCCAAGTAAATAAATTACGGAAATGGTAATCATTATTTAAATATATTAATATAATTTATTATTTTCATCTGATGAAAGTGTTTGAAAATATGTATTTAAAAATAACTAACATGCGTACATAAAATTGTAAATAAATTACTTACGAAGTTTTGTGGTTTAAATATAATAAATAATAATATTTTTATTTAAAAAAGTACCTATATTTAAATGTATTTTATTAAAAAAAAATGTATATTATAGTTTTTAAAAATGAAGAATATCATTTGTATCATTTTTAATAAAATAAATGGAAAAAAGTCAAGAGTAATTAAAATATAAAATTGAACAGTTTTTATCAAAAATACAATTAAAAGTATTCAAAAAAAAATCCTAAAATTGAAGGAGATAACGGAAAAAATGTCTTAAAATTAATTTAGAAATGAAAAGAAAAATTCGGTGAAATAATTAGAAAATAAAGAAAAATAAGTTTAAATTTTAGAAGAATGATAGAAAATAAAAGATAATTATTTGGAATTGTTAACAAAATGTAACAGAGTAAACATTTAAAATAAAGGAAAAAAATATTGATTGGTAGACAGTCTTATGGAAACGATGGAAATCTAAAAAAAAATCAATATTTGTAATTAAAACCTTAGAAACATATGTTAAAATAAAAAACGTATATTTTGAAAAATGTAACAGTAAAATTTACTAAAACCTAAGGAAAAATAACTCAAAATTGAAGAAAATTATTTAATGGTAAATAAAATGAAATAATTCAAGACAAAAGAGAAAAAAAACGTTGAAGATTGTTACTGAAATCGGACAAATATTTTTAACAATAAAGAGAAAAATGCAGTATAGGTATATAAATATGAATTTAAAAAAAGCAATTTTTTAACGTAAGCAGATTAAACAAAATATCTTCAAGTTATCACAGCAACTTAATAAGAAATAAAAAAAAAACAATAATGAATAGAAAAACTATGTAAAAACAAAATATAGATTAAAATAACTAAAATTGAGAAAACAATTTTAAAATAATACTTGAACTAAAAAATATTGAAAAATAAGATTACTTAAAAATGAAAAAAATTAGGTCAGTCAAAGATAAACTCCAGGAAAGGAACAATTTAATAAAAATATATAACATTTTAAAGTAAAAATAGATATTGGAGAAAATATCTGAAATTGAAAATAAAATTTTGTAATGAAAGAAAAATATTTTAAAAAAAAAGAAAGAATATTAAATATTTAAGCAAATGTACAACTGTGTCTTTCAAAATTGAGGATATTTTTTTTTTTTTGAACGAAAACGCTAACAAATTTTTTTAAAATCTGTCTAGTTTTTTCAAAAATTAATATTTTTCAATTTTGTTTTCTGATTTTACTAATGTTTAGATGCTCTTTCTTAGCGATTTTAAAAATTTGAAAATTAACAAAATGGCGGCCATTTTTTTAAAAATCAAGAACTCGAATTTCTCAAAAACTTCATTTTATATTTTTTTGAATTTTTGTTGTTGTTACTACATAACAAAACAAAGTTTTTCCAGTAGTTTTAATGTGCGCTAAAACACCGTGAATTAAAAAAATTAAATTAAATTAAAAAATTTAACTAATTTTTGAAATTTTTGTCATTTTTTGAAAAATCAAAAAACTCGATTTTCTCAAAAACATCATCTTTTATTTTCTTAAAAAAATTTTCTTGTTATTAAAGGTAAAAAAGAATTTTAGACAATAGATGTCGTGAAAGTCTGAATAATTTTTTTCTGAAAATACAAAAAGTAATTATTTTGGCCAATACAGCGCCATAAATTATTCCGTTTTTTTATTTTAGTAATGTTTTAGATGATTTTTCTGAGTAACACTGGAAATTAAAGGCTGTTAAAGAAATTAATTAAACAAATAATAAACACTTCAATTAATTTATAAAAATCAAATATTCAATAATAAGAACCTAAAAATGTTTTTGAGAAATTCGAGTCTTTTTTTAAATGGCCGCCATTTTGTTAATTTTCAAAAATTTTCAAAAAAAATGTTTTTTTGCATAAACGAATTTTTTTTTAGAAGAGTTACATATTCGTAAACTTTCTGTAATGAAGCCAAAATCGACCCTTGACCACGAAATCCTAAAACAGTTTGAAAACATTTTTAAGTTAACCATTTCTTTACCTTGTTTATAATTGTTTGAATAAAAAATTAATTAATTAATTTAAAAATCATTTACATTAATTTTATATAGTATTAATTTCTTATATATTTTTTAAGGAATCAACGAGAAGATCGTGGGTGGAATATGTAAAGTCACTGCGATTACTTTACATCGGTATAAAGATACTGCCTCACAATCCTACGTGAAAAACTTGATTATCTCATTGCTGAAGGAACAATCTGAGGCAGCCGTAAAACACATGACGAGTGTCATTTGTGAGCAAGCAAATTGGCACAAAAATGTGATCCCAACGTAAGATTTTTAAATTAATTACACATTTAATTTTAATTTTTATAAAGTTCAATTTAATTTCAATTTTTATAGGGCTGATAAAAATCATGATTTTTTTTTTAAATATATAAAATCAGTATATAAAATTTTCAACTGTTTATTTGTAAGTATTTTATTTTTAAACTGAGACATTAAAGAAAGAATGATTATTAAAGAAATAAAGAAAAATTTTTAAAAAAAAACATAAGAAGAAAACAGTCACATAAACTATTGACGAATATATTTTAAATTAAAAAAATAAATAAGAATATAGTTGAAAAATTTTGAAAATTTGAAAAATTTGAGAATTATTTTACAAAGAATTGAAGAAAAAAAGAACGAATGAAATGTTGGAAAATTTAAAAAAATTTCTAGCAAAAAAAGTTCAATATGAAATAGAAGAACGATTTTAAAATGAGAATATTTAGTACAAGATTAAATTTACGTAAACTATAAAATAAAAGATTCAAAGTTTTCAAAAAAGTAGAAAAATGAAAAATTTAAAAATTGTAGATAAAATCATCGAATAAATGTTTTCAAAAATTCGTAATTACAAGACAAAAATTAAACAATTTAAAAGAAGGAAAAACGTTTCTAAGAACTAGGAAAATGATAACAAAAATTAAAGAATTAATTAAAATGCTAGGAAGAACAAAGGAATTGTAAAACAACAAGAAAATTAAATGAAAATAAAATAAAAAATGTATATAGGTATAAAGACAAATACAAATTTCACAAAAGAAAATTAAAAATCCATTAAAAATAAAAAAGTTAAGGAAAATTAATCCGCAAGTATTTTGTTTTATCAACAATAAATTTAGAAAAATATAAAAGTTTAATGAAAGAATAAGTAAGTTTACAAAAAATAGACAAGATGTGAAAACAAATTGAATAAATTTACAAAAAAAGGAGCGTATTTATTTTTAAAAACATGGAAATAATTAAGAAAAACAACGAAATAAAAAGTTTAGTGAATGTTATAATAACAAAATTGTGTAAAATAATATTAAATAATTTGCACAAAAAGAAGAAAATTAAAGAAAATCCTAAAATAAAAAGACAAATACAAAAAAATATATCAAAAGCAAAAGAAGATGAAATCTTAAATTTTTGTAAAAATAAGAAATTATAAGATAAAAATTAAACAGTTTCGAAAAAGTGAAATCTCTTAAATTGGAAATCTTGTAAGAATTAAAAAAAGGATTATTGTGAATATGGAAAATAATGAATAATATTTAATTATTATTCATTAATTAATATGCATTTAAATTTGAATTAATTGAAATTTAAAAGTTTGAATAAATTGGAATATGAGTTAAATGACGTTTGGAATTTATTTAAATTATAATGACTTTAAGATGTAAAAAATTAATAATATTTTTGTTATCTTCATACTAAAAATTTGTAAATTGTAGGTATTTTGATTATCTGTATTAGCTAAATTTTTTAAATTTTATAAAGAATAAAATATTAAAATTGAAATTTTCAAGATTTATCCACAAATTTTTGGGTTTTTTTCATGTTTTACGATTTTTTACATGCAGTATCAGACATCTGGAGAATTGTGAAGTTTTTTTTTATTTAAATCATGATTTTAATGCAAATGCCCAATAATTTAAATCAATTGCAGCCCTTCTGTTAAATTTAATTTTAATTTTTATGCGGGTAAAAAAAGTAAAAAAATACACAAAAGTGGAAAAACAATATTTGAATTACTAGCAGGGTTTCTACTGATTCGGGAAAATCTGATAAATGTCGGAAATTTAATATATGAACAACGTTGGCAAATTGTAAGAAGGTCCATAAATTTTCGAAAAATTCCGTGAGTACGTAAATAAATTCTGAAAAGTGCAACGTTTTATTCTTCAATAACTTCAAAAATTAAATTCGAAATGGTAAAAATGCGATCTTAAAATTTTTGACAGAGAGAAAGTAAAAAATAATAATACATTTTTAATAATTCCAAGTCATGCTAATTAAAATAAATACCAAACGCCAATTAACTTACTGAAACTTAAAGTTATTCAAAATTTTTAATTTTAATTAATTTTAATTTCAATAGTTGAAAATTAATTCGTTTGAATTAAATTTTATTTCAAGTATTCACAACTTTTTCTACATTTTTAACTTTATCATTAATTTGCTTTTTTAAAGAAAACAATTTTTTTTTAGTTATAGGTGTTTTATAATTGTCTTATTTTTACGCAAATTATTTCAGTGCATTTTATACAATTTTATTGTTTAAACGTTTAGGAAAGTTTATTTATTTTAATGCTTTGGTAGAAAATACAATATTTTCTTAAATTTTATGATTTTTTTTTAGATTCACAAGTTTTTTGTAAATTTATTTAATTTTCTTTAGATTTTGTATATATTTCGCAAATTTATTTACTCTTTAGTAAAATTTCTAGATTTTATTATAAAAAAAAAAAAAAATATCATTAGAGGTTGTTTTAAAAATATATATATTTATTGTTTTAAACAAATTTCTCTTTCTTTAGATTTGTATCAAATTTATTTTTAAATTTTCTTTATTTTATGAATAATTTGCTAAAAATTGTTATTTTTAAAGGAGTTTTTTATTCTTTCTGGTTTTTATATTTTACTTTATTTTCCACAAATTTTATATTTTATATTTTTTTCTTAAATATTTGCTTCCTCAACGGATTTTAATAAAAATTCGAGGGCTAATTAAGCTCATAAATATCTAAATTTGGACACAAGGATTTTCGAAAATTCCCAATAAAGTTTTTAAGCACCTTTTTTCATCGAAAAGAATCGTTTTTTGCAAAAATGTTTTTATTATAAAATTTATGATTTTTCGATTCTTTGATAATTAAAATTTTTCTTTCTAACATAAAATATAAAAATTGATAAAATTAATGTCTATTTAATATTTTTAGCGAAATTGAAATTTTCTTTTCTTTGTATTTTTTTGTTTACATTGAAGCAAACTGTTCACGAAATGGACATAATTTTCTCCCAGTTTCCAAATATTGCTTTTTATTATTTTTATTTGATGTTTATTTATTTATTTAATAGAAATAAACGGGTGAATGCACCCTTACAATAAAAAAATAGTTCTGTACAATAATTAAGAACTTAATATAAAATAAGCCGCTTGCAGAAAACACAATATTCATATTTTATATATTCCACTCATACAATAAATTTCGCAGAGCACGAATGAACGATGTTAAATTTTCATCAAAAAAATTTAAATCAAAACAATATTTGTTGCCCTCAATACTGAACCTATTAAAAATAGAGTTCTTACCGTAGTTAGTCTTGTATGTTTTGATATAAAAAGGTGCTGCGCTTCGCGTAACCTTCTTTGGAGCAAAAAAATTAATTAAAGACAAAACAGTAGGACAAAGCATGATACCATTAATTATTTTAAATAAGAAGAGAAGATCTGAGAAGGTAAATCGATTTTCAATCTTAGGTATTTTGAACTGAGTTCTTAATAGACTGTAATCATGCGTATATAAATCAAAATTGACTCTTAGTTGTTTAGACATAAAACGCAAAAAACGATTTTGAACTCTTTCCAATCTAAGAATCTGAACACCAGTATACGGAAACCATATAACGGAGCAATACTCCAATCTAGACCTTATTAATGAAAAATATAAAGTTCTTAATGTTGCATAATTATGGAAATTCTTACAATTACGCATTACAAATCCCAGAGATCTAAGAGCGGAACTTACTGCATTATCAATATGTTGATCGAAATTTAATTTAGTGCTCAAAGTGACACCAAGATCACGAACTTGCATAACTCTCTCAATGTCGGTACCATCAATATCATAAGTGGAACGGGATGGCGCCAACTTTCTAGTAAAGGAAATAGAACAACATTTAGCACCATTCCATTGTTTACACACCAATCAAAGAGAGAGTTTAAATCAGATTGTAATTTTAAAAAAATCACTGGGATCCGCAATACGACGGTAAAACTTTAAGTCATCGGCAAAAAGTAAAAAACAACAATAACGAAATACAGATTTAATATCATTAATAAATAAAATGAATAAAAGAGGGCCCAAGTTAGAACCTTGAGGAACTCCAGACTTTGCAAAAAATTCACTCGAATATGAGTGACCAACACGAACAGTCTGAGATCTATTTTTTAAATAACTATTAAACCAGTTAACTAATTGCAAATCAATTCCTAAAAATTCCAATTTAGCTAATAACAAGTCATGGTTAATCTTATCAAACGCTTTCGTAAAATCAGTATAAATAACGTCAACTTGATAGCCAGGTACAAAATTAGAATTAATAAATTCTGTAAAAACGCTTAGATTAGTAACCGTTGATCTACCTTTGACAAATCCGTGTTGCTCATCCATAATAATATCCGAAACTGCTGTATATAACTGATCATAAACAATGCTTTCAAATAATTTAGAAAATACATTAAGTATAGTAATAGGACGATAATTAGAAACATTATTCTTGTTACCATTCTTGTAGACTGGAACAACAAAGCCCCTCTTCCATTCATCAGGAAAAATAGATTCATTTATGGACATATTAAAAAGCAAATACAATGGTTCCACCAATGATGATGAGCATGCGCTTACCAGATTTGGCGGAATACCATCCGGACCGCAACCAGTGCTCAAATTCAGTTCCTTAATTTTTTTAAAAATGCAATCTCTTGTGATAACAATAGAATTGAAATTAATGATATCATGCTCGACGGACAAGGATGACGCATCATAAAAAGAATCATCATAGACAGTTTTAAAATGAGAGGCAAACAATTCAGATATTTGTAAATTATCAAAAGCAGATTCATCATTCAAGTACATACAGTTAGGTATACGAGATTCATTTCGCATCTTATTTACAAATCTCCAAAAATACTTAGGGTTAGTATTAATAGATTCTTCGGCTTTACGAATATAATCTCTATAACATTTACTAGAAAGTGATTTACACCTTGATCGAAGTGATGAAAATATATCATAATTATTGGCAGTATTCGAAAGTTTGTAATTCAAATGCGCAACTTTTTTCTCAATAGTTAAGCGAACCAACTCATCGCTAAACCACTCAGGAAAGCTCGTACTTTTAGTTTTTTTCAGTGGTACATAGAACTCAAAAGCAAAATATAAAATGTCATAAAAGTATTTAACTGCGTCATTTACACTAAGATTTGTCAAAACAGATAGCCAGTCAATTGAGGAAAAATATCTGTTTAGTGCAGCAAAATCAGCACCCCGAAAATTAAATCGCATGGAATTTAATGGATTAAAATCTACAGATCTATTATTAATATTATTATTATTATCAATGACTGAAAAATCAAATGACAATGGAGGATGAAAACTATCCAATGGTAGTAATTCATCCAAGGCTAAGTTTACTATACAATTATTAAAATTAGCAAAAATTAAATCAAGTAACGAATTATGCGAGTTTTCATAATTATTAAATTGATATAAATTCAAATAGTCAAAAGTGTCAACCATTGTCTCAACAATTTCACGATGAATTCTCAAGGCACCTGGTTTAGCTGCACAACAAGATCCATTATTAAAATCAATATTCCAGATGACATATGGCATATTAAAGTCCCCAGTAATAACAAATATGGAAGGCCGGTATCTAGAATATACCTCCTCAATAATTTGACAAGTGTGTGAATACTGAGAAAATGTACCATTAGGTGGAACGTAAAAAACACCAATTATAATAGTTTTAGAAGAAAGTTGAAATCTAATGAATTTATGCTCCACTGAATCGAAAATTGTATCGATAGAAGAGCTTCCCAAAGATTGTCTAACTGCAATTAAAACTCCCCCTCCCAAAAGACTAGAACTAGTTTTAATATCTCTATCATGCCTGAAAACATCATAATTTAAAAAACCTAATTCAGATGTATCAATATTTGCATTAAGCCACGTTTCTGATAAAATAAATATGTCATAATTTAGTAGTGGAAAATTAGATCTTAATAAATTTAATTTGGTGCGAACACCTCTTACATTTTGGTAATACAGAGTTATATGCGTAGCTACCGTTTCTCTTCTGTGTGTGCTTCATTGCGATGGTGAGATAGCAATAGGTGAAGAGGGAGAGCGAGAGTCAGTCTCAATCGGTGAGTCATTCCGTCCTAGCTCGGTGGGGAGACAGTTGTCTGTGTTATAATAGGAGAGCCCTTGCGATAAATTATTTTGAGTCCAACTTCTCCCTGTAGATGTCGACGCTTCAACTCTTTCTTCAGATTCGCCAATTCCTCTATCTGCATCCTTGTCTTGTCGAATGTCAACCAACACGTGTTCAACACATCCGTTTTGTGATTCACCTTGGCAAGCATGAATTCTCGATGAAAGGCATGAGCCCTTTGACGAGAGTCAAATGAAATTTTGATCGGACGAGGTTTTTGTTGAGACTGTGAAAACACACCCAATCTTTTTATAATGACATCATCAAAAAGCTCAATAGATAAGGACCCGTCAAGATATGTAACAAGATAGTCTTTAGAAGAGTTAAGATTATCAGTTTCAGGAATCCCAAATAGAATTAAATTGTTTTTGCGCATATTTCTATTTTCAAGTTCAAATATACATTTACCAATTAATTCATTAGATTCAATATGAGAGGAAACTTGTGCATTAATATTTTTAATATTACCTTCAAGAGCTGTCAATCTCTTAGAATTCTCAAGTACACAGTTTTCAACTGTGGAAAGTCTGCTAGTTATATCTCCAATTACAGTGTCCATTTTCTTAGTAATAACATTCAAATGTGATGATAATGCCCTATTAATAATCAGTTCGAATTCAGTAGAAGAAGTAGACATCTGAGAAACTGAGCCTTCAGGAGCTGGCAATATATCCACACCTGTTCCACAGCACTTGTCATACGATCCATTCTCCAGTATACCTGCTCGGCCAGCACATTTTTTGTGGAAGATAGAATTACATCCAGGGCAAAACACTGCATTACTGACCACATTCCTTGGACAACTTGTACACTTTTTACTGATTTGATTTTCCGTAGCCATGATCAGAGGATACAAAGTCAATTTTTGGTTATGTTCGACTTAACGCCAAAATACCAATTCTCAAAGACAGATTCAAAAGCAAAAACTACACTTAGTAATATAAATAAATAGTTCAGTACAGTAGTAAAAAAGTCACAAGACGGTCAATAAATAAAAGTTCAATATAAAAGCGAACCAGTCGGAGAAATTTGAGGTTATGTTGAGCTAGGGTATCGAACTAATAGTCCTCAGAATGTAATATTAAGAGAAAAAACCACATCCGATATCACAAACAGTTCAATAACACATCAGAAACAAGATATTCATAAAATCGATTATTAAAAAAACTTTCACATGACAAATAACAATAAAAACTTATAGGTAAAAAATTCAACACGTGTTTCTGTAACGGCCCTCTAGCTTAGTTTTCTTAGTTTTTTCTATTGAAAGTTTTTGACTTCGCCTCAAATTTCTTTAATTTCCCTTAAATTTATTTGTTCTTTTGTGATTTTGTTAATCACTTATTGATTGACTTTTAATAATTTCGTTAATTTTTATTTTATAATTTCTAATTTTTTTCAAAATAGGATTTATTTCGTATATTTTTCTGTATTTTGTCACAATTTATTAATTTTTATAATTTTTTAAAAACACTCTTCTTCCTTTTTTTATATTTTATGTCGATTTGATAGTATAATAAATTTCTTTTTATTTAATTTTTTATGTTTATAAAAGAAATTTATTTATTGTTTTTCTTTCCGTAATTTATAAAACAATTTTGTCAAAGTTTTTTCTCTTTAGTAAAATTTTTAAGTTTTTCATGTATGTTTTTATTTATTTTTTTAATCTGACAAAACATATCCGTAAAGACTTTAATTTTTTGAAAATATTTTCTTTTCATTCTTTCGTGATTTTAATTCTTGATTTTTCAAATTTTACTATTTTTCGTATATTATTACGCGGTTCTTCATTTAAAACCTAAACAATTTAGGCATTTTTTCTAAAACATTTCTAATTTTTAAGACATTTTATTATCAAATTTCTGAATTTTCCGCCTATTTTCTTAATTTTCTTAAATTGTTGATTTTTCAAATTTTTATTTAATTGTTGTAGACTTTTTCATAATCTTCTTACATTATTTATTCGTTTTTTAATTTTTCCATTTTAAAGTACATTATTCTCAATTTCTTTATTTTTGCGTTTATAATCATGTTATATTTTTTTTAATTTTATTGTTTTTTTCATAATTTCTTAGATTTTTTGAAAGTTTCTATGTTTTCATTTTTTATTAATTAAATGTTCTCACTTTTTTTTTATTTATTTAGGATTTATGACTTTTTTTGCAGTTTCTTTATTCTTTTCGTTGATTTTTCTTCATAGTGTTTCGAATGTTTTACATTTTTTAAATATTTTGTTTGTTTTTGTAGTTTTTTTTTGTTTTGTTTTTTGCAAAATTCAAAATGATTGTTCGCTAGACACCTTGTTATTAATAAGGATGGTCCAAAAATGTACCTACAGGAAGTTTTTTTTTATGTTACATTCTAATTCTAAGTTTAATAAAAATAAAAAATATTTAATTAAAAACAATTTTTTTTACTGGGGGAAATATTTAGAGCGCGCTTAAAACCAAGTAAAATTGATAAAAATGTTGAAACCTTGTCGAAATATTTAAAGATGTCGCCATTTTGAAGTTTTTTAATTTATTTATCATCAATGTTATTACAACAGTTTAAAGTTTGTAATTTATTTTCTTCAGTCATAACACAGTACTGACTGCGTATCTCGCTTTGAAGTGGAGTACGTTGATTGTTCATTATGGAATTGGGAAAGGAGTCGAGTCTAATTATTCTGAATTGCCAAAGTTGATAGAAGCTCAGGCAAATTTGAGCGCTGCTGCTGTAGCTTCTGGAGACGCTAAATTGACCAAAAAGGTGTTCACTCTTCTCGTAAATCAGTGGAATATTGTTAACAACATTGAGGAGAAGTACGTGGAAAATTTAAGCAATTTTGAGGCAAGCAATGGTGTTATTGTTCTTGCTAGTCTTCTCATGAAGTATTTAGTAGAGAATAAGCAGAATGAACTTGCAGAGAAATTAAAGGTGAGTTGAAGATGATTTAATTGTAAAAAAATATAAGATTATTAAATTAATAATTGTAGATTTAATTATGTCCAATTTAAAATAATTCGTTAAGATTACATTGATAATTAAAATTATATTTTAAATTTAGATCAAACGTAGCTGCCCCCCAATAAAAAGATAGATTAAATTTATAATTAGATTTTTTTTATAACTAAAACATTGTCATAGTCTTTTTTTGGAGATAACCAAGATAAGCATGTTATAGTAATTTTATTAATTCTGTTCCAAGACAACAAATATTACATTTTCGGTCAATGTGGCTATAAAAGGTGCTTACAAAAATTTGATTGGGTATTTTCAAAAATCCTTTTGTCAAAAATTGAATATTTATAAGTTTAATAAGCATATTAAATTTTATTAAAATCTGTTAAAACGTTTTCGAAATATCTTGTCGACAAAAAAGTTGTTGCACACACAAAAAAATTTTTTTAAAAATACTCAGTCAAATTGAATTTGAAAAACGAACCAATTGGTCTTTATAAAATAAACATTTTAATAAAATTTGTAAAAATAATCCTGATAAAGGATTTTTAATTCTTTTTTAATTTTCAATTTTTTTGATGGCAAAATTTGATAAATAACTTCGGATTTTTCAAAAATTAATCCCAAATTTGTTGCTGTTGTTGTGATGTCAAAAATAAAAGTTTTTAAATTATGTAGAATTTTGATTTATTGAATTTTTGATGAATTATAAAAGATTTGAGTAAATTTGAAAATAGAGTTCAAAATTATAGAAAAATTTAAGAATAATTTATTTTTTACATTTTAAAATTCTAAATATTCAGATTTTTTAATGAATCTATGATGTTGCCTGATAAAAAATCTAAATACGATTTTGATTCACTGGAATTTAAAATCAAATAAAATTTTGTAAAATCGGAATAAAGAATTCTTTTGAACATTTTGGAAAATTTTTCCCTAATATCTCCTATTTTTTACAAAAATCCATTTAAAGTCAGGGTATCTAGCGATTCGAGAAATTGCTATTAATTTAGTACATCAAGATAAAAACTGTGAATTTGTAAAAAGATTGTAAAACTTTTAAAGTGAATCGGAAATTTTTGAAAAATTGCAGGAATTTAAAGATAAATACAGAAAAATTAAATTAAAATTTTTTATTCTTGAGTAACCTGAAAAATGGAATTTATTTATTTATAAATACAAGATCCTAGGGAATTTAATATGGTTCAAAGTATGATCTAAAAATTATAAGTTCATATTTAATGAAATTTCTAATGTAATAATCATGTTTCGATTTCTTTGAAATTTTTAAAAACTATCAATTTTTCGAACAATTACATTTTTTCCTTATAATTTTTTTTTCTTTAAAACATGTTTTTAGTATTTTACATTTTGTTCTCTTCATTTTTACACAATTTCTTAACTCCTATCATTTTTTAAAGAGTTTTATTTTATTTTTTTTTGCTTCTAATTTCTTTTTAGTGTTATAGATTTCATTCTTTTCACGCAAATTACTTCTGTTTATTTTATATAATTGTGTTTTTATAAAGTTTCGAAAAATGTATTTTTTTTCTCATTGATTTTCTTATCTATTTTCATAATTTAAGTGGGCAGGGGAGTACAATTTTTTCTTCATTTATCTGATTGTTTTTACATTAGCTCGTTTTTGTTTATGAAAATTTATTCAATTTTTTTTACATTTTACAGAGCTGCCAGTGACTCACTTTTACTCACTTTTTTACTAAAATTTTCTACACCAGCTTCCATGTACTTTTGTTATTTTTTAATTATTTTCTTTAGATTTCAATTATTTTAACATGGGTTAATAACTTTCTTCAATATTTAAATCATTTATTTACGTAAATTTTTAAAATTTGTACATCAATTTTTAATTTATTTTTGTTATTTTTCAACTATTTTCTACATATTTAAATTATTTTCGACATTTTTCAATTATTTTCTTCAAACTTTGATTATTTTTTGCAATTATTCAATTATTGTCTAAAAATTTTAATTTTTACACCAGCTTTCAATTATTTATGTCATTCAATTAGTTTTTTTACATTTTGATTATTTCGTCTTAATGTTAATTATTGTATTCAAATTTTTAATTTTTTACACCAGTCTCTAATTATTTTTTTCCAAACTTTAATTATTTTAGTAACTTTTCAATTATTTCCTTGTAATTTCAATTAGTTTTAAAACTTTTCCAATATTTTCTTTAAATTTTCTTCAATTTTTTATTTTTTACTCACTTTTTTTACTTTAAAACTCACTATTTACTCACTTTTTTAAATGAAAAAATTACTTTTTTTAAATATTTTCATTCGGCAAGTCTGCTGGCAGCCCTGATTTTATCTATTTATTTGCAAATTTATTTACTCTTTGATAACATTTTTTAGACTTTTGAACAATATTTGTTTTTAAAATTGTTCTTCAAATGTATCTAATGTTTAAAAATGTTTTTTCTTTTATTTTGTTGAGTTATTTAGGCATTTTTTAAACATTTTCTGCATTTCGAGAATAATTTCCTAAATTTCATTTCTAAAGTAATTGTCATTTTTTGGTATTTATTTATTTACACAAAGTAACTTTTACTAATTTTTTTACATTTTCTTATTTTATTATTATTGTTTTTTATTTTGTAGTTTATTTTTCCCTATTTTAATATTTTTTAATACTTTCTGTCATATTTAGTTTGTTAAATTTTTTTTTTAAGGTCTCCATTTTTCAATCTATTGCTTTATTTTTATTTTATTTTATCTCGATAAATATTCATTAGATCCAATTTGCTAATAATCCGAACTTAAATTTATCCAATTTTCAATCTATTCAAATTTCAATCCATCGAAATTCACATTCTTTTTGAGAATTTTGTTTAGCTTTTATGAAATAAGAAAAAAATTAAGTTTTCATACTTATTATATTTAAAGATGTTTTTTATTCATTTCAAAATAAGTAGTCCCAAAATTCTGATTATGTATCTAATAATGTTAGAAAAAATACCGTAACTCTTTTAAAATTTGTTCTACAAAAGGTTTGTCACTGTTAGAGCGAGTTTTTTCCAACACTTTTTGCTCAAGATTACACGACATTTAATGATCAGATTGATCCAAACCCAAACAAAATTTTTATAACATGCCAGCATTTTAAAAATTAATGCGAAGAAAAGTACCAATGTGAATTGAAGATTCAAAAATATAATATTTGTTAACGTATATGTAAATCCTTACCCTTAACGTCCAGCGTTAAAAAATTCACACTTTTAGGCACAAAAAATTGTATAAACTAAATGAAACCAAAGTTTTTATTGCATTTTCTCAATAAAGTAATCGATGCCGAGAACTTAAAAACAAATTTTAAGAACAAAAGTTTTGAGACTCTACATGGTCGCCTAACCATTAAAAATATAATTGACGAGCTAGATCCAATAAAAGGCTGCGTGTGATTTTTGAAGTCCCCTGGTTCAGCAAAACACTTGCTGAACCCAGGGACAACAAAAATCATGCATATGCCACTCAATTTCCAAACTCTCTTTTTTTTAAGAACGTCACTCTCGACGCCTTCATAAAAGTTACCATCAGCTGCAAAAAGAAGCCAGAACTCTACGTAGTCGATTCAGCCGCTCCATTTTTGCACCGAATATCTCATGATGATTTTAAAAACCAATTACTACCAGCACTCCAAAAAGCAATGCTGCGAAACCCGGAAATAATAATCGAATCCGTCGGGCATATTCTAACCGGCTTAAGTCTAGATCTTAGCCGCTACAGTCAAGACATAAGCAAAGGATTATTTGCGAATCTTCATTCAAAAGAAGACCTTGTTCGAGAAGAAGCAGCAGACGCTTGTCGTCGACTCGCTCTTCAGTGTTCAGACTCTTCGGCAGTTGAGGGTCTTCTCTCTTCTGTTTTTTCTGTTTTTCACGGGTCCGAGGGCAAACTCACGGTCATTACGCATAAGATTTCTGTTCTTCAAGGAGCTGGAAATCTAAGCTACAACTCTGTCAGTGGAAGTAGTGTGCAAAAGTTGGCAGCTACTGCTTGCGGACACTTTATCGAAGTGCTCAAGACCGAGGTTCATGAGAAAACTCTGATTCACGGAATTGACATGATGTCCCTCTGGTCCAATAAATTTGTCAATGAAATCCCGAAGAGTCTAATAGATATCTTTAAATCCGGCATGGCCGCGAAAACATCCACAGCTGGTGTTCGAACTGCGTATATTAAATTATTTTTCAATTCTCCGATTGCTGCGCAGTCTTCGGTCATAGCTCCCATTTTAACTCAAGCAATCAGTCGTGCTTCACAACAAAGCGCGCAACCTACTGCTGTTATTGAAGGCGTGGTGGCTTCCTATCTTCTTTTGAAACTCATCCAAGCTGGACAAGTTGAAAACGATAAGCAGAGCGTTCTTTGGACTGCGATTGACGATCAGATCTTCTTCTCGGACAAGTTTCTTTCAACCTGTAACGACGAAATACTCTTCTATCTAATGCAACTCTGCGAGAAACTAGTTGACGAATTTTCAGACAGATTAAACGAGAAAGCCTTAGTGGGCATCCACCGAGCCATTGTTGCTTGTCTTATTGCTCCAAAGTCTTCGACTCGCAGGCGCTGTGCACCTCTGGTCAAAAAAATCTTAACTGGTTTAAGCACTTACGAAACTGTCCAGTCACTTCTCGTGGAATTTAACAAAATTCTGGAAACTGCAAAGATTAAGGGAGATTCGGAGACGGAGAGCAAAGAAGATGCACCTGGAGAAATCAGTGGAAGGGCTCTTGCTGATGGATTACTTGCCATTTGTTCGGGCTCGTTTTTATTTGAACCACCAGCATTGCATCTAATTAAGGATTCATTAATTCCAGCCCATCATCCTGCGATTCTAAAAGCAGCTCCAAATCTATGGTTTAAAATAGTCAAGAACTTTAATCTCACAGTGGAAAACTTCTTCAAATGCTTTGGCAGTGAGATTAAGAAGATGTTTGTGTTTGATTATAAACCGACGCCTAGTTACGAGAACGCACTCGCAAAAATAGTATCTATAGCTCCAGACATGATCCTCACAACACTTGTGCCATCAATTGTCAGCAAGCTGGACGATCCGGAAATTCTGAGAATTACCAAGGATGAGTATTTTACGTATTTGACCCCAGAGGGTGAACTGTACGACAAAAGCGTTTTGCCTGGAAATGATGACGATATTCTCAGTTCAATGAACATGAAGAGGGAGAGTAAAGTTTATTCGTTCAAAGAGCAGCAGGAAGAGCTCCAGCTGCGGAGGGAGTTGTACGAAAAACGGAAGAAAGAAGGAAAAATAAAAGAGCCGAAACTTACTCCTAAACAGGAAGAAGCTTTGAAAGTACAAACCGCTAAAGAAAACGCGATTAGGAAACGACTATCTGTCCTTAACGCAAAGATCGTTGACGTTGTTTCATTGATGAATGGTCTGGTGCGTGGTAATAAAACGGAGTTGTCGTTTTATTTGAAAGATCTGCTTCCCGCAGTTTTGAGAAATCTAGTTTCTCCGTTAGCGGCACCTACGATGTCGGAGGTTTTTATTCTTATGAAGAAGACAGTGATAATTTCCAACGATTTGATTCTCGGGGATTTGGTTGCCCACGTGACCCTTCGCCAGTTTCAGCCCCAGTGCGATTTAGACCCGGCATGGGAGGAGGAGGAGCTAGAGAAATCAGTAAAGAGAACGTTAAATTGTATTCATCATCATATTGTAAAGCAGAAGCAACTCTTCTCTGCTCCAGCGTTCTGTTGCGTCTTTCCATTCATTAATAAAACTCTCTTGTCGCATAAAGATGACGGCATGATCACCCAAGGATTGCAAATTATTCAGGACCAAGCGAAACAACGGGGCGATTCAACGAATCCGAAAGATTTAAGACATCCGCGACTATTGCCAAGGAAACAAATGTTCGATTTGCTCATTGAGTTAATGAGCTCGACGACTGGAAGAATACAA
Source organism: Ganaspis brasiliensis (assembly GCA_037103525.1). NCBI lineage: Eukaryota > Metazoa > Arthropoda > Insecta > Hymenoptera > Figitidae > Ganaspis > Ganaspis brasiliensis. Next base: position 235,254 of record JAZKLR010000651.1, read on the forward strand.
ACTCATGCCGTTGCTACACTTCTCGACATTGCGCAATCGGGAAGTGGGGTAGATGGCGCTGCTCTGGCCACGAGCGAAGAGGTCGAATCGCTAACAGGAGCACTTCAAAATTCCTTGCCCGCTGTAAGAGACGCTGCTCTTCGAGGTCTTCTTGTTATTCACAGAGCCTTTTCTCACAACACAGAAGATTATCCGGAATTTCTCCGTCTCACGAGACGAATTTGGGTCGCTAAATCCGACATCTGCGAGGAAAATAAAGACCTTGCTAATGAACTCTGGGAAAAGGCGGGTCTTAAGGCAAACAGTGATGTTCTTTGTAACGATCTTATTCAAGACGTCGCGCATCCAGTCGAACCCATACAACAAGCAGCAGCATGCGCTCTTGCAGAATTACTAACTCGAGACCCTCATCTCATGCCAGATATTCTCGATAAATTACTCCAGCTTTATCAAGAGAAACTAACAATGATCCCACCGAAACTAAACGATTTCGGTCGAGTTGTCGAACAGCCTATCGATACCTGGGGTCCTCGAAGAGGTGTTGGTCTCGCCCTCGCACAACTCGCGCCACTTTTAACCCCTGAAACAATCCACCGACTTGTACAATTCTTTGTCTCGACTGGTTTAGGAGACAGGAATGCCACAGTTCGAAATGAAATGCTAACGGCAGCTGTCGCCGCTGTAGATCTGCACGGAAAGGCCAACATCACCTCCCTGCTGCCAGTTTTTGAAGACTTTATGGACAAGGCACCGAAGATCGGTAGTTTTGACTCGATCAAACAATCTGTCGTTATCCTCATGGGATCTCTTGCCCGGCATTTAGAGAAGGACGATGCCAGAATTAAACCCATTGTTATGAGACTGATCGCGGCTCTTTCAACGCCATCTCAACAGGTGCAGGAGGCAGTGGCTAATTGTCTTCCTCACTTGGTTCCATCTATCAAGGAAGACGCGCCCAAGATTGTGGACAAGCTTATGGACCAACTTCTCAAGTCTGATAAATACGGAGAGCGGAAAGGCGCCGCTTACGGATTGGCGGGAATTATCAAAGGGATGGGAATCCTTGCCTTGAAACAATTGGACATAATGACCACTTTAACGAACGCGATTCAGGATAAGAAAAACTACAGACATAGAGAAGGTGCGCTCTTTGCTTTCGAGATGCTTTGTATGATGCTCGGCAGGCTTTTTGAGCCGTACATTGTCCACGTTCTGCCGCACTTGCTTCTCTGCTTCGGAGACTCCAGTCAGTACGTAAGAGCAGCTACGGACGACACGGCGAGAATTGTTATGAGTAAACTATCGGCTCACGGAGTAAAGCTGGTGTTGCCGAGTTTACTTGCCGCTTTGGAGGAAGACTCTTGGAGAACAAAGACGGGATCGGTGGAGTTACTCGGAGCAATGGCGTACTGTGCTCCGAAACAACTGAGCAGTTGCTTACCTAGCATCGTTCCCAAATTAATCGAGGTCCTGAGCGACTCTCACACAAAGGTCCAAGAAGCCGGAGCAGAAGCGCTGAAAGTGATAGGCAGTGTCATCAGAAATCCCGAAATTCAAGCAATTGTCCCGGTTTTGTTGAAAGCTCTTCAGGATCCTTCCAGGAAGACAGCTACTTGTCTACAGACTCTTCTTGACACGCAATTTGTCCATTTCATAGACGCGCCTTCATTGGCGCTAATTATGCCCGTCGTTCAGAGAGCCTTTATGGATCGTTCCACAGAGACGAGGAAGATGGCGGCTCAGATTATCGGCAATATGTACTCACTCACGGATCAAAAGGACTTGACTCCTTATCTACCGACAATTATTCCTGGACTAAAGACAAGTTTGCTCGATCCCGTTCCTGAAGTTCGGAGCGTTTCTGCTAGAGCGTTGGGGGCAATGGTCCGAGGAATGGGAGAATCTAGCTTTGAGGATCTTTTGCCCTGGTTGATGCAAACTTTGACTTCAGAAACGAGCAGCGTTGACAGATCCGGAGCTGCGCAAGGCTTGTCGGAAGTGGTTAGAGGATTGGGAGTGGAGAAGCTTCACAAACTCATGCCTGAGATTATCAGTACCGCTGAGCGAACGGACATCGCTCCACATGTCAAAGACGGATATATTATGATGTTCATCTATATGCCCTCAGCTTTCACATCCGAATTCACACCCTACATTGGTCAGATCATTAATCCCATCCTGAAGGCGTTGGCTGATGAGAACGAATACGTGAGAGAAACCGCTTTAAAAGCTGGACAGAGGATTGTGACGCTTTATGCCGACTCTGCGATTATGTTACTTTTGCCGGAGCTGGAAAAGGGACTGTTTGATGATAATTGGCGTATTAGGTATTCTTCGGTGCAGTTGCTCGGAGATTTACTCTACAGAATATCCGGAGTGTCGGGTAAAATGTCCACGGAAACTGCGAGCGAAGACGACAACTTTGGAACTGAACAGTCTCATATGGCGATTATTAAGGCCCTCGGGGCGGAAAGGAGGAATAGAGTTTTGGCTGGACTCTATATGGGTAGATCCGACGTTGCCTTGATGGTTAGACAGGCGGCACTTCACGTTTGGAAAGTGGTGGTTACCAACACTCCTAAAACTTTGAGGGAGATTCTGCCGACATTGTTTAGTTTATTATTGGGATGCTTAGCGAGCACTAGCTTCGACAAGAGACAAGTAGCTGCCAGGACATTAGGCGATCTTGTCAGGAAATTGGGAGAGCGAGTTTTGCCGGAGATTATTCCGATTTTGGAGAGAGGATTGCAAAGTGAACAAGCGGATCAGAGGCAAGGAGTTTGCATCGGACTTTCGGAAATTATGGCTAGTACTAGCAAGGATATGGTGCTCACGTTTGTTAACAGTTTGGTGCCTACAGTTAGGTTAGTAATATTTTACTTTCTTGGAGGCTCGTTACATCGTCTACCTTAAGATACGCAACTTTCGAAAAAGCTTATGATAAGCTAGCTTATGTTATTGCGTCTGCGCAGAAGTTCGTCTCCATGACAACAACTAAATTCTGTGCGGACGCCGACATAAGGAAAGAGTGTAACATAAGGTGCTTTTCCGAAATTTCCGTATCATAATGTAGACAGTGTAACGAGCCGTTTATAAACCTCTTTTTGAAAATTTGAACGAAGAGGTTTGCAAATTACGTGAGGTTAATTTTGAACATTTTAAGACCTCTTTCCCCTATGTAAGTTTGAGTAAGATTTCGTCCACCCTGTTCCCTTTTCTTACGTAACGTTTGACAATCTCAATGCTACCTTCGAATCACTAAAAATTCGTGAAGAAATTGTTAGAGGACGTTCATACATGACGTAAGATGTTTAGGGTGGGGGGTCTTGAAAGTCTTACGAAATATTACAGAAGGGAAGGAGATGATTTATCTAAATCTTAAGTAATATAAGTCACAAAATATTCTTGATTGGTTAAAATAACAGTTCTGTCAACAAAATAATAAATAACATGCAGAAACCACTAATTTCTCAAATAACTGCATAGTGTATGCCATGCAATTCTTGTGTTACAGTCTATGATATAGTCAGCCTTTTTTTAACAATTTCTTCCACATATTTGTCCCTATATGGGGCATTTGGTTTTAGACGCCGACCCATGACAATGCTGTGTTTACCTTTTAAATATTAAATAAATTTTGAAGTGTAGGTAAGGTAAGGGTCTAGAATGGCGAAAGTTGACTCAAGTAGTACAGGCGGGAAAATGTCGGCGTTACGAAATTTTATAGGCGAAACAGGAAGGGGAAAGGGTGGGAAAATTATGAAGTGTGAGGACTACATCGACTTACTCGAGTTAGTCAAGATGTTGGTTAAAAGTTTCGATAAAAAATGAATAGAGGTGTGGGACAAAATAGAGATTGTTAGGGATATAGAAGAAAAAAATGATGGGCAGACTGATGTAATAAAAGGGGATATAGGCGGGACTTAAAGGAAGTTAGAAAAGTGGGGGGAAAATTAGAAAATGAAAAAAGAAAATATGTGGAAGAGAATGAACAGGTTAGAGAAAGAAATATCGAATTGTAGTGAGGAAGATGAGAATGAAAAGGGTGGATTGAAGGCTATAGATATAGGGTGGGGGGAGGAAGTAGAGAGAAGAATGTAAAAGTAAGAGACGATAATCTGGAAAGGAAAATGAAAGAGTTAGCGAGTCAGGTTGAGCTTCTTAAGAAGGAAAGAAGAAAGAGGATCATCGTTATTAGTAGAAAGAAGGGTACGAAAGTAGGGTATGGGGAAGGCAAAGAGGAAGTAGAAAGATGGCTATCAGGAATTGGTGCGAAGGTAAAAATTAAAAAAGTTCAGGAAATTAGAGGAATAGATCAGGATAGGATCAAAATTGTGGATAGTAGAGTTGGAAGATAAGGAGGACAAATATGAAGTAATGATATATGTCTGGGTGGATGGAATAAGATGGAAAGTGAGAGAAGAGACAGGAAAGGTTACAAAAGTATGATTACGTATAGGTAAGGAGTGCATGGGTATATTAATAAATTGAGGAAAGTGTGGAGGTGAATAACGAAAGAGGAATAAATGGAGAAGTGAAAAAAGAGAGGATAGTGAGTGATAGTGTAAAGAGTGAATGTAAAAGAGAGAATAGTAAAATGTAAGTGGGTGGTCGATAAAAAGGATGAAGCCAGATTTGGCAAAAGGAACGATAAATGGAAGCCTAGACACTTGGTGGATAAATGGTTTAAATAGGTTAAGATGGAGTTTAGATTTAAGTAGATAAAAATTGTAAATAGGTAGTTATAAGGAAGTTATTATAAGCTGCTGTCGAAGCCAAAAAATAATAGTTACCAATGGATCACGGATCTTGCCTGCCTATACGCTATCCAGTTATTATAGAGACCAGTGGCGGAAGCAAAGATTTTTCTTATTTTAATTTTCTACTTTTAGGAAAGCTTTGTGTGATCCACTTCCTGAAGTTCGACAAGCAGCGGCTAGAACTTTTGACAGTTTGCACACAACCGTCGGTGTTCGAGCTTTGGATGACATTCTGCCAGCTATGTTAGTCCAGTTAAACTCACCTGACCAAACGGAGGCAGAAAATACTCTAGACGGATTGAGACAAGTGATGGCAATCAAGTCCCGAGTTGTTCTTCCCTACCTTGTTCCTCAACTAACCTCCCAACCTGTCAATACTAAAGCCTTGTCCATTTTGGTGAGTGTGGCAGGTGAGGCTCTCACGAGATTCCTCCATAAGATTCTTCCCGCTCTTTTGACCGCTTTATCCAGCTCTCAAGGAACAGCCAACGAAATGCAAGAATTGGAATACTGCCAGGCTGTTATTCTCTCGGTTACGGATGAAACTGGAGTCAGAACTGTGATGGATCAATTAATGGACGCTACTAAATCAAAGGAAACTCCAATTAGGCGCAGTGCCGCAACGCTTTTGTGCGCGTTCTGTCGAGATACGAGAGCCGATTATAGTCAATATGTTCCCCAACTTCTCAGGGGACTTATTCATCTATTCACCGACGATGACAAGGATGTGTTGCAGATGAGCTGGGAAGCCCTCACTGCTGTCATCAAGGTAAGGTTTATTTATATATTCAAAAGAAGAAAGATTTGCAAAATTACTCACTTCTATCGTTATTCGTGGAGCTTTAAAAATAGTACACACCAAACACAGACTTTCTTCAAAAGACTAAGATCCACCTTTTTGATCTTCAGACAAAATGAGCTGGCAAATTATTATAGTTAATGATAATATAGTTCAGAATAATAATAATTGAAACCATGTGAAATTTGTGTAGACGGTTCCGGCTCACGAACAAATTAATTACGTGCAAGATATAAGACAAGCCGTTCGCTTCGCAGCTTCTGATCTAAAGGGTCAAGACCTCCTGCCAGGATTCTGTCTTCCGAAGGGAATCACCCCGATTTTGCCGATATTTAGGGAAGCGATTCTGAATGGCGCCCCCGAGGTAAAAGAACAAGCAGCACAGGGACTTGGAGAGGTTATAAAACTCACTAGCGCCACGGCTTTGCAACCAAGTGTCGTGCACATTACGGGTCCACTTATTCGAATTTTGGGTGACCGTTTCAACTGGAGTGTGAAGGCTGCGGTGCTGGAAACTCTTGCCATACTGTTAGGAAAGGTAGGTTGTTAAAAATACCTAGTAACCTAATGGGTTTTATATGAAATTGTATCTTTCAGGTAGGAGTAATGTTGAAGCAGTTCTTGCCCCAGTTACAAACAACCTTCTTGAAAGCATTAAACGACAGCAACAGACAAGTGAGGCTGAAAGCCGCCTACGCTCTCAGTAATCTCATCGTCATCCACACCCGAACCGATCCTTTATTTGCCGAATTACACACTGGAATCAAAACCGCAGACGATCCTTCAATTAGGTAATTTTGCCTATAAACTTTTGCTTTGCTTAAAAGAAAGCTTGCTTAATTTACTTTGAGGCTGGTCAATTATTACATGGTCTACCTTATGATACGAAAATTTTGAAAAAGCACTTTATAGTATGCTTCTTCCTTATGTCGGCGTCTGCGCAGAAGTTTGTTGTCATGGCGACGAACTTCTGCGCAGACGCAGTAACATAAGCCAGCTTATAATAAGGCGCTTTCTCAAAAGTTGCGTATCTTAAGGTAGATTGTGTAACCAGTTTCCTGAATTGATTTGGACTTTTTTTTTAGAGAAACGATGTTGCAAGCTTTGCGTGGAGTGATCACACCAGCTGGAGACAAAATGACAGAACCTTTGAAGAAGCAGGTTTTCGTTACTTTAACCGGAATGCTGGGACATCCGGAAGACGTGACAAGAAGCGCAGTTGCCGGCTGTTATGGAGCTCTTCTAAGATGGCTTAATCCAGAGCAACAAGCGTCTGCGATGAATGATAACTTATTGTGTAAGAATCTTTTATTTATTTATTTATTTAAGGTTTCATCTCCGCAGTCACTAAGGACCATTATACCTCACTGCACAAGGCGTTAATTTTTCTTTTCCAATAACGTACTACAGGATAATTGGAAAAAATATTTAGTTTTTTTAATTTAAAAATGTAATTCTATATGTAATTAAATAATTTTTAATTTCTTTGTCCTAAATGGCTGAATGATAAAAACAGGCTTCACAGACCGTCCCCTATTTCCCATAAATGTCCCCTATTTTGCGATTGGTCCCTAAAAATCCCCTATTTAGAAAATTTTAACTATTTTTCCCCTATTTTTCACGAAAGTATATTTAAAGTCAAGGTATTTAGAGATTTTTAATTATTTTCAATTTTCAACTATTTCTATCACTTTTAAATTATTTTCTCCAATTTTTCATTTATTAAATTATATTTCAATAGATTTTTTGAATTTTCAATCCTTTATCTCTGATTCCAATTCTTTTTTTCAATTTACAATTATGTTTGTCATTCTTTCTTAATTTTTTCCTACTATTCATACTTATTTGTATTACATTATTTTTTGACTAATTTCATAAACTGTCAGTTATTTTTTTCAAATTAAAATTATTTTATTCAATTTAAATTATTTTTTTCTACTTATTAAATATTTTCATTATTTTTCAATTAATTTACAAAACTTGCAATTATTTTTTACATTCTAATTTTTTTCATTATTTTTTCATTGTGTTTATCATTTTTCAGTTATTTTATTAAATTTCAAAAATGTTTTGTAATTTTATCACTTATTTTTCATAAATTTTATTTATTTTCTTTAATTTTCAATTATTTCTATAATTTTGAAAATATTTTCTTCTATTTTTAGTTTTGAAAAGTATTTTTTCATACACTTTCTACATTTTTTATTTATTTATCTCAAATTTCAGTCATTTGTATTATTTTTCAAATATTTCCATCATTTTTAAATTTATTTCTTTTATTTTTCAATTTTTTTCTCCAAATTATAAATTTTTCAATTATTTTTGAAATGATTTACTAAACCTTTAATTATTTATTTCAAATTTCAATTAATTAAAAAAATTGTTAATAAATTTTAAAATTTTTCAATTATTTTTTTTCAAATTTACAATTACTTTCGGTATTTTGTAATTTATTTACGAAATATTTAATTATTTATCTCAAATTTTAATTATTTTTAAAAATTTATCATTATTTTTGCCATTTTTTAATTATTCTTCTCAATTCTCGATTGCTTTCTTTAATTCTGAAATATTTTCTAAATTTTAAATTACTGTCTTCAATTTCCAATTATTTCTATAATTTTGCAATTTTTTTCTCCAAATTATAATTTTTAAAATTATTTTTTAACTGATTTACTAAAACTTTAATAATTTATTTCAAATGTCAATTAATTAACACATTTTTAATGAATTTTAGAATTTTTAAATTATTTTTTTCAAATTTACAATTAGTTTCGGTATTTTATAAATTATTTCCTAAATTTTAAATTATTTTTAAAAATTTATTATTATTTTTGCTATTTTTCAATTATTCCTTTAATTTGATATAAATTTTGTAATTTTTTTAAATTCTTCTCAAATCTCGATTGTTTTATTTAATTTTCAAATATTTTCCTAATTTTAAATTACTGTCTTCAATTTTCAATTATTTCTATAATTTTGAAAATTTTTTGTCTTCAATTTTTAATTTTTAAAATTATTTTCAGTTTGATTCATTTATAATCTTTATTTATTCATCTTAAATTTCAATTCTTTGTTTTCAATGTTTAATTTGTTTTATAACCTCCTCATTGATTTATTCGATTTTAAATTACCTTAATCATTTTTTAATTATTTTTCTCAATTCTCGATTATTTTCATCAATTTTCAATCATTTTCTCAATTTTCAGTTGTTTCTATAATTTTGCAATTATAGAAATAATTTTTAATTTTTTAAATTATTTTTAAATTGATTTATTAAACCTTTAATTATTTATCTCAAATTTAAACTCTTTATTTTGATTTTGATTAGTTTTATAATCTTTTTTAATTGATTTTTTTTCCAATTTTTAATTCTGTTTATTATTTTTTAATTAATTACTTATATTTTCCATTTTTTAAAATTTACCATTATATTCTTATCTTTTTTTAATTATTTCTGAAGTTCACCTTTTTTTTTTTTTATTAATTTGAAAATTCTGTAATTATTTTGTTATCCTACAACTTGTTATTTTGTCCTACCCAAATAAAATCGAGGTTCTACTGTATATAATTAATTTATCTTTATTTATAAAGTTTTTAAAGTAGGTACCCTAAAAGTTCCCTATTTTTGTATATTATGTTCCCTATTTCCCCTAAAATATTCTTTATTATCACTGTGAAGCCTGTAAAAAGCTTGTCCGGTGATAATATATTATGCTGACAGTATATTCAATAAGAATTATTGAAATAAAATATTAAGAATTACTTTTATTAAAAATGACAGAAAAAATGACATAAGTCGTTACTTTCCTAACATCAATTTTTATAACCATATTTTCCTAACCTCTAATTTAGAGGTTATGAATATATATTTGTCTAATATAATGTTGACAAACTTGACAAACTTAGATACTGATATTTTGCGCAAACCTAAATATATAAGACGATTTAAGTATGCCTTATTTTAAGCTACTTACTTTATGCCAGATGGTATAAATAAAATAAAAAATTTTCTCTATGATTGGTTTAAAGCTATCTACCTAATTTCTGAATAAAATGAGCCCAGTATAATGTCATTTTGTCAATTTTTAAAACATATGAGACGCGATATACAGAAAGGGACCTAAGAAGGAAAAAATGTTAAGTTATGTTTTTGATCTTTGGAATGAAAATACACAAATAGAATCAACTCTCTATACCAACCATTGATATTTGAGTCTTCATTCCATCCAAAATATTCAATAAAAACTGTTTTTGATTTGATATAATTAAAAATGAACTTTTAATCAAGATAAAACTATCACTGAACATAACCTACAATTTTTTTTCTTAGATCCAATGTGGCGGACATGAATTTTTCCATTTATGACAATTTTTATAAAGCTGAGTATAAAGAGGTTTCTAGGTTAACTTTTTACGAATCTGATGTTATTTTTTAGAAATTCAAAATAACGGATTCAATATGGCGGACGTGAATTTTAAAATTTATGACAATTTTTATAAAACTCGGTATAAAAGAGGCTTTTGAGGTCGCGGAATTCAAATCTGACCCAAAAAAAATCAAAATTCAAAATGTCGAATCTAATAAGGCGGACATAAATTTGTTAATTTATGTCAGTTTTTACAAATGTCGTTGTAAATGTTTTTCTTTATACAACATAATAGCAGATTTGTAATTAACCAATTTGTATATTCTCTGATTCTACGTTGCATAATTAAATTTTTTTTCAGTAATATGTCCGCCATTTTGAATTCTTATAACATAACATCGGATTCGTTTTCAGCGACCCCAAAAACACATTAAAGATATGTTGGCTTTGTTAAAAAATTTCTGCAGGAAAAAATCGTGCTTGAAAGGGTTTATTGTTTCAATTTTTTTGGAATATTGTAAGTAATTTTATTTTACAGGTAATGATGTGAATGCTGACTGGATGCTGCGACACGGACGTTCAGCGGCCCTTTTCGTAGCACTGAAAGAATCGCCGGCTACAGTTTACACGGAAAAAGACAAAGAACGAGTGTGCAAAGTTATTCTTTCCTATTTGTCAGCAGACAGGACTCAAATCGCCATGAATGGAGTTCGAGCTTGTGGCTATCTCTTCCAATTTCTAATGCTGGAAGGTCTACCAATTCCGCCACAAATTATGACTCCATTTGTCAGGGTAAGTTTTGAGATTTAAAATTCAGAGAATTTTTAATGAAGATATAGAAACAATAAATAATAATCGTTCTGTTTTTTTTTTTATTTCAGTCGATGAATAATAACAGCAATGATGTCAAACAATTACTTGCGAGGGTGTGCATTCATCTGGCGCGAAATGTATCGTCTGATAAAATGTCTCCTGAATTATTGAAAGCTCTGCTTCCCATGTTAGTTAACGGCACAAAGGAGAAGAACGGCTATGTTAAGGCGAACAGTGAATTAGCCCTAATCGCTGTTTTAAGGCTGAAACAAGGCGATGAAGAGCATCAGGTAAGGAATTTTTTTCAACAAGAATTAAATAAAAATTTGTGGAAAAAATGTGAGCTTGGTCGGAACTGAAAATCAATTTTTTATCCAAAATGTTGTTTTTTAAAGAATTATAAACTATTTCAGATTTCTTTTTAATTTTTTGTATTTTTTTGTTCCGTTGAATTTTTTTTTTCATGGAGTTATAAAGATTTTAATTTTTAAAGTCGGAACTCTCGTTTATTTAAAATTTAAAAAGAAAAATTGTATAAGTTTAATAACTTTTTAAGTAATTACGATATTTTATTCTTTTTTTTTACAGCCTGAAAGAGTTTTTAGTGTTCTTTAAGAATCCATGGAAAAATTTTTAAAATTTTCTAAAATAACAAAATGGCGGCCATTTTAGTAAAAAAAAAATTTGAATTAAAATTACTCAAAAACCCCACCGTTTTTTTAGTTAAATTTTTTTTTTGTAAAATGTCTTACTTAATTGTAAAGATTTATAAACTATTTTTCTAATTTTTAAAGTACTTTTGTCAATTTTAAAGTATTTTTGTCAATTATTTTCTTTAGTCTTTAATTTATTGTTATGTATATTTAAATTTATTACACTAACTTTTATTTATTTTTGTCATTTTTAAAATTATATTCTAAAAATTTCAATTTATGTTTTTCAGTCTTTAAATTATTACCAGGATTATTTAAATTTTCTACACAAGTTTCAATTTACTTTTGTTTTTTTTTAAATTATTTTCTTCATATTTCTATCATTTTTCCCATTTTATAATTATTTTCTACAAATTTCAATTTTTTTTATTGTCATGAATCATTAAATTTTTTACAACAGTTTTAAATTACACATCCCCACAATAAGAAAAGAAAACTTTTGGATTAGACACTACACGAGTGTATTCCTACGTAATTTCAAAAAATTTCTCAAAAACCCGAAAAAATCCAAAACAACATTTTTTTCCGGGACAATATGCTATTGCATTCCTACGTATTTTTCTCCGCTGAATCCGAATCCGAAATCAGAATAACTAGATTCTCTAAAATTTTTGAGATAATTTAAAAAAACTGCTTTAAAAAACACGAAAAATCGTTTTTCTGAGATTATCTAAAAAAAAGTTAGCTATTCTGATCATTTTGACTTCTGATTCGGATTCATCAGAAAAAAATATGTAGGAATACATAAGCGTAGTGTCCCGGAAAAAAGAAAACAAAATTGTTGGCTTTGATTTGTGTTTTTAAACTTTTTTTTGAGATTATCTTCAAACTTTAATTACTTTCTTCATAAACATTTTATCTTACATTTTTTAATTATTTTCTTAAAATTTCAATCATTTTCTTCAAACTTCAATTAATTTCTTCAACTTTTAATTATTTCTTCAATCTTTTTATTATTGTCATGAATATACATTCACTTTTGAATTACCTATATCGTTAATTTTTCAATTATTTTATATAATTTTGCAATTCATGTATTAAATTTTTTATTTTTTACAACACTTTGAATTATATTTCTCATTTTTCATTGATTTTTTTTCCAAATTTCAGTTATTTTTGTAATTTTTCAACTGTTTTGTACATATATAAATTTTGTTTGACATGTTTTAATTATTTTCTTCAACTTTTAAGTATTTTCTTAAAACTTTTATAATTTTTTTCAATTTGTCAACTAGTGTCTAAAAAGTTTAAGTTTTACACCAGTTTTCCATTATTTATGTCAATATTCAATTTATTAGTTTCATAACATTTTAATTATTTCGTCAATATCTCAATTACTGTACTCAAAAATTTAATTTTTTACACTAGTCTTAAATTTTTTTTTCAAATTTTAATTATTTTTGTCATTCTTCAATTATTTTCTTGTAACTAAAATTATTTTTGAAACTTTTCAATAAATTATTTTCTTCAAATTTTAATTATTTCGTTATTTTTGCCACTTTTGAATTATTTTCTTCAAATTTGAATGGCTCTCATTGCTGGCGGGCCCCAAATTAATATCAGTAACATCAAACTTATTATTGCTATTTGCTATTTACTCACTTTTTTCACCAAAAATTCAAAATAAAGTCTCGTCTTTTTTTAATTACTTTTTTTCAATTTTCAAGTATTTTCTGTAAATTTCAATTCGATTCTTCAATTTTTAATTGCTTTCTTCAATTTTTAATTACTTTTTTCAATTTTAATTACTTTTTTCGATTTTAATTATTTCTTTCGATTTTCAATCCAGTTGTTAAATGTGCTAACAACAATTATTGTTCAAAATTTTAAAATTATTTCCTTCAATTATCAATTATTTTCTTCAATTGTCAATTAATACATTTTTTTTAATTATTATCTTAAAATTTTATAAAATTATTCTTTTATTTTTAAAATTATTTTGTTCGGTTGTGTATTAATCTAGCCATTTTTTGAATTTTGTTATCAATTGTCAATTATTTTTTCAAATTTTAATTTAATTCTTAAATTTTCAATTTATTTCCCAACTTTTTATTATTTTCTTCAATTTCAATTATTTTTTTCCATTTTTAATCCAATTGTTCAATTTGCAATAATTTCCAATGTTTATTCCTATATTTTTTCAACTATTTTGTTTAAATTTAATATTTATTGTTTAATTTTTTAAACTATTTTTTTTTATTTATGTAATTTTGTAGCCACTTTTCGAAATGTTTTTTTCAACTGTCAATTATTTTTGTCATTCTTCAGATATATTCTTCAATTTCGTAATTTTCATTATTTGAACTTGCAAAAATTTATTGTTTTAAATGACCAACAACAATGCAAAGTTTGTTGTTGTCAATGTCGCTAGTGGAATTATATATTACGTAATTCTTTTTAAAAGTTTAAGATAAATTATTGTCCAAAAATGTAGATTTTAATATTTTGTGAATGTGTAAAATTTAAATTTAAGGATGTTCAACCCATTGACATAACCTCAAACTAGAAAATGGTTTTCCACATTAAATAAAAATATTATTAAAATTCCAGTTGTTTAATTAGCAATTATTTTTAACAATTATTTCTATAATTTTCTTAATTTTTCAATTTTCAATTATTTTTTAATTAAATATTTATAGTTTGATTTTTTAAATTATTTTTTCCAGTTGTGTATTAATCTAGCTATTTTTTTAATTTTGCTTTCCAATTATTTTCGTTATTTTTCAGAAATTATCTTTAATTTTGCTATTATTCGTGTTCTTTTTCAATTATTTTCTTCTATTTATTAATTATTTTCTTTAATTTTTGGTTATTTCTTACAATATTTAAAATGTTTATTTATTCTCTTAAAATTTTAGAATTATTTTTCAACGCTTTCAACTATTTTTTTCAGTTGTGCATAATTTTAGTCATTTTTCAATTCTTTTCGATTTTTAATCCAGTTTTCCGCTATTTTCAATTATTTCCTACAATTCTTTCAATTTTCAATTATTACATTATGATTTTATAATTATTCTTTGATTTTTTAAATTATTATGCTCGGTTGTGTATTAATCTAGCCATTTTTCGAATTTTGTTTTCAATTGTCAATTATTTTCGTCATTTTTCAGAATTTTTTTTGAATTTTGCTATTCTTGTTATTTTTTAATTATTTTCTTTAATTTTTAGTTATTTCCTACAATATTTAAAAATTTTATTTATTCTCTTAAAAGTTTAGAATTATTTTTCAACCTTTTCAATTATTTTTTTCAGTTGTACATTATTCTAGTCATTTTTTGATTTTTTTTTCAATTGTCAATTATTTTCTTTAATATTTTAAAATCCTCGCCTTTCGCTAATTATTTTTCTCCATTATCAATAAGATTCGTTAATTTCAAATTTTTATTTTTTTTTCAATTCTCAATTTTTTCTTTATATTTCAATTCCATTTTTCAGTTTTCAATTCTTTTCTTCTACATTCAATAACTTTCGGCTTTTTTCAAATACGTTTTTCAACTTTTAATTATATTCTTTAAATTTGAATTTAAATTTTCAATTTTCAATTGTTTTATTCAATTTTAATTATTTTTGTCGATTTTTAATCCATTCGTTCAATGCGCAATTATTTCCAACTATTATTCCTATAATTTTCTTCATTTTTCAATTTTTAATTATTTTCTTTAAATTTAAAGTTTTTGTTATATTTTATCAATTTTTTTTCAGTAGTCTAATCCAGTCATTTTGTAGATATTTTATTCAATTTTTTAATTATTCTCATTTTTAAATTATTTCTTCTTCTTTAAACTATTAACAATTTTTCTGAATATTGAAATATTTTCTTCAATTTCTAATTATTTTCATTTGTTATCAGAATTCCAAGTTTTTTTATTAATTATCGTAAACAAATACTTTTAGCTTTCTTCCAATATTTTCTTCAATTTTTAGTTTTTCTCATTTTATAAAATTAATTTCTAAAATTTTTTAAAGTAATTTTTTCAAATTTCTATTATTTTCTACAATTTTTAATTATTTTTATTTGTTTTCATAATTTCCAAAACTTTTTATTAATTATCGTAAATTTCAATTATTTTTAGCAATCTTCCAGTCTTTTCTGTAATTTTTCGTTATTCTCATTTTCTAAAATTATTTTCTAAGATTTTTAAGAATCTTTCTAAAATTTCAATTGTTTTATTAAATTTTTATTTATTTTTATTTATTTTCATAATTTTTAAATTTGTTTATTAATTATCGTAAATTTCAATTACTTTTAGCTCATTTATTTAATTTTTTTCTTCAATTTTTAGTTATTTTCTTTTTTTTAATTGATTTCGAAGATCTTCATGTATTTTTTTTTTCAAATTTAAATTATGTTTTCTTTATTTAAAAAACATTCTGTAGTTTTTTCAATTATCACACTTAAATGTTATTTATTTTTTACAACTTATCATTGTTTGTATCATATTTTAATTATTTTCGTCAAGTTTTAAAATTTAAAAACATTTTTCAATTATTTTCCAAAATTTATTTCCTTCAATTTTCAATTCTTTACATTTGTTTCATAATTTAAAAAATTTTTAACTATTTATCTGACTTTTCAATTATTTCATTATTTATATTATTTTCTTCAATTTTTAATTACTTTCGTTCTTTTTCTCGTTCTTTTTCATAATTGCCAAAAAGTTTTTACTTATTTCTCTTTAATTAAAACTTGTTTTGTTCAATTTTAAATTATTTTTATCTTTTTTCATTTATTTTCTCTAATTTTTAATTATTTTCTTTTATTTTAATGAACTTCTGAAAGTTTTTAGTATGTTTCTCAAATTTTGTTTAAATTTCCTTTATTTAAAATATTTTATGTAATTTGTTTTATTATTTTCTCAAATTTTAATAATTTTTTTTAATTTTAATTTATTTATCTCAATTTTTAATCATGTTTTTTTCAATTTTCAATTATTTTCTCTAAATTTTTATTATTCAATTTTGTTTTAATTTACCTCTAAGATTCTGAAGTATTTTTCTCAAATTTTAATTATTTTCTTTATGTTTAAAACATTTTTATGATTGTTTAAATTACTTTCCCGAATTTTTAAATGATTTCATTTTTTTTCTATTAATTTGCAAAATTTGCAATTATTTTGTTTACTTTCAATGTATGAAAAACTAATTGCGCGCTTGCGCGAGTTTTATTTTGCTAGTATTCAATAATTCCTGTCATTTTCCTTTTTTTTTTTTAATTATAAATTATTTTCTTCTTTTTTCAATTATTTTTTTTTAATATTCAATAATTCTGTCTTTTTCTGATTTCAATTTGATTATTTAATTTTCAATTTATTTCTTCAATTTTAAATTATTTTTTTGGATTTTCTATCTAGTTGACCAATTTTCAATTATATTCCTTGAATTTAATAACCATTGTTAAATTTTTTTAATTATTGTTCAATTGTAGATTAATCTTTACTTTTTTTTAAATTTTGTTTCTAATTGTCATTGTTCAATTATTTATTTCCATTATTAATTATTTCTTTTCATTATTAATTGTTTCTTTTAATTCTTAATTATTATATTTTGTAAAGTTTAATATTTAATTCTTCAATTCTCAATTATTTTCTTTGAATTTCATTTATTTTCTTCAATTATCAACTGTTATATTCAATTTTTTTAGCCATTTGTAAATGCCCCTGTAAATATCCTAAAAAATCGAATAAATCAAAAAACTTATTTCTGTTTTAGCGATGCATGACTCTTCTGGACGCTGGAGCAAAAGAATCGCTTTCGGACGTGGTCAGCAAAGTTCTGCGAAAGGTGCTGTCACAACCAGAAGGCAAAATAGAGGAATTGGACGACACGTTACTCACATGAGAGATATTGCACTTTCTGGGGCTTAAAAATCGTCGTTTCAATTCTTTTTTCAAGCGGAAAGTCGCATCTTGCGATTTACCGATTTCCTGTGAATCTAAAATTTTGCACTTTACGCATTCTTACTCGAAATTAGTTTCGTCGTTGTCCTACCTTCGAGAGCAATTAAATAATATTAAATACAATTCTGCATCGATGGCACTCAAGCTCGTCAAGCTGCGATGCTTGGGAATTTCAATCGACAATACAAAATCCAAGGTAGTTGAAACTAATGTAAGTACCTGTCATTTAAACGTGGACAATGAACATATTCACGACAAGCAAATCACTGCGAGATATTTGACTGAAAACTTTGTGTCCTTGACTCAACTTATTATTAAAGACTTTACTCACAATTATCCCTTAACTTTAGCTCCGTTTAGTTCTCTCTCGACTTCATCAAAACTCGTCGTTGATTACGAAGAATTGAATTGTAGCTTTGACAAATTTCTAGTCAGAAAACATTGGCAGTTCGTCAGTTATCCTCTGACGGTCAAAAAGCCACAAACTTTTTTCCCGCCATGATGACATTTCCCGAATTTTTATTCAGTTTTGTAATATGAAAAAACGAAAAGAAGTATCGAACGTGATTTCAAGCGATACGAACAATTGTTAAAGTGTTTTACTGTTGATAATGGCGCTGAAAAGGTTTTTATAATTTTATAAAATTAATTAAATTTATTTAATTAGATTTTTTGATTTTAATTTATTAAATTACCTTTTATGAGAGAAGTAAAGGGTAATCTATGAATGAAATAATAAAAATAAATGTGACGCGATATGAAGATAGGGATCTAAGAAGAAAAGAATTTTAGGTTATGTTCAATGATGATTTTACCTTGATTAAAAATTCCGTTTTAATTGTGTAAAATCAAAAACTGTTTTTACTGAATATTTTAGACTTAAAAATCATAGAGAGTTGATCCTCTTTGTGTATTTTCATTCCAAATATCACAAACATAACCTAAAATTCGTTCTTTCTTAGGACCCTTTCTTGTTATCGTGTCATAAATAATAATTTGTTTAGAAAATGGGCATTAGACAAGTTTTGTGTCTCGATTTTCAAAAATCAAAGTTGGAAGAAATTGTTTGTTGGAAAGCAATTGTTGAATTTTGTATTATTAATCCACGGGAAATTATGGTGCGTGAATGTTTGAACAAATGTTTCATGTTTTCTACGCTTGTGTACAGTTTTTTTATTTTATTTTTTTTTTTAATTAGAAAGTATTAATTAACTCTTTTTTTTTTTTACAAAAAGCCCCAGAATTTGCAAGAAACTGAAAATTGAAGGAAAAAGAAGTCATAACATTAGTTTCATCGAGGAATTTTGATAAAGTAATTTTTCTCAATCCTTTCGTCATTGTAAATTCATTGAAATCTGACAATTAATGTTACGTTTTATCGAAATAACGATTCATTAACAAAATCCAAATATAAGCCTGTAAATAATTAAAAGCATTGAGAGCGAATTTTTTTAAAAAAGTAATTTTTTTTGTTAAAAATTGCTATTTTTTTTAATGTCAACAGTCGCAGTATTAGGATTCTGAAAATTATAATTGCCAATTTATATAATGAAAATATCAATGTTAAGAAAGCTTAAGAATTGTAGAAATGTAGTTTTAGTGTTTATTGTTATCACTAGAACTGAGAAATGAAGCACTATAGTGAAAGTTTCTGAGAAAATCATTTTTCAATGTAACTAGATATGTTTTGTTAAAATAGTGATATTATTTGTGAATTTTTTCTCATTTTAAATAAGGGTTTCAATTAAAATTGACAGTTTGCTTATAAAATTAATAATATTAAAAAAAACATCTTTTATCGAAAGTTTTTGCTCGAATTGTCTATTATCTAAGAATTGCTCATTTTCTTGGTTTTTATAAAATTGATTCCAATCTGATTGATAAACTGTTAAATATTACGAGTGAAATTTTGGATAAAATCTTTGACAAGTTCCCTTTATATAATAAAAAAATTCACTGAAATTTTTCACTTTGAAATGAAAAAAAGAGAAAAATTGAATGTTGGTATAGAAGAAAATCAACTGTTTAGTTTTTCATTAACGGTCCTACATGAGCATGAACTTTTATTTATCATGTGACTATTTTATTTGAATTTGTTAGTTGTGTATAAGTATGTGATATTAAAGTGGTTGATGCTCTACAGAAATATTTTGTTACTTCTACCTTTCCTCGATTAATACAAATTATAAATAAATTGAAAGACGTATTCAAAATTAAATTACAACATTAAGTTGTATTTTTAGCATGGAAAAAAATTTTGTCAAAAAAAGATTTTTTTTTTATAAAAAAAAATCCGATTGGGTATTTTTAAGAATCTCTGTGTCCAAATTTAGATATTCATGAGCTTAATAAGTCATCCAAATTTTATTAAAATCCGTTAAAGCGTTCTCGAGATATCTTGTACACAAAAAACGCTATACACACACACATACATTTGGACATTTGCTTAAGAATGAAAATTTACGCTTTTTAGATGAAAATTAGTCAATTTAGACTATTTTTGGAAAATCGTAAATCTTAACGATCACAAAGCTTCATTTATGAGGAAGCAAAATTGACATATTTATTAGTGGAAGTTATTTGTTCACTCACCAGTGATTTTTTTTTGTTATCAATTTATTTTGTAACTTTCTAGTCATTTTTTTTTTACTTTCTAGTTAAAATTTTCATTTTATAGGAATTTTTTTTACTGAGTGTAGTAATTTTTTTAATTTTCTTTAAATTTCAATAAATTTTGTTTCCTTAGTAATATATTTTAACGTCTTTTTAAATCATTTAAATTTTTTAAAAAGATTTTTTACTCTTATTTATATATTTTTGTCATTTCTTCAATCTTGTGTAGTTTATAAAAAAAAATCTCTACTTATTTAAGGAGGTTCTCTCCATTGACATAACCTCAAACTAAAAAATGGGTTTCCCATCAAATAAAAATATTATTCAAATTCATTTCAACAAATTTAGAAAGATCCCGTTGTACACTTTTTTAAAAAAAAAATAGGTTGAGCTGAAATTTGTTGTCAAATAATAATTATTTAAGGCATTTTATATTTTTTCTTTAAATCTAGTTAAACTCTGTAATTTACTTCTAATATTAAATAATAAAAGCTCGTTTATCTCTTTGAAACATTCTCTACAATTTTATTTGTTGTGTTTTGTTAAATAGTTTTTTTTCAAAGTTAATAAACAAATAAAATTTGTTTTTTACGTATTTTGAAACCGAATATTATTTAAGAAAATCTAACAAATAAAATTGTAAAGAATGTTTATTAGTCAAAATTTTATGAAAATTACAGATTTTATTTAGTTTTACAAAGAAAAAAAAACGTAAAATATTAATTAATTATTTAACAACAAATTTTAGCTTAACCTAATTTTTTCTAAGAAATGTATTTTTCAAAATTTGTTGAAATTAATTAAAACAATATTTTTATTTGAGGTGAAAAACGACTTTCTAATTTGAGGTTTTGTAGATGGAGAGAACCTTCTTAATGTAATTTTTTTATTTTAGAGAATTTTTTTTAGACTTATTTCGTTTTTTTTTTGTATTTTTGTATTTTGTTTTTAAAATTAATTAATTTTTTGGAGCTTTTACCTAAGTTTCTTAATTTTACTATCATAAAGATTGGAAGATTTTTTTTATAATTTTTTTACTAATTCATTATTTGTTTCATTTTTATAAAATATTTTCTCCACTTTTGATTTTTTCTTATTAAATGTTCTCAATTTAAAAAAACAATAAACTACTTACAACTAAGCATTTGAAAATTTTATGTATTGAAAAAAACCATAACTTTTATCAGTCCTCTTAAGTACAAAGAAAATCAAGTAATTCCTTCTAATAATTATTACACTAATTATATTTTTATGAAAATTAACTAATTAGGTGATAACAAATTAATTTTGTTTACTTACCAGTGATTATTTTTGTTATTTTTTTCATCAATTTGTACTTTTCTTTATTTTCTAGTTACTTAGTAACTTTCTAGTAATTTTTTAATTTTCTTTAAATTTCAAAATATTTTTTTTCTTACCTATAATTTTTCTCCATTATATAATTTTTTTTTCTTCAATTTCATTTCATAATACTTTTTTTACTTAAGTAATTTTTATTTTTCTTTAAATTTTGAAATATTTTTTTTTCTCTTTCATGTAATTTTTCTCCATTTTATAATTTCTTTTTTCTTCAATTTCTAGTTCCACTTTTGTATAATTTTTTTTCATTTCTAGTAACTTTTATTTATTTTTGGATTATTTTTTTTTTTAGACGTTTTTCTATTCAATGTTTTTTTTTTTATTTCTAGTTATTCATCTAGATTCCTAGTTATTTACTTTTTATTTTTCCATTTTTTTTAATTAATATCTTTTTTGAAATGTAATTTTCTTTCAATTTTAAAATATTGTTTCTCTTGCTTGTAATTTTATAAATATTAAGTAATTTGTGTTGGTTTCATTTTAAAAAATGTTAAATTTGTTAATTAATGTAAATTATTAATTTATATAGTATTTTTACTCTTGTCATTAAGAATTTTTATTTTTAATTTCCCTGACAAAAGTATTGGATTGAATTTCAATCAGTATTCTTCCGAGTCATTCCGAAATTTGTTTCCGAGCCAATCAGTTTTTATCCGAATCTAAAAATGGATGTAACTTGACGAAAACTTCTTTCCGAATCATTCCGAATTAATCCGTTTCATTCCGAAGCTAAATTTTAATCCGTTTGAATCACGTTATTTCATTCCGAATCAATCAGAATCAATCCGTTTCATATTCGAATAAACCCGAATAAAATTAGAACGGATTGATTGGGAATGATTCGGAATGAAATAACGGGATTCAAACGGATTAAAATTTAGCTTCGGATTAAAACGGATTATTTCGGAATGATTCGGAAAGAATTTTTCGTCAAGTTACATCCATTTTTAGATTCGGATAAAAACTGATTGGCTCGGAAACAAATTTCGGAATGCCCCGGAAGAATCCTGATTAAAACTTATTCAAACTGATTGGAATTCAATCCGATACTGTTGCCAGGGTTAACAATTATTAATTTTAATAATTTTTAATTTTTTTTTAGAATTAAAAATATCTTAATCATTTTTTAATTAAAGTTAAATAATTTATCCTCATATTTAGCTATTTTATAATTCCTAAAATTTATTTGTGTAAATTTATTTTTAAAATTTGTTAAAGTAAATTATTAAAATTATATTAATAATAATATTTTGCTTTAATATATCTCTTATTAAATTTTTTATATTTTTTATTTTCAAATAATCCTATTTGATTTAAAAAAAAATTTTTTCTTCAATTTCTAATTCTATTTTCACATTTTATTAAATAAACGTTACTTATTTTTTCAATTTCTAGTAATTTTTCATTTTTATTGGTTACCTTTTTTTGATATGTAATAAGATTTTTTCCTTCGCAGTTTTTCGAATTAACGAATTTTTTTTCTTTAAATTTTAGTTACCTTCTTAAATTTCTGTTTTTTATCAATTCTTATTTACTTTTAAAATTGTTTCTCAGAATTCTAGTTTTTTAAAAAAAATCTATTTAGTTTTTTTTCTAGTATTATGTCACTTTCTAATAATTTATTTTTCTGCTATAGTTATTTTTTTTCACTATAGTAATTCTTTTCAACATTTCTAAGCAATTTCACTTTTTGAAAGCTTTTTAAATTTTATCGCAAAATTTTTTATTTTTACAAAAAATTCATTCCGTACTTCGTATATTTTTCGCAAAATTTTCATAATTTTTTTCTATTCTTATTTTATTGTCTGTTTATATAGAAATAAATAAATTATTTCATTTTTAAAATATTTTTCGATTTTGATTAAAATGTTTCATTTCTTACTTCGATTTTCTTCTATTATCTTTTTTTCACACAAATTATTTCCGTTAATTTCACAGGATTTCTTGAATTTTATACGTGCTTTTTATGTCTCCCCTTTTTTGAAATTATTTCTCCTTGCGTAAATTAAAATTTTACTTTTTTGATTAAACCATTTTTAGGTATATTAAAAAATTTCGTTCTTTATTTTTCCTTTTATTTGGAAAACGTTGGGGGGGAGGGGGGGGGGGATTTCGTTTTTTCCTAAATATTCTGATTTATTTATCTTAGCATTTTGTCTATTTTTGTTCACAAATTTATTTGCACTTTAAAAAAATCGCAAGATTTTCTTAATTTAAAAAAGAAATTCTTACTGGGATTTTGTAGAACTTTTTTAAAAAATTATTTAATTTTGTTCATATTTTATCCAATTTTCTTTTTTACAGAAATTATTTTAGCTTATTTTAGACGATTTTGTTTTTATAACATTTAGTAAAATGTTCTTGCTTTTACGTTGATTCTCTTATTTATTTTTAAAATTTTTTCAAACAATTTAGGTAGACTATTTCAATATTTTTCTGCCTCTTATACGCTTCATTTTTTAATATAAAAAATTATGATTTGTGTATTATATTCTGTATATTAATTTGTAGATTTAGCCTTGCAATTTTAATTAAATTTAACACTTCTTTTGGTAATTTTCTTTTTTTTATGAGAATTTTTAAAAAGTGTCTAGTTTCTGCCAACAACATTTTTTTATCAGTAATTAGTTTAGGCTTCATAAGCCAATTATGATACAAATAGAATTAACTTTAATCCTCTTTTACAAATTAAAAATATTTAATTTTAACTCTTTTTTAATTATACTTATTTCACAACTTTGGTTTCCGCCTTTGCTGCTCACAACAATATGTAACTCAAACTTAATGTTTTTTTAATTACTTCCTTATTCCCGAAGATTGTAATAAATTCATATTTCCATTATTTGTGATTTGATATTAATAAATTCGAATTCTAAATCTTTGTAATAATTTCTAATACAAAAATATACTTTGTTATCTTAAAGAGTTTTTTTTTTTGCGTGGAAGATGAAACAATAGTGTTGTTTAAATTTTAGAGCTTGAGGTAAAATTTATGAACCGTTGATAATATTGCATTCAATAAGGACAGTAAAAGAGAATCTCGAAATTTAAGGTCTCTTTGTACTAGCTGCTAGGTAAGAGGATATCTATTACACAAACATTTCTTCTCTGTCACTAATCTCCTTAAAGTGCGCCAGCTTTAAATGTAAACTGCCAAATTTTTAATGAGAATAGTGGCTGTTGTTTTTGTGTTGAAACAGCAGGAGATAATTTCACAATCAGTAGCCATCCAAGCAGTCATTCGGATATTTTTTTCACTTAGAAAACTCGAAAAAAAACTAACCTCCAAATAAATAAAATTTATGACCACTTTAACAACTGTGGAATTTCAATTAGTTTTCAAAAGGACGAACTAAAAAATCTGATAAAAAGCATAGTTTCCGGTTGTGCTGTTATCTCTGACTTGTTGAAATTTGTAGAATTCTTCAGCAGAACTTTTATTGGGAAAATTAAGAGCGAATTAAATAATGCAAATTATATTACTTTTATCCCGGAATGAAATAAAACAAATTTTTTACAAATAAATTTGTCCGAGATCTGTGAGAGCAGATTTTAAAATTTTTTACTATAATTTATTTTAATAAATATTATGAATATAATAACCTTATTATATTTATTTAATTTCTAAACTTAATACACTAATCTGCCATACAAATTGTATTTAATATATTTATTTAATAAAGACCCTCGTGAAAACCAATTTTGAAATATATATTAAATATCACTATAATAGTAAAAAGGTTAAAAAAAAGTAACTAAATTTTCTCTCCAACTCTAAATTAGTAGAAAATTACCAATAGGGGTAGTTTTTTACTAATTAAAATTTTATCGCGCTCATAGTTGAAAATTAAATAAATGTTGAATGTTAATTTTAGGTTAGGTACATTTTTTCGATTTTTTGTTAACAAATTTCTGTAAATCTACTTTTTTTTGGTAATAACCACTATTTTAATTAGTTAAAATAATACAGAAAATTACTGGTTAATTTAGTCAAATACTGAGCTAAATAGAAATTAAATTGATGAAAATTCTAATTTCTAAATACTAATTCAGATTCAGAGAGTTGGAATCCGGAAATGTTGTGCGTTAATTCGTAAAAGCTGAAAGAAAATTAAAGTTTTAATAATATTTATATGCAACATTTTAAAAATTATGAAGGAAATTTAATGTTTATTTCTTGGGTGGTCTATTTTATTTATGAGCGGGAGCGACTAAAGCAACACGTGCCTTTTGTTATTCCTGCCGTAAAGTCCTATACTTCGTATCAGTTGAACTTCCTCTCAAGACAAGTTTTCCGTTAACACATGTGAGCACGTATAGATAAAATTGTGAATGGTTTGGTGTATATGAAACTTATCCTTTCAGGTCCTCCTTCAAAATTCTTAAGTGTTCGGCTTCTGTTATAAACAAACAAATATGTTTCTCCACATGTTTAGAGTGTTCAGCTATATAGAATATGAAAATATATAATTTTTCATTTTCTTCCTCTATAACACCCAAGTGGTTGTTCAAAGTCAAAAAATCTTCTCGACTCTTTTGGGATTAGTGATTTCGGAACTTGACATTTTCTTATATTAATTATAGAATATATATATAATTTTAATAAGATATATATATATAAATATGAATCTATCACTCGGTGTATTTTAAATATAGATGAATTTTATCAATTTCTCCGAGTCAAGGTAAGAAGATGGTTCAGTCAATAAATAAAAACATTTTTTGTTTTCTTATATTATATAAGTTTTCCGACTTGAGGATTCAAAAATTAGTGATTTTTAACACATGTCGAGCTAGGGTGGTAAAAAAAATTTCTAATAGATAATTTTAACCATTTATAATTTTTTTTCGCTTTATAATTTTTATGAAAGTTTTAATGAGGCCTTATTACGAATAAATTCAAGATTCAGATATAAATCATTTCTAAATGTCTTCTTTTATTCTCACTAGAACTTCCAAAGAGAGCTACACGAGCAAAATTATAGTGAATATTTCTATTTTTTTTTTCTTCTTCTTTTTCTTCATCTATTTTATATTTCTTTATTTTCCAATTGTCCAATTTTATACTTTACCAATTTTCCAATTTACTAATTTTTTTAGTTCACAAAATTCCCAATAAAAAAATCTCCAATTTCTATATTTACCAGTTTACCAATTTTTCTATTTAGCTAACTTTCTAATTTTTCAATTTTTTTACTTTATCAATTTTCCTATGACCAAACTTCTAATTTCTCAATTTGCCAGTTTAAAAAAATTTCTAATTTGTTAATTGTTCAAATTACCATTTTTGAATTTTTCCAATTTTCCAATAACCAAATCTCAAAATTCTCAATTTACCAATTTCTTTTATTTTATCAATTTTCCAATAACGAAATTTCAAATTTCTTATAATTAACCAGTTTAAAAAAATTTCTAATTTGCTAATTTTTCAATTTACCAATTTTTAATTTTTCCACTTTTCCAAAAACCACTTTTCCAATTCTCCAATTTGCCATTTCTCCAATAACCAAATCTTAAATTTCTTAATTTAACAATTTGTCTAAATTAACAATTTTGCAATAACCAAATCTCTCAATTTCTCATAATTTACCAGATTAAACAATTTCCTAATTTGCCAATTTACCAATTTACCAATTTTTAGTTTCTCCACTTTTCTAATAACCCCTTTTTAAATTTTTCCAATAAGCAAATCTCCAATTTCTTAATTTACCAACTTCTCTAATCTCCTAATTTTTCAATTTACAGATTTTTTTAATTTATTAATTTTCCATTAACCAAATTTAAAATTTCTCATAATTTACCAGTTTAAAAAATTGTCTAATTTGCTAATTTTTCAATTTACCAATTTTTAGTTTTTCCACATTTAAAAACACTTTTCGAATTCTGTAATTTGTCAATTTTCAAATAACCAAATCTCCAATTTCTCAATTAAACAATTTTTCTAATTTCCCAATTTCCAAATTTTCCAATTTTTTACATTCATAATTTTGCAATTACCAAATCTTTCAATTTCGCATAATTTACCAGATTAAACAATTTCCTAATTGTCCTTTCTTCCAATTTACCAATTTTTAGTTTCTCCACTTTTCCATTTTACCAATAAGAAAATTTCCAATTTCTTAATTTACCAATTTTTCTAATTTCCTAATTTTCCAATTTACCAATTTTTTTACTTTATCAATTTTCCAATAACCAAATTTCAAACTTCTCATAATTTACCAGTTTAAAAAATTTTCTAATTTACTAATTTTTCAATTTACCAATTTTGAATTTTTTAACTTTTCAAATAACCACTTTTTCAATTTTTTTCTAATTTTACAAATTTCCAATTTATCAATTTTACAATTTGTCTAATTTCTTTATTTTCAAATTTACCAATTTTTTTCTTTATCAATCCTTTAAAAACAAAATCTCCAATTTCTCTATTTAACAATTTACCTATTTTGCTAATTTTCCAATTTTTTTACTTTGACAATTTTCCAATAGTCAAATTCCAAGTTTAAAAAGTTTTCGAACTTGGGATATTTGACAATATCCCATCCTTTCTTATAAAGGATCTAGAACCTCTGCTTGTTGAACCTTTATGCAATATTTTTAATAAAATTTTAACTTCTGGATCTTTTCCTGAAAATTGGAAAATAACAAAGGTCGTGCCTATTTTCAAGTCTGGCAACAACAGTGACATTACTAACTATAGGCCGATCTCTGTTATTATTAATTTTGCAAAAATCTTTGAGAAATCTATAGCTTTGGTTTTAAAGAGAGCTTTATCTACAATTTTGGTTGATAATCAGCATGGCTGTGTGCCTAAAAGATCTACAGTTACAAATCTTGCTACAATTTCTCAATTTATCAATCAAGCTTTTGTTAATAAAAAACAAGTCGATGTCATCTACACTGATTTCAGCAAAGCTTTCGATAAGGTAGATCATTCATTGTTGCTGCATAAACTTGTTAATTTAGGTTTACCTGCTAATTTGTTATCAACATTAAAAGCATATTTAACTTGTAGAAAAAATATTGTCCAATATGCTGGATACTCTTCTCAACCCTTTATTCCATCCTCTGGAGTTCCTCAGGGTTCAGTTTTGGGTTCAATTTTATTTTTAATTTTTATAAATGATGTTACTGATGTAATTTCAGTTGAGAACCTTTTATTTGTGGACGATTTCAAATTCTATAATATAATTAATGGATTAGCCGATGCATTTGTTTTACAAGACAATATTAACTCTCTTTGTGATTGGTGTGAAGCAAACAAGTTGGAAATGAACCCAGCCAAATGTAATGTAGTGTCCTATTTTAACAATAAAAATCCAATAATTTTTGACTATAATATTAATAGAATGACCATACCTAGGAAACCTACTATTCGAGACCTTGGTGTAACTTTTAGTTTTAATTTGAATTTCTGTGAGCACTTCCGCCAAGTCATAAAGGTGTCGAATAGGGCTTTAGGTTTACTGTTTAAACAAATAAAGGGTTTTCATAACTGTAAAGTCTTGCTAACACTTTTTAATACATTTGTAAGATCACATATGGAATATGCATCCATAATCTGGGATCCTCATTTAAAAAGGGATATCTTAGCACTTGAGAAAATTCAAAAGCGTTTTCTGAAATATTGTATTTTCATTCAAGACCATAATTATCCGATTAGGGGAACTGATTATATACAAATGTGTCAGAGATTTCAGTTGTCTACTCTTGAGGAGCGTAGATCGATTGCTGGAGCCAAATTTATGTATCAACTTGTAAACTATCTAATTGACTGTCCAGAATTACTACAAAAAATTGACTTTAAAATTCCAGTAGTCGATCTGAGATATCAGGAATTATTTTTGAATGAGCTACCTAAAGACAATAATCATCAAGTAGTAGCGATTGGCTTTCACGCTCCTTTGTACAAAATGTTAAACATTTTAAATATCATATGTCGTGCGAATCCACCTAATTTTGACCTATTTTTTTCATCGCCTATTAAATTTCAAGCCATGTTAATAGATTTTTTTACATCTGCGAGAAATCTGTTATACTAAGTATAGAATTTTTCTTAAAACTTGTAATATCTGATTTTATGTATTTTAGTGCCCGTAAAGGATCGAGCATGATTGTGGGCTGTATATTTTGGCAAATAAAAAAAAAAAAAAAAAAAAAAATTTGCCAATTTTTAAATCTACCAATTTTGAATTTTTCCAATTTAAGTCAATCTCCAATTTCTCAATTTTTCTAATTTCCTAATTTTCCAATTTTTTTACTTTATTAATTTTCCAATAACCAAATTTCAAACTTCTCATAATTTACCAGTTTAGAATTTTCTTATTTGCTAATTTCAAATTTACCAATTTTGAATTTTTCCACGTTTCTAATAACCTCTTTTCCAATTCTCTAATTTTCTAATTTAACCAACTTAGCAATTTTTAGTTTCTCCACTTTTAATAACCGCTTTTTAAATTTTTCCAATAAGCAAATCTCCAATTTCTTAATTTACTAACTTTTCTAATCTCCTAATTTTTCAATTTACCGATTTTTTTACTTTATTAATTTTCCAATAACCAAATTTCAAATTTCTCATAATTTACCAGTTTAAAAAATTGTCTAATTTGCTAATTTTTCAATTTACCAATTTTTAATTTTTCTACTTTTCAATAAACACTTTTCCAATTCTCTAATTTGTCAATTTTCCAATAACCAAATCTTTAATTTCTCAATTTAACAATTTTTCTTATTTCCTAATTTTCAAATTTACCAATTTTTTTACATTAACAATTTTGCAATTACTAAATCTTTCAATTTCTCATAATTTACAAAATTAAGCAATTTCCTAATTTGCCAATCTTCCAATTTACCAATTTTTAGTTTCTCCACTTTTCTAATAAACCCTTTTTCAATTTTCCAATAAGCAAATTTCCAATTTCTCAATTTACCAATTTTTTTAATTTCCTAATTTTTTTACTTTATCAATTTTCCAATTACCAAATTTCAAATTTCTCATAATTTACTAGTTTAAAAAATTTTCTAATATGCTAATTTTTCAATTTACCAATTTTGAATTATTCCACTTTTCTAATAACCACTTTTCCGATTCTCTAATTTGAATTCTCTAATTCGCAATTTAACAATTTTTTTAATTTCCTAGTTTTCAATTTTTCCAATTGTTTTACATTAACAATGCTACAATAACCAAATTTACCAGATTAAACAATTTCCTAATTTTCCAATCTTCCTATTTACCAATTTTTAGTTTCTCCACTTTTCCAATTTTCCAATAAGCAAATCTCCAATTTCGCAATTTATCAATTTTGTTAATTTACTAAATTTCAAATTTATCAATCTTGTTAATTTATCAATTTTCCAATAACCAAATTGCAAATTTCTCATAATTTACTAGTTTAAACAATTTTATAATTTGACAATCTTCCAGTTTATTAAATTTTAATTTCTCCACTTTTCCAATAACCACTTTTCGAATTTTCCAATAAGCAAATCTCAAGGCAAATCTCCAATTTCTGAATTGACCAATTTACTATTTTTCTATATCCAATTTACCAATTTTTTTACTTTATCAATTTTCCAATACCCAAATTTCAAATTTCACATAATTTACCAGTTTAAAAAATTTTTTAATTTGCTAATTTTTCAATTTACCAAATTTTAATTTTTCCACTTTTTCAATAAACACTTTTCCAATTCTCTAATTTGTCAATTTTCCAATAACCAAATCTCCAATTTCGCATTTTAAAATTTTTTCTAATTTCCTAGTTTTCAAATTTACCAATTTTTTTACATTAACAATTTTGCAATCACTAAATCTTTCAATTTCTCATAATTTACAAGATTCAGCAATTTCCTAATTGTGAATTCTTCAAATTTACCCATTTTTAGTTTCTCCACTTTTCCATTTTACCAATAAGCAAATCTTCAATTTTTCAATTTACCAATTTTTCTAATTTCCTAATTTTCCAATAACCAAATTTCAAATTTCTTATAGATTACCAGTTTAAAAAATTGTCTAATTCGCTAATTTTTTAA
Source organism: Ganaspis brasiliensis (assembly GCA_037103525.1). NCBI lineage: Eukaryota > Metazoa > Arthropoda > Insecta > Hymenoptera > Figitidae > Ganaspis > Ganaspis brasiliensis. Next base: position 266,610 of record JAZKLR010000651.1, read on the forward strand.
TTTACCAATTTTGAATTTTTCCACTTTTCCAATTCTCTAATTTGCCAATTTTCCAATAAGTAAATCTCCAATTTCTCAATTTAACAATTTGTCTAACTTCCTTATTTTCCAATTTACCAATTTTTTTTACTTTATCAATCGTTTAATAACAAAATCTCCAATTTCTCTATTTACCAATTTTGCTCATTTTTCAATTTTTTTACTTTGCCAATTTTCCAATAATCAAACTGCAATTTCTCAATTTACCAGTTTAAAAAGTTTTCTAATTTGCTAATTTTTGAATCTACGAATTTAAAATTTTTCAAATTTTCCAGCGCAAATCTTCAATTTCTCAATTAACCAATTTTTCTAATTTCCTAATTTTCCAATTTGCCAATTTTTTTACTTTATTAATTTTCCAATAACCAAATCTCTAATTTCTCAATTTACCAATTTGACAATTTTTTTAACTTTTTGATTTATCAATTTTCAGTTTCTCCAATGTTACAGTAATCACTTTTCTAATTTTCTAATTTGCCAATTTTTTTAAATAACCAAATCTCAAATTTCTCAATTTACCAGCTTACCAATTTTTTTCATTTTCTAATTTTCTAATTTACTTTGCCAATTTTTCAATAACTATATTTACTTTTTTTATATTTTCCAATATCCTCTTTTCCACTTTTTATAAAATAAATCCCAAATAAATTTAAATCTTAAGCTACCTGCTATCACACTATAGACTATATCTATCTTTGTTCTCTTTCTCTCTCTCTCTCTCTCTCTCTCTCTCTCTCAGCGTTGAATGAAATCACCTAATTCTTTATCAGAAATTAGAAAAAAATTCGTTAAATTGTGAAAATTAAGCTTTAATTTGTCAAAGCCCTCAAACTTATTAAATCTTCCTTAGTTTAAAAGTGTTCATAAAAATAACCAATTTACCAAATTTAATTTTCCCATAACCAACTTATCAATTTGACAATTTTCTAAATGTTCCAGTAATCAGTTTACCAATTTTTCGAATGGTCCAATAAATTCCCAATTTCCAATAACCAATTTACCAATTTTCCAAATTTTAGATGTCAATTGTCCAATTTACCAATTTCCCAAGAACTATTTTATTGTAGTTTTTTCATAGCAGATTTCTCTAGTAACGGACAAACAGTCTTAAACTGCGTAACAGGCTAATAGCTGCCTGATTTCTTATATAGGATTATTTTCATAATTTAAAGCTTTAATATTAGTAAAATGAAATGTATGTGTATTAATTTTTTGTGGACTGTTAAGTCATACAATATAAAAAAAAATTACTCATTAATTATTTTACTAATATTAAAGCTTTAAATTATGAAAATAATGAGTATAAAAGAAGACATTTAGAAATAATTTATAAAAAAAAAACATTAGTTCTACAGTTAATTTTATGGTTTATTTTATTTTATTCAGATATAAATTGATTGAATCAAGCTTATTCGTATTTAATTCAAACTAGTAGATTTTGATTTTAACTATTAAATGTTAATTTTTAATAAATTTGATTTCGATTTAGCTTATATTAGATTCGATCTCGATTTCGATTGTTTTTATTCTTTTTCTTGTCTTGAATTTATTCGTAACAAGGCCTCGTTAAAACTTTCAATAAAAATTTTTGTTTTATTTTTTTAACAACTTACCCCTTTGGATTATATTTTTTACCTACTGTAAAAATACCTCATAGTTTTTTATTTTCAAACTACATATATATAGCATTTTGACGTTTTAATGTTCTAATGTGTTTTGGAAAATTCTTATACAGGTCTCAGAATCACGTTTCAAAAAAGGTAAATATATTTATGTATATTGAGAGAGAAAGAGAGAGAAAAAGAGAGAGAAAGGGAAAAAGAAAGAGTGAAGAAAAATTAAAATTTTTGAAAGAAATGTGTGTTGTTGAAACAAAGAGAAAATTCCCATTTGAGATGTAGATGAGTATTTGGTTTGAGACTCATCCGTCCTGAAACAACAGTTTCTGAGGTAGGTCCGTGTGTTCTTAATCACAACACATTTGCTGGTTTATTTAGGGAATTATGATTCAAGATTTGGCACGATTTTTTAGCATCAACTTTTGCTAATGATTTACAAAAATGGTGCATTTTCCCAAGATTTTTACACACTAAAAATAATATGATGGTAATCTGAACTACATTATTTTTTTAATGTCCATAACTCCTGAATATATCGATTCACTTATTTTCAATATATACGCAGCAAAAACTATTTACGAAGACAAAAAAAATTTGTTCCAACCTAGACGACACCTTCTTTTTCATAATTATGTAATTTTATATGAATATTTTCATTATTTTCCATTAAATTTATAACCTACAATTTGATGTTGATATTTAATTTTTCTATCTAAGGAATCTCCTTTAAATAAAAATTTTGTTAAATTACCTAATTTTTCTTCTAATTAATCTTTATTTCTCTTCTCCTAATTTATTACATTCTATTCTAATTGCAGATTTCTGTCATTATGTTTTTTAATTCTTTAGAACATTTATTTATTGTGTGACCTGATGTGGACATTAAATATGTCGAAACATTTTGTCATTTAACAACAAATAATAAATCATTTTTGAGGTTATTTCATGATGTACAAAATTCTACCACAAATTTAAATTATACACTGAAAAAAATGTTTAGTCATATCAACAAAAATTTTGTTGAGCCAACAAAATTTTTAGTCATAGCAACAAAAATTTGGAAGGCTCAAACAAATTTTTGTTGATATGACTAAACATTTTTTTCAGTGTACGAATTGTAAAAATAAACTACTAAAATTTCTGTTCTTATAAACTAACAATTTTTCCAAGGACGAGGAAATTGTTTGTAAAAAAATGAGGGCCAAGAGAATGGACAAATCGAAAATGTAATTGAGGTCGAATACGACACGCCCTTGGAAAATTGATGCATCTGCAACACATCCTGTGTAAAGTGTCACATTTTATCAGGTATGTGACGGACCAGGCCGGGAAAAAAAATCCTTTAAACTTCGGGACCGACTTTGATGCCAATCGTAGTTCCGTCGCTTCCCGTCAATTTTCTTTAATTATCCCTATAGTCTTAGTGCAGAGCAGATTTTTTGACTTGGACCTTTTCCCTTAAGTACCCGCAATTAGAACTCTCGTGAAATGACGCGTGGTACTCTGACGACAAGGGGAGAAGAAACCGAGTCGAATTGGTTTTACGGTTCATTTCCGTCGTCAAATGACAGTTTACCATTCGTCAATGCTATAACTAGGATGAGACGAATCATCGAAAAATGGCCAAAAAATCTCTGCCAATTATACTCAGGAATTGGGAAACTTGGGGCTTTTGTTTCTGGATATATTATAATGTTAAAAGGTGTCCCTGGTAGATCGCCGGAACCGTGGGAGAACGAATCTGGGTTCTTTCAGAGTACTCGTTCGTTCCCGTAGGGTTCTTTGTTGAATATTGGCAAAATATAATAAAAATTGGGCAAAAGGGTTATTATTAGGATAAAGTGTAACTTTCTTAATAAGATTGATAAGGTTTTGGGTGGCAAAATAATGTTTTTAAACAAAAAAATAGAAAATTCTAAAATTGATACTTTAAAGGTGTTTCCACACACGGCACGTGTCAACTTTTGATAGAGTTCGCGGCAGATTTAAATATGTCCATCTGATTTGGAAAATTTAAGAGTTAAAAACGTGTACATTTCTATAGAAATGTGCATTTAATTAAAAATGAAAATGTGTAATTTGACGAAGGAAGATAAAAAAGTGAATTTTTAAGTTAGAAATAATAAAGTGTAGCAACATATCCTGGCAACTTAGCCTAAAAACAAATAATGTTTTTTTCCTAAAATAATTGGTATTTAATTAGTTAATTTATTATTTCATAACTATTTTCCTATTTTTTCTTTGAATCTTATCCTTTTTTCCCACTTCAAGTATAATAAGAAAATATACACATTAAATATAACCTCAAAGTGTCACATATTGTTTTTTATATCTCTCCCTAATGTAAATAAAAGTTAATATAAACAAATTAGAATTTTCCAAGTAAAATTAAGAGATATGTGTCTTTTCAATTTATAAAAAAAAATCATTTATACACGAAAGTTTAAGTATTTCAACTTTTTCTAAAAAAAAAACCATTTTCAATTTGACTTTTGTGACATTTGAGACTTTTGTGTGTCATTTATTGTCAAATTATGAAAATCAATTTTCTTTTCTTGATTCTTGTTAGATACTATAAGGTTCTTTAAAAATCCTTATAAACTTTCTGAACATCTTAAAAATTAAAAAAGTCTCGACTAATTTTCCAAAACTAAAACAAAACAATTTTCTCGTAAACACCACCTACGACTCATTTTGCTCAAGATTTAATATTTCTGGTATATTATCTTTCTCTAGTTTATTATTATTTTTTTGTAATTTACCTGACAAAAAACAACAAGTTTACAAAAATAAAAACTCTAAATTTTTTCAAGATTTTCCAATTTTTCTTCAAAATTGTTACAATAATGAACTTTAATCCAAATTTTATCGTTTTCATTTCTAATAATTGTTTCGAGCTCTACAAAATAAAGTCAAATTATCGTCATATTGTGACAATTTTAAAGATCAGAAAGCTCAAATCTTTTAAAAATTTCTAGTTTTTTATAAATAGGTATTTTTCTAAAATATTATTTATAATAAACTCGAAATTTTTAAAAGATTTGAGCTTTCTGATCTTTAAAATTGTCACAATATGACGATAAATTGACTTTATTTTGTAGAGCTCAAAATAAATATTAAAAATGAAAAAAAATAAAATTTGTATTAAAGTTCAGTAGGGTAATATTTTTGAAAAAAAATTAAAAAATCATAAAATCTTGAAAACCAGTTTCTTCTTTTCTGGTGAGCAAAATATTTGATTTACAGTTTTTTTCGCAGGTAAATTACAAGAAAATTATAAGAAACTTGAAGAAATTAATTTTTTAGAAAAATACTTATTTATAAAAAACTCGAAATTTTTAAAAAGATTTGAGATTTTTAATATTTGAAATTAACATAATATGACGATAATTTGATTGTATTTTGTAGAGCTTAAAATAAATAGTAAAAATGAAAATTAATTAAAGTTTATTATGATATTATTTTTTAAGAAAAATTGAAAAATCTCGAAAACCAGATTTTTGTTTTCTGGTGACCAAAGTATTGTATTTAGAATTTTTTAATTTTGTGCACTTGTTTTTTGTCAGGTAAATTACAAAAAAAAAATAATAAACTAGAGAAAGATAATATACCAGAAATATTAAATCTTGAGCAAAATGAGTCGTAGGTGGTGTTTACGAGAAAATTGTTTTGTTTTAGTTTTGGAAAATTAGTCGAGACTTTTTTAATTTTTAAGATGTTCAGAAAGTTTATAAGGATTTTTAAAGAACCTTATAGTATCTAACAAGAATCAAGAAAAGAAAATTGATTTTCATAATTTGACAATAAATGACACACAAAAGTCTCAAATGTCACAAAAGTCAAATTGAAAATGGTTTTTTTTTAGAAAAAGTTGAAATACTTAAAATTTCGTGTATAAATGATTTCTTTTATAAATCGAAAAGACACATGTCTCTTAATTTTACTTGGAAAATTCTAATTTGTTTATATTAACTTTTATTTACATTAGGGAGAGATATAAAAAACAATATGTGACACTTTGAGGTTATATTTAATGTGTATATTTTCTTATTATACTTGAAGTGGGAAAAAAGGATAAGATTCAAAGAAAAAATAGGAAAATAGTTATGAAATAATAAATTAACTAATTAAATACCAATTATTTTAGGAAAAAAACATTATTTGTTTTTAGGCTAAGTTGCCAGGATATGTTGCTACACTTTATTATTTCTAACTTAAAAATTCACTTTTTTATCTTCCTTCGTCAAATTACACATTTTCATTTCTAATTAAATGCACATTTCTATAGAAATGTACACGTTTTTAACTCTTAAATTTTCCAAATCAGATGGACATATTTAAATCTGCCGCGAACTCTATCAAAAGTTGACACGTTCCGTGTGTGGAAACACCTTTAAAGTATCAATTTTAGAATTTTCTATTTTTTTGTTTAAAAACATTATTTTGCCACCCAAAACCTTATCAATCTTATTAAGAAAGTTACACTTTATCCTAATAATAACCCTTTTACCCAATTTTTATTATATTTTGCCAATATTCAACAAAGAACCCTACGGGAACGAACGAGTACTCTAAAAGAACCCAGATTCGTTCTCCCACGGTTCCGGCCATCTACCAGGGGTATGAAGGATTTTTTTTTAATTTGAAAAATTTGACGGTGAATAAAATATACTATAGGGAATTTTTTATATTCATGAAAAAATATGAAAATGGAAATAACCTTCATATCTTTGTTTTAACATTTCCTGATTTTTCCTGGAGATCGATTACGAAACTAACTTCAAATTTCACGTTCCAAACTCCAGATTCCAGATTCCACATTCCGCATTTCAGATTTCAGATTTACATTCCAGATTCCATATCCGAGGTTTCGTATTTCACATTCCAGATTCCACATTTTATATTCCAAATTCCATACCCAAATTCTACATTTCAGAATCTACATTCCACATTCCAACATATTCCACATTCTACATCTTAATTCACATTTTTTATTCGAAATCCCAGATTCCATATTCCCAATTTCACATTCCAGGTTTTACATTAAAATTCTACATTCCTTATTTTACAGCCCAAATTCTACATTTCAGATTCTATATTTCAAATTCCACATTCCACATTCTATTTTCCAAAAACGGCATTTCACATTCCAAATTACAAAATTCCACGTCCTTTATCTTACTTTTCACATTCCTGATTTCCAATCCCTACATTACAAAATTTGGATTTACCCGTTTCAAATTGAAATTGAAAAATTCCAGATTCCACATTCCAAATTCCAACATATTCTACATTCTACATCTTACAATTCACATTCCTGATTTCAAATCCCAGATTCCATATTCCCAATTTCACATTCCAGGTTTTACATTAAAATTCTACATTCCGTATTTCACAGCCCAAATTCTACATTTCAGACTCTATATTTCAAATTCCACATTCTATTTTCCAAAAACGGCATTTCACATTCCCAATTACAAAAATTCACGCCCTTTATCTTACTTTTCACATTTCTGATTTCCAATCCCTACATTTCAAAATTTGGATTTACCTGTTTCAAATTGAAATTGAAAAATTCCAGATTCCACATTTCAAATTCTATATTCCGAAATTCACATCCCAGTTTTCAAATTCAATATTCCAAATTTCACTTCTCAATTATCACATTCCAGATTTAAGATTCCAAATTCCACATCCCAAAATCCACATTCCAGATTCGAAATTCGAGATTCCAGATTTCATTATCCAGGTTTCGTATTTCAATTCCAAATTCCAGATTTTACATTTGAAGTTTTATATTCAAAATTCCACATTTCAAATTTTCTTTTCAGATTCTATATTTCAAATTTTAAGCCGCCAAATCTAAATATAAAATAACTTGTATATTTAAAAAGAACTTCCTAGAGTAATAATTCGTTAATAAAAATTGCACTACATTAAATAATTAACTTGAACATAATTACAAATATTATTTATTGCTATTATTAATTTATAATTTATGTTTAAAGCATACATATTTTATTCCAGAATTTTATATACCTTGTTATTTTGTCATAACCTAAAAATAAATTCAACAGTTAACCAATTATTTACTTATTTTTATATTATTATTTGTACTATTTTTCAGATATATATTTATTTATCGCAAAAAGCTTAGAATACTTTATTAAAAGTGAAAAATATTTATAACTAATACTATGTTTTCACTGTGGTAAACATTTATAGCAGATACTTTTTCCAGACCATGTGACCAGAACGCCGAACATATGTTCGCGATTGCAGCGCCTCTATAGGTTCTTGCTCATCGTGAATATTGTCTTCGATTTCAATGAAGTTCCCTTTTAACACCGTGTTTACTATTTCCATTAACTTTTACTCTTATTTCACTTTAAGATTTATGACCTAACAGAGGTAAGAATTTCACAGTTAAAAGTCGCCAAATATCGACGATTCCAATCTTATCTGCGCCATTACAAACTATTAAGACAATCTTCTGCCCCCGAGTAGATTTTAACACGAGGTCCAAATTTATGGTATTTCTGAGTCATTAAAACTCTCAAATTTAACAAGGTCTGTGCATTTTCGTAAAAAATTCAAAAAAAAAAAAAACTTTTTACTGTACATATATTTGAAGAATTTAAAAAAAGGATAACTAACTAATTGTTTGCCGTAACAATTTTTTCACTCAAATTTCTGACCACTTGAATTTTAAATAATTTTTGTATAATTTTAATTTATGTTTTTATGCTTTTTTATACTCTACTCGTAAATGAAGAAAATTACAATTGAAAAATTTTTTAATTTAGAATTTTACTTTTTGAATCTCATTTTTTGTTTTCAACAGAATTTTAACGGAATTTTGATTATACGGAATTTCTTTTTGATTTGGATAAATAACTTTTTATACTTGAATTAATTCGAATTTAACGGACTTTTCATTTAGCAGAACTTTTATTTATCAGAATTTCAAGTGAGACGAATTTTTAAATACACAAAAAATTTTCAATTTACCGAATCTTTATTTATCCGAATTTTTTATTGCACTAACTGATATTTCGTATTAAATTTAACAAAATTTATCCGAGAATTTTAAAAAAATTCTAAGAATTTGTAGATAATTCCTGAAAATTTTAATTTCAATCTTGTATTCTTGAATAATTTAGAAAATTAAATTTGAAATGTTTTCTTCAAAATATGATTTAAATAGGTATCTCGGGTAGAAAGAAAATTAAATTTGTATTAATTCAGCAAGTAATTCTATAATTTAAAGAAATCCGAAACGCAAATTATTACAATCTATATATTTTATTCAATTTTGTCTTTTAAAAAATTAAGGCAGATTTATTTATTTTCATGCTTTGGTAACGAATACAATTTTTTTTCAGTTTTACTATTTTTCTTTACATTGGCTCGTTTTTTGTAAATTTATGAATTTTTTTTATTTTTCTCAAATTTATTTACTCTTGTGAAATTTCTAGATTTTATGATTTTAAAACTAAATGTTATTGTTAGAATTGGTTAAAAATACAATTAATGTTCTAAACAAATTTTTTTTTTTTTAAATTGTTTTCCATAATATATATTCTTTTAAAAAATTCTTCATTTTGGGTATAATTTCTTAACAATTTGTTATTTTTTAAGGATTTCGTTTTTTTTTCTATAGACTCTTAACTTAGGTTTTTACATTTTTTTATTTTACTTTTACTGTTTTTTATTTCTTTAGTTTATTTTCCACCAGTTTTAGAAATTTTCTAATTTTTCCTTCCTCATGAAAAAAACTTGTATGGCTTTAAATTTACCAATTTTTTAAAATACTTAAAATTAACTTCCGTAAATTTAGAAAAGTGTTATTTTTTGGTTTATTTTTCACCAGTTTTAGAAATTTTATAATTTTTCCTTCCTCATGAAAAAAACTTGTATCGCTTTAAATTTACAAATTTTTTAAAATACTTCAAATTAACTTGCGTAAATTTAGAAATGTGTTATATGAGTTCCTGATCAAATTAATATCCATATTTATGTATGTATGTATGCTTATATGTGTGTGTGTGTATTCTTTCGTTTAAACACTTTTAAATCAAAAACAGCTTGACGGATTTAAATCAAATTTGGTATAGTTATTTTTACTACTAAAATCTGGAATCAGACACAAGGGTTTTTAAAAATAACCATTAAAAAATATTAATTAAATTTTAGTTTTTTTTTCAAATTTGTTTTAAAAAATTTTTTTTTCCATACATATTTAACCCACTATATAAAAAATTCGTATTTCTTGCTTTGAAACAAATCGATCGATTTATATAACGTCTATATTTTGTCAAAATTCTATAAAATAAATCGCATTTTTCAAATGTTTAAGAAATTGAAATTTAAAATTTTTTTTTAATTAAATTATTGCTTTCTTTATGAAAAACAAATTTTTGCTGAAGTGGAAGCAAAATATTAATAAAAAAACCATCATTTTCAGCTTGTTATTTAAATTTTAATAAAAATTTTTAACATTTTTTTATAGCGTATAAAATATTTTTCAAAATATTGCTTTATTATTTTTTATTTTTACTTTCTAACTTCTAATTTTTTCAAAATATTTATTTGGTATATTTTTCTGTATATTTCATCACAATTAATTGATTTTTATAATTTTTTAGAGGCTCTTCTTTTTTCCGATTTTTTGTTTTGCTCTTAAAATATAAATTTTTCTCATTTTATCTCATCATTCTTCTATATTCCTTAAAATTTTTTTTTCTTTTCTCAAAAATGTTCAAATTCTTTTAATTTAATTTTTCACTTAAAAGAAAAATTTTAACTGTGTTTTTTACCTTGAATAAAACAAATTTTTTAAGGTTTTATTTCATTATTAATAAATTCTTAACGTTTTTTTCATGGATTTTCTTGATTATTCTCTTAATCTGAAGAAAAACATCCGCGTAAATATTTTAATTTTTAGAAAACAATGTAATTTTATACTTTTAATTTTTTACATTTCTTTATTTTTCGTATATATTATATCGCGCTGTGTCTTAATTCAAAACAAAAACAGAAATTAAATTTTTTTTAAACTTTCTAAAGTTTTAAGACATTACTACAATATTTTTAAATTTTCCGCCTTTTTTCTTAATAATTTTCTGATTTTTTAGTCGTTATTTATTTATTTCCCTGGAAACAGTATCGGATTGAATTCCAATCAGTTTGAATAAGTTTTAATCAAAATTCTTCCTGGGCATTCCGAAATTTGTTTCCGAGCCAATCAGTTTTTATCCGAATCTAAAAATGGATGTAACTTGACGAAAAATTCTTTCCGAATCATTCTGAATTAATCCGTTTTAATCCGAAGCTAAATTTTAATCCGTTTGAATCCCGTTATTTTATTCCGAATCAATCCGTTCCAATTTTATTCGGGCTTATTCGAATATGAAACGGATTGATTCTAATTGATTCGGAATGAAATAACGGGATTAAAACGGATTAAAATTTAGCTTCGGAATGAAACGGATTAATTCGGAATGATTCGGAAAGAATTTTTCGTCAAGTTACATCCATTTTTAGATTCGGATAAAAACTGATTGGCTCGGAAACAAATTTCGGAATGACCCGGAAGAATACTGATTGAAACTTATTCAATCTGATAGAAATACAATCCAATACTTTTGTCAGGGTTATTTAATGATATTTATTGTTATTTATTAACGTTATCTTCATATATCATTTAAACTTCTTAATATTTCTAAATTAGATATTTTTATTACATTAAGCGATTATAAAAAAAATTGTAGTTTACGATCTGGGATAATTTTTCAATTAGTAGATAATGGAAATTTCACTATAAAATGATTAGTTTTCTGCTAATAAAATTAGTACTTTTGTACTAAAAATTAGTAAAAGTTTTTACTATTTTTAATAGTAACCAATTTTTCGCTACTTAAATAGTAGAAAATCACACATTTAGAGAGAATATTTCGTCAATACGAAGAATATTTTAATTAATCAGAATCATTAAAAAGTGAAAAGAATCGTAAAATATTTATCTAGAAAAAAAGAGTTGAAACAAGAGTAGTCTTACGTTTCTTTGAAGAAAATCAGCCCCATTAAATTGAATGTTGGATTTTCTGTGTAGCCAATGGTGACAATGTGGGCGTGGCTAGAGTTGAACCAATGAGAATTGAAGGATCAAACCGATAGATATGCATCCACGTTTTTTCCCTCAAGTCCTTTTAGCATCCTAATTTCTACTTTTCGTCAGTCTAGCTTCTCTCTCCGAATACAGTGGTTGTGTTTGTTTTTTTCTTCAGTGTCTTTTGTTTCTTGACTTTTCGGTTTAATTAAAATTTTTCTTCCTAAAAAAACATTTTACGTGTCTGTGCTTCTGTTAGTTTTTTCTTTTTAGTTGAAAGTCTGTTTTTCTTCTGAAAGAAAATTATTTAACGAAACATTAGAAAAAAATGAATCTGGTTTCGAGAATGGGTTGGCAGCATCCAATTTTTAATCAGACGGAATTTTATCATCGTCCAGGTTTGTTATTTGTTGATTATATTATAAAATTGTATTGATTTTTGAATATTAATTATGTTTTTAAAACAATTATATTCTGTTGATATTGAAGTGAAGAAATATCCTTTAGGAAAAATGTTATTGGAGAAATTAAAATAATTTAAATATAAACATATTTTAGTTTTGATGAATGCTAAGAAGGAAGGAATCTAAGAAATAATTTTCTCGCGTACAGTTTGCACGCAGCTCAGCAAACTTGAGTTAATGACACTAATTTGACACATTTCTAGAAGTTCATGCTTGATGTCTATCACAAATCGCATTGTGATAACAGCGCATCTCTGTAAAAATCTCATTTTTCTTGGAACTCGGCAAAAATTACGTTTCAAGTTACCAGAAAATTAAATCTTTCTATAATCACTTTAAAATTAATTATAATTTAATTTATTGTAATTAATTGTCAAGATAATATCGGTTTTTGAGAAATTTAAATGTCTCCTTTATGATGTCGACTCTAACCTATAAAAACAAATATTTGTGAATAATGAAATTTAATTTTTTTTAATAATATTGAGGGATAAAAATTTACAATTCGGCTTCACGATAAAAAATTTAAAAAAATATATTTGAAATATGCTTATGAAATAATCGTTTGACTTATATTTGCATATTTTTTCAAAATGACAATAATAAATTAGCAGGATTTTTATTTTGTAAAATTTTCATTTTTCAAATTTGTATTTAATCGAATTTAAACAAATTCGAGTGTTTACTTAATGTGACTTTTAAGTCGACGAATAAATAAACTACATATATAAATAGTATAATATATTGTAAGGTTTAATAACTAATTAATAGTAAAAACGACCAATTATTATCAAACAAAATTTTAGTAAAATATTAATTATCTTGACATAACTTACAAACCAATTTAACTAACAATTGGTTATATTTCACTAAATGATTAGTAAAATTAAATAACTATTTGAATTAGAGGCTGACTTTTTTATTTTTAAATTAGTTGTTTTCAACCAATTTAGATTAAAACAGCAATATATTAAAAAAATCCTTTAAATTAAAAATTTTTATTTGTCTGAAATTGTAAATAACCGAAAAAAACAATAACTGAAAGATTTTGACGCGAATTTCAAAAGTGGCTATTTAGAAATTATCAAGGAATTTGAGATTGGTCAATTTTTTATTATTCGCCCCAAAATCTTTCTAATGAATTTTATTCCCCTCATATTTCAATTATGCAATTAATTTCCTAAATTTTCAGTTATTATCTCAAATTTAGATTATTGTCATCAATTTTCCATTATATAATTATTTTTGAATTATTTTCTTTTGCTTAAAAATAAATTCTGCAATTTTTTTTGGTTTTCATCAATTTATAATTATATTCATTATTTTGTCATTACTTTTAAAAATTTCAATTATTTATCCAATATTGCAATTATTCTCATCAATTTTCGCGATTTCTGCGATTTTTTAATTATTCTCTTTAATTAAAATTTTTTAAGTAATTTTGTAATTATTTTTTTTTCCCCAAACATATGCTCTATGATTTTTTCAATTATTTCTCTCAAATTTTATTGAATGTTTTCAATTTATCATATTTAAATTATTTTCATCATAATTCAATTGTCTTTCTCAATCTTAAATTATTTTCAGCATATTTCAATTATTTTTTTCAATTTTGAATTAATTTTTATCATTTTTCTCGATTGTTAATTATTATTCTTTTCTTCTAAAATTATTTTCTAAGATTTTTAAGTATTTTTCTGAAAATTCAAATATTTTCTTAATTTCTAATTATTTTCATTTTTTATCAGAATTTCAAACTTTTTTTTTTATTAATTATTGTAAATTTCAATTATTTTTAGCTTTTTTCCAGACTTTTCTCCAATTTTTTGTTTTTCTCATTTTATGAAATTAATTTTAAAAGTTTTTTTTAAGTATTTTTCTCAAATTTCTATTATTTTCTTCAATTGTTAATTATTTTTATTTGTTTTCATAATTTCCAAAAATTTTTATTAATTATCGTAAATTTCAATTATGTTTAGCATTCTCCCTTCTCCAATTTTTAGTTATTCTCATTTTCTAAAATTATTATTATTATTTTTAAGAATTTTTCTAAAATTTCAATTGTTTTCTTCAATTTTTAATTATTTTTATTTGTTTTAATAATTTCCAAAATTTTGTATTAATTATCGTAAATTTCAATTATATTTAGGATTCTTTCAGTCTTTTTTCCAATTTTTAGTTATTCTCATTTTCTAAAATTATTTTCTAAGATTTTTAAGAATTTTTCTAAAATTTTAATTGTTTTCTTCAATTTTTAATTATTTTTATCTGTTTTCATAATTTTAAAATTTGTTTATTAATTAACGTAATTTTCAATTACTTTTAGCTTATTTCTTCAATTCTTTTCTCCAATTTTTAGTTATTTTCTCTTTTTAATTGATTTCTAAGATCTTCATGTATTTTTTTCAAATTTTAATTATTTTTTCTTTATTTAAAAAAAATTCTGTAGTTTTTTCAATTGTCACATTTAAATGTCATTTATTTTTTACAACTTATCATTGTTTGTATCATATTTTAATTTTTTTCGTCAAGTTTTGAAATTTAAAGACATTTTTCAATCATTTTCCAAAATTTATTTTCTTCAATTTTTAATTCTTTACATTTGTTTCATAATTTCAAAAATTGTTAACTATTTATCTGACTTTTCAATTCTTTCATTATTTATATTATTTTTTATATTATTTTCTTCAATTTTCAATTACTTTCGCTCTTTTTCTCGTTTTTTTTTATAATTGCCAAAAAGTTTTTACTTATTTCTCTTTAATTAAAACTTGTTCTGTTCAATTTTAAATTATTTTTATCTTTTCTCATTTATTTTCTTTTATTTCAATGAACTTCTGAAAGTTTTAAGTATTTTTCTCAAATTTTGTTTAACTTTCCTTTATTTAATATATTTTGTGTAATTTGTTTAATAATTTCTCAAATTTTAATTATTATTTTTAATTTTAATTTATTTATCTCAATTTCTATCCATGTTTCTTCAATTTTCAATAATTTTCTCTAATTTTTAATTATTCAATTTTGTTTTAATTTACTTTTAAGATTCTTAAGTATTTTTCTCAAATTTTAATTATTTTCTTTATATTTAAAACATTTTTATGATTGTTTAAATTAGTTTCCCCAATTTTTAATTGATTTCATTTTTTTCAATTAATTTACAAAATTTGCAATTACTTTGTTTAATTTCAATTATTTTTTGCAATTCTTTTTAATTCTAAAATATTATAAATTTTTCTAAATAACTATTTATTTTATTTATATTAATTGATTTTTAAACATTATATTTAAAATATTTATTTCTTCTTATTAGATAAATAGTATTTACCGATTTTGTATATTTATTATTGTATTTTATAATTTTTAAAATGTATGAAAAACTAATCGCGCGCTTGCGCGCGTTTTATTTTGTCTAGTAAAATAAATAAATTATAAAATGTTATGAATAACCTAAACATTATGGAAAATAATAAAAAACAAATGAGGATTAATTAATTTTTTTTATTCTTATATATTCTTGATTCTTTAATATTATAGAATTAAATTCGACATTTTCATCAAATTTCTATTTCCCGGAATTTTCACAAAAATTACACGGAAATTTTACCGTAATTCCCAGCTAAAATTTTCATATAATCTTCTGGGTGGGTTCTAACATTAAAATAACATATTTTGTGATTATTGTGACTGCACCATGATTGCGGAAGAAAGTTTGCCACGATCTTTAGGGTAGTTATCGTCTCTTCTTTTTTCAATGACCGAAACAACCTATCATTACGAAAGAAGCTTGTTATTCGATGACAAGTTGATCACAGAAGCCAAACTTGTTTTCATCCTCGATTATTTTTTACATTGACAAAAATAGAAATTTATTCAATTTTTTTTTTTTGCAATTTCACTCAATTGTGTTATTTTTATTTCGAATTAAATAAATTAAAAAATTGCATATTTTTCGTGTTTTTAATTTATTTATTTAACTTTACCCTACAAAAATAAAATTTTGAGGTTAAAATTGCGTTTTAAATTTTGTTTCTTACAGTAGTTAATTTACTTTTTTTAATAGTTTCGTGTATAATTTTTTTTAAAATGAAAAAACTGTTTTAAAAACAGTGCCCCACTGATGTAGATTCTCCCCTAATTTTCATACATTATAATTTTTATTCTTTACCGCTTTTAATATACAAATTTTAATTTATTTCGAATATATTCTAGATTCTAAATTTTATTAATCGAATTTATAATTTATTAATCCAAAATCCGATTTTTCTTCGCTGAATTTAAATCCATAGTCCAAATTGCGAAATGGGGAACATTTTTAAAGATAATTTTTTAAAACATTTCGTGGCGCATATTCTGTCAATTAATTTTGGGAGAAAATGTTTTCGACCTGAAAAATCGTAAAAATTGTTTGAAAAAAAAAATCACGTAAGACATATACAAATAGCGATTTCTAGTTTCTAGAACTGTGTTGAAAAAAACAAGAAAGGTTCAGATGGAAAATTTTAGTGTTCGTCAGGTTTGGCGCCAGACTTAAAAAAGGTCCTCAGACGAGTGTCTGGCGTGACGTTGCGCATGAGGAAAAAGAGACTGAGTGTGTAATCAGTAATCACAAAACCAGGCCCATCTATTTGGAGGAGAAACCAGGGCAGATGCCCGGCCCCGTCCGGAAACCACAGACTAGGCCGAGGCACATTTAAAGGGGTGGGACTCAAGGAACCACAACTACAACGTTCCTCTTGTTTTTAATAGTCCAAAATCATTCGGGTCTGATTTATACACACAAATATTCAAACTAACCGCATTCAAGCACAGTATTGTAAAATAATAAAAATATATAGAGCAATACTTTTTAAATGTTAATAGATTTTCCGGGTGACTGAAAATCAAAAAACCAAAAAAAAATTTTGCTTTTTTTCCGGGACACTACTTTTGTGTTATACTACACACTTTCCTCCCCTGAATCCCGATCCAAAGTCAGAATAACCAGATTAATTAACATTTTTGAGATAATCTTAAAAAAATGCTCAAAAACCCGAAAAACCCCAAAACCAAATTTTTTTCCGTGACAATATGTGTATTTCTATTTTCTTTTCCTTTGCTGAACCCGAATCGAAAATAACCATATTGACTAAAATTTTTTAATATAATCTCAAAAAATTAGTCAAAAACCCGAAAATGCCCAGAAAATAAAATTTTTCATCCGGGACAATATGCTAGTGTATTTCTACGTATTTTTTACTACTGAATCCGAATCCGAAGTCAGAATAACCCGATTGGCTACAATTTAAAAAAAAAATCAAAAATTGCTCAAAAATACAAAAAAACTAAAAATTATTTTTTTTGCCCGGGACAATATGCTATTGTATTCCTAAGTATTTTCTCCGCTGAATCCAAATCCGAAGGCAGAGTAACTGTAATGATTAATAATTTTTAGATAATCTCAAGAAATTAGTTAAAAACCCGAAAAAACCCCAAAATAAATTTTTTTAGCCGGGACAATATGGTAGTGTATTCCTACGTATTTTTTTACTGTTAAATCCGAATCCGAAATCAGAATAACCAGATTAGTTAAAACTTTTAAGATAATCTCAAAAAATTGCTCAAACCCCCGAAAAATCGCCTTTAAAATTATTTTTTGTCCGGGACAATATGCTAGTGCATCTGAAATTATTATTATGATTTCAAAAAATTAACCTGGATTGAAATTTGAAAAAATAACCGCAAAATAATATTAAAAATTGCCAAAATAATTGAAAAATAAAGAAAATAATTTTGAATTGGACAGAAAAATTGAAGAGTTAAGGAATTAAATTGAGATTTCAAAAAAATTATTGATAATAAATAATTTACAAATTACTATATTAATAAATAAATAAATAGTAGAAAAAAGTGAAAAAGCCCAGGATTGGTAAATATTTAAGAATATAATTGACAATTAAAACTGAAGAAAACTGTAGGAATAATTATAACAAATAATTGAAAATTAAATAGGATTTCAAAAAGTTAAAGTTGGTTGAAAATCGAAATAATCGCAATTTGAAGAAAATAATTGAAAATTAGTAGAAGAAATAGTTGAAAATCGAAGAAAAAAATTCAAAATTAAAGAAAATAATTGTGAATTAAAGAGAATAGTTGAAAAATTGAATTGAAAGTTCAAGAAAAATATTTTAAATTGACAAAATCATCCATAAAAGCCGAGAATTATTGAATATTAAAGAAAATAATTGCCAATTGGAAGAAATTCTAAACATGGCAAGATTATTAAATTGACTATTGACAGAAATAATTTTAAACAGAAAAAGATAAACATGAAACTAAAAAAAAAACTAAAAAAGAAAGAAAATGATAAGAATAATTTTAGAAACGATTGAAAATTTAATTGCTTTTTGAAAAATTAAACTGTATTAAAATTTGAAGAAAACACTTGCAAATTGAAAGAATAATTGAAAATGAAAAAAATAAGTATCAATAAAAGAAAAGAATTGAGATTTGATACAAACATATAATTGAAGAATTGAAGAACTGAATTGAAATTTCAAGAAAGTGATTAATAATTGAATAATATGAAAGAAAATAAATTAAAAAATACGAAAATAAGGGACAATTGCAAAAAATTCGAAAAATTGCAACATTAAAAAATTCCTATTTCAAAAGAATAATCTTAAAAGTTATAAAAATGTAAATTTAAGATTTAGAACAGAAATAACTAAAAATAAAAATTGAAAGAAAATTATTGTAGTAATTGTAGAAAATAATTGTAAATTTAATTGGATTATAAAAAATTAAACTCGATTGAAAATCTTTGAAAATAATTGCCTATTGAAGGAAACAAGTGAAAATTGAAAAAATAATTGAAAAAGATCGAGAATTATTGAATATTGACTGAAATAATTGAAAATTCAAGCAAATAGTTGAAAACTGGAAAATAATTGAAAAACCGAGAATATTTGAAAATTGAAAAAATAATTGAAAACTGAAAAAAATCATTGAAAAAACTGAGAATATTTGAAGATTAAAGAAAATTAAAGAAAATTAAAGAAAATAATTGAAAACTGAAAAAATAATTGAAAAACGAGGATATCTGAAAACTGAAAAAAATAATTGAAAAAAACCGAGAATATTGGAAAATTGAAGAAAATAGTTGAAAACTAGAAAAACAATTGAAAAAAAAATGAGAATTATTGAATATTGAAGGAAACAATTGAAAATTGATAAAAATATTTAAAGAAGCCGGAAATTATTGAATATTGAAGAGAATATTTGAAAATGAAAGAACATGATTGAAAATTAATTACAATAATTCTGAATAAAAGAAAATAACAGTAGAATTTAAGAAAATAATTGAGATTTGGATATGTTGAGACCATATTTTTAATAATTCTAATTTTAAAATATGTGAAACTCCAACATTTTCTGAATTCAGTAAGCATATTATAATGGTAAACATTTTATTGCTTTTCGTGTTATTACTAATCAAAAAATAAAGGTTCACAACTTCATTTGTAACCTTGAATCTGATGCTTTTTTGAAAGATGTTATAATTCTTAGACAAATTATAATATAATATTTATCAGAACTTATTAGAAATATAAATCATTTAATTCTAAACACAGAAAAGACGGTTTTATTATAACATTTTATTATTTTAAAGTAATACTCTTATTTAAAATATTTATACTTGTAAAAAGATTCACTATTTTTCGAAACTTATTACTTTTTTGTGAAACCTCCTACAAATTTGAGGTTTTTAATATAATTTATAATATTGATATAATCTACTCGCCTATAAAGTTTGACGAACATGTTTTGCTTCGTTTAGAAAATATTAAAATTTTTAAATTTCTTACTCAAAAAGGTTAATTTTGATATTTTAAGTAAACACAGCAATTTCAGATCGCTCCATTTAAATTAAATTAGTATATATACAAATGGAGCGATGTGAAATTGCTGTGTTTACTTAAAATATCAAAATTAATCTTTTTGAGTAAGAAATTTAAAATTTTTAATATTTTCTAAACGAAGCAAAACATGCTCGTCAAACTTTATAAGCAAGTAGATTAAATTAATATTAAATTATATTAAAAACCTCAAATTTGTACGAGGTTCCATAAAAAAGTAATAAGCTTCGAAAAATAGTGAAACTTTTTACAAGTATAAATATTTAAAATTATACCTCGTAACTTTGTCATTTTTGGTCCGATTGTAAAATTTTTTTTTTCATTTTGAAGCTGAAAATCAGATCTTTAAAACCATACAAGATTTTTTTTTATATAATTAAAATTCATGAAGATGCGGGCCAAAAACGTTAGGAAAATTTAATTTTTTTAATAATTCTTCAACTTTGATACTAATTTATGTGTCGTATCGTATTTTAATTATATTATTTCTCATCGGAGATCGAAAGCCTAGTCAATTTTGTTTTAAATGACCCCTGGTTGAATAAAATTTGCTAAAAATTGTACAAGTTATACTACTTTTAACTTTGTAATAACGTCATTAAATTTTGACATCATGGACCGTTTTTCATTTTTTTTCTTCGTCACGGTGTTTGTTTTCAAGTTTTTTTTATATTTTTGTGTTATTTTACAATACTAAGGAACATTTATTAAAGATTAATGTTCCCTAATGAATATAAACTAGCTATTATTATATAAATTCAATATTAGGTACTATTAAGTAATTAATCTGAAATTATGAAATTATGAATTATTAATAAAATTAATTAATAAAATTAATTAATTCATTTTAAATCATTGGAAAATTTGCATTTAAATCATGGTTTAAATAAAAAAAACTTTACAATTTTCCGGATGTCTAATACTGCATGTAAAACATCTCAAACCATAAACAAAACCCACAAATTTGTGGATAAATCTTAAAAATTTCAATTTTAATATTTTAATCTTTAATTTTAAAAATTCTGCTAATCAATATGATCAAAATAACTACGATTTACAAATTTTTTGTATGAAGAGAGCAAAAAATAGTATTACATTTTTATATCTTAAAGTAGTTATAATTACCTATATAAATTTCAAACGTCAATTAAGTCATATTCTAATTTGTTCCAACTTTTAGATTTCAATTAATTCAAATTTAAATGCATATTAATTAATGCAAAATAATTAAATAATATTAATTATTTTCCATATTCACAATAATCCTGCTTTTATTTCTAAGAAATTTCACTTTTTAAAAACTTTTTAATTTTTATTTTATAATTTCTTATTTTAGAAAATTTTAATATTTTATCTCCTTTTACTTTTGATTTTTTTTTTTTTTTGTATTTGTCTTTTTATTTTAGGATTTTTTTAATTTTCCTCTTTTTATGCAAACTATTTAATATTATTTTACACAATTCGTTATTATAACATATTCACTAAACTTTTTTCCCGTTGATTTTCATTATTATTTTAATATTTTTAAAAATAAATACTTTCATTTTTTTTTTTTTTGTAAGTTTATTCAATTTTTTCCACACCTTAATTTCACCTTGTCTATTTTCTGCGAGATTTTTTGCAAACTTACTTGTTTTTCCATAAAGTTTATAGATTTTCTTTATTTTTCTAAATTTACGTGTTAAGTAAATGGACTTATTTTAAGTGCAATAAAATAAAAATATATTTGGTTTAATTTGCTTAAACTTTTTTATTTTTAAAGGATTTTTAAATTTTTTTTGTGGACTTTCTTTTTATTTATTGATCTTGATATATACATTTTTAATTTTAATTTTTTTTACTTTTTACATTTTTTTAGTTTGTTAGTTTAAGGAAAAAAAAATTTCTCTATCTTCTTCTTATTTATTTTTTCTATAATTTATGTCATCATTTTTCCATTTCTGAGAAGCATTTCTCCTTCTTTTTAATTGTTTAGTTTTTATCTTAAAATTACGAATTTTTGAAAACATTTATTTGGTGCTTTTATCTACATTTTTTTGGTGCTTTTATCTACATTTTTTAAATTTCCCAGTTTTCTACTCTTTTGAAAGCTTTTATTCTTTTATTTTATACTATGTGAATCTAATTTTGTACTAAATATGCTCATTTGAACATCGTTCTTGTGTATTTCATAGAATTTCTTTTCTTTTACAATTTTTTTAATTTTACAAAATTTTATTCATTCTTTTTTTATTCAATTTGTAAAATAATTTTCTAATTTTAAAAGTCCTTTCTCTTTAGTAACATATTTTAACGTTTTTTTTTTTTTATTATCTTTTTATTTATTATTTTAATTTAAAAAAAAATGGCCGTAAATAGTTTAATTTTTTTAAAAGAGTTTCTACTTTTTTATATATAATTATGTCACTGTCTCATTCTTGTGTTGTTTTTTGTTTTTTTTTCTAGTCTTGGCCCAGACCAGTAGTGTAACGTTTTTTCCATAGAATCACCAAATTTTCCTGAACTGGGCCAGGCCTGGCCCAGACTAGTTTGACTAATTTTATTTCTGGCTACACCAGGCTTGGCCCAAATTAGAATTCTAATGTTTTTTTCCTGAAAATTGCCTAAATTTTCTATAATTTGTTATGTTATGAAAATAAAAACATTTTTAAGTTTTTTGGATAACCTAGATGTTAAACAAACATAAAGTTTTCACGATTTTAAACTATAAAGAAAATGCAATTTCTATTTTCTTCTAAATTATTCAAGTCTGATTAACATAAATCATTCTAATTCAGATGACCCATTATAACTTGAGTTAAAATCATTTAAAACTTTTGAAGACTTAATTTAAATTTTTATTTATTAGTTTTATTCTAGGGAAAATTCGACATTTATTTTAAAAAAACTTTATATTCAAAATTATTTTTTCTACGTACATATTTCAAAAAGATTGTTTTTACTGTATGTCCGATTACTCGTTAAATAAAATATTCAAAATATAATAACCTTAAAAACTCAATCATTTTCTTTTATCTTGTAGTATTTCTGGGAAAACTAATAACTATATTTATCTTAGAAAAGTTAAATTTGTACCTATTTTTTATAATTTTTTCTGGCCTACCTGATCAGGGCCAAAGCTGGTGCAGACTAGGCCTTCCAGATCAGATCATTCCAGGGGTTTCCGAATTTTTATTCTGGCAAATCTAATCAGGGCCAGAGCTGGGCCAGATTTGGCCTTCCAGATCAGGTTAATCCAAAGGTTTCCAAATTTTTATTCTGGCTATCAGATCAGGGCCAGATCTGGACCAGACTCGGTCTTCCATATCAGGCAGTTCCAGATCAGGCCCACTTCTGGATTCAGGCTTGCCAGGAATTTTTTCCTCACGGGTATACTGATTATATTTTTAAAAAATCATTTTTTGATTTAAATCAAGTAAATCGGACTTTTTTGATTTTTTTAAAAAAGTCATAATTTTTATCAGCCCTGAATTTTAAACACCAAAAATAGAAAAAAAACACTGATTTTTGATTTGTGAAATGAAATAAGCACGCGACATTGTAAATGCAAACATGATGGTAAAAAAGTAAAGCTCTCTGTTGGACCATGGAAAGGTGACGACAGGATTAGAGCGGTACATATAAAAGGTTTCGGATGATGGACCACGAATAGAGAGATGTCCTGGCGGCAAGGCTGTGGTGCTCGAGAAAAAATATAGCGCATGAATGGAGCTGCACTTGCCTCCTTTTTTCCTCTCGGCGCCGAGTGCTTGTGGTGATACACGGTCCCTTGGACGCCGCATTATCCTACTGGGATAATTGGCATTGACCGGCGACTAGGAGACAGTTCTTCGGTCCTTCCTCTTTTGCCGCTAACAGATAACGATTGTCCGGTTCACCAGAGAGCGGTCCTTTTGATGTGGAAAATCTTCGCAACACGTTCCCACACTTCAAAATTCACCCATATACCCATTTCTTTTATATAAGTATCAATTTTTTTTCTTTTACCTGCAAGTTTCAAACTTTTCCAAATGTGTAGGGGAGAGTCGGGTAAAATGCGTAATTGGGTAAATTGGCAATGGTTAATAACTTGGCCAAAAATAAATATTAATCATAATTGTTTTTAATTATGAAGTATATTAAGGTGAAGATGATTTCTGTAAAGTTTCATGTTTATCAGTTTATTATTAAATAATTTATTAAAGAATTGTGAAAATGATGCTTTCCAACGATAATTTTTTCATTTTTAAAGATCAGAAAACATGCACTTCTATCTCACATACGTACATAATTTTTTTTTAAAATTAATCCTTGAATATTTAGCTATCTAATCACAGGGATCACAGACTGTCCCCTATTCCCCTTTTTTCCCCTATTTTGAAGTTTTGTCCCTATTTCCCCTATTTTAAAGAATTGTCCCCTATTACCCCTATTTCTAATTTTCAAATTTAAATTTATAATTTATCAAAGTTATTTTTTACTTAATTCCGAATTTGTATCATTTAATAATCGCGCTGAGCTATTTGGGAGAGAGGAAGATTGACAACAGTTTATTTTTGTTTATTTGCCATTTTTAAAAGACTGCGGGTAACTTTAAATCCTAATGAAAAAGGCAGAGCTAGCCGCTTTTTTAAAAAAAATTATAAACAATGGTTTAAGAGAATGTATTTATTTTTAGATTTAGAATTATTAGCTTTGTTAATTTTAAACGCTTCTGTAATGTAGAGAACACAAAATTTTATTTAGATAATTTGTTCAATTATCATTTATTTTCCGCAATTTTTAATTAATTTAAACAATTTTTTCAACTTCCACTTATTCTCTCAAAATTTTATAACTATTCTCTGACTTTTTAAATTATTTTGTTCTCTTGTTTATTATTCTCGACAGTTTCCAAATTTTTTTACATTTGTCAATTATTTTCTTTAATATTTAATAATTTTATCATTTTGTAATTTTTTTTTCAATTATCTATCTCTCGTTTTAAAAATGTAATTTAATTCTTTAATTTTTAATTATTTTTAAAAAATTTAAATAATGTTTTCAGTTTAAAATTATTTTTAAAAATTCTCTTCAATTCTCAAATTTTTTCAATAATTTTTTTCAATTATAAAAACTGTTTTAAATTTCAATTCAGTTGTTCAATTCTACAACTATTTTCTTCAATTGTTAAATGTTTTTTTCAATTTTAAATATTTCATTCTAATTTCATTTCCATTTTTTAAATATATTTAATGATTCTCGTCTTTTTTAAAATACTTTCTTCAATTTTTAATTATATTCTTTAAATTTCAATTTAATTTTTAAATTTTCAGTTTAATTCAATTTTCCATTATTTTTTTTCAGTCACAAAAATTGTTTCAAAATTTGAATTCAAATGTTTAATTCTACAACTATTTTCTTTAAATTTCAAATTCCATTTTTCAATTTTAAATTAATGTCTTTAATATTAAAAGATTCTCGCTTTTTTCAATTATCTTCTTCTATATTCAATAATTGTGGTTTTTTTTCAATTACTTTTTTCAATTTTTAAGTTTATTCTTTAAATTTCAATTTCTTCTTGCAATGTTTAATTATTTTCTTAATTTTTCAATTTTTTTCCTCTTTTTTAAATTATTTTCTTTAATTTTAATTATTTTTTTCAATTTGCGATCTAGTTGTTTAATGTTCAATTATTTCCAACAATTAGGTATTCCTATAATTTTCATAGTTTTTAAATTATTTTGTTTAAATTTAATATTGTTTGATTTTTTGAATTATTTTTTCTAATTGTGAAATAATTTAATTTTCAACTATTTTTTTCAATTATTATTTATTTCCCTCAATTTTCAATTGTTTGCAACAATTTTTTAAATTATTCTCTTAAAATTTTACAATTATTCTTTAATTTTTTCAATAATTATTTTGTTCGATTTTCAATTTTAATTTATTTTTTCAAATTTTAATTCAATTCTTAAATTTTCAATTTATTTCATTAAGTTTTTATTATTTTTTTGAATTTCAATTATTTTTGTCGATTTTCAATTTGCTATCATTTCCAACAGTTATTTCTATAATTTTCTTAATTTTTCAATTTTCTAGTTAAAATTTATTGTTTATTGTTTAATTTTTTAAATTATTCTTCTTCAATTGTGTAATTATGTAAATATTTTTCGAGTTTAATTTTCAATTGTCAATTATTTTCCTTATTTTTTAGTTAAAAGTTCGTTTAAAAAATATTAATTTGACATTTTAGGATAAGTAAACACTAAATTTCCTTCTATTTAAAAAGAAAAAACTATTAAGACCATATTTAACATCTTCAATTTTTCAATGGAAGTCGCCATCATAAACTTTAAAGCGAACTTTTTGTCCCCTTTTTGTCCCCTATTTAAAAAAAAACTTGCCCCTATTCCCCTTTTTTACTAACAATAGGGGCTGTGATCCCTGTAATCACTTTGACTTAATTTATAAAAATGAGTTCTAAAATGAAAATAATTAGTTTAATTACATCGTGTGCTTTTGGGTAAATTGCCTTGGTTAAATTGCCTATATGCTGTAAAACTTCTAAACAAGATACGTATGATACGGAAAATCTCTCGGGTTACACGTATATTTTGATGTAGAAACTAAATATCAAGTTGTTACTGCTTCTGTATAAAAAATCAGTGTTTTAACAAATTAATTATATTAATTATTGCATTTATATTAATAATAATTATAATAATTATGCATTGAAGAATCATTTTTAATATATTTTTAAAACATGATTTTAAATAAGCGCGGGATGAATCAAAAGAAGTGCGCATGCGCAGAAAAAATACATGAGATTACGAGAGATACGTGTTGTCACGTGACTATAAAGAATCATGGCGAATTAACCTGTCACATTTGGCATTGAATTCCAAAATTTTCGTTTTCTTCCTAAAACTCACGCAGTTTTCAATCGAGCAGGTATTTTTGTAATTTATTATAGTGTTTAATTTACTTTTGTATGATTTTTTATAATTGTAGAAGCTTTACTTATTTGTTATAGACTTTATTTCCATTTTTTGTCGGTCTGCTTTGGATTAAAATTTTAGTTTTATGACAAAAAGATTATATTTTTGTATTCACAGCTAGTTCTTTTTTTAATATAAACAAGATAATTGATTATAGAAAATATATAAAAAAAAATTGTTTACTTTTATTCATATTTTTCCATATTTTTGTGCACCGTGTGTCAAAATGGCGAATTTTGACATCAATATTTAAATAATTCTTTTTTCTATTTTTTCTGAAATAAACACTTAAAATGACTATCTTATTATATTCTTAAAGGATGTTTTCTAAGTATTTGATGGTTTATATTTTTCAAAACTATAATTAAATACTTTTTTTTTGCTCTAAACTTTACTATAGGCATTTTGGCCGACTCTTCCCTAATAGAATTATTATATAGTATTTTGAAAATGGGCAATTTTTTATAGAAGAAAAAGTTACAAAAAAAGAGATTTTTTTTCAATGGAACTAGAAATTGTAACTTGTTATCTATAAAGGTTTTTGAGTTTGGAATTTTGAAAAGTCTAAATTCGTTATCAACGATCCGAAAAACCCCGGAGTGGAAAGTTTAAAATGAATTGGATCAGTTGTAAAAACATCCGCCATTTTGAATCTACCATTTTGATAGATATTCTGATTACGGAAGCGACGAAAAATACGTAGGAATACACTAGTTACGAAAAGAATTTTTTTTGTACATTTTTTAAAAATGTATAGCCAATCTGACAATTTTAATTTTGGATTTGAAATTAGCGCTGAAAAATATGTAAAAATACACGAGATTGCAAAAATAATATGTTCTTATTTTAATTTTTAAAAAAGTTATAAAATTTTCTTAAAAATTTAGCCAATTTGGCATTTTTGAATTCGGTTTTGAGATCAGCTCCGAAAAATATGTAAGAGTAGACTAGTTTAAAAAAAAATTCTTTTAATTTTTAGAAAAATTATTAAATTTGTTTTTAAAATTTTGAAATTTATGTATAAATTGAGCCGATTTGTCAATTCCGTCTTCGGATTGGAATTCAGCCATGAAAAATACGTAGAAAAACACTAGTTTCCAAAAAGAATTTTTTTCTGTTTTAATTTTGTAAAACTATGAATTTTTTTTTTAAATTTAACGAATCTGGCAATTTTAACTTTGGATTTGAAATCAGCGCTGAAAAATACGTAAAAATACACGAGCTTCCAAAAATAATTTGTTCTCATTTCAATTTTTTAAAAAGTTATGAAAGTTTCTTTGAAAATTTTTAAATTTTTGTAAAAATTTAGCCAATCTGGCATTTTTGAATTCGGATTTAAGATCAGCTCCGAAAAATACGTAAGAATAGACTAGTTTCCAAAAAAAATTCTTTTTATTTTAAGTTTTAAAAATAAACTGAGTATAAATAATAAATTATACTATAAAATAAATAAATAATAAAGTATAAATTGAGCTAATTGGAGAATTTTAAGTGGATCGATTTCTTAAATGACATTATATTGCAAATTTAATCTACTTAAAAAATAAAGAAATTAATTTATAATTAATAATTAATCATTATAATTATATAATTTTATAATTTATAATTTTATTCTTTTTCTTAAATTTTACTTAAATTAAATTATATATAATATTATATAATAATTATAATTAATAATTTCGTGTTTTTGGTTATAGAACAATATCCTACTCAAAATCTGTGGCTGCCACAATCAAGTCTCGGAAGTGGTCCAGCACTGACTGAAGATGTCAAAGTTGAGCTGCAAAATCGAAAACTTTGGTCAAAATTCCATGCACAAAATACGGAAATGATCATCACTAAAAGTGGCCGGTAAGTTTTTCAAAAAAAAAAAAAAAATTCATCTTGATATTGTATTAATAAAAACAAAGCGAGGATCGTTTTTCGTCAGCAACCTCCAAACAGTCAACGTCTAAAATTTTCGGACTTTTAGGTTATTTAAAAAAAACATTTATTAATATTAAGATTATTTAAAATTGTGTTGTGCCATTTTCTTTGAAGTTATTCCTGCGCTAATATTTTGGATTAATTCTCGGTAAGCGAATTGATTAAATTCAGTATTAATGGTTTAAATTATAATTTTCCAATTTAGTTTGTTTCTAGGAAGACATCGTATTTGTCTTTCGATCTTGAATCTTAACTTCGATAATTTTCTTTAATTCTTCAATTTTTTAAATATCTTTTTATAATTTGATGAAATTTTGACTCTCTTTCTCTCTTCCGGATTATGTAATACTGACCCCTATACCTTTTTGTAAAATCGATCTTTTTTTTAATTTTGACTCATCCCAAAAATTTTATTAATATTGCTACGGAATATCGTGACGAAAAATCACTGAAAATCTTAATTTTATTATCTTTTTAATTGTAAATAATTATATTGCTTTAGAATGAAAATTTAAAATTTTTAAATTATTTAATGTAATGAAAATAATTTATTAAATTAATTCATTTATAAATATAAAAGAAGAATCTATAATAATAATAATGCACAAGATTCATTCATTCTTTCGTTTATTCTTTCACACTTGTAAAAATGCATTTAAATTGATTAAAATTTAAATTTATGAATATCATTTCAAATAATTTTATTTTTATCAATAAATAAATCTATAATTTTTAACAGTTTTCAATATAGAGTTATTCTCTCTTTAAATTTTATAATTATTCTTTAACTTTTTAAAATTATTTTGTTCTGTTGTCGATTATTCTCGACACTTTTCGAATTTTTCATTCAATAGTCAATTATTTTTCTCATTTTCCAATTACTTTCTTTGATATTTAATTATTTTAGTCATTTTGTAATTTTTCTTTCAATTATCAACTATTTTCTTAAAATTTCAATTTAATTCTGTAATCTTCAATTTATTTCTGTAAATTATAATTATTTTTATCAATTCTTAATTATTTTCTTTAATTTTCCATTATTTTTAACGATTTTTATAGTTAATTCCTCAATATTCAAAAATTCCCGGATTTTTTCAATTATTTTCTTACTCATAAAAATTACCTTAAAATTTCAATTCAATTATTCAATTCTTGAATTATTCTCTTCAATTCTCATTTATTTTTGTCAAATTTAAATTCCACTTTTCAATATTCTATTATTTTCTTTAATATTAAAAAATTATTGTCTTTTTTCTAATTATTTTTTTTTTCGATTATCATTAAGTTTCTGTAATTTAAAATACAATTGTTCAATTATTTTAATTAATTTCTAATTCCATTCTTCAATTTTTATTTCCGTTTTTCAGTTTTCAATTGTTTTCTTCTATATGTTCATTAATTCTCGGGTTTTTTCATTTACTTTTTTTCAATTTTTAAGTATATTTCATAAATTTCAATTCCATTCTTCAATTTTTAATTGCTTTCTTTAATTTTTAATTACTTTTTTCGATTTTAATTATTTTTTCCGATTTTCAATCCAGTTGTTAAATGTGCAATTATTTCCAAAACTTATTCCTATAATTTTTTTAATTTTTT
The DNA here is from genome assembly GCA_037103525.1 of Ganaspis brasiliensis. Classification (NCBI taxonomy): domain Eukaryota; kingdom Metazoa; phylum Arthropoda; class Insecta; order Hymenoptera; family Figitidae; genus Ganaspis; species Ganaspis brasiliensis. The sequence continues at coordinate 297,219 of JAZKLR010000651.1, forward strand.
AATTTGCAATTTTTTTCTTTTAAATTTAATATTTCTTGTTTAATTTTTTCAATTATTTTCTTCAGTTGTCTATTAATCTATAGTCATTTTTCGAATTTTGTTTTCAAATGACAATTATTTTCGTCATTTTTCACATATTTTCTTCAAGCTTTCAATTATTCTCGTTATTTTTCAATTTTCAACTATTACCTTCAATTATTAATTACTTTGCGCAATTTTCAATTATTATTTAAAAATTTTATAATTATTCTTCGATTTTTTAATTTATTTTTTACGGTTGGGCATTAATCCAGCCATTTTTTGAATTGTTTTTCAATTATTAATTATTCTTTTTAATAGTTAATTATTTCCAACAATATTTAATTATTTTCGTCAAATTGTAATTTCTCTTTTAATTATCTATTATTTTCTTAAAATCTTCATTTAATTCTTTAATTTCTTATTTATTTCTTTTTATTTTTAATTATTTCCTTTAATTCCAAATATTTTCTTTAATTTTCAATTATTTTAATCGTTTTTCATTTAATTCTTTAATTTTCAATAATTCTCGTATTTCTTCAATTACTTTTTTCACTCATAAAAATTATTTTAAAATTTCAATTCAATTCTGGAACTATTCTCTTCAATTCACAGTTATTTTCTTCATATTTAATTAATCGTTTTTTTCAATTTTCAATTACTTTTTTCAATTTTAATTTTTTTTTCGATTTTCGGGTTTCTTACCCGTTTATTTTTGAATAAATAAATAAAGAAATTTTGAATCTAGTTATTAAATGTGCAATTATTTCCAACAATTATTCCTAAAATTTTCTTAATTTTTCAATTTGCAATTATTTTCATTAAATTTAATATTCCTTGTATAATTTTTACAATTATTTGTTTCAGTTGTCTATTAATCTAGGCATTTTTCAAATTTTGTTCTAAATTGACCATTATTTTCCTCATTTTTGACATATTTTCTTGAATTTTTCAATTATTCTCGGCATTTTTCAACTATATCCTTCAATTATTAATTATTTTCAGCAATTTTCAATTATTTCCTACAATTTTTTTTAATTTTCAATTATTATTTTTTAAAATTTTTATAATTATTCTTTGATTTTTTAAATTAATTTGTTCGGTTATGTATTAAATCTAGCCATTTTTTAAATTTGTTTATTATTTCTCTTTAATTATAACTTTTTCTGTTCAATTTTAAATTATGTTTATCTTTTTTCATTTATTTTCTCTAATTTTTTTCTTTTATTTCAATGACCTTCTGAAAGTTTTAATTATTTTTCTCAAATTTTGTTTTAACTTTCCTGTATTTAAAATATTTTATGTAATTTGTTTAATTATTTTCTTAAATTTTAATTATTTTTTTAAATTTTAATTTAGATATCTTAATTTTTAACCATGTTTTTTTTCAATTTTCAATTATTTTCTCTAATTTTTCATTATTCAATTTTGTTTTAATTTACTTTTAAGATTCTCAAGTATTTTTCTCAAATTTTAATTATTTTCTTTATGATTAAAACATTTTTATGAATGTTTAAATTACTTTCCCCAATTTTTAATTGATTTCATTTTTTTTTCAATTAATTTGCAAAATTTGCAATTATTTTGTTTAATTTCAATTATTTTTTGCAATTCTTTTTAATTCTAAAATATTATAAATTTTGTCCTAAATAAATATTTTTTTTATTTATATTAATTTATTTTTAATCATTATATTTAAAATATTTATTTCTCCTTATTAGATAAATAGAATTTACCGATTTTTTATATTTATTATTGTATTTTATAATTTTTAAAATGTATGAAAAACTAATCGCGCGCTTGCGCGCGTTTTATTTTGTCTAGTAAAATAAATAAATTATAAAACATTATATTCAACAATTATTTCTATAATTTTCTGAATTTTTCAATTTTCAATTATTTTTTAATTAAATATTTATAGTTTGATTTTTTAAATTATTTTTTCCAGTTGTGTATTAATCTAGCTATTTTTTTAATTTTGCTTTCCAATTATTTTCGTTATTTTTCAGAAATTATCTTTAATTTTGCTATTATTCGTGTTCTTTTTCAATTATTTTTTTCTACTTATTAATTATTTTCTTTAATTTTTGGTTATTTCTTACAATATTTAAAATGTTTATTTATTCTCTTAAAATTTTAGAATTATTTTTCAACGCTTTCAACTATTTTTTTCAGTTGTGCATAATTTTAGTCATTTTTCAATTCTTTTCGATTTTTAATCCAGTTTTCCGCTATTTTCAATTATTTCCTACAATTCTTTCAATTTTCAATTATTATATTATGATTTTATAATTATTCTTTGATTTTTTAAATTATTATGCTCGGTTGTGTATTAATCTAGCCATTTTTCGAATTTTGTTTTCAATTGTCAATTATTTTCGTCATTTTTCAGAAATTTTTTTGAATTTTGCTATTCTTGTTATTTTTTAATTATTTTCTTTAATTTTTAGTTATTTCCTACAATATTTAAAAATTTTATTTATTCTCTTAAAAGTTTAGAATTATTTTTCAACCTTTTCAATTATTTTTTTCAGTTGTGCATTATTCTAGTCATTTTTTGATTTTTTTTCAATTGTCAATTATTTTCTTTAATATTTTAAAATCCACGCCTTTCGCTAATTATTTTTCTCCATTATCAATAAGATTCGTTAATTTCAAATTTTTTTTTTTCAATTCTCAATTTTTTCTTTATATTTCAATTCCATTTTTCAGTTTTCAATTCTTTTCTTCTACATTCAATAACTTTCGGCTTTTTTCAAATACGTTTTTCAACTTTTAATTATATTCTTTAAATTTGAATTTAAATTTTCAATTTTCAATTGTTTTATTCAATTTTAATTATTTTAGTCGATTTTTAATCCATTCGTTCAATGCGCAATTATTTCCAACTATTATTCCTATAATTTTCTTCATTTTTCAATTTTTAATTAGTTTCTTTAAATTTAAAGTTTTTGTTATATTTTATCAATTTTTTAATTATTCTCATTTTTAAATTATTTCTTCTTCTTTAAACTATTAACAATTTTTCTGAAAATTGAAATATTTTCTTCAATTTCTAATTATTTTCATTTGTTATCAGAATTCCAAGTTTTTTTATTAATTATCGTAAACAAATACTTTTAGCTTTCTTCCAATATTTTCTTCAATTTTTAGTTTTTCTCATTTTATAAAATTAATTTCTAAAATTTTTTAAAGTAATTTTTTCAAATTTCTATTATTTTCTACAATTTTTAATTATTTTTATTTGTTTTCATAATTTCCAAAACTTTTTATTAATTATCGTAAATTTCAATTATTTTTAGCAATCTTCTAGTCTTTTCTGTAATTTTTAGTTATTCTCATTTTCTAAAATTATTTTCTAAGATTTTTAAGAATCTTTCTAAAATTTCAATTGTTTTATTAAATTTTTATTTATTTTTATTTATTTTCATTATTTTTAAATTTGTTTATTAATTATCGTAAATTTCAATTACTTTTAGCTCATTTATTTAATTTTTTTCTTCAATTTTTAGTTATTTTCTTTTTTTTAATTGATTTCGAAGATCTTCATGTATTTTTTTTCAAATTTAAATTATGTTTTCTTTATTTAAAAAACATTCTGTAGTTTTTTCAATTATCACACTTAACTGTTATTTATTTTTTACAACTTATCATTGTTTGTATTATATTTTAATTATTTTCGTCAAGTTTTAAAATTTAAAAACATTTTTCAATTATTTTCCAAAATTTATTTCCTTCAATTTTCAATTCTTTACATTTGTTTCATAATTTTAAAAATTTTTAACTATTTATCTGACTTTTCAATTATTTCATTATTTATATTATTCTTTTATATTATTTTCTTCAATTTTTAATTACTTTCGTTCTTTTTCTCGTTCTTTTTCATAATTGCCAAAAAGTTTTTACTTATTTTTCTTTAATTAAAACTTGTTTTGTTCAATTTTAAATTATTTTTATCTTTTTTCATTTATTTTCTCTAATTTTTAATTATTTTCTTTTATTTTAATGAACTTCTGAAAGTTTTTAGTATGTTTCTCAAATTTTGTTTAAATTTCCTTTATTTAAAATATTTTATGTAATTTGTTTTATTATTTTCTCAAATTTTAATAATTTTTTTTAATTTTAATTTATTTATCTCAATTTTTAATCATGTTTTTTCAATTTTCAATTATTTTCTCTAAATTTTCATTATTCAATTTTGTTTTAATTTACCTCTAAGATTCTGAAGTATTTTTCTCAAATTTAAATTATTTTCTTAATGTTTAAAACATTTTTATGATTGTTTAAATTACTTTCCCGAATTTTTAAATGATTTTATTTTTTTTCTATTAATTTGCAAAATTTGCAATTATTTTGTTTACTTTCAATGTATGAAAAACTAATCGCGCGCTTGCGCGCGTTAATGTTGCTAGTATCATTAATAATAATTTAAAAAATATAAATTAACCATTATTGCCTTAAACTGATTGAATTTATCCTTTTGAAATAACTATTATTATTATTTCAATTCCTAAAAATAGTCAATAAACAACTGATTCATCTAGTTAAATACTGACCTACAAATTAAATGTTTGAAAATTTGACTAATTCAGATTTAGAGAGTATAACAAAATTGTCTTTTTTTTTATTTTAAAATTTTTTTTTATCAGCGACACTGTCGCCAATTTTCTGTCTGGTGACCAGCATCCGGTCGGCACTGGTCCTTGTTAAAAGTGGACCCTTGAAAAGACTACCGAATAATCCTCTGAGCTGGACCAAGAAGCGTACGTATAAACTGAGCTCGTTAAACCGGGAAGCGATACCTAAACGCGGGTATTCAACTAAATCAACGTAGCGCGACTAAGAGCCGGCAAAGCACTTCACTCTTCCTTTATACACCTTGTTTATTTTTCCTTTGATTTTTGCCGTCATCACCTCATCATCAGATATGAGAAAACTTCTTTTATAACTTCAAACAAGACATTTTTGCAAAGATCCTTTTCACTATATTTACTTTCCTAATCTGCTATATATTTTGTTTTAATTTATTGACTCCTCTCTTCTAATCTGAAGTTAAAAATAACCAATTTGTAATCAAAAAGTCAGCTACTAATTCAAATAGTTTCAACAAAAGTAAATTTTGAAGTTTTATTCAAATTTCCATCCAAAGATTGTTTACATCTTCTGTTTATATATTTCTACTAATCATTTAGTAAAAAATAAGAATTTATTTTTAAATTATGTCGAAATAATGAATATTTTATAAAAATTCTGTTTATTAATTTAACTGAAAAAAATTGGTTAACATTGCAACAACATTACCAAAATTACCTGTAATTTTCAAAAGAAAAACTTAAAAATAATAACAATTTCCGCATTTGTGTCATATGAGCAAAAAAATACAGTTTTTCGTTTCAATCCATCCTTGACGAAAATTGATTGCTTCCGGATATTTGTTTTTGTTGGATCAAACATTTTGTAAGTTTATCTCGGCGCAAATTGGTGACAAGTTCATGGGCGGTCCGGACGCAATACAGACTTTGTCAGGTTTTTACGTTGTCAGGTCCGAAAAATATTTCCAACTGACCACGTGCCGTACATGTGCTTCGAAAGCAGATTGTGTAACTGATCTTATTCTTTGACACAATATTTCTTGTACACGCCACCCACCAAATCTCTTTTTCCCAAAATGTTGTTTATTCAAATTAAAAATTATTTTCTTTTAGTATTTTGTGAATTTATTGGTAATATTTAAAAAAAAGTAATAATAATAATACGTACCTACCGGCCAAAATTGTGGGACCACTTACAGAAATGGAATTAAAAACAAGACCGACTTAAAATATTGATAACTCTGTCAGATATTAGCGAATTTGAATTTTTCATAGACCACTGGAAAACTTATAAAATTTGACTATAAATGGCCCTATTTTAAAGCCTTCTCGATTAATAGAAACGGAGATTGAATGTGATGAAGACAAGTGAATTTTTCGTTTTTTGCGAATTTTCATCGTTTAAGTTTGGTGAGCTGGATTTTTTAGAAAAGTAATTGCAAAATTTTGAAATTAACCTGAACTCAACCTTGAACTATTGGCTTTAAAATAAGCCAAAGAAAATTAAAATATCTTGACTGGTTCAAAAGTTATATGTAAATGTATGATACGAAAAAACGCAACGTGCTTATGCATGGCAAATAGTCCGAGAGAGGTGGAAACAAAGGAATTGTTGCGTTTTGTTCTTTATACACATTTACTTATAACTTTTGAACCAGACAAGATATTTTAATGTTCTTTGGCTTATTTTAAAGCTAATAGTTCAAGGTTTAATTCAGCTTAATTTCAAAAATTTCCAATTACTTGTCTAGAAAATGCAGTCCACCAAACTTGAGCAATGAAAATTGACAAAAAACGAAAAATTCACCTGTTTTTTTTTCGCATTGAATCTCCGTTTCTATTAATCGAAAAAGCTTTAAAATAGAACCATTTAACGGGGAATTTTATAATCTTTTTAATGGTTTATGAAAAATTTTAATTTGCTAATATCTGACAGAGTTATCAACATTTTAAGACGGTCATGTTTTTAATCGCATTTTTGTAAGTGGTCCAACAATTTTGGCTGGTAGGTAATAATAATAATAATATATAATATTACTAAATAATAATAATAATAATAATAATAATATAGCAATTTTTGAAAAAACACAAAATGTCAACATTGCAGCAGCATTATAAATTTCATGTGAATATTTTGAGACAGTGTTGGAGCAAGGTGCAGATAAAAAAATGCATCTTGAAAATATGATTTTTGAAGTGAAAAATGACAAGAGCCTTGGTCTATTCTGTATTGACTACACAATGACATAGATATGCGTGAAAAAAGAAGGAAGCTGAAGGACCAATAAGCTTGGAATGTCGGTTGGCACGTCGATCGGTAAAACATGTCTACAGATCTTCGACAGCGGTGGCCTGGCGGCGCTTTCTTAAGACAAAGAAAAGTAGTTTCAGGCGCCACTCGACTGTCTATCGGTCCGTCCACTTGAGTGGACCTCAGGCCCCAGGTTTGGGACTAACCGTTAATATGGGACCCCCTGTAGCTTCTAAAAAGTACCTACCCTTTTTTCGTATCGATGGCTCCATGACGGCAACAAGCTATGACTCATTTTTTTCAAATCCCCAAGACGCCAATAGCAAATCATCCTTTGTCATTTTATTACTTGACTGTATTGCATTTATTATTATATTAATACTAGCAAAATGAAACGCGCGCGATTAGTTTTTCATACATTTTAAAAATTATAAAATACAATAATAAATATAAAAAATCGATAAATGCTATTTATCTAATAAAAAGAAATAAATATTTTAAATATAATATTTTAAAAATAAATAATATTTAAAAGACTGGAAGAATGCTAAAAATAATTGAAATTTACGATAATTAATAAATTTTTTTGGAAATTATGAAAACAAATAAAAAATAATTAAAAATTGAAGAAAATAATAGAAATTTGAGAAAAACTTTTGAAATTAATTTTATAAAATGAGAAGAACTAAAAATTGGAGAAAATATGTTATTTTAATGTTAGAACCCACCCAGAAGATTATATGAAAATTTTAGCTGGGAATTACGGTAAAATTTCCGTGTAATTTTTGTGAAAATTCCAGAAAATAGAAATTTGACGAAAATGTCGAATTTAATTCTATAATATTAAAGAATCAAGAATATATAAGTATAAAAAAAAATTATTTAATACTCATTTATTTTTTATTACTTTCTACAATATTTAGGTTATTCATAACCTTTTATAATTTATTTATTTTACTAGCAGAATAAAACGCGCGCAAGCGCGCAATTAGTTTCTCATACATTTTAAAAATTATAAAATACAATAATAAATATAAAAAATCGGGAAATACTATTTATCTAATAAGAAGAAATAAATATTTTAAATTTATTGTTTAAAAATCAATTAATATAAATATAATAATTATTTATTTAGGACAAAATTAAAATATTTTAGAATTAAAAAGAATTGCAAAAAATAATTGAAATTAAGCAAAATAATTGCAAATTTTGCAAATTAATTGAAAAAAAATTAAATCAATTAAAAATTGGTGAAACTAATTTAAACAATCATAAAAATGTTTTAAACATAAAGAATATAATTGAAATTTGAGAAAAATACTGGGGAATCTTAAAAGTAAATTAAAACCAAATTTAATAATTAAAAATTAGAGAAAATAATTGAAAATTGAAAAAACAATTGGGATAAATAAATTAAAATTAAAAATAACAATTAAAATTTGAGAAATTATTAAACAAATTACACAAAATATTTTAAAGAAAGGAAAGTTAAACAAAATTTTAAAAAAATACTTGAAACTTTCAGAAGTTCATTGAAATAAAAGAAACATTGAAGAAAATAAATTTTGAAAAATAATTGAAAAATGTTTTTAAACTTTAAAATTTGACAAAAATAATTAAAATATGATACAAACAATGATAAGTTGTAAAAAAAATGACATTTATAAGTGTGATAATTCAAAAAATTACAGAATTTTTTTTAAATAAAGAAAAAATAATTGAAATTTGAAAAAAATACATGAAGATCTTAGAAATCAATTAAAAAAAAGAAAATAACTAAAAAAAAAGAAAATTACTAACAATTGTGGAGAAAAGAATTGAAGAAATAAGCTAAAAGTAATTGAAATTTACGATAATAAATAAACAAATTTTAAAATTATGAAAACAAATAAAAATAATTAAAAATTGAAGAAAATAATAGAAATTTGAGAAAAATACTAAAAAAATTTTAGAAATTAATTTTATAAAATGAGAAAAACTAAAAATTGGAGAAATGTCTGGAAGAAAGCTAAAAATAATTAAAATTTACGACAAGCAATAAAATTTTTTGGAAATTATGAAAACAAATAAAAATAATTAAAAATTGAAGAAAATAATAGAAATTTGAGAAAAATACTTAAAAAAAATTTTTTAATTAATTTTATAAAATGAAAAAAACTAAAAATTGGAGAAAAGTCTGGAAGAATGCTAAAAATAATTGAAATTAAACAAAATAATTGCAAATTTTGCATAAAAAAAATGAAATCAATTAAAAATTGGGAAAAGTATTTTAAACAATTATAAAAATGTTTTAAACATAAAGAATATAATTAAAATTTGAGAAAAATACTTGGGAATCTTAAAAGTAAATTAAAACGAAATTGAATAATGAAAAATTAGAGAAAATTATTGAAAATTGAAAAAACATTGTTTGAAATTGAGATACATAAATTAACATTAAAAAAAAATAATTAAAATTTGAGAAAATAATTAAACGAAATACGGAAAATATTTTAAATAAAGGAAAGTTAAACAAAATTTGAGAAAAATACCTAAAACTTTCAGAAGATCATTGAAATAAAAGAAAAAAATTAAAAATTAGAGAAAATAAATGAAAAAAGATAAAAATATTTTAAAATTGAGTAAAACAAGTTTTAATTAAAGAGAAATAAGTAAAAAAATGTTGGCAATTATAAAAAAGAACGAGAAAAAGAGCGAAAGTAATTGAAAATTAAAGAAAATAATATAAAAAATAATAGAAATAATGAAAAAATTGAAAAGTCAGATAAATAGTTAACCATTTTTTAAATTATGAAACAAATGTAAAGAATTAAAAATTGAAGAAAATAAATTTTGGAAAATAATTGAAAAAGTGTTTTTAAATTTTAAAAATTGACGAAAATAATTAAAATATGATTCAAACAATGATAAGTTATAAAAAATAAATGACATTTAAGTGTGATGATTGAAAAAACTGCAGAATTTTTTTTAAATAAAGAAAAAATAATTAAAATTTGAAAAAAATATACATGTAGATCTTATAAATCAATTAAAAAAAAGAAAATGACTAAAAATTGGAGAAAAGAATTGAATCTTAAAAGCTAAAAGTAATTGAAATTTACGATAATAAATAAAAAAAAATTGAAATTCTGATAAAAAATGAAAATAATTAGAAATTGAAGAAAATATTTGAATTTTTAGAAAAAAAACCTAAAAATCTTAGAAAATAATTTTAGAAAAAGAGAATAATAATTAACAATCGAGAAAAATAATTGAAAAATGATAAAATTAATTCAAAATTGAAAAAAATAATTAAAATATGCTGAAAATAATTTAAGATTGAGAAATAAAATTAAATTACGATGAGAATAATTTAAATATGAAAAATTGAAAACATTTAATAAAAGTGGAGAGAAATAACTGAAAAAATCATAAAGTATATGTTTAAAAATAAATAATAATTACAAAATTACTTAAAAAATGTTAATTAAAGAGAATAATTAAAAAATTGCAGAAATAACGAAAATTGATGAGAATAATTGGAATATCGGATAAATAATTGAAATTTTTAAAAGTAATGACAAAATAATAAATATAATTATAAATTGATGAAAATCAAGAAAAATTGCAGAATTTATTTTTAAGCAAAAGGAAATAATTCAAAAATCGTTATATAATGGAAAATTGATGACAATAATCTAAATTTCAGATAATAACTGAAAATTTAGGAAATTAATTGCATGCGTATATATTTTAAATTTCTTGAAAAACCATGATAAATTTTTAAATCATGTTTCGAAACTTTTTTTTTTACAGAAATGACTATTAAAAACCAGCACAACAAAATAAAATTACAGGACTAACTTCACTCTGGATTTTAAAACGTGAACAGAAAAAGATGAATAAATATTAATACAAACTAACTTCACATCAGACTTTAAAACGAGGACAGAAAAAGATGAATAAATATAAATACATACTAACTAATTTTAGGAGTTTACGGAGATTATTATTATTTAATTAATTATTATTAATATCACACTAAACCTAAAAGTATATCAAAACTTTACATAATGATACCATTTTTTAGATCATTTTGCTAATTTCCACATTTCTCGACGTTTTGAGATCTTCTGATTACGAAAACATGGGTTTTACGAATATGTCTGTCTGTCTGTCTGTCTGTAGGGAAAAGTTTCAGGATAACTTGAGTAATAATTCTTTGATCAACTTCATCTTTGGTACACTTTTTCAAGACCCAAAAATAAAGGTTAAGTTCGTTCGCCAGCTATTTTGAACCAGAAATGTCAAAAATCGAAAAAATTTTAATTTTTGCAATTTTTAAAAAAATCGTTTTGCAATAGGAAAGGTGTGGTTAGTAATAGCTATTTGTTTAGAAATTCTGTAAAAAATCATTAAAAATAATAATCTAAAGGTTTTTTTTTTTTTAATAAAATAGACATGGCAGTTATTTTATGTAAAAAAAAAAAGTAGTACGAGGTTAAAAAATGAGGAATATTTCGATTAGAAGGAAGAAATCTAAAGGAAAAAGTCGACTTTGAGAGTGGCGGTGTCTTATCGTGGAGGAGAATGTAGAAGCGGCTAATTAAGAGAAGATTTCAAAGGAAGATCACGAAGCTTTGGCCAATTTCAAAGGTACCGCGACTGAAAAGAATTTAGTCAGTTTTGCACACTCGCAGTTGTATCTTCCGAGTCAATTGATTTTTTTTTTATCATCAAACTATATACTTTATGGCAATTATATGTATATAGATTTGATATATTGTAATAATGTTAATAAAAAAGAGGTACATTTAGATATATTTATCATTTCGTTCATATTTATTGCCATATTTATTATTATTATCAAGACAAGATTTTTTTTTATTTAAATCAGACTTTGTTTAAATTTGACCGCGTTTGTGTTTTTATTACCAAATTTATATCGAAAATTATAAAAATTACAGAAACTGATCTCAGGATTAATTAATAAAGTCCTAATAGTAAATGTTTCTATGTTGTTGCTTAAGTAAAATGTATAATAACAATATTTTCATAAAAATCGAACCTAATTTTTTTAGTATAAAATGTTGGATTATCGTGGTAATAATTATTATAGTTTTCTATTAAAACTTAGTAAAATTCTTACTATTTAATAGCAGCTCACTTTTCGATAATTCATTAGTACAAAATCACTAATAAAAATAATTAAAATTTAAGAGAAGAAATTTTTAAAATTGCACGAAATTACAGAATATATTTATAAATAAAAAAAAATTGAAAATTTAGGAAATTACTTTAAAATGATAAAAGTAAATAAAACTTGAAAATTGAGATAAATAATAATTGAACATTTAAGAAATTGATTCAGAAATAATAAAAATATGATTAAAAATTGAAGAAAATAGTTTCCACATTTGTCGAAATTTTTCAAATAACTTTTCTTTTAAAATATTAAATATTTTGTCACGAAACTTGGAAGAATTACTTAAAATATCGTTAGAAAGATCTCTCTGCACCAAATTTGTTTAAACTATGGGTCAAAAATAATTTTTGAAAATTTCAAAATTATTTGTAATTTTTGTAATAACTTTTCTCTTAAAATATTAAATATTTTGTCACGAAAGTTAGTAGAATTACTTAAAATACTATTAAAAAGGTCTCTATCCCAAATTTGTTTAAATTATAGCTAAAAATTAATTTTTAAAAATTTCAAAATTTTTTGTAATTTTTCCGAATAACTTTTCTCTAAAAATATTGGATATTTGGTCACAAAACTTGGTAGAATTACTTAAAATATCATTAGGAAGGTCTCTCTGTCCCAAATTTGTTTGAATTTTGGCACAAAATCAATTTTTCTCTTAAAATATTGAATATTTTTTTACGAAGCTTAGTAAAATCACTTCAAATATCATTAGAAAGGTCTCTATGGCCCAAATTTGTTTGAATTTTGGCTCAAAATTAATTTTTGAAAAATTTCCAAATTTTTTGAAATCTTTTAAAAAATTGACAATTCTTGTTATTATTTGGAAAAAATAAGGAAGCATAATTCTCAGTATGTTTCACCATTAAAGAACTTGTTTATAATTATTTTATAGAAATTAATTTATTTTCTCAAAATTATATTCGTTTATTTTACTTAGGGGTTGTTTTTAGGGGTTCTAAATTCTTGCTATCATTTGGAAAAATTAAGGAGCATATTCCTGAGTAGTTATCACCATTTTAGAGCTCCATTAGAATTATTTTCTAGAATTTGATAATTTTTATCAAATTTTTTTTCGATTATTCTTTTTAAGTCATATTTGTAAAAGATTGATAATTCTTGTTATTATTTGAAAAAATTATGAAGCATAATCCTGAGGATCTTACACTATTAAAGAACTTGTTTATAATTATTTTATAGAAATTAACTTCTTTTTTCAAAATTATATTCGATTATTTTACTTAGGGGTTTTTTTATGGGTTCTTATTTCTTTCTATCATTTCTTATAGGTTCATATTCCTAAGTAGGTTTCAGCATTTTAGAACTTGATTAGAATTTTTTTCGTAGAAATTGATAATTTTTTCAATTCTTTTTTCGATTTTTTGCGAAAAAGCATATTTATTTTTTTTTTAAATTTAATTTAAACAATTTACTTTTACAGAAAAGTTTTACTTCTTTCAAAGCGCTTTCCTCTTTTTCAGAAAGAAAAATAAAAGCTGGTTTGTTTTTTCTTCTTACCAATTTCTATAATATCAGTTATCTATTTCCGTAATTCTAGCGAAAAAAGCTATCGTGTAGATTGTAGAAATTCCTCGACTTCAAATCAGATAAGATTATTAGCATATCAATGAGAAGCACTCTCGTGAGTAGACGAGAACAGGACGGAAGTCATTTCTAGCAGTGAAATAAGGTAGGAGTTGCATGGGTGGATGATACATAAAGGATGAGCCAGTTCCGGTTTCTCTGGAAGTCGTTGAAAAGTGGAAGTGACGACTGTCACTCGTGTCAGGTTAATGCACATTCTACACTGTCTAAATTCACTTTCTTGTCTACACCCCTGTAAGCGTCATACAGGGCCTCGAGTCTCCAGATCGTCCACAAAGATAAGGTGTTACCAATTTTGTATAACAGTGTGTTTCCCGAGCCGTTTCTGAACCCCGGGGGCAAAGCGGTCCTGAAAAATTAATTGCTCGCTTGTTGCGTACGACATTCCACGCCCATCACCAGCAATTAGTTCTGGATTCCGTCTCAACACGAAAAAAGCCAGAAATTATCTTCCTTCTGGAATTCGCTTTTGTTTCAGTCAAAAATTCACAAATTTATTCTTTTCTCGATTCAATGTTTAGGGGAGAGTGGCCATCAATGTACCAGTTTTTTCAATGAACCATTTCAATTTTCTCAGAAACAATTAAATAAAAATTCTCCTAATTTTAAATATAAATGAAGTTTGCGTAAACACACTACGTCCATAAATTTGAGACGTGTGGATTTATTCTTTACACAGAAAACTGGAAAAAACTGTTTTTGATGTACTGAAGAAAAAATTTACCTAAAATACAAACACGTTTTTTAATTGAAATAAGGCCATTTAAAAATAAATGTACTTACGATTTATTTTGTTTTGGGCCTTAACTACAATATTCTAATGAGATAAAGATTTTGAAATATTGGATTAAGTTATAAAAAACCATTTTTGTTGCAAATGTCATGTTGATTCAAAGTACCGGGGAACAATGAACCACCTGGAATTTCAGTGTATTTTCGATTTCCAGAGTGGTATGCTTGATTATAAAACTAGGCATGCATACAGCATGTTACAGCGATTGTTATCAGTACTTTTCTCAACATAGCAAAACTAAAATGCCATTTTAGCTAGTTAACTTAAATTTGAGGTATATTTATGTTATACATTATCAATTAAAAAGTGTTAAGTAACAATTTTTTATAGTATTTGATAGAAAACAAGTTTTTTTACAAAGTGAAAATTGCAATATTATTATTGTTGAACATTTTTAGTATTTTTATAGAGGTGGTTCATTGTGTACCCAGTTTGTTGAAAATGAAAATAGCTTGTTACTTTAGAAAAATCCTAAATTTTATTATTTAATCAAAATAAATCGTGTAAAATATGTGTGCATTACCTAGATAAGTGTTGTAGTTTTATATTGATGCAAAGAAGTGCTTGAAATTGGTGAAATTCAATAAGTACTATGACCTTGAAAAAAACCCGGTTCATTGATAGCCACTCTCCCCTATATTATGTTGGCTGCTACCGACAATTCTTTTTTGTTTATGAACACGCATTTTCTGAAAACACTTTTCAACCTTTCCTGAATTTTTAATCGTGGTCTAAAGTAATTTAAAAGCATCAAAATTGAGTAGCTGGATGCAATAATACACGCCTGTAAAAGTATTGTCCGATTTGGTAAATTTTTAGATTGTTCAAAATAAAATTTGTGAAAAAATTAAATTTGTCCAGTTTTTTGAAATTTTTGAGAGAATCTATCTATCAAAATATTAAATATTTTGTTACAAAACTAAATAAAATTACTCAAAATATCATTAGAAAGGTAAATAAATTATTTTGTCACGAAGTTTGGTAGAATTACTTAAAATAGCATTAACAAAATCTTTCTGGTCCGATTTTGTTTGAATTATTGCTCAAAATTAATTGTGAAAAAATTTGCAATTTTTCGAAATTTTTGTAACAACATTTCTCAAAAAATATTAAATATTTTGTCACGAAACTTGGTAAAATTACTTAAAATAGCATTAGCAAGGTCTCTCTGGCCCGATTTTGTTTCAATTTTTGCTCAAAATTAACTCCTTAAGAATTTCCACATTTTTCGAAATTTTTGTAATAACTTTTCTCCTAAAAAATTGAATATTTTGTCTCGAAACTTGGTGGAATTACTTTAAATAGCATTAGCAAGGTCTCTCTGGTCCGATTTTGTTTGAATTATTACTTAAAAATATTTTTGAAAAAATTTGCAATTTTTCGACATTTTTGTAATAACTTTTCTCTTAAAATATTAAACATTTTGTCACGAAACTCGGTAAAATTACTTCAAATATCATTAAAAAGATCTCTCTGGCCCAAGTTTGTTTAAATTTTGGCTCAAAAATTTTTTTTAAAAATTTTTGCAATAATTGTTCCTTTAAACTGTTGAATATTTAGTGACGATACTTAGTAAAATTGCTTAAAATATCATTATCTACCAAGTTTCATGACAAAATATTCAATATTCTAAGAGAAATGTTATTACAAAAATTTCGAAAAATTTGGAAATTCTTAAGGAGTTAATTTTGAGTAAAAATTCAAACAAAATCGGGCCAGAGATATCTTGCTAATGCTGTTTTAAGTAATTGTACCAAGTTTTGTGACAAAATATTCAATAATTTAAGAGAAATATTGTTACAAAAATTTCGAAAAATTGCAAATTTTTTCAAAATTAATTTTAAGTAATAATTCAAACAAAATCAAGCCAGAGATACCTTTTTAATGATATTTTAAGTAATGCTACCAAGTTTCGTAGCAAAATATTCAATATTTTAAGAAAAAAATTAATGCAAAAATTTTTAAAAATTTTGAAATTTTTAAGGCGGTAACTTTGAGCAATAATTCAAACAAAATCGGACCAGAGAGACGTTGTTAATGATATTTTAAGTAATTCTACCAAATTTCGTTACTAAATATCCAATATTTTAAGAGAAAAGTTATTTCAAAAATTTCAAAATATTTGGAAATTTTTAAAAAATTAATTTTGAGCAATAATTCAAACAAAATCGGACCAGAGAGACCTTTCTTATTATATTTGAAGTAATTTTACCAAGTTTCGTAACAAAATATTCAATATTTTAAGAGACAAATTAATGCAAAAATTTCAAAAAATTTGGAAATTTTTAAGGAGTTAACTTTGTGCAATACTTCAAACAAAATCGGACCAGAGAGACCTTGTTAATGCTATTTTAAGTAATTCTATCAAATTTTGTGACAAACTATTCAATATTTTAAAAGAAATGTTATTACAAAAATTTCGAAAGATTGCAAATTTTTTAAAAATTGTTTCTGAGTCAAAAATTTTAAACAAATTTGGGGCAGAGAGACCTTCTTAATAATATTTGAAGTAATGTTACTAAATATTGTGACCAAATATCCAATATTTGAAGAAAAAAGTTATTTCAAAAATTTCAAAGAATTTGGAATTTTTTTAATAATTAATTTTGAACCAAAATTGAAACAAATTTGGACTACAGAGAGCTTTTTTATTATATTGGAAGCAATTTAAGCAAGTTTCGTTACAAGATATTTAATATTTTAAGAGGAATATTATTACAAAAATTTCGAAAAATTGCATATTTTTTTTAAATTGATTTTGAGCCAAAATTCTAGCAAATTCGGGCCAGAGAGACCTTCCTAATGATATTTTAAGTAATTTTACTAAGTTTCGTGACTAAATATTCAATATTTTTAAGGAACAACGATTGCAAAAATTTCGAAAAATTGCAAATTTTTAAAAAAAATTTTATGAGCTAAAATTCAAAGAAACTTGGGCCATAGAGACCTTTCTAATGATGTTTCAAGTATTTCTACCAAGTTTCATGACAAAATATTTAATATTTTAAGAGAAATGTTATTACAAAATTTTCGAAAAGTTGCAAATTTTTTAAAAATTAATTTTGTGCCAAAATTGAAACCATTTTGGGGCAGAGAGACCTTCCTAATGATATTTTAAGTAATTTTACCAAATTTCGTTACTAAATATCCAATATTTTAACAGAAAAGTTATTTCAAAAATTTCAAAAAATTTTGAAATTTTTTAAAAATTTATTTTGAACTAAAATTTAAACAAACTTGAGCCAGAGAGACCTTTCTTATTATATTTGAAGTAATTTTACCAAGTTTCGTAACTAAATATTCAATATTTTCAAAGAAATGTTATTACAAAATTTTCGAAAAATTGCACATTTTTTAAAAATTGATTTTGTGCCAAAATTCAAACAGTTTTGAGACAGAGAGACCTTCCTAATGATATTTTAAGTAATTTTACCAAGTTTCATGACTAAATATTCAATATTTTAACGGAACAATGATTGCAAAAATTCCGAAAAATTGCAAATTTTTTAAAAAAAAATTTTGAGCTAAAATTCAAGCAAACTCGGGCCATAGAGACTTTTTTAATGATATTTGAAGTAATTCTACTAAGTTTCGTGACAAACTATTCAATATTTTAAGAGAAATGTCATTACAAAAATTTCGATAAATTGCAAATTTTTTAAAAAATGATTTTAAGTGGAAATTCAAACAAAATCGTGTCAGAGAAACCTTCCTAATGATATTAGAAGTAATTCTACCAAATTTCGTGACAAAATATATAAGATTTGAAAAGAAAAATTAGGGACAAGTTTTGTCTACACCAATGACGTCATACTCCATCACATGCCCTTAATATTGGCATACTTTGTTTAGTGTTTTCTTTTTCAGTTCTAGATAGTGACGTGATAGAAATTTTAATTTTCCATTTTTGGACCACCCTAGTGCGTATAACCTTATTTAAAGAGAGGACGAACTTTAGATAAGTGAAATCTCACTTATGTAGGTTTTTAGAGACTAGACGGAATTGGCGCCAAGAGACGGATCATAGATTCATTTTCGTTCCACATGAGGTCTTGGGCTGATCGTCCCACGGGCACTTGTGGCCCTTCAGTGCGGCCTCAAGTGCTCCTCTCGCTACCAATTTTCTTCACGCTCTGTTCCGGACCGATGCATCACAACTTTGGAGGCGCCTATCGTCGCCGCCTACTTCATACCTACCTGACTTGTCGTCTAACAATCCTGCACTGCTTCTCTTCAAACTGTCAAAAAAAAAAGAGAGAGAGAGAGAAACTGTTGCATTTCATTAAGAGAGAATCTTATAATTAAAATAAACTTTTTTTTATGTAAATTAGGTAGACTTTTTTTAATTATAGAGCGACCCAAGTGACCCTGGCGGTGTTTTTCATATATTTGATTTTTTTCTACCGATACTGCAAATGGGTGATTCTCCAGAAATATTCCTTTTTGTGCATCGGAAATAAAAATTTATTAAATACATTTTAGGACCTCTAAAATTTATAAACATGTTAAGCAACTAAAGATTTAACACTTTCATAACTTGATCATGCTAATTTGTAGCATTTAAAAAAGATTTTTAATATTAAAATTTATAGATAAATCTAAAGGTTAAAATGTAGAGCAGGTGTTTTTTTTTAAAGTAAACAACAACTTCATGTCATTTGAATTTATTTTAAACAATATTTTTTACTAGTCAGAAAGCTATTTAATATTATTAATTTATTATTAATTATAATTCAAAAAAATTGTAGATTTTAAAAAACTTACCAAAATATGAAATATTTTGACCACCAATAATTATTTGTCAAGATTTGAAGGTTTATTTTTCGTTGACAGTTCAAAAACAATTGATATTCATATTAATTTTTAATATGAGCCAGAGGAATGACGAGTCAGAGAAATAATGATTTCAACATTTTTTACATTTTATTTAGAATTAAGCAATTTTTCTTAAACTTAAAATAGTTTAGCATGTTTGTATAAGTTAACTTTATTGTAGAAAAATTGCAAAAATATTTTATCTACTGTCATTCTATTTTTAATTTGAGCCAGAGGAATGACGCTTCAGGTTGTGAATCGCTGTAAAAGCTTCAATTTATATATTTTTAACTTTAAATAATGATTTTTTTACAAAACCCACTAGACAAATTATTATTAGGGATGTCAATGTATTTAATAAGTATGAAAACAAATAAATAACTCAACTAATATAAAAAATATTCAATAATATGCAATAAGCCAGAGGAATGATGCAAAACCAGAGGACAAAATTCATTTTCCATTTATGGAAAATCTATAAGATCTATTTTATTTATACTTTGTACAAATATTATACAATCCCTTAGCTTCTAGAAAATATCTGTAAAGTATTGTTTTTCAAATATTAAATAGTTGTTTTACGTTTTGAAAGAATGAAAAATTGACATAGGACAGGTCAAAAGGCTCACTTTTAGTAGTTAAAATTATAAAAAAAGTACTTTAAAGTTATAAAATAATTAAATTCTTTTGCAGGATTTTTAGAAAAAGTGGTAAACTATTGACGTATAGAGAGAAATTGGCATAAATTATTATTATTATTGAGAAAATCTTGAGGACATACAAAAGTAATATTTCGGGAGAATCACCCAAATATAAATTAAAATCCATTCATTGTTCTTTAAAAGCAACTATTCAAAGATCAAAATTTGGTAATTAAACTTTTTCTAAAACTATTACTCAGGAAGATATAACAACAGGGATCACAGACTGTCCCCTATTCCCCTTTTTTCCCCAATTTTGAAGTTTTGTCCCTATTTCCCCTATTTTAAAGAATTGTCCCCTATTACCCCTATTTCTAATTTTCAAATTTAAATTTATAATTTATCAAAGTTATTTTTTACTTAATTCTGAATTTGTATCATTTAATAATCGCGCTGAGCTATTTGGGAAAGAGAAAGATTGACTACAGTTTATTTTTGTTTATTTGCCATTTTTAAAAGACTGCGGGTAATTTTAAATCCTAATGAAAAAGGCAGAGCTAGCCGCTTTTTTAAAAAAAATTATAAACAATGGTTTAAGAGAATGTATTTATTTTTAGATTTAGAATTATTAGCTTTGTTAATTTTAAACGCTTCTGTAATGTAGAGAACACAAAATTTTATTTAGATAATTTGTTCAATTATCATTTATTTTCCGCAATTTTTAATTAATTTAAACAATTTTTTCAACTTCCACTTATTCTCTCAAAATTTTATAACTATTCTCTGACTTTTTAAATTATTTTGTTCTCTTGTTTATTATTCTCGACAGTTTCCAAATTTTTTTACATTTGTCAATTATTTTCTTTAATATTTAATAATTTTATCATTTTGTAATTTTTTTTTCAATTATCTATCTCTCGTTTTAAAAATGTAATTTAATTCTTTAATTTTTAATTATTTTTAAAAAATTTAAATAATGTTTTCAGTTTAAAATTATTTTTAAAAATTCTCTTCAATTCTCAAATTTTTTCAATAATTTTTTTCAATTATAAAAACTGTTTTAAATTTCAATTCAGTTGTTCAATTCTACAACTATTTTCTTCAATTGTTAAATGTTTTTTTCAATTTTAAATATTTCATTCTAATTTCATTTCCATTTTTTAAATATATTTAATGATTCTCGTCTTTTTTAAAATACTTTCTTCAATTTTTAATTATATTCTTTAAATTTGAATTTAATTTTTAAATTTTCAGTTTAATTCAATTTTCCATTATTTTTTTTCAGTCACAAAAATTGTTTCAAAATTTGAATTCAAATGTTTAATTCTACAACTATTTTCTTTAAATTTCAAATTCCATTTTTCAATTTTAAATTAATGTCTTTAATATTAAAAGATTCTCGCTTTTTTCAATTATCTTCTTCTATATTCAATAATTGTGGTTTTTTTCAATTACTTTTTTCAATTTTTAAGTTTATTCTTTAAATTTCAATTTCTTCTTGCAATGTTTAATTATTTTCTTAATTTTTCAATTTTTTTCCTCTTTTTTAAATTATTTTCTTTAATTTTAATTATTTTTTTCAATTTGCGATCTAGTTGTTTAATGTTCAATTATTTCCAACAATTAGGTATTCCTATAATTTTCATAGTTTTTAAATTATTTTGTTTAAATTTAATATTGTTTGATTTTTTGAATTATTTTTTCCAATTGTGAAATAATCTAATTTTCAACTATTTTTTTCAATTATTATTTATTTCCCTCAATTTTCAATTGTTTGCAACAATTTTTTAAATTATTCTCTTAAAATTTTACAATCATTCTTTAATTTTTTCAATAATTATTTTGTTCGATTTTCAATTTTAATTTATTTTTTCAAATTTTAATTCAATTCTTAAATTTTCAATTTATTTCATTAAGTTTTTATTATTTTCTTGAATTTCAATTATTTTTGTCGATTTTCAATTTGCTATCATTTCCAACAGTTATTTCTATAATTTTCTTAATTTTTCAATTTTCTAGTTAAAATTTATTGTTTATTGTTTAATTTTTTAAATTATTCTTCTTCAATTGTGTAATTATGTAAATATTTTTCAAGTTTAATTTTCAATTGTCAATTATTTTCCTTATTTTTTAGTTAAAAGTTCGTTTAAAAAATATTAATTTGACATTTTAGGATAAGTAAACACTAAATTTCCTTCTATTTAAAAAGAAAAAACTATTAAGACCATATTTAACATCTTCAATTTTTCAATGGAAGTCGCCATCATAGACTTTAAGGCGAACTTTTTGTCCCCTTTTTGTCCCCTATTTAAAAAAAAACTTGCCCCTATTCCCCTTTTTTACTAACAATAGGGGCTGTGATCCCTGTAACAAAAAAAATAATAAGTTGGTAAAAATTTACTTTGTGTATTAAAATTAGTTTTTCTTACATTTACTCCACATTAATGATGAAATAATTATGAAACTTGGCACAAACTTGCATCTCACTATGTAAAATAATTTTTGTGTAGAGTAGAATTAATTCGATTAATAACATTTGAGTAAACTGCCATGGCCCAACTTACCCCTGACCCAAATAAACCCGGTCTCCCCTATATCTGAAATTAGGCACTTAGATATTTTTTTGTTTTAAATCAGTTACGTCTGAAAAATGTATCTTTTAATTAACTGCATTGGCAGAAAATAAATTAATTAAAATATAGTTTACCCTAAAATATTCAACTGAAATTTCAATATACTAAAATTGTTGGTAAATTAAAATTTAATTCTATCAATATAAATTGACTTGAAATGTTCCTGTGATTAAATTAATTGATATTTAGATTATTGAAATTGTGAACATTAAAATTTTGAAATAATTATTTTTAATGAAAATCTAAATTAGTAATTAGGAATCAATTTATATTTAATTTTTAATTTATTAAAGTTTGAATTCTTATACATTTTTATTGGTTATAAGGTTTTAAATTATCTAAATTTTAATCAAATCTTGTGTTTTTATTATTTTGATTAATAATAACTAAACATTTAAACTTATCACAATTCTTGATATTTCCATTTAATTCTTTGATTTTTAGTTTACTTCTTCAATTTTTAATTATTTTCTTCAATTCTCAAAAATTTTGTTTAATATTCAATTATTTTAATAGATTTTCCCTTAATTCTTGATTATTCGATAATTCTCGGATTTTTCAATTACTTTTTTCACTCATCAAAATTGATTTAAAATCTTAATTCAATTATTCTATTTTAGAACTATCCTCTTCAATTCCCAGTTATTTTCTTCAAATGCAATACAATTCTTCAATTATTTTCTTTAATTTTCAATTCAATTCTTTAATTTTTTATTTTAATTCATCAGTTTTTAATGATTTTTTTTTTATATTCATTAATTCTAAGCTTTTATCAATTACTTTTTTTCAATTTTTTATTATGTTCTTTAAATTTCAATTCCATTTTTTAATTTTCAATTGCTTCCTTCAATTTTCAATTATTTTTTTCAATTGAAATTCTTGTTTTAAATTTTAATTATTTTGTTCGATTGTTAATCCAGTTGTTAAATGCGCATTAATTTCCAACACTTATTCCTATAATTTTCTTAAATTTTCAATTTTAATTAGTTTCTTTAAATTTAATATTTTTTGTTTTTTAATTGTTTTAATTATTATTTTTAGTTGTCTAATTATCTAGTCATTTTTCGATTTTTTTTTCAACTGACAATTTTTTTTCGTTATTTTTCACATGTTTTCTTCAATTTTTCAATTATTCTCGTCATTTTTCAACTATTTCTTTCAACTTTTATAATTATTTTCCTCAATTTTCAATTATTTCCTTTATTTTTTTCAATTTTCAATTATTATCTTAAAATTTTATAATTATTCTTTGATTTTTAAAATTATTTTGTTCTGTTGTGTATTAATCTAGACATTTTTTAATTTTAGTTTCAATTGTCAATTAATTTCGTCATTTTGTAATTTTTCTTTCAATTATCAATTATTTTTTTAAATTTTAATTTAATTCTTAAATTTTCCATTTATTTCTTAAGTTTTCAATTTATTTCTGAATTTTTTATTATTTTCTTCGATTTTTAATTATTTTCTTCAATTCTCAAAAATGTTCTTTAATTTTCAATTATTTTTATCGATTTTCCCTTAATTCTTCATTATTCAATAATTCTCGGATTTTTTAATTACTTTTTTCTCTTATCAAAATTGTTTTAAAATTAAAATTTAATTATTATTATTTTTATTATTATTATTATTATTATTAATAATATCGTCTTTTTTCTATTATTATTTTGATTATCATTAATTTTCTTTAATTTTAAATTTAATTGTTCAATTATTATTATTCAATTTTTCTTTTTCGAATTTTGTGTTCAATTGACAGTTATTTTCGTTATTTTTCAATTAATTTCATCAATTTTGCTTCCTCATAGAGGAAGCTTTATGATCGTTAAGATTTTCGATTTTCCAAAAATAATCTAAATCGACTCATTTTCATCTAAAAAGCGTAAATTTTCATTCTTAAGCAAATGTCCAGATGTATGCGTGTGTGTGTGTGTGTGTGTGTGTGTGCATAGCTGTTTTGTGTATAGGATATCTCGAGAACGCTTCAGCGAATTTCAATAAAATTTGGATGACTTATTAAGCTCATGAATATCTAAATTTAGACACACGGATTTTTGAAAATATTTAACCAATTTTTTTAGCACTTTTTTTTATCGAAAAAATCGTTTTTTGCCAAAATTTTATTTCATGATAAAAATACAACTTAATGAATACAAAAATCATATTCCTTATCTCAAAACGAATACCTATATAACTTTTATAATTGATCAAAAATTCGTAAAATAATTCATATTTAAAATTTTTTTTTGCATTTAAAATTCTTTTTTTTTTAATTAATTCTCCAATTAACTATTTCTTTCAATTATTATTTATTTTCCGCAATTTCCAATTATTTTTTACAATTTTTTCAAAATTCAATTATTTTCTTAAAATTTTATAATTATTGTTTGATTTTTTAAATTATTTTGTTCGGTTGTGTATATTAATCTAGACATTTTTTTAATCTTGTTTTCAATTGTCGAATATTTTCGTCATTTTGTAATTTTTATTCCAGTTATCATATATTTTTTAAATTTTCAATTTATTTCCTAAACTTATTATTATTTTTTTCAATATCAATTATTTTGTTCGACTTTCAATCCAGTTGTTCAATTTGCAATTATTTCGAAAAGTTATTCCTTCTATTTTTTAACTATTTTGTTTAAATTTAATATTCATTGTTTAATTTTTTAAACTATTCCTTTCAATTGTGTAATTATGAATTTCATTTTTCGAATTTTTGTTTCAACTGTCAATTATTTTCGTTATTTTTCAGATATATTCTTCAATTTCGTAATTTCCATTATTTGAATTTGCAAAAATTTATAGTTTTAAATGACCAACAACAATTGAAAGTATACGTAAAAAATCACATTTTCTGATAATTTGATTTTGATAAAAGAATTTATTTACCATTAAGAAATAAATTTCTCGTGACAATCGAGAAAAAATTCCACAACTTTTTACTGCGTGAAAATTATAAAAATATATCTTTCTTAAATTTTCCGAGTTTGCTGTATTTTTTCTTAATTTTTCGATTCTTCCTGACTGATGGACGCACCCTAATTTTAATCCACGACAATTTTCAGATAAAAATTGCACTTCTTCATGTTTAACATGTCCAATTTCATACGAGAAAATTCTCTGTCTCGACACCCTCTTAAACATATTCTAAGTGGACACACAAAGTAGAAATGAATTCTCTAGAGAGTCTAGAGTATTTATTTGCCAGGGGAGACTGAGAAAGGTCCATTCGGCAACTGTGAGCTTGCAATCATGTACGTAAACAGGGAAACAGAGGACAGAAGAAAGATTGACTTGACTTACGGATTAGACAAGTTTGAAATGTTTACACAGTCGGGAGACCTTGCCGATAAAGATCAAAGGATTGCAGGCTTCTGGCCACAAGACCAACTCCTCCCACACTGTCCTTCAGATAATGAGTGGGGAATTTCACTTAAAAATGGGAAAAAACTACTTTTATGACATATCAGTGTTATTTTTCAGTTTATCAAAAAAAATAATAATAATATCAAATCAAAATGTTTTATCGACAAAATAGCAGGGTGGACACTAGGGTGTCCGTTAAAAAGTCGACTTTCGAATTTTGTTATTTACGCTACCCCCCAGTTTGGTTCCAATATAAAAAAAAAAAAATTTCTGTAAAATTGCAGGCTGATTGATTAATATTAACCCGTGCCAGCAATTGATTGAAATTTCCCATTGAAAATGCATGGGAAAAATGAACTTTTTCTACAAAAATTCATAACTTTTTCACAAATTTCTTCATTTTTAGCTATATTTTAAGGCAGGGTTTTTAGAAAAATTTAATTTTCAAAATTTTGAAAATGGTGGATGTTTAAAAATGGGTCAAAAATACATTGCAATATTTGCAGCGTTTCATCACATAAATATTCAAGGAAACTCAATAGATCTTCTTATTCGGAGGTATTTTAGGTCACTAATGAAGATTAAGGTGTCAAAAATTAAATTTCCAAAATTTTGGAACCAATATGGCGGACTAAAAATTTTGAATTTCCATATTTTTCAAGAAATCGCCTTGAAACACCGTTATCGGGCTTTTCGGGGTCACTATTAACAAATTTCATGTCAAAAATTTATTTTTCAAAAAAAACCCTATCCAATATGGCGGATTCAACAAATTTTATTTTTTTTAAAATATAATTCTCACATTTTTACAATTTAATAATTCAGTTTTTGATCATTCCATAATAAGCAAACCTGCTCTCTACATGTAAATTAGTGGTTTTCTACTAATGAATTAGCCAGAAATCGGTTACTATTAAATAGTAAAAATTTGCACTAATTTTTAGTAGAAAACTACTAATTTAAAAGTGAAATATCTACTAATTAAAATTTTAAAAGTTTACTTTCTTAATTAGTAATTATTCAACTGTCAAATTAGTAGTTTCTTTTTTACTAATTATTAGTAATTTTCTACTAAAAAAAAACCTTCAATTTTATGATTATTCATCAATTTAAAATTTTTTTTTTCAAATGCCGATTATTCTCACCATTTTTTAAATTTTGTTTAATTGTTAATTATTTTTTTCAATAGTTAATTATTTTCGTCTTATTGTAATTTTTCTTTTAATTATCAATTATTTTCTTGAAATTTACATTCAATTCTTTAATTTTCAATTTATTTCTTCAATTTTTAATTATTTTCTTCAATTCTCAAAAATCTTCTTTTAATTTCAATTATTTTTATCGATTTTCAATTAATTCCTTAATATTAATTAATTTCTGCATTTTCTCAATTATCAATTATTTTATTTCAATACAATTCATCTTGAATTTCCAATTGATTTCTATCATTTTCATTTATTTTCTACAATTTTTTTTTCATAATTTTCATCAGTTTTCAATTGTCAATTTATTATTCTCCTTCAATTTTATGAATATTCATTAATTACAAAAATTTTTTTGTACGAATGACGATTATTCTTACCATTTGTCGAATTTTTTTTTCAATTATTTGTTATGTTTTTTAATATTAATAAATTAATTTTTCTTTTTAATATTTATTTTCGTCATATTGTAATTTTTTCTTTTGATTCTCAATTATTTTCTTGAAATTTCCAATTATTTGTTTCATTTCCAATATATTTCTTCAATTTTTAATTATTTCCTTCAATTCCAAATATTTTCTTTAATTTTCAATTATTTTAATCGAATTTCATTTAATTCTTTAATTTTTAATAATTCTCTTATTTTTTCAATTATTTTTTTCACTCATAAAAATAGTTTTAAAACTTCAATTCAGTTATTCAATTCTAGAACTATTTTCTTCAATTCTCAGTTATTTTCTTCATATTAAATTCCACCTTTAAATTTTCAAGTATTTTCTTAAATATTAAAAAATTATCGCCTTTTTCTATTATTTTTTCGAATATCATTAAGTTTCTTTAATTTTAAATACAAGTGTTCAATTATTTTCTTTCATTGTTAATTCTAATATTCTTCAATTTTTATTTCCATTCTTCATTTTTCAATGGTTTTCTTCTATATTTATTAATTATCGGTTTTTTTAAATTAATTTTATTTCATTTTTAAGTAAATTCCATAAATTTCAATTCTATTCTTTCATTTTTTATTACTTTTTTCAATTTTCAATTATTTTTTTTAATTTTAATTATTTTCTTCAATTCTCAATTTATTTCTTCAATTTTCAATTGCATTCTTCGTTTTTCAATTATTTTATTCAATATTCGATAATTTTCTCAATTTTTCTCAATTGTCAATTATTTTCTTGAAATTTCAATACAATTCTTCAATATCCAATTGATTTCTTCAATTTTCATTTATTTTCTACAATTTTTTCCATAATTTTCATCAGTTTTTAATTGAAAATTTATTATTCTTCTTCAATTTTATGATTATTCATTAATTTTCAATATTCTTTTGTTTGAATGCTGATTATTCTCACCATTTTTCGATTTTTTTTCAATTGTAAATTAATTTCTTTTATAGTTAATTATTTTCGTCATATTGTAATTTTTCTTTTAATTATCAATTATTTTCTTGAAATTTTCATTTAATTCTTTAATTTCCAATTCATTTCATCAATTTTTAAATATTCTCTATAATTTTTAATTATTTTTATCGGTTTTCAAATAATTCCTCAATATTCAATAATTCACGGGTTTTTTCAATTATTTTCTTACTCATAAAAATTGTTTTAAAATTTTAATTCAATTTTTCAATTTTTAAACTATTCTTTTCAATTCACATGTATCTTCTTCAAATTCAAATTCCAGTTTTCACTTGTAATTTTTTTTCTTTAATATTAAAATTATCGCCTTTTTGTATTATTTTTTGCGATTATCATTACGTTTCTTTAATTTTAAATATAATTGTTCAATTATTTTCTTTAATTTTCAATTACACTTTTAAATTTTTATTTTCATTCATCAGTTTTTAATTATTTTTTTTCTATATTCATTAATTCTTAGCTTTTATCAATTACTTTTTTTCAATGTATTATTATGTTCTTTAAATTTCAATTCCATTCAATTTTTAATTGATTTCTTAAATTTTCAATTATTCTTTTCAATTTTAATTTTTTTTCGATTTTTAATCCAGTTGTTAAATGCGCATTATTTCCAATACTAATTCATATAATTTTCTTATTTTTTCAATTTGCAATTATTTTCTTTAATTTTAATATTTCTTGTTTAATTTACAATTTTTTTTCATTTGTCTATTAATCTAGTCACTTTTCGAATTTTGTTTTCAATTGACAATTATTTTCTTCATTTTTCTTTTTTCACATATTTTCTTCAATTTTTAAATTATTTTTGTCATTTTTCAATTATTTCCCTATTTACCATTTTCCGCAATTTTCAATTATTTCCTACAATTTTTTCAATTTTCAATTAGTATCTTAAAATTGTTAATTATTATTCTTTGATTGTTTAAATTATTTTATTCGTTCTAGCCATTTTTTGAATTTTGTTTTCAATTGGTAATTATTATCGTCATTTTGTATTTTTTTTTTCAATTATCAATTATTTTTTATTTAATTTTAGAATTATCAATTTATTTCCTCAACTTTTTATTATTTTCTTAAATTTCAATTATTTTTTTCGATTTTCAATTCAGTTGTTTAATTTGAAATTATTTCCTATAATTTTCTAACTATTTTTTTTAAATTGAATATTTATTGTTTAATTTTTTAAACCATTCTTTTCAATTGTGTAATTATACGTAATTGTAAAATTGACCAGGAAAAACCGGGAATTTAATTTCATAAAAAAGTGACCACCCTGAAATAGTTCATTGTCATATTTTTATAATTATCAAAATAAAATAACAGAGGAAAAGTGAAATGTACAATTTTATCATTTCTTACTTTGTATTCGTCAATAAGAATAAGAAAAAAGTATAATCTCATTGTTATTTTATCTGCAATATTGAAAAAAGTGTAAGAGAGTGATAATAATATATAAAAAAGTGTATATAATTTTTAAATAATTATTTATTATGAATTGTTGTATTTACTCATGTTTTTGAGATTCAAAATAAATAACATTTTTGTTATGATGCGTTGGAATTTATATAATTTTTCTAGTCTACACGCAGATAGACAAAATAGACAAAACTGGGGAATTCTTCACATTCCACTTAAGTGGTGTTCATCATATTTTTAACGACTTAAGGTCCTTAACAAGCACATTGTCTTAGGCGAAGAAAAACCTTTTAAGTAGTCAAACGTGACTTTTCGTTTCACTTATGTACCTGCTCTGTAAATCCGCAATATTCATGGTTTTTCCCAAGTGCAATAATCTCCATATTATTACAGTTATGTCATTCTATCACAATTTTTTATTTTTTTTATGTACCCAGACTATACCATATAAGCGACAAAAATGTTTTTATTTCTTTATTGCAAAAAAGACTTGACTTGAAAAAGAATTTCCCCTACAATATTGTTGTATATGAACAAGCAAGATATTTTGTAACTAATGTTTTATTTCTTAAAACAATTTATTGTTGCAAAATTTTTACATTAATTGTTTGTCTTTAATCTGTCAAGCCGTTTCTGAGTGATAGTGGGACAAAATATTGAGGACACACGGACAGACAGACAGACAGACAAAACATTTTTTATTGGCTTTTTTGGGATTCTTGTTGTTCAAAATGACAAAAATTTTGAATTCGGAGCAATGTACAAACAAACGTCTGATTTTATTAGTATAGATGAAACATTTTAAATTTCGGATTTTACGAAAAAATGGCATATCTCCCGTTCATATTAATATTTTTTAATCTAATAAGGCCAAGATTTTAAGTTAGGTATAAATACCCAAAAATTTGCAAAGTTTGACTTTAATCGGTCAAGCCATTTCTGAGTGATAGTGGAACAAAATATTGAGGACAGACAGACAGACAGACAGACAACATTTTTTTTATTGGCTTTTTTGGGATTCTTGTAGTTTAAAATGACAATATATGACAAAAATTTTGAATTCGGAGCAATGTAGAGACAAAAGTCTGATTTTATTACTATAGATATCTGTATATAAAATATAATACATTGAAAATGATAAATTTTTTCAGACGAATGTTTCCATCAATGCAGATAAGTGTGAGTGGTCTGCAGAAAAAGTCCCGCTACTTTGTACTAATGGAAATCATACCGGCCACAAATCGACGTCATAAGTACGTTATTGATGGAAGTTTGGAAAATATCAAAACAACTTCCAGAGGATGGACCACAGCTGGACCAGCAGAGCCTCAACCTCCACAAAATCGAAGAATTTTCGTTCATCCCGAAGGTCCAGCAACTGGCGCACACTGGATGCAGCATCCCATTAATTTCAATAAATTGAAGATTACCAACAATTCTGTCGATCCTCACAGTCATGTAAGTTGTAAATGTATTTTTTTTATAATAACAATTTTTTTTTATAACTACAATGTTATGTAGTATTAAAAATAACAACAATGATAAATTTATTAAATAAATTGTACTAACTATGAGCAATTAAATTAATTCACCCATTAAACTACCATCACTGTTTTATATAGGAACAGTTTTTTGAACTTTTGAAAAAAAGACATTTTTTAAGATATGTCTCAAGAGACGTCTAAAACTAGTTCAAAGTGACGTCAAAAAGTACGTTCGAAATTGGGATGAGAAATGAAGTCATTTTTTACGTTGTTTTTTATGCCAGTTTAGTTATAATAAAAATTTTGAATTTACTTTTCCTAATTTACTATTAAAAATTTATTTCTGCGATTTTTTAATTATTCTCTTTAATTAAAATTTTTTAAGTAATTTTGTAATTATTACTTTTTTCTAAACACATACTCTATGATTTTTTTCCGTTATTTCTCCCAAATTTTATTGAATGTCTTCAATTTTTCGTATTTAAATTATTTTCATCATAATTCAATTTTCTTTCTCAATCTTAAATTATTTTCAGCATATTTCAATTATTTTTTTCAATTTTGAATTAATTTTATCATTTTTCAATTATTTTTCTCGATTGTTGATTATTATTCTCTTTTTCTAAAATTATTTTCTAAGATTTTTAAGAATTTTTCTGAAAATTCAAATATTTTCTTCAATTTCTAATTATTTTCATTTGTTATCAGAATTTCAATTTTTTTTTATTATTTATCGTAAATTTCAATCATTTTTAGCATTCTTCCATACTTTTCTCCAATTTTTAGTTTTTCTCATTTTCTAAAATTATTTTCTAAGATTTTTAAGAATTTTTCTACAATTTCTATTATTTTCTTCAATTTTTAATTACTTTCATTTGTTTTCATAATTTCAATTTTTTTTTGGATTAATTATCGTAAATTTTAATTACCTATTTTTAGCTTATTTCTTCAATTCTTTTCTCCAATTTTTAGTTATTTTCTTGTTTCAAATTGATTTCTAAGATCTTCATGTATTTTTTTCAATTTTCAATTATTTTTTCTTTATTTAAAAAAAATTCTGTAGTTTTTTCAATAATCACACTTAAATGTCATTTATTTTTTACAACTTATCATTGGTTGTATCATATTTTAATTATTTTCGTCAAGTTTTAAAATTTAAAAACATTTTTCAATTATTTTCCAACATTTATTTTCTTGAATTTTTAATTCTTTACATTTTTTTCATAATTTCAAAAATTGTTAACTATTTATCTGACTTTTCAATTCTTTCATTATTTATATTATTTTTTATATTATTTTCTTCAATTTTCAATTACTTTCGTTCTTTTTCTCGTTCTTTTTTATAATTGCCAAAAAGTTTTTACTTATTTCTCTTTAATTAAAACTTGTTTTGTTTAATTTTAAATAATTTTTATCTTTTTTCATTTATTTTCTCTATTTTAAATTATTTTCTTTTATTTCAATGAACTTTTGAAAGTATATTAGTTATTTTTCTCAAATTTTAATTATTTTTTTTTAATTTTAATTTATTTATCTCAATTTCTAACCATGTTTATTTAATTTTTAATTATTTTCTCTAATTTTTCATTATTCAATTTTGTTGTAATTTACTTTTAAGATTCTCAAGTATTTTTCTCAAATTTTAATTATTTTCTTTATGATTAAAACATTTTGATGATTGTTTAAATTACTTTCCCCAATTTTAAATTGATTTCATTTTTTTTTTTCAATTAATTTGCAAAATTTGCAATTATTTTGTTTAATTTCAATTATTTTTTGCAATTCTTTTCAATTCTAAAGTATTATAAATTTTATGTCCTAAATAAATATTTATTTTATTTATATTAATTGATTTTTAAATATTATATTTAAAATATTTATTTCTTCTTATTAGATAAATAGTATTTACCGATTTTTTTATATTTATTATTGTATTTTATAATTTTTAAAATGTATGTAAAACTAATCGCGCGCTTGCGCACGTTTTATTCTGCTATTAAGATTACCAAATTACCAATAAATTAATGAAAAATACTCTTAATTACTGAAAAATAACTATAAAATGAATAAAAATTTCTAGAAAATGCAATAGTATCTAGATAATTTAAAAACAACAAGAATTAAGAAAAGTAACTAGAAATAAAAAAAAAAGTAAAAATGAGAGAATATTATTAAAAAAGAAAATTTGGAATTATTTATTTATTTAGTTATTTATTTAAGTAAACGGGACAAGCACTTTAACTACAACTAGAAGTTACAATCCGTAACTGTATTTAATTTAATTTAATTAGAGTTAAATTTTCAAAAAAAAAAAAAAAAAAACTAGACATTTTTAAAAAGTAATTTTAAAATGAGAAAAAATTATTATCATTTTTTTCCAATAATTTTTTCTCATTTCAAAATTATTTTTTTAAAAATGTCTAGTTATTTTTCTCATTTCCAATACCTTTTTTAAATATACAATATTTTTTCGTTTCTACCTATTAATTTTTATTTTTATTTTTGGTTTTCTTTATTTCTAGTTATTTTATTTACATCTTCTAGCGATTTTCCTTCAATTTTTAGTTATTTTTCAGTAATTTCTAGAATTTTTTTTTTCCATAAATTTAACTCTAATTTCTAATTTTCTTTTTTAATAATATTCTCTCGTTTTTACTTTCTTTTCTTATTTCTAGTTATTTTTCTTAATTCTTGTTGTTTTTAAATTGTCTAGTTACTTTTCAAGAAAATTAATTATTATAATTTAATTATTATAATTATATATAATATATTATATTATTATAATTAATTATTATAATTTAATTTTCAAGAAATTATTATTCATTTTCTTGTTATTTTGCAGTAATTAAAAGTACTTTTCATTAATTTATTGATATTTTGGTAATATTCTAATATTTAATATTAATATTTAGTGTAATTCTTGTTTTTAAAATTGTTTATTTTAATTTCTCATTCCTTTTTCACTTCTCAAATTTCTAATTAACTTTTTTCATAAAATATTCTTTCGTTTCTACTTTTCTTTTTATTTCTAGTTATTTTTTTTTAATTCTAGTTATTTTTTAATTATCTAGTTACATTTACATTTTCTGATATTTAAAATTTTTTGTAGTTATTTTTCAGTAATTTTAAGTACTTTTAATTAATTTACAGCCAAATTTGTCATATTCTTATTATTTTGTAACTTTCTAGTAATATTTTTCCATTTTTTTGTACTTCTTGTTTTTAACATTTTTCTCTCTAATTTCTCATTCTTCTGTCACTTCTTAATAAATTTTTATATTGTAATTTTTTGCCCTGAATGTGGATTTAGAAAATGAAATGAAAAAAAATCCACAAAATCAATAATTTAATTTATAAAACCTGTAAAAACATTGAAATATTATTAAAAAAAACATTTTTAACAAACTTTTGAATTTCTAGTCATTCCTCTTTCACTTCTCTAATTTTTAATTAAAAATTTTTAAAAATATTCTTTCTTTTATCCTTTTTTCTGATTTCTATAGTTATTTTTTTAACTTTCTAGTTACTTTTGCATTTTCTAGGAATTTTTATTATTTTCTAACTATTTTTCAGTAATTTTGAGTACTTTTGATTAATTTACAGCCAATATTTAATTTTCTAGTTATTTTGTGACTTTCAGATAATATCTTTTAATTTTTGTATCTTTTTTTTTAATTTTTACATTGTAATCTTTTGTCCCGAATGAGGATTGAGAAAAGAAAATAAAAAAAACCACAAAATCTATAATTTAATTTATAAAACCTGTAAAAACTGTAAAATATTATTAAAAAAATGTTTATTAAAAATATTTATTTTTAACAAACTTGTGAATTTCTAGTCATCTTTTCCAGTAATTCCTCTTTCTCTTCTCTAATTTCTAAATATCTTTTTTAATAATATTCTTTCGTTTCTCCTTTTTTTCTTATTTCTAGTTATTTTAAAAATTTTCTAGTTACTTTTACATTTTCCAGAAATTTTTTATTCACTTTCTAGTTATTTTTCTGTAATTTCAAATACTTTTAATTAATTTACATTTAATTTGCTTACCCGTTTTTTTAAAAATATCAGGTGCGTTTTCAGAAAAAAAATTCTTAACGTTTTTGAAATTTTAAGAGGGAGGTGGGGGGGGGGGGTAAAATTTCAGGTAATTTTGAAAAATGAAATGTGCCTGTTTTTTCGCAAAATCTGACAAAAATAAATATTAATATTAAATTTAAGAATCATAATTTAAAAATTGATTGCAATGGTTGATGAAAAAACTCATCTTCAATATCCGGAAGTATAATAAAGACTGTAATGAACTTCCGTGGACAGAGTAATATGTATTGTGACCATTAATCTAAAAGCTGTTTTCACTGTTTGGACAGCTTTTGTTTCGAATTGCGTCTCACACTGACATCTCGAATTTCAAAGCCATTTATCCGACGCGTTGTGCCCCTAAATTTGGGAGGTCCTTCCACTACTTCAATGTAGGTCAACTTTTTCTCACCCTGGGAAAAATTTTGTTTGAATCCCCTTCAATTAAACTATATTTACTTTCCCTCTTCAAATCTTCAAGTTTCAATTTCATTAATTCTGTCCACGCCTGAAGTTTGTCACTAGATGTTTTTTTTTTAAATTAATTTTTTTTTTTTAATAAAATGATATTTGTTAATAATAATAAATATTATTTTGTGATAAATGCTTACAATTATCGATAAATATTCTTCATTTTTTTTTTTAATTTACATGAATAAAAATCATTAAATGAAAAATAAAAATTTGCTCTATGATTATAGTTGAATACAAAATAATTTATTATTTTCATCTGATAACATGATTTTGCCTTATAATAAATATTTTATATTAATTGAATTTCAATCAATATTTAAATACATTTATGTAGTTAATCATTTTTATTTGAATAACTATAATTTTTTATTAAGTTTTTAAATGTTTTTTAAGCTTTTCAAATACGGAAATCGGATTAATATTAATTCTACTTTTTTCTTTATCAATTATTTACAAATATTTGAAAAATTACGTTCTTTAAATTACAATTTTATTCTTCATATTTTTTAAATCAAATTAATTAATAAATAATTTTAATAACTTTAATTAGTGACGTCACTTTTCAATTTTCTTAAAATTTATTTATTTAGTTTTTAGATATTAAAGCAAATTTCAATTATCTATTTCAATATTTTCAATTACTTATAAATATTGACAAATTTGAAGTGATTTTCTTTTAATTACAATTTTAATTATCCAATTTCAATACTTTTACTTCTTATTGTGCTCCGTAGACAATTTTTTTAATGTTTAATTCTTAAAATTGTATTTTCTTTGTTAAACTTATTTTATTAAATTTGTATTTGTTTTTTTTAAACCTCAATATAACTTTTTAAGTATCGTGTTCGTTGACTTTCTATGATTTTCTTCTATTTCAAGTTTTTATTTTTTAAATAGATTTCTCAAATTGCAATTATTTTCTTCAGTTTTTTAAAATTCTGTTCTTCAATTTTCAAATTTTTTCAGTTATTTTTTTAACATACAATGTTTTTTCCATTTTTTAATTATTATCTTTTGTTTTTATTTCATTAGTTTTAATGTATTTTATTTAATTTACAATTATATTCTTCAATTTTTAAAATTATTTAAATCATTTCTGAATTATTTAAAATCAGGGATGAATTAAGACAAGGTTTTTCGAAGGGGTCGAAACTCTTCTAACCGCCCCTGGATCTGCGACTGTTTTTATTATTTTTTAACTATACTCTTATTATTTAATTAATTTCTTTAATTTTCTATTATTAATGCAAATTTCAATTATCAATTTTATAATATTTTCAGCTATTATCTACCATATTCAATTTTTGTTTTTTCATTTAATTTCAAAATTGGTAGTTTTTATTTTCAATTATTTTAATAAATTCTTATTTCGATTTTCTTGTAACATTAATTTTATTTTTTAACGATTATCCATTCAATTATCAACTATTTTCCTAAAATTTAAATATTTTTCATCAATTTTTCAATATTTAAATATTTTTGTTTTTTATTATTTTATTAAATATTTTTGTCATTATTTTCTTTAATTTTAATTTATTGTCTTTAAATTTCAATTATTTTTTCCCTTTTTTTTTTTTACTTCCATTTCCATTTTTTTCATTAAGGGGCTATTAATCAATTACGTAAAAATCCTAGGTGGGGGGGGGGAATTTTCGATAAATTTATTTTCAAAAAAAAAAAAAAAAAAATTGAGAATAATCCATGTTAATGGTAATTCTCATCTTTATGCGATGAGAGCATCCGTTCTTAAACTCTGAAAGCTTGCGCAATTAGAATGTAAGATTCATAAATGTGTGGGTACTTACTTGCTTCTGATGATTTAAGGAGCGCGACGTAATTCCTCTGATCGCGTGTTTCTCGGCGAGGCAAATTCCAAGAATGAGAAGAGGGCCATAGTCTCAATTTCTAGAATCATGTCTGTCTCTTGTTCGCTCTCCTCGCTCCACCGAAAACGGCGCCAATTTTTATCTCACGAGCGGCACCCTTGACGAATTCCGCAAATTAGTCGCGATTTTAATAAGAGTACGTCGTGACCTCCAACACTTACTCTCTGTATCACATGCATCTTTACACCTCCTTGAACCAAAGACTTAAAAAAAATATTTTTTTATTTTTACATAGGTCAAATTTTCGGAATATGTTTTTATTTGAATTTTTACCCTTGTGGTTCGATTCTTAAGGGCATGTGATGGGGTATGACGTCACTGGGATAGAAAAAATTTGTACGTCACTTTTCTCCTCAAATATTGAATATTTTGTTATGAAACTTGGTAAAATTACTTAAAATATCATTAGCAAGGTCTCTCTGGCCCAAATTTGTTTGAATTTCGGTTCAAAATGAACTATTAAAAAAAAAAAAATTTTCGATTGTAATAAAATTTCTCTTAAAATATTGAATAGTCTGTCACAAAATTTGGTAGAATTACTT
Source organism: Ganaspis brasiliensis (assembly GCA_037103525.1). Lineage (NCBI taxonomy): Eukaryota > Metazoa > Arthropoda > Insecta > Hymenoptera > Figitidae > Ganaspis > Ganaspis brasiliensis. The sequence goes on from JAZKLR010000651.1 coordinate 335,620, forward strand.
AAAATAGCATTAGCAAGATCTCTCTGGTCCGATTTTGTTTAAATTATTGCTCAAAATTAACTCATTAAAAATTTCAAAATTTTTTGAAATTTTTGCATTAACTTGTCTCTTAAAATATTGAATATTTTGTCACGAAACTTGGTAAAATTACTTAAAATAGCATTAGCAAGGTCTCTCTGGCCCGATTTGCTTTGAATTATTACTTAAAATTAAATTTAAAAAACTTTGAAATCTTTCGAAATTTTTGTAACAACATTTCTTTTTAAATATTGAATATTTTGTCACAAAATTTGGTAGAATTACTTAAAATAGCATTAGCTAGATCTCTCTGGTCCGATTTTGTTTTAATTTTTGCTCAAAATTAACTTCTTAAAAATTTCCAAATTTTTCAAAATTTTTGTAATAACTTTTCTCTTAAAATGTTGAATATTTTGTCACGAAATTTGGTAGAATTACTTAGAATAGCATTAGCAAGGTCTCTCTGGCCCGATTTGGTTTGAATTATTACTTAAAATTAATTTTGAAAAAATTTGAAATTTTTCGAAATTGTTGTAATAACTTTTCTCTTAAAATATTAAAAATTTTGTCACGAAACTTGGTAGAATTACTTAAAATAGCATTAGCAAGGTCTCTCTGGTCCGATATTGTTTAAATTATTACTTAAAATTAATTTTTAAAAAATTAGCAATTTTTCGAAATTTTTGTAATAACTTTTCTCTTAAAATATTAAATATTTTGTCACGAAACTTAGTAGAATTACTTAAAATAGTATTAACAAAATCTCTCTGGTACGATTTTGTTTAAATTATTACTTAAAATTAATTTTTAAAAAATTTGCAATTTTTCGAAATTTTTGTATTAACTTTTCTCTTAAAATATTGAATATTTTGTGTTGAAACATGTTAGAATTACTTTAAAGAGCATTAGAAAGGTCTCCCTGTCTCAAATTTGTTTATATTTTGGCTCAAAATTAATATTTAAAAAATTTTCGAAATTTTTCCAATTACTTATTTTTTCTTAAAATATTCAATATTTTGTCCCGAAAATTTGTAGATAATTAATTTCGTTTAGTTTAGACACTTTAAAAAATTGTTAACGAATGTTAATTGAAATTATTTTTTCAGGTGATTCTTACTTCTATGCATAAATACATCCCGAAAATTTGGATTATACGATGCGATGACCATGATAATTTAATGTCACAACCATGCATGGCCTTCAGTTTTCCGGAGACGGAATTTATAGCTGTCACTGCATACCAAGTGAGTTGAAGTTTTTGATTTTATTTTCCAAAAGTTTTTTAAAATTTAGATCTATTTTTTTTTTTTAGCAAAAAATGATTTTTTCGATGATAAAAGGTGCTTAAAAAAATTTTATTGAGTATTTTCAAAAAACCCCGTGTCCAAATTTTGATGTTTATGAGCTTAATAAATGATTCAATTTTTATTAAAATCCCTTAAAGCGATCTCGAGATATTTTTAAAATATTAAGAAAATTTTCTTGTTTAAAAAGTATAATATTCTGAAAGTAAATAGCATATACTTAGATTAAGAATTAAAATTAACTAATTTTTTATAAAATCGTGGCTGACTTTTTGTTTCATAAACTACTGAAAAATAACTAATTATTCGTAAAATATGACTTATTGTTAGTAAATAAAAAACCAAAAAATAGTTAAAATTTTACTAATTAAATTAGTAAATAGAAGTTTACTAAAATATTAGTTATTTTGAACCATTTTTTGGTACATTTTTTCAAATTTCATTTTTAAATCTTAGTCTTATAATAATTAAAATTTTTTTGTTTTTTCAAACCTCTTTTTATTGTATTTTCTTAATTTCCTCATGTTTCACTTAAAACTTTTTTTTTATAATGAATTTCTTTGTAACTTTTGTATAGATTTTGTACTTAACGTTTACATTTTTTTTTATTTTTCAATCTTCTCAATTTTGAGTATAGATTTCTCTCGATTTTCTTTTTTTTTTTTCATTCATTTATAATTTAAAATTTTAGATGCCTAAAACAAAATTTCATTTTTTTTACATTTTATTAGATTGTGTTTAAAAAAACCTTTTTTCCTTATTCACAATTTTTTCTTGTGTTGCATAATTGTTCGTTTTAATTCAATCATATTCTTGCATCGTTTTTAATTTTCGTTTTTTAATTCTTTTCAAATTTTATAATTGTAACATTTTCGTTCTTTAAAACACATTTCTTTATATTTTATTGGTAACTTAATTTTTTTTTTTGTACTAAATCTTCTTCTTTAAAACAAATTTCTGTATTTTACTTTTCGTTTTAAATTTCCTTACTTTATTTTTTGAATTTCTCAAATTTCAAAAATATTTCCTATATTTTCTTATTTTTGCAATTAATTTATCAAATTTTAGGTATTCTTCATAAATTTTTTTTTTTAGATATTAAGTTCTTTGAAAGTCATTCTTTAAAACTTTTAGAATTTTTTTAGTTTTTTAGTTACTTTTTTTTTAAATTTAAATTTTAAGGATTTCCGATTTTTGTAAATAATTCGTTTTTTGAAATATTTTTTCATTTTGTTTAAAAATTTGCTCCTTTTTTTTAAAAATCTCCTTTACTCTTATTTTAAAACTATTTTCTTCATTTATTTTGTAAATACTTTTTATATTTTCCTTTTTTAAAAACATTTTCTCAATTTCTTTAGTTGATTTTACCAATTTTCTAATTTTTGCTTGCATTCATAATGTTAAAAAATAAATTTTTAATTATTCTTATTTTTTCATTGATTCCTACATTTGTTGAAATGTAGGATTTTATCCAATTTACGCAATATTTCTTGTACTTTTGATTTTTTGAATAATTTTCACATACTGACTTTTTAAAAATGCCTCTTCTTTCTTTTAAATTCCGATAAAAAAAAACTTTATAAATAACAAAAATACAATATAAATCTAATTTTGATCCATTTTTGCAGTAAATTTGCTATTTCTTAAGCTTGTTTTTAATTAAAAAATGTTAATTACTTGTTTCTTCAATTTTCATTTATTTTCTGTAATTTTTCCTATAATTTTCATTAGTTTCCAATTGAAAATTTATTATTCTCCTCCAATTTAATGATTATTCATTAATTTAAAAAAAATTTTGTTTGAATGCTGATTATTCTCACCAATTTTCGATTTTTTTCAATTTTTAATTATTTTTTTGATAGTTAATTATTTTCGTCATATTGTAATTTTTCTTTTAATTATCAATTATTTTCTTGAAATTTCTATTTAATTCTTTAATTTTTAAATATTTTCTTTAATTTGCAATTATTTTGATCGATTTTCAATTAATTCCTCATTATTCAATAATTCTTGGATTTTTTCAATTATTTTAAAATTTCAATTTCATTCTTTAATTTTTAATTGCTTTGTTCAATTTTCAATGATATTTTACAATTTCAATTGTTTTTTTCGTTTTTCTATCCAGTTTTTAAATGCACAATTATTTCCAACAATTATTCCTATAATGCATAATTTTCTTAATTTTTCAATTTGCAATTATTTTCTTTAAATTTAATATTTCTTGTTTAATTTTTTCAATTATTTTTTCCAGTTTTCTATTAATCTAGTCATTTTTCGAATTTTTTTTTCAACTGACAATTTTTTTCGTCATTTCGCACATTTTTTCTTCAATTTTTTAATTATTCTCGTCATTTTTCAACTATTTCCTTCAATTATTTATTATTTTCCGCCATTTTCAATTATTTCCTACAATTTTTTCAATTTTCAATTAGTATCTTAAAATTGTTATATATTTTTTGTTATTTTAAATTTTTTGTTCGGTTGTGTATTAATCTAGCCATTTTTTGAATTTTGTTTTCAACTGTCAATTTTTCTCGTCATTTTGTAATTTTTATTTTAATTATCATTTTTTCAAATTTTGTTTTAATTCTTAAATTTTCAATTTATTTCCTCAATTTTTTATAATTTTTTTCAATTTCAATTTTTTTAATATTTTTTTTTATCTAGTTGTTCAATTTGCAATTATTTCCAACAGTTATTCCTGTAAATTTTCAACTATTTTGTGTAAATTTAATATTTATTGTTTAATATAATACGTAATTCATTTTAAATGTTTAAGATAAATTATTGTCAAAAAATTTAGATTGTAATATTTTGTGATAATAAAACTTTTTAAGCCCTAATTATAATTAATAAAATTCTAAGAACGTCTAAATATTAAATTTAAGTATAAAGTTATATTTTAAATATAAACATAATTATTGTCGAAAAATAACTAATTTCTTCTATTATTATTTCAGAATGAAAACATAACAAAGCTAAAAATTAACAACAACCCGTTCGCAAAGGGATTTCGAGAAACGGGCCAATCGCGTTCCAAGAGGAAGCTGCAAATTTCGTCACAGGACCAATCTCTGGACTTGTCTCAAGATTCTCAGGATGACGAAGGAAACGTCTCATCTTCAAATTTCGAGACGCACGAAATCAGTGAAAGTAAGAGGATCAAGAGGTCGCCCAGCGAAACCGGAAGTGTTATTGACGACAGTGGTATCAGCAGTTCCGGTGGCACGAGCCCCCCATTATCTTCCGAGAGTCTTTCCGAGTCGAATTTCCGGGTGTCCCCACCACCAGAACATCATTCCAGGCCTCAGGCTCGTCTTCACAGACCCTGGGACGATTCGGCGTCACTTTCAAGATTACAAGAATCTACTTTACCGACAGTCACACCGCTACAGTATCATTCCCTGTTTTATCCACTGTTGGCACCCCATCAGCATTTATCCGCCTTAGAGTACTCTAGGCTACAACAAATACAGAATTATCAATCGAGTATTCTTTTAAATAAATTTTATTTTTGATGAATTCGTTAACATTGATGTTTTAAAATAATTGAAAAAAAATGGGCTGTAAAACCTTGGTTCTTTTAAATCAAAATGTACACGATGAGACGAATATGGATTGTTTGAAATCAGATTTAAAGGAAATTGTACTGAATATTATTAGTTGTAATTTAATTTCTACTTGTTGCGCCGAATTAGACAAAAAATTAATTTTATAAGTAAATTATTTTAAATTTAATTTTGAAGAAAATAAAAATTAATTAAATATTGGAGAAATTAAATTTCGCTAAATATTGGAGAAATTAAATTTCATTAAATATTGAAGGAATTAAATTGAATTAACAATTGAAGTAAATTCAAAGAATTTAATCTGGATTGAAACGAATTGAGTGAATATCGCAATCTAATTAAGAGAAATTTAGATCAATTGAACTTGTTTTTAGAACACTATACCTAAGTTTTTTTATTTAAATTAATTTATTTAAAAGCAGAAATTAAAATTCATGTCAATAATTTGTAATTTGATCGAAATGTGTAATTTCTGTTGAGTGTCAAATTTTAAATAGGATTTAAGCAAATTTCGAATAAATTAGAAGCGAATCAAAATTGATGTTAACTTTTTAAATCAGAAAGGAAGGAAGTAGTTATGTAAAAATGACCAAAGAATTTATTTTCTCGCCATGAATATTTATTGTTAAGTCTGGTTTCTTAAGTGATGACCAATGATGATTTTCACTTTGCTCAATATTGTATATAATGTGAATGTGTCGAAGAAACCCATGTAGTTAAACTTTTCTACCTTTTAGAGAAAAAAACATTTCTATCTCCGAGAAAAAATGTGAACAAAAACGTCCTTATATTTAAAAAAAAAATTATATAATTAATTAATTTTCTATTAAAATATTATACGTTATTAAAATCGTATAGATTTACTTTTAATTTATTAATTTGTACAACTCATCCACATTTTAAATTTAATTTATTTTAAACATTTTAAAAATTTGCTTACCTGTATTAATTTGTTTGTCTGAAATTGTTTTTTTTTCTTCAAAAGGGCATTTATTGCGACTCAGGTTTCGACTAATTTTGAAAAATCAGCACCAGTGAATTAAAAAATTTTTTTTTTAATTCTCTAAAAGCGTTACATTTCTAAGTTATGATTTAGTTAATTATTAAAATTAGAGACGTGCCTTATGCGAAACTGTGTATATTAGTTTTAATAGTAAAAATAAGGAATTGTAAATAATTAATTTTTTTAGTTTTAAGAAACCGTTACCAGTTATTAATAATAATCATTACTATGTAATTGTAGTTTATGAAAAATAAATTTTTTCTTAGTAAACTTGTGTTAATTATAACTTACCGCAATTCAAATAAATTATGTAATTTTCAAAAGTGTGTGTATATTCAGATATCAGCGTAATAATAATTATAATAACAAGAATAATAATAATAATAAACTTGGTTTGAAATAAATAAATAAATAATCATAATAATAATCTCTCTAAATGTAAATTTATCAATATAATAACTAATTTGAAAGCAAAAAGTCAGTCACTAATTTAAATATTTATATTTCTACTAATCGCTTAGTAAAAAAATAACTAATTCTTAGTTAAATTCATTTGTAGGCATATCAAAATAGTTAATATTCAAGTAAAATTTTGTTTACTAAATAAAATGGTTAAGTTTAAAATATTTATTAGCTATTTTTTAGAAATAATTAGTAATTTTTTTTACTAATAATTACTTATTTTTTACAAATTAAGACTTAGAGAGAGCTTTCATAAAAAAGCTTTCAATAAAATCTCTAGGGAAGCTTTCACAGAATCTGTAGAAAAGCTTTTTACAGAATTTCTAGAAAAGCTTTCGCCGAATCTACTTGAAAGCTCAGGGTACCTTCCATCAAAACTCTACAAGCTTTCTTGGAATCGGACGAAAAGCACCAGAAAAGCATTCGTCAAATACCCAGAAGAGCTTTCATAAAAAATGTAAAAAGCTTGCAATGAAATTTCTAGAGAAATTCCACCGAATCTGCATTAAAGCTCCAGGAAATCTTGCACTGCATTTAGGAAATCTTCCACCTAATCGTCAGGAAAGCTCTAGAGAAGCTTTAATTCATCCTCTAGGGAAGCAATTACCGAATCTCTAAAGAAGCTTTCACTGAACCTAAAGAAAAGCTTTTATACAATTTCTAGAAAAGCTTAAATATAATCTCTAGGAAAACCTATAAAATCTCTAAAGAAGCTTTCAACCGATTCTCTTGCAGAGCTTTCTTTATTACATAGAAAAGCTTTCAACCAAATTATGAGGAATCTTCCACTGAATGTCTGTAAGAGCTTTCTTAAAATATCAAAAAAGCTACCAACGAATTTCCTAGGAAAGCTTTCATTAAAATTTAAGAAAAGATTCTAACAAAATCTCTACAGAAGCTTTCACAGTATTTTTGTGGAAAGCTTTTAACGAAATATCTGGGAAAACGTCATTAAATCTATAATTTTGTTTAAAATCTCTTAAAAAGCTTCTGGCGAAATTTATAGCGAAGCTTTCACGGAACCTGAAGAAGAGCTTTCATAAAATACCTACAAAAGTTTGTAACGGAATTTCTACGGAATTTTCCACCGATTTTTTAGAAGGGCTGTCATAAAATCTTTAGTTTGAAAGCTTTTAAAAATTCTCTATAGGAGCTTTCCTCCAATCTTAAGAGACGCATTTTTAAATCTGCAATAAAGCTTCTGGAAATCTTCTACCGACTATTTTTGAAACCAAATTTCCTACCAAATTTTTAGAGAAGATTTTGAAAAAATTCACAACAAAATTTCTCAAAAAAGCTCCCATCGAAATCACTGGGAAAACTTTCACTGACTGCACAGAAAAGCTCCTATGAAGTTTTGATCATTTTCCATGAAACTTTTTACTGGAATCTTTAAGGAAACTTTGACCGAATCTCTAGGAAAAGTCAAAGGGAGCTTTCAACGAAATCTCCAATGAAGCTTTCGACAAAATCTCGAAGAAATCTGCAACATAATCTTCTCTAAATTTTTTGGATCAGAGTCGTTGAGGCAAATTTTTTCAAAGAAAAAACGAATTTTAAAATTGATTATAGAATCATGTTAACTTTATTTTTTGGCAACAAATGAAAAGCACAAATTTTACACTACACGCTTAATATATGAAAAAGTATAAATGATATAATAATTTAATAAAGTTTGTTACTGGTAGTATTCTCAACAGACACAAATTAGCATTCAGCGCCAATAACTTAATATAAAATTCAAATCTATTGTCTCTTTCTCTCTCTTTTTCGTTTAATACGTGTTATTCGCTGACTTAAAATTCCGGAACGTGTAACGGTATCGAACCGTTATTGGTTACTGTTTATTCCCCAAACAACATTTTTCTCAGACGCGGGTCGAATTTTAATTTGATGGCTGCTGATCGACCTTGCCAAATCGATCAACATCAATACTCAATCACAGCGGCGATGTTATGATCAGTTCAATATTCAATGCAACTCGTTCCGAAAATAAAACAGTAACAACTGAACCCTACAATGATTTTTAAGTCAGTTTCGTCAAAGGCTTTGTTAACATTGTGACTCTTCCAATATTAAATAATAATTAATTTATGAAATCTATTTTTTTATAAGCATCTTTAGTATCCTTTAATATTTATTAAAAAGGATAAATTATATTTTATATAAGTACGTATGCGCTATTTTGTTTTCAAAGAAATGTTTTCAGTGTTTTGACAGAATTCATAAGGAACGGAATGTTTTGACCAAACAAAAATTTTAATTATTGGAATTTGCTTCAAACTTGTTATTCGGGTTGTTAAATACGAATTAGTCATAATATTTTGATTCAGCGGACCTGAAAACTTCCGAGTAACAAATTTCAAGCGAATTTGAGTAATTTTGAAAAAATGACCGCCATTTTGAATTTTTAAAATCTGACTTCAGATTCGTAATCAGCGACCTCAAAAACCCCCGAGTAAAAATATTTAAACAAATCCGATCGAATTTCAAAATATCGTCCGCCATATTTGATCCGCCATTTTGAATTTTTGAAATCTGACTTCAGATTCGTAATCATCAGCGATCCGAAAAAACCCGAGTAACAAGTTTCAGTAAAATCCAACCTCTGGGTTTTCAGAGGGATCTCTGATTGAATGTAGAGAATGTTCTAGACAAATCTGCAACGATTTTCTACAAATCTCATATACAACAATTGTAAATATATATATACAATATATAATTAGTATCTTACACTTTTTCTACAAATATTTTGAAGTAATAAAATATAAATCCTAAAACATAATTACTATGTACAAATATACTGAGAAACGGCACTAATTGAAGTTATCTAAATTCTGAATTCTGTATTCCGAATTTAATGTTCTGGTTTCCGCATTCTGGATTCTACATTCCCGATCCCAAGTTCTAGATCACATTTTGGATTCCACATGTCTAGGGTTCCACATTCCAGATTTTAGATTTCAGATCCCAAATTCCACAACTCGGATTCTACATCCTGATTTCAAAATTCTTGATTACAGATTCCGGATTTCAACATTCCACGTTCTGGAATTTTATTTTCGCACATGCAGGATTTTATTTTTCTAAATTTGAGATTTAATATCTTCGATTTCCATATTTCCGAATTCCGGATCCCATATCCTGGATTTCGGATCCTGGATAGGATATCCCGGATTTCGGAATCCGAAATGTTAGAATCTGGAATAATGGAATACGGAATATCAGAATGTGAAATACGTGGAATACCGGATATGAAAATTGAAATGGTAGAATCCTGTGTCCTAAAGAATAATTAATGTGGAATGTTAGAATCTAGGATTTGAAATCCAGCATCTGCAATTCGGGTTCTGCAATGCGGGATCTGGAAATCAGGATGAAGAATCTATGATGGAAAATACGAGTTTTTGAATAAGGCATAAATGGCATCAGAGATGAGGAATTCGGAATCTAAAATCCAAGATTGGGAAGCCGGGGTTACGAAAAGCGTAATAACTAAAACGTAGAATAAGGGAAAGTAAAAACGGTATTTGGAATCCGCGATGTTCAAATTAGCAGTAGAATTCGAAATTTGGAATCCAGGATGTAGAATCTAGGATCTGGAATCCGGTAAATAGTATACAGAATATAGAATCTGTGATAAGGAATAAAATATAAATATAAATGTGATATTGGTATCACATTTAATGTGGTATCCGAGTAATGAAATTCGGGATAGGGAATCCGGGATAGGGAATTCGGGATCTAGAATCTGGTAATTGCAATAAATAATTTGAAAACAAAATAATAAATCAAAGAATCCGGGATGTAAATCCGCAATGTGGAATCCAGGATGTAGAATTCGGGAAGAGGTATCCGAGAACTTGAATTTGAAAACCAGAACTCAAATTCCGAGATGTGCAATCCGGGATTTAGAATCCCGAAAATAGTTCACAAAATATGAAATCCAGAATGTATAGTGCAGCATAGGAAATCTGGGATATAAAATTCGTTATGTCAAAAACTAAGTTGTGGAATTTGGAATGTGAAATTAGGGATGTTGAATTCGGGGTGTGGAATCAGAGATGTAGAATTCGGGATGTGGACTTCGAGATGTAAATCCAGTTTGTGAAATTCCGGAATTTGGGAAATGGCGTCTAGAAATTATTAATTCGAAATGAGGAATCTGGAATTTAGGATGGTGGGAATACGGTATGTGGGATCTCGGATGAAAAATCAGCGATAATTAAATTGGAAGTGGAATTCGGGAAGTAGAATCCGAGATGTAGAATTTGGGATCTGGAATCCGGGATGTAGAATCTGGGATCTAGAATCCGACATGTAGATTTCGGATTCTGGATACTGGTAAATAGTATACAGAAAATAGAATATAAATAATAAAATATAAAAAAAATAAATAATAATTTTAAAAATTCCCCCGCCATATTGGATCCGCCATTCCCATAACGGATTAAACTATAAAATATAAATGTGACATAGAGAATCTAAGATGTGGAATTCGGGAGATGAATCCGCAGTGTAAAATTTAGGATGTAAAATGTGGGAGAAGGTGCCCAAGAGCTTGAATTTGAAAACCAGAACTCAAAATCCGAGTTGTGGAATCCGGGATTTAGAATTCGAGAAATAGTTTACGAAATATGAAAACAAGAATGTAGAGTACAAGATAGGAGATCTGAGATGTGGAATTCGAATTCGTGATGTCGGAATCTAAATGTTGGAATTAAGGACGTGAAATTTAGGATGTTGAATTGGAGACGTGGAATCCGAGATGTGGAATCCGGGATGTGGAATCCAGGATGTGCAATCCGGGATGTGGAATTCGAGTAGTTGTATCCAGAATTTTGAATTTAAAATTGTAAATTCTGGAATTCCGAACAGTATGCCGTATCTGAAATGTGGAACCCGCAATATCGCAATCGATGCTGTGAAAATAGGGATGTGTAAACAGAGATCTGAAGTCCGAGATGTGGAATTCCGGAAATGCTATCCAGAATATTGAATTCGGAATGCGGAATCTGGAATTCCGGATGAGAAATACGGTGTCGGGAAACTGGGATGTAAACCCGCGATATTGGAATTTAAACTGTCGAATTAGGGAAGTGAAATTCTGGATGTAGAATTCAGGATGTGGAATCTAAAATGTAAAAACGGAGATGTGGAATCCAGGATGCTGAATTCGAGTAGTGGTATCCAGAATTTTAAATCTGGAATTCCGAATCGGAAATCTAGATCCCGGGATATCATAATCAATGTTGAGGAAATAGGGATGATCTGGAATCAGAGATCTGAAGCACGAGATGTGGAATTCCGGAAGTGTTTCTTGGAATATTTAATTTGAAATGAGGAATCCTGAATTCCGGATGGAAAAGATGGTGTGGGGCAGCTGGGAAGTGAAATCCGGGATATCAGGATCCAAGCTGTAAAATTGGAGAATTGAAATTTTGGATGCAGAGATCGGGATGTAGAATCCTAAATGTGTAAACCGAGATGTGGAATCTGGGATGTGGAATTTGAGTAGTAGTATGCAGAAAGTTGAATTTAGAATGCGAAAGTGAAATTCCGGATACAAAATACGGTCTGGGGCATCTGGGATGTGAAATCCGTGATATCGGAATCCCAGTTCTAGAATTGGGGAAGTGGATTTTTGAATGTAGAATTCGGGATCTAGAATCCGACATGCAGAATCCGGAATGTGAAATTCGAGTAGTGGTATCCAAAATGCTGAATTTGGATTTGCGGAATTTGAAATTTCAAATGGGTAATGCGGTATGGGTCATCTGGTATATGGAACCCGCAATATCAGAATCGATGTAGAGGAATTAGGGATTATAAATTCGAGGTGTGAAATCCGGAATATGGAATTTCGGAAGTGCTACCCGGAGTGTTCAATTTGAAATGCGGAATCTGGAATTCCGGATGGGAAATACGATGTGAGGCATCTAGGATGAGATATCTACGATATTGGAATCCAAGCTAGGGAATTAGGGAAGTGGAGTTCGGGATCTGGGATTCAAGGTGGGAAACACGGTATGGTACATATGGGATTTAAAATCCGCTATGCCGGAATCCAAGATATGGAAATCGTGATGTGAAATTCAAGATGTGAAATTCAAGTTGTGAAATTCAAGATGTAAAATTCAAGTTGTGAAATTCAAGATGTGAAATTCAAGATGTGAAATTCAAGATGTGAAATTCACGATGTGGAATTTAAGATGTGAAATTCACGATGTGGAATTTAAGATGTGAAATTCACGATGTGGAATTCAAGGTGTGAAATTCAAGGGGTGAAATTCAAGATGTGAAATTCAAGGGGTGAAATTCAAGGGGTGAAATTCAAGATGTGAAATTCAAGGTGTAAAATTCAAGTGTGAAATTCACGATGTGGAATTCAAGGTGTGAAATTCAAGATGTGGAATTCAAGGTGTGAAATTCAAGATGTGAAATTCAAGATGTGAAATTCAAGAAGTGAAATTCAAGAGGTGAAATTCAAGAAGTGATATTCACGTTGTGATATTCAAGTTGTGATATTCAAGCTGTGAAATTCAAGAAGTGAAATTCAAGAAGTGAAATTCAAGAAGTGATATTCAAGTTGTGATATTCAAGTTGTGATATTCAAGATGTGAAATCAGTTACCTAGTACCCGGGATCTGGAACTTGGAATATGACCAACAAAATGTCGCCAAAGCTACTGCAATACCGCGCATCTGTAAATTCCTTAAGGGCTATATTGCTTTGAAAAATGCACTAAAAGTAGCTTTTAAATTATTATCAGATACTCGGTACTAACAAAAAATAGATGCGCGTTATTGCAACAATTCCAATGATACGAAAACCGGGTTATAGGATCCGGAATGAAAAATACAAGTTGTTCAATACGGTATGTGGCATCTGGATCGGAATCCAGAATTCCGATGCTATTTATCTCTGTCAAGTCAGGAATTTAAAGAATACTGTTATTGTGGACATTCTACACACAACATTTTTTATCACCATGGCCATTAGCGTATTTTGGACAGTAAGGAGGGTGTTGGCTGGCCAAACAAAAGGATCCCTTAGATCCACTGGGTGTGTGCTGGCCCATTATTAGATACTCTCCAGCTCGTGGACTGATCCTTGGCCCAGAGGGACATCTTCTGGAACAAGGTTCTGCTAACATTTGTCGTCCTCCGTCGTCAACACTTTGTGCCATGAAACAAACGACCCAAACATGACTGCAGAGCTGGAGGTTCGTTTGATTTTCACAGAATGGCTGCACTTTTCCACCGTTTACGCAAAAATCTACATGTCCCATTCTCCCTTTATCACCTGTAAATCAATATAGGAAACACCTTGTGAAAAATCAGTTACGCATGCGCCAAAAGTCGAAAAACTTTAAATTAAATAATATATTTAGAGGTAGCTTAACGCTCATAAAGTTACCCTGTGTAATAGTGAATGTAATAGTATTTTTCCGTAGCAAAAAACACCCATGATAATTTTAAGGCATCAGGTTAGTTTACGCGCATCAAAATCTAGTGGAAAAACGATGCGCGAAAACTAACCTGATTTTCTATATTGTAACCGTGGCCAATTTAAAATGGCGGATTTTTTTTCTCCTCATGTTTTCCAAATTCTTTATTCACTGCAGTTTTGCCAAACAACACGATTTAGGTATATTTAAAAAATTCGTAAGTTTTTCTGATCATGGTCGCTGTAAGTCGGCAGGTTAGTTCACGCGCAACAAAAGTCACACGGCCATGGTCGTTATAAAAATCAGGTTGGTCCATGCGCATCGTTCTTCAACTGACTTTTAATGCGCGTAAACTAACCTGACGTTTTATTAATGATACCATACCTCAATTTTCTAAAAATTTGTAATTATCGCGATAACAAATATCGCGTACGATGTATCTTTTTTAATTTCAAGAAGAATTGAGTAATTACCATAATATCCCGCATTAGTGTGAATGACCTGGACAAAATCTGCGTCGCCACTATCGAGTCGACTAGTGAGACTGGATCTGATTAGGGGTCGCGCTGGGTCAAGGCCAATAATTCGGTGCATCCTGAAAAGTAAATAATTCGCCATAATTCCACAAAGGTGAGCTCCTAGTGAGTGTCCAACACAAGTTGTCCTTGAGATTGGCAAGCCAAGATTTCTTAGATTTGTCAAAGCTCCAGCAAGACACCGGGCCACCGGCCAAAGATTGGCAACTGCTGCCGGATAACAGGGGGGTGCGCAAAGTGCTCCCCAATCAATTACAAAAACATTGTAACTCCCATTTTTCAGATAAGCGTCTCTTAGAATCATCATTGGTACTGAATCCGCTCCTCCTTTAAATTTGTTAAATTATTGTTAATTATTTTTCTATTTTCTACCACTAATTGTGCCCAGTAAGAAGGAGAGAATTAAAAAGTATTAAAATTTTTTAATACGTTTTTTGTCCAATACATTTGTATCCGGCGATAACATCTACTTTTATTGAAAGATCAATTCTTATTAAAACACGTTTCTAAATATTTTTCAATCCAAATGAATTAATTTATCAAAAAAAAAAATAAAATTAATATTTTGTAATACCCACAGTTAACATTTATTGAATCCAAATTAATCCCTTTATAATGAAAATAAAAGAAAAGTAAAATAAATATTTTAGAATGCTCGCAGTGCAGATTTATTGAATCCAAATCGATTCCTTTATAATAGAAAAAATAAAATTAATAGTTTTGAATACCCGCATTTAAAATTTATTTAATCCAAATGAATCCCTTTATAATGAAAATAAAAGAAAGTTAAAACGAATATTTTAGAATACCCGCAGTACAGATTTACTAAATCCAAATGAATCCCTTTATAATTGATAAAATAAAATTAATATTTTTTAATACCCGCACTTAAAATTTATTCAATCCAAATTAATCTCTTTATAATAAAAATATAAAATGCATGTTTTCGAATACCCACAGTTGAGATTTATTTATTCCAAATGATTCCCTTTATAAATGAAATAATAAAATGAGTAATTTTTATATCACATATTAGTTCAGATTTACTTAATCCAAACAAATCCCTTTATAATGAAAAACAATATTAATTTTATATTTCTTTTAATATTAATATTAATATAGAAAGTGTGTGTCTTCGAAAATATTTATTTTATTTTTATTCTACTTTCATTATAACGAGATTCATTTGAATTAAATGAATAAGATTTATACACACCATCGAGCACACCATAAATTTAGGCAATTTTTTTTTTACATTATTTAGGATACAAAATTATGTCAGGATAGGAAAAATTAATAAAAAATGTATGGATTTTAAAATTTTTACTTTTTTAAAAAATAAAAACTTTTTAAAATTCTCACGTAATTAAGTTCAGAATTTTAAAAAAGGTAATCAAAGAAATTAGGGGTAAAAAATAGTGAAAATTTGTGGAAAGTGATAGATATTTAAAGTGAGAGACCATTGAAATTTTAAACCGTTGCTCTGAATACCAATTTTTTTAGAGCATAATTTTGAGTCTAGAAACGTGTAATTTTATCAAATGTTAAAAAAAAATTGTTAACTGTTTCATTTTTTCTTTGTTTTTCATTAATTTTTTTTAAACCCATACGAGAGATTATGGAGAATCATTACACAAGCGAAGAAAGAAATCGGCGACAGAAAATAATAAAAATTGTGGAAGAAGAACGATTATAAAAATTTTTAATTTTTTCAAAAATAAAGTAATTAAACTGGTCAAAATTTGAATTCTTGATAGTATCCAACAATTTTAGGTTTTAAACTGTCAAAGAAAAAAATTAGCTCAACTGAACACCCAAGATTTTAATGAGTTGAAATTTCACCGGTGCATCCCTTTAACTAATAGCATACTCAAAAATATTAATTTAATTTTACTTTTAATATAAAGAAATTAATTTAGATTTAGTAAATCTACAATAATATTTTTTTTCATTTTCATTATAAAAGAAATTATTTAGATTGCATATAAAACTGAATTGTGTGCATTAAGAAATATTCAATTTTATTATCATAAAAGAATTTGTTTGGATTAAATGAATCTGAACTGTGGGTATTTAAAAAATATTCATTTTATTTTAATTTTATTTTTATTATAAACAGATTCATTTGGATTTAATAATCTGAACTGTGGGTATTAAAAACATTCATTTTATTTCTTTTATTATAAAGAAATTCATTTGGATTAAATAAATCGGAACTGTGTGTATTGAAGAATATTCATATTATTTTAATTTTATTTTTATTATAAAGAGATTCATTTGGATTCAATAATCTAAACTGTGGGTATTAAAAATATTAATTTTTTTTTTTTTCATTATAAAGAGATTCATTTGGATTCAATAATCTAAACTGTGGGTATTAAAAATATTAATTTTATTTTTTTTCATTATAAAGGGATTCATTTGGATTCAATAAATCGAAACTTTAGGTATTCAAAAATATTCATATTATTTTTATTTTATCTTTATTATAAAGTGATTCATTTGGATTCAATGATCTGAACTGTAGGTATTAAAATATATACATTTTATTTTTTGCATTATAAAAGGATTCATTTGGATTGCAAAATATTAAGAAACGTATTACTAAGGATTGACTTTTTGATAAAAGTTAATGGTATCACCGGATTCGAATGGATTGGACAAAAAACGTATTCAAAAAGATTGAATAATTTTCCTTTTTCTTCGAAAATCATAAAATTTCAATCCTTTTCAATTCTCTCCTTCTTACTGGGTGACGTGTTATTATGAAGAAAGGGACCTAAGAAGCAAAAAATTTTAGGTTATGTTTGTGATTTTTGGAATGAAAGTACACAAAGTGAATTCTTGTCTTGATTCCGTCCAAAATGTTTCAAGTACATAATTAAAAATGAACTTTTAATCAAATCAGTAAACATAACCCTAATATTTTCAGCTTTTTAGGTCCCTTTTTTCGTAACGCGTTACAATTACATTTATCATTTCTAAAATCAGTAAATTTAGAGATTTCCTTATTCAAAAAGTTAAATTTACAGTAAAAATTTTTTTTAACCAAAAGTCGTGTTCGTATCAAAGTGTCTAGCGACTTTTGAAAAAATAATTAAATATATCTTCAAGGTCAAAAATACATCATTTTAAGATCCTCTTTTAAATAATTAAAACAATATTTATTATATTAACAAAGTTTTAAAAAAATGTAATTCTTTTACGTTTTAATTTTTTTTTATTTAACAAAAAAAAAAAAATTGGAAAATTACGGGATGAAAATTAAAATTGAAGAAAATAATTTCAAATTGAAAATGAAATAATTTCAAATTAAGGCAAATAATTGAAAAATAAGGAAATAATTGAAATTTGAAGAAAATAAATTAGAAAACTTGAAAGTAACTAGAAAATAACTAAAAATTAATAAAGGGGTGATATTTGCAATAACAAAATTATAACAATTGCAGAAAATAATTTGAATAATTAAAAATTACCATTCTAGCAAAAAATTAAAGATAATAATTGAAAATTGAAACAAATAATTTAATGTTGAATAAAATAATTGAAAATATTAACTGGTATATTTGAAGAGGAAAAAATTGTCGAAAATTAGAAAGACTCAGTGAAAAATAAATAAAATCATTTGGAAATAAAAAAAATTAAATTGATATTTCAAGAAAAATAAAGAAGTTTAAAAAAAAATAATTGACCCCTTTGAATAATACAATTTAAAATTGAAGGATGTAGCTTAAACTTGATAAATCAATGTAAAATTGAGGATTAAAATTGAACATTAACGGAAAAAATATTTTGTAATTAAAAAAAGTAATTTAAAAATTGGATAAGATTATTAAAGTAAAATGTTGAAGAAAATAATTGAAAACTGTATACGAGGAAAAAATTTAACGCCAAAATTAAAAATTGGAGAAGATACTTGAATTTTAAGGGAAATAATTAAAAAAAATTACAGAATATATTTGAAATAAAAGAAAATGATTAAAAAAATGTTATCATTTTAAAGAATGAAAATTACAGTAAAAAAGAAAAAAAAATAATTCAAGGAAGTAATTTAATCACAGAACAAAATTTTTCTTTAAAAAAATTGGAAAATTGAATACAGATGACAACAATTAAAAATATTGGAAAATACAATTGGTATTTACATGAAAATAATATAAAAGTGAACAAATTAATTGAAAAAGTGAAGACTATTAAATCGTAATTTAGAGAAAGTAAATAATATAAACATTGAAAAATTAAGAAAAAAAAATTAATATTGTAAAAGTAAAAATGTTAAATTTTAAATTTGAGAGTATAAATAATAAAAAGTTCATTGAAAAAAGAAAAAACATTGAAAGTGAAAGATAAATATTGATAAACTAAAAAATAGGCATAATATTGAAGAAAATAATCTAACAAAAAAATTAAAACTGAAAAAATAATTGATAAAATAAAAGAATATATTTGGAATAAAATAAAATTAATAGAAGCTAAAGAATATTATTGAAATAATTGAAAAATATAATTGACATTTTTGTATTGTAACAAATAAAAAAAAATAAAGAAAAAAGTAAAAATTTAATAAAATAATTGAAGCAGTAAAGAGTATATTTTTAATATTGAAATATGAAAAAAATTGGTATAGAAGATAATAATAAAAAATACTGGAAAATTTCATATTGATCTTTGAAAAAAAATAATGAAAAAATTTAATTGAAAAACTCTAAATCTGATATAGTAAAAAATTTCTAATTTAAAAGCAAAAAGTCTGACACTAATTCAAATAGATATATTTTATACTAATTATTTTGTAAAAAGTAACTAATTATTATTAGTTAAATTTATTTGTAGGTTACATCAAGATAACTAATATTTTATTGAATCTTTGTTTACTAAATCAATTAGTCAACATTTAACTATTTTAATTTATTTTTTACCCTTAATTATAGTTACCTACATTTTACTAATAATTAGTTATATTTTTCTAATAATTAGTTATTTTTCACTAATTGCTGAAACAAAAACTCAGTCGCAATTTTACTAATAATTAGTTGTTTTTAACTAATTTAGATTTAGAGAAAACGATGGAAATAATTAAAGAAAAAGACAAAGGCAAATAAAACAAAATAAAAATAATTGCAAGCACTAAAGAAAAAAATAGAAAAATTCAAGAATATGATTGTAATTTCAGAAAAGAGTTTAATTAGTTTTCATAAAATTAATTAAACATGAAACACAATAAATTTAATTGATAAATGAAGAAATAGATAAAATTTTAAGGAAAATAATTTAAACAAAATAAAAATAATTTAAATTTTCTAAAATTCAATACAATTTTTGGAAATTAATTACTAAAAAATAATGAAATTAATTAAAAATTGAGGAAATGTTTGAATTAATTCAATTTAGTACACCGGTAACTTGAATTAATTTAATTTTTAATAATTGCAAATTTGAACCGATTAAAGTTTGGAAAAATTAAAAATATTTTAAATTTAAAAAAATATGACGGAGTAAATAGGTGCATAAAGTGAATTTCCGATATTTTATAATGATTATTGTAATTCAAGGATTTCTTTTAAAATTTAACGTTATTGATTCGTTTTCAAGGTGAACAAATTTCAAGGCAAAAAAAGAATTTTATTATCATTTTAACATGGTTTTTAGAAAGTAAAATTTGCGAAAATTATTTTAAAATAACAACAACAAAAACACTTGCTGAAAGCTGTGCAATATAAATTATGGAATTTTAAAAAATCCTTTATTTTTCCACAAATACAAATTAACTCGTCAAAATTGTATTTTTCAAATTTATGACAGTTTATAAACTTGAATTTCGCTGTAACAGGTCGTGCGTTTTCAAATAGTAAAATTTTTCAAAAATTATTTAAAAATTGAAGAAAAATAATCCATGGAAAGTATGTAATAAAAATTACAGAAATTAAAAAAAAGTTCTCAATTTTTCCACGGATAAAAAGTCTAAAATTTAATTTTTGGTAATTTTATTATAGGTATACGTAAAATGTCAGAAATTCAAGAAATACAATTTTTGGTTTTTGGAATTTTTAACCGTGGATAAATTGAGATTTTTTTTCAATTTCTGTAATTTTTATTACATACTTTCCATGGATTATTTTCCTTCAATTTTAAAATAATTTTTAAAAAATATTACTTCGGAAAGACTGACGACTCGTTACAGCGAAATTAAAATTTTGAAAATGGCAGAAATTAAAAAAATACAATTTTGACGAGTTTAAAATTTTTATTCATATAAAAAAATTGAAAATTTTTTAAAACTCCACAATTAGTATTACACAGTTTTCGGCGAGAATTTATTTCGTTATTTTAAAATAATTATCGAAAATGTCACTTATTTCTAAAAACCACGTTAAAATGATAATAAAATTATTTTTTTCTCCTTGACCTTAAAAACGTTCCAATTAAATTTTAAAAGAAATCCTTGAATTAAATTCATTTATTAAAAAATTATAAAAAAAAAATTGTCTTTCTTTTTTTTTTTTAATCTCAACTGAAAAAACAACTCACCCGCATAGCCGTGAATTAAAATAATATTTTCTTTGGCCGCATCGTAACCCCCGCGAAGCCAGTCCGACTTCCGGGCTTCCTCAAGCTTCTCTTTCGGCTTCCCAAGTTCATTAAAAAGGTACAAGTGAACATCAGGATCAGGACAAGAATCCTTGTCGTTTCCCCTTCTCCAGGTGCATTTATCCTCACTGTAATTGGCCGCGGCTCCACTCTGAATCGCCTCCTCGATGGGGCCCCTGGGGGGCCTACAAAAAACCCCTTTATCTCCACTTAGCAGAAAAATGAACACAGAAATAAAAAAAAAATTCCCGCTTGAATTCTGCATGTCACTCTTGGATGCTGGCAATGCAAACGAACGATGTCCCGTCTATTTTGAAACTGTTTAAGACTAATCGAGTCACCATTCGGGTCTCCCCCTTTAGGCTCGGTTCCTCCACTTCTTCATTCTCAAGAACCTTGGTACTTTACCGTTTATCAGTGGCGCCAATCTTTTTCAAATAGGTCAAAGAATCCCCTCTTTACCCCCCCCCCCCTTCACTCTTTTCCCTTAAATTAATTCCAATCTGCGTTTGAATTTTTTTATTCAATCATTTCCAGTGTTATTATAAATTTTTTCTTTAGAGTAATTTTTATTGTAAAATATAATTCTGATAAATTTTATTTATTTTTTTTGGTACGAAATTAGTAATAATTTTCTATTTTTTACTCAATTTTAAATAAGAGATTTTTGTTTTCACTTTTTTTTACTTTTTGTACTTATTCCCTAAATCGTAAAATAATTTATTAAATTTTTCTGTGGAAAAAAAGAATCTTAGAGATAATAATTAAATTTGAGGAAAAAATTGAAAAAATGCAGGATAGAAATGAAAATTGAAGAAGGAAGGAAAAAAAAATTATAATATAATTGAAATTTGAAGAAGGTAATAAAATATTCAGAATAATAATTTTGAGAAATTGAAGAACATTGTTCAAACTTTAAGAAAAGAATTGAAAATTGAAAAATAAAATTAACATTTCAAGAAAATGAATAAAAATTGATTAGAATAATTGAAACAAACAAAAACACAATTTTGGACATTGTTGAAAAAAAATGAAAGAAGATTTATTTAGAGATAAAATAAATTTATACAATTTCAAAATACTATAAATAATTGAGATAAATTGATTTAAAAAATTAAAGAATATAATTGTAATTTGAAGAAAATACATTAAAAAAGACGAAAAAAATTATTAACAAAAAAACTATTAATAAATGGAAAAAATTTTTTTGCTGAAAAAATTAACCGAAAAATTTTAAGATTTGAAAATTAAAGAAAACAATTTTTAAAAATTGAATAAAATAATTGAAATTTGAATCATCAATTTAAAAAATAAAAAAATTAATTTTCAATAAAATAAGAGCTTAGAAAATTAATTTACGCTGTTTAAATAATATTAAAAATAACTCTGTATTGAAAAAATTATTTTTAAAAATTGAACATAATTGTAAATATTAAAGAATATAATTAAAATTTACAAAAAGTAATTAAAAATGTAGGAAATTGAAAAATAATTAAAATAGTTAAAAATTGAAGAAAATAATTGAATTTTAAGGAAAATAATTGGAAAAATTGAAGAATATAATTAAAAAATAGAAGAAAATAATTTTAAATTTCTGAACATACTTTTTCCTTTTAGAATGAAATTTATAGTAAAAAAGAAAGAAAAATATTAATTGAAAAAAAATTATTGAAACAAAAAATAAAATTTCTCTTAATTGAAAAATGAAAAAATTGAATACATATGGCAATAATTGCAATAGATATAATTGAAATTTACATTAAGAATTAAAAATTGAAGAAATAAATTCTTTAAAAAAATTTCAAAATATCTCTGTATTATTGATAAATTTAATTTATAAAATTAAATTGAAAAATAACCGTAAAAATTAGACAATATAATTCAAATTAGCAAAAAGTAATTTAAAATACAGGAAATTAATCTAAAAATAATTATAGTAATTAAAAATTAAAGAAAATAAAAAAATTTATTTATAAAATTAAATTGAAAAATAACCGTAAATAATTAGACAATATAATTCAAATTTGCAAAAAGTAATTTAAAATGTAGGAAATTAATCTAAAAATAATGGTAGTAGTTAAAAATTAAAGAAAATAATTGTAATGAAGGGAAATAATTGAAAATTAAAAAATAGAATTGAAAAAATTGAAAAATAGAATTGATATTTCCATAAAATAAAATTTATGAAATAATAATTAAAGTAACAGTTAAAACTGTTTGGTTTTGGATATTGAAAAATATTTAAAAAATGAATAAAGTAATTGAAAATAATTAAAATTGATAATTAAAATTTGCACTAATAAGTAAAAATTGAAGAAATAAGTTCTTTTAAAAATTTAAAAATTACGGCTCTAATTAAAAATTATGTAAAATAATTTCTTTTTAATAAAAGTGATGTACAAAGTTTAAAGAATAAAATTGTAATTAAAAAAAAAAAAAAAATTTTAAATTTTCGAATATTTGTGCATAATTGATAAATAAAAAAGTAGATTTAATATTGAAGAGCATAATAATTGAAAATGGAACAAAATAATGAAAACTAAAAAAATAATTGTAAAAATTAAAGAATATAATTAGAATTTTCGAAAATTAATTAAAATGAAGGAAATTAATATTGGAAGATAATGAAAAATTGAAGAAAATAATTGCAAAATGATAAAAATAATTCGAAAATTGAAAAAAATTATCGTAATCGAAGGAAAATAATTTAAAAAAATTAAATAATATATTTAGAATAGAAAAAGATAATTAAAATCGAAGAAAATAATTGAAAAAATTGAGAAATACAATTGCCACTTTTAGAAAATAAAAAAATTTAATAAAGTAATTAAAATAATACTTAAAATTGTTTTGTTTTTTTCAATATTGAAAAATATTTTTAAAATGAATGTAGAAGAGAGTAATTGATACTATAGATACCTAATTTAAATTAATAAAATTAAATTAAATTAATATTTAGAAATTAAAAAAATGAATTGAACAAAAAATTTTCAAAATGACGGCACTATTTGAAAACTACTAAAACTAAGTAAGTGTTGATAAAGTTAACTGAAATAATGGGAAAATATAATTGAAATTTTATAAGAATAATTGAAGCAATACAAAAGTTTTTTTTAAAATTGATAATTTTTTTAAATAATAAATATAGAAGACAATAATTGAAAATATTCGAATAATTAATTTTTTACTTTCTTATTTTTTACCACTGAACGTTTTGCGAATAATTATTTTAAAAAAATAGTTTTGTTGATCATTTAATAATAATTATTTAATATATCTGAAAATATTTCCGAACCATTTCCTTAATCAACTAAAAATGATTGATTATATAAATTCGATAAAAGTAATGAATTATTTTAATATGTATTCAATTATAACCACCAAGTAAATATTTTTTTTTATTAAATAGTTTTTAATTTTGAAAATTAAAAAAGTTTAAAAAGTTGATGGATAATTTCAAGCATTTATTAGATAATAATAGTAACGTATATTATCATATCAGTATTTAATTTCAAAAATAACTAATTTACATCTAGTGACAAACTTCAGGTATAAAAAGAATTAATGAAACTTGAAAATTATTATTTATAATTTACAGATCATTAATCTTTGAAGGATTCTTAAAACAAGAGAAAAATTTCACAACGGGAGGTAAAAAAAGTTTTGCAACGTGAATTTCATTCATTAAAAATTAAATGCTTCCTATTATCGTAAACTTATTTCTTTGTAAGATATTTGACAATATCGCAACATTAAAATAGCGCATACGATAAGATAATCTAATTAAGAAATTTTAATCGATATAAAAAAGTGCATCTACTAATTAAAATATGTGAATTTCGTATCAAATTTAAAATCATACATTTATAAAAAAAAAATCTAATTTTTTTTCTTTTTTAAAAAAACACAGTTCATAATTTTTAGAAACAATATCGCAAGTGGGTAAAGAAATTTGCAATTATTATTTGTTTTTTACCAAAGGTTGAGAGCAATGATGCGAGTAATGACCGTTATGCCGATTTTAATGCTACCCCTCAAGTAATTGACATTCATTGAGTGTTGTCTCTTTACATACTTTATTTAACGTTACTAATTGAACTTGCAAATGATATACTCTTGAAACTAAATCATTATGCAATTTAGAATTCTTTTCTTATGAACAGTTAGAACACAATGTTACTAAATTTTTCATTTTCAAAAATCTTTTTACATAAATATAGACTTTAATATGAGAAAAAGTCAACTATCTTTGTTCATAATATTTTTTAATTTTAAACTTAATCAACTCTAAATTTCAATTTATTCAAATTTTAATCATTTTATATGATTTTTATTTAGATTCACTCGATTTTTGTAAATTTATTTAACCCTGAGTCATAGAATTCAAGTATTGTAGCTAAACCATTTTTTTCGTCATTAGCACATATTTTATTGGCAAAGAAAACAAAAAATGACACACCTAAAAAATTAAAATTTTTCAACTTTTAATTTTTTTTCTCAAAAGCTAAAAATAATTTTTGGTCTGATAATAGCAGTTTGGAATCGGCAATTTACTGAATTAAAATAAAAATATCTCACAGTTCAATTTTTAAATTCAAAAAAGTTATAAGCAAAAAACTACCAAAAGACCACTGTGACGAAAAGGGTTAATTTATATTTCTTTACATTTTGGTTATTCTTTCGCAAATTTATTTACTCTTTCATAAGATTTCTAGATTTTATGATCTTTTTTTGTTTTACTGTTAGAATTTTTTTTAAAACACGATATGAAGAAAGGGAAACTTTAAAAGTGAAACTATCACTGAACATAACCTAATATTTTTTCCTTCTTAGGTCTCTTTCTTCATATCACGATTATAATTTTGTAATAGAGGGAAATATAATTGAGAATAAATAAAAATATATGGTCTCATATAAAGAAATATATAAGAATATAAGGAAAATAAATAAAATAGGGAAAATTCGCCAAAAATGAAAGTAGAGCAAGAAACATAAAGTAATTAAAATTTAATTCAACATGATAATAAAGAAACAAATGTAAAAAATTAAAAGAAAATAGAAAATTCAGAAAAAAATGCCAATTTTATCTATAGGACACTTTTTCTATATTAAAAAAAACATGTGCGTGGGCAGAATAATAAAGAAAATATGTGTCACACGAGGATTATTCACCTCTATATCCTCTTTGCTTGGATGAATCAATAAATATATACTCGCAGATTTACAGATATCCATGGAAATTATTTTTCAGGGTCTTGTGAATGTTGATTTGATTACCTTATATTTATTAAATTACTCTTCTGTCTACATAAGAATCTCTTCAAAATTCACGGGAAATTATAATAATTATACATTTACTCGTTTTTCAAAATAAAAAATGTTGTAAAATTGAAAATTCGTTGAAAATAAAATTACTATAAAAAACATTCATTTATAAATAAAAAAAAACCTGTTTATTAAAACAGAAAAAAATTTAACCAAAGTCCTTGAAAGTACGTTTTTGTACTGAATTGACTAAAAAATTTATGAGTTTAAACAGATTTTGAAAATTTTAAAAGTACTACTTAAAAAGTATTTTAAACAATAGGTACAAATTTTACGTAACAAGGTCGATTGACCCCTTATAGCAAAATTTTAAAATATTTTTTTTATGTTAAATTCTAATACTTTTAACTCGGCATCAATACAAAGCTTGCGAGATTCCATGTTACAAGAGCAACAATGACTATACACTGAGAAAAAATTTTGTTTGAATCAAACATAATATGTTTGATTCAAACTTAATTTCACTTTGTTATACAGTCAAACATATAATTAAGTTTAATTTGAACAAATTTCGTCGTTGATCGTCTATGTTTGATTTAAACATATTTTTTGTTTGATTCAAACAAAAATTTCATTTACTTTAAACAAAATATTATTTTTCATTTTAAACCAAGTAAATTTTATTTTAAATAAAATACATTTTTATTCTTATCATATTATTCTTTTATTTAAAACACAAAATTTTTTTATTTTAAACTCAAAATATGTTCCGCGATAGTTTAATTTTTTTTCTTGCTTATTTATATAAAGCATTCTTTATGTTTGAGATTACTTCAAATGTTAATATATAAACTGTAAAAACCGAAGAAAGTTACACTTTTTATTAACTGCACACAATTCTGGAAATGTGGAACTTTGAATCAGTCTAATTTACAAGAAAAATGCACAAAAGAAACAATATCTTTTGTGTAAACTCACTTGTGCACAAAAGTTTTAATCACTTCAGATATACCTCAATTTTTTGATAAAATTCTAACACTTACACTTTTAAGAAATCACTTTAATAAAAACAAAACCACGAATATAAACTTTTTTTTTCAAAAAAGCGATAAACACGTAACTACTAGAAATGAAGCGTACATGTTCTACAGGAAAAGTAAACTAACGTCAGAACAGTAACGACGCCATATTGAATGCGCAAAGACTTCTGCGCATTCAATATGTTTGAATCAAACATAAAATATATTTCTTTCAAGTATAAAGACTTCGCAAACAAATTGGCTTTAATTTGAACAAAATTTAGTTTTTAATCAAACAAACAGAAAATTATCTTCAAACATAAAATATATTGGAACCAAAACTTCAGATATTTCTAATATACTGAAATTAAACTTAAAAACATTATTTATTCAATCAAAATCATTCAAACAAATACTTATATTTAAATCAAGAAAATATTTTTCTCAGTGTATAGAAAATGTAATTACAACACATAAAATAGTTATGAGGCATTCCAGGACGCCAAATTTCCGGTAAAAAAATCCAAATTAAAATTTTAAAATTGTAAATCTTTTAAAATGCTTAAACTATTAAATCAATTAAGTCCAGTTTAATGGTGTCTAGAAATTTTGAAGAATGAAAAAATTTGAATTATTTCTCGAACGCAAAAAAAAATTGAGTTTTTTGTTGTTGCAAATATCTCAATAAACGTAACAAGGTCGATTGACCCCCCCCCCCCCCTATTCCTAAAACTGTTACGTAATTTATGGATGGCCCCTTATATGAACTGCATTGAACAAGAGAAGGAAAGTATGGTAAGTCAATATTTCTTAACTGAGAATAAACGAAGTTACACCTGTACTCAAGTGTAATGTCATTCATTCTTGCAGATGACATGAATTTTCTGTGTACGTAATCTAGAAAAAATAAAAAAGATATGACAATGTATTTTTTGTATTTCAAATTGAATATAATTGTTGTGGAAAATTTCCAGAAATGCTGTACGTTTTTTTAACTAATTTCAAGTGAAAGTATCCAAGTGTGCAAAATCCGGTAGAAGCGCCAAATTAGCATTATAAATATTTATGTCCGTACTTTTGGAAGTGTTCCTGTTTGTCAAATCCGTCACAGGAGTGAAAGTCATTTAGTTTTGAGATAACAGGAAAAAAAAATATTACGATCTTGCTCGTTTCACAACATCCGTTTAGTAAAACTTTTGTTCTATGTAACTATTCTCTGCCTCGAGAAAAAGTGATTATTCCTTTATAGATGAAATTGGAATTTTGAAAAAAAAAGAAATGAAAGAAGTTATTTGGAATTTTCCGACAAATTCACAAATCGTAGACTACAATTTTCCCGGATTTATTCGCTTAATAACAATACAATAAGTGGTTTAAATAAAATATTGAGATTAGTTAAAAAAAAACAGAAATAAAATAAACAAAGTATTTAAAATTTTTAAAACTATGAAAAAAAATTTAAAAACTCTTTAAATATGAATTAGTTGACGATAACTAATTTGAAAACGAAAAATCAGCCACTAATTCAAATCGTTAAATTTGAATATTTACTAATCATTTAATAAGAAATGACGGACTATTCATTTTTGTGTTAGTTAAAAATAACTAATATATTAGTAAATTTTTGTTTACTAATATATTAAATAAATAATAAATAAACAATAATAAATTATTGTTTACTAATTCAATGAAGCAAATTTTAACAACTTTTTTGTCATTATTTTAATACTAATTAGTCATATTTTACTAATAATTAGTTATTTTTCACTAATTGACGAAATAAAAAATCAGTGACGATTTTACTAAAAATTAGTTACATTAAACTAATTCAGATTTAGAGAGAAAGAATAAAGACATTACGAAAAAAGTAACAAATATTAAATTAAATAAAAAAGTGATAACATTTAAACAAATAATGAAAAAATAACTAAAACAGATAATTTAAAAAAAGTTTTACATAAAAAGTTTTAAAACATCTAAGAAATGATGAAAAAATGATAAAATAACAAAAAATATTTAAAATATTATTATACAAAAGCAAAAATAAGAAAGTTGAGAATAATCTATTTTAAAATGAGAAAATTAAAAATAAAAAGAAATTGTTAAAAGATAATTGAAAAGCGTACAAAAATAAAAAAGTTAAGAATATTATTAACATAATAGACGGAAAATTCTAAAATATCGGAACGTCTTAAAATTTTAGAAAAAATGCTTAAATTATATTTTTTCTTTTAAATCAAGACACCACGCGATAACTACTTATTTAAGAAATTATTTATTTGAAACATAAACGGGAAAAATAGTCAAATTTAAGAATCAAGAATTAAGACTGCAAAAGAATAAAAATAATTTTTTTGAAAAAAATAAAATATTAACGGATATGTTTTGCCAAATTAAAAAAATAAGTAAGAAAATCCATGAAAAAATGTTAAAATTTTACTAAGGGAAATTTTTTTGGTATTTTTGACAACAGGAAAAATATTAAAAAATAGAAAAATGATAATAAAATGAGATATTGATTATAAGATCAAGTTTACATAAAATAGAAAATAAAGAAGAAGTCTTTGAAAAATTATAAAAAAAATTACAGAAAAAAATATCCAAATAAATATTTTGAAAAAATTATAAATTATAAAATAAGGATTAACAAAATTATTAAATGTTTAGAAAGTGATAAAATTATTAATGAAATATTGAATTGAAGAAAAATTAAAGAAATTTAAGGCGAAGTCAAAAGTCTTTAAGGAATAAAACAAATTAAGAGCATCAAATAAAAAAGAATAAAGAATTATTTTGAAAAATAAAAAACATTTTTTTTAATTTAATAATAGCTGTATGAAAAAATTTTAAAAAATTTTAAAAACGATAAAATATATGAAAATTGTGAAAATAAAGTAAAAAAATAAAAATAAAAACCAGAAAGAATAATGAAGGATTAATGATAAACCTAGAAAATTAGAAAAAATTGTAAATATTTGAAGTAAATTTGCAAACGAATTAATTTTTGACTATTGAAATTTAATTTAATTGAAATCTAAAAGTTTGAATAAATTAGAGTTTGACTTAATTGGCGTTTGGGATTTATTTTTATTAGAATGCCTTGGAAATTATTAAAAATTTAATATTATTTTTGACTTTCTTTCTGCCGAAGATTTTTAGATAATCGCATTTTAATCATTTCAAATTGAATTTTTGAAGTTATTAAAGATATAAGTTTGAAATTGTTAGAATTCATCTACAAATTCTCGAAATTTTTTTTAACAATTTCCAGAAGCTATAAAATTTACTGCTAATTGCTACCATTTATAATAAATTTATTTTTGAAACATTAAATTTATAAATTGATTTAAAAGAGAAGTAAACAAAAATTGCGTAAAAAATGTAATTTTCAATTTTTTATAAACTTAAAAATTGCCATTTAATGTATAAAATTTGAAAGAAATATAAATATAATGTATATTTAATCAACTTTTCTCAATGTAGAGAATTCACCATTTTGTATTATATTAAGTTGACTTCAAAGCATTAAAAAATATGAAGAAAAAAGTATATTTTTTATTTTTCAATTGAGAATAATTTCTCATATTTTTTAACAAATATATCACTTATTTATACAGGTGAATCAATTTGTTTTTTATGTAATAAATATTTTTATATTTTATAGGATAAAAGAATTTTTAAAAATTTAATTTTTAAACAAAAATTCTATAAATTTTTTTTTTAATGGTTATTTTTAAAAACCCGTGTGTCTAATATCAGGTTTTAGTCGTAAATAAAACCATACACAATTTTATTTAAATATGTTGAATCGTTTTTGAGTTATCGTGTTCACAAGAAAAAGTTGGCGCAAGGGAGGGGGGGGGGGGGGGTCTTAAGAAAAACCTTTATAAAATTTTGGAGGTATTTTTCAAAATTTGTCAAAAAATCGATGAAATAAATTTCAAAAATTGTCTCTTATTATAAAGAAAGTATTTTTTAATATTTCTGGACCAAGAAGCAATAGGGAAGTTAGCAATTTTTATTTAAAAAAGACGAATTGAAGTATACAAACCAACCTAATTTCTGAAACTTTACAAAACTCGTTATTGATAAGCTTCTGAGGTCGTTACATTAAAATATGAATTAAACTTTAACTTTCAAAATGGCAAATCCAATATGGCGGAATAAATTCTAAAAAAAATACTTGATTTTTAGATGTTTTTTTGGGTCGTATAATATAAATATAACTAGCAAAATAAAACGCACGCAGGCGCGCGATTAGTTTTTCGTAAGTTTTAAAAATTATAAAATACAATAATAAACATAAAAATCGGTAAATACTATTTATCTAATAAAAAGAAATAAATATTTCCAATATAATATTTAAAAATTAATTAATATAAATAAAATAAATATTTAATAGGACAAAGTTTATAATATTTTAGAATTGAAAAGAATTGCAAAAAATAATTGAAATTAAACAAAATAATTGCAAATTTTGCAAATTAATTGAAAAAAAAATGAAATCAATTAAAAATTGGGGAAAGTAATTTAAACAATCATCAAAATGTTTTAATCATAAAGAAAATAATTAAAATTTGAGAAAAATACTTGAGAATCTTAAAAGTAAATTAAAACGAAATTGAATAATGAAAAATTAGAGAAAATAATTGAAAATTGAAAAAACATGGTTAAAAATTGAGATAAATAAATTAAAATTAAAAACAATAATTAAAATTTGAGAAAATAATTAAACAAATTAGATATTTTAAATAAAGGAAAGTTAAACAAAATTTGAGAAAGATACTTAAAACTTTCAAAATGTTCATTGAAATAAAAGAAAATAATTAAACATTAGAGAAAATAAATGAAAAAAGATAAACATAATTTAAAATTGAACAGAACAAGTTTTAATTAAAGAGAAATAAGTAAAAACTTTTTGACAATTATAAAAAAGAACGACAAAAAGAACGAAAGTAATTGAAAATTGAAGAAAATAATATAAATAATGAAAGAATTAAAAAGCCAGATAAATAGTTAACAATTTTTGAAATTATGAAACAAATGTAAAGAATTAAAAATTGAAGAAAATAAATTTTGCAAAATAATTGAAAAATGTTTTTAAATTTTAAAACTTGACAAAAATAATTAAAATATGATACAAACAATGATAAGTTGTAAAAAATTAAAATACATTTAAGTGTGATAATTTAAAAAACTATAGAATTTTTTTTTAATAAAGAAAAAATAATTGAAATTTGAAAAAAATACATGAACATCTTAGAAATCAATTAAAAATAAAGAAAATAACTAAAAATTGACGAAAGGAATTGAAGAAATAAGCTAAAAGTAATTGAAATTTACTATAATTAATAAACAAATTTTGAAATTATGAAAACAAATAAAAATAATTAAAAATTGAAGAGAACAATTGAAATTTTAGAAAAATTCTTAAAAATCTTAGAAAATAATTTTAGAAAATGAGAATAATTAAAAATTGTAGAAAAGACGGGAAGAATGCTAAAAATAATTAAAATTTACGATAATTAATAAAAAATTTTGGAAATTATGAAAACAAATAAAAATAATTAGAAATTGAAGAAAATAATAGAAATTTGAGGAAAATCCTTTAAAAAAATTTAAAAATTAATTCTATAAAATGAGAAAAACTAAAAATTGGAGAAAAGTTTGGAAGAAAGTTAAAAATAATTGAAATTTACGATAATTAATAAAAAAAAAGTTTGAAATTCTGATAACAAATGAAAATAATTAGAAATTGAAGAAAATATTTAAATTTTTAGAAAAATACTTAAAAATCTTAGAAAATAATTTTAGAAAAAGAGAATAATAATTAACAATCGAGAAAAAAATAATTGAAATATGCTGAAAATAATTTAAGATTGAGATAGAAAATTTAATTATGATGAAAAAAATTTAAATATGAAAAATTGAAAACATTCAATCAAATTTGAGAGAAATAACTGAAAAAATCATAGAGTATATGTTTGGAAAAAAATAATAATTACAAAATTACTAAAAAAATTTTAATTGAAGGGGATAATTAAAAAATTGCAGAAATAACGAAAGTTGATGAGAATAATTGCAATATCGGATAAATAATTAAAATTTTTAAAAGTAATAACAAAATAATGAATAATTATAAATTGATGAAAATCAAGAAAAATTGCAGAATTTATTTTTAAGCAAAAGACAATAATTAAAAAATCGTTATATAATGGAAAATTGATGACAAAAATCTAAATTTAAGATAATAACTGAAAATTTAGGAAATTAATTGCATGTGTATACCTACATTTTAAACTTCTTCAAAAACCATAATAAATTTTTTAAGCATTTTTCGAAACTTTTTTTTTACACAATTAAAAACCAGCACAACAAAGTAAAATAACAGGGACTAACTTCACTCTGGATTTTAAAACGTGGACAGAAAAAGATGAATAAATATTAATACTAACTAACTTCACTTCAGACTTTAAAACGTGGACAGAAATATATATATATATATTTCATATGGCTTATTCCGCCATATGAAATTCTCAATATTAAATTTCTAAATTTGAATATTATCTTTTCATTCTACGACCCAAAATCATCAAAATTGCCAGTTTGGTAAAAATTGAGTATTAGTTTGAGATTTTAATCGGTCATATTAAATCCTCCATATTGGATTTTTAAATTTGAATATTATATTTACACTCTATGGTTGAAAAAACATCTGAAGACCAAATTTGATAAAAATCGAGAATTTTTTGAGAATTTAGTCCGTCATATTGGATTTGCCATATTGAATTTCTCAATTTGAATATTATATTTGAGTCAAACCATTTTATTTTAACTGAAGTGGTCGCGGACCAATTTTTAAAAACATTGATACTTTCAACCATATTGAAGCCGCCATTTTGAATTTTTAAAAAGTGACTTTAGATTCGTAATCAGCGACCTCGAAAACCCCCAAGTTTTTTTTTTTTTTAATATCTACTCCTGTCTTATTTTTTACGCGATATTTATGACTTTTATAGATATTGTAATGCCATTACTTATAAAAAAATTCAATAATTAGAAAATAAAACTTAAAAATATCATGTTTTTGTTTAAAAAAACATCTAAAATTTGTTTATTTGAAAATTTACAAGATCTTTCAATACGCCATTCGAAAGAGCGATTTTTGGACCATAAGATAATGGCTATTGCAAACTTTTTTTTATAAGGTTTAATTGATAAAATGTTGCGTCAAATGCATTGTTATTTATTTTATAATCATAAAGAACTCTATTTCGTGTTCTTACTATAGACATAAAATTGCATTTATTGATATTCAAAGGTAATTTGTTTAAAATCAACCAACAGTGAAAAAAATTGTTAATTTCTCGATTGTTTCCTGGACAGAAAAATTAGAAAAACATTTTTTCTATAATTTTTTTTGACTCTGTATTTCTCGAGCTCTATTATGGTCCAAGGATCACTCATTTTGGTCAATTTTATGAAGAAATATTAGGTTTTGACAAAAAAAAAAAAAAAGTTCCACTGTTGTTCCTGCGCAGAAGTTAGTTGTCATGGCGACGAACTTCTGCGCAGGTGCAGTAACATAAGCTAGCTTGTCATAAGGTGAGCACAGCGCCATCATTGAAATAATAAACTAACTAATCATAAGGTGCTTTTTCGAAAGTTGCGTATCTTAAGGAAAATGGTGTAAAAAATATCCCAAATTCGGCTGTATACAAAATTTCTATATAAAAAAAAAGCTTCTAATATTATCCAATCTAGAATAGAGATTGATACATTTTATTGAAAAGAGTATACATTGTGGACAAAACATGGGTTTCAACTCAAAAACAAAAAATAACGATTAACACGTTTGGTTTTTAAGTACGCCACTTAAGGCAACAAAAAAAAAATGATGATATTGGAACACCTTAAAGATATTCGTTAATTGAAATAAAATTCACATACCTCACACCTACAACAACTTTACAAAAATCCATCTACATAGTCGATATATAAAATTACACTCTCGCACTAAACGACAAAATTGCAGACAATACTAACAAATATTTACCCTCACTAAAACGAACATCAGGATAAGTAATTCAGGAGACGAATAGCAGAGCACCGAAGACTAGAGACAGCGAATAAATGCGCTTTTGTAACATTTCTAAGTATGTTAAAACAATCTTATTTTAAAATGGGACTTTCCGTGTACTGAGATCAAAACGGGAAAAAGTACAAAATAAAACCTAAACCTGTCTTTTTAAAAAGTCCAGAAGGGTCATTGGCTACAAAGAATTATTCCTTCAGAAAGAACATTGGTTCGAGGATTGTCACTTGATTAAAAAAAAAAAAAAATCACATTATTCATTAATTTAGAAGTTCATCTGGTTTAACCCAAAAATGCTTAAACTGGAAGTAAAACTGAAAAGCATTTCAAGTCAGGGATTTAATCGATTCACTAATTCGTTCATGACGTTTCTGATTTCTTGTTAGGCGAATAACAAGATTTTTTGAAAAATCCGAATCGCCAAATGGAAAGTTTGTTCAGACTTCGGTTTTCTTTCGAATTTTGCACAAGTCTAACTTCCTAACAAGTCGAAAACATGGAGAATTCAGGACAGGATATTCTCCTGTACTATTTACACTAAATATAGACTTAGATTTCAGTCGGTCCGCTTTAGTTGACAGTGAGATTCTGCAACCTTGAGCTGACAGCGTTTGCAATTTGTTCCTTATTTTCTTGGCTGAGCTTTGTTCCCGCATTTGTCGAGGTCTCGAGTCTCGCGCAAGCTTTTTTATGCATAAACCAATGTAGTCTCTGGCATTCTCTGTCGCAATACTGAACGGCCTTGCACTTACTGCACTTCTTTGTGGCCTTCTCTTCGCCACAAGTGACGCAGATTTGCGCTTGATCCATAAAACCCCGCTGGCCATTGATGGCGGCTGATACAACAGAAACCGCCGACGGAGGATCAGATCCTGCTAAAGTTGCCACCATCTGGTGAAAAATTGTACTCTCCCTAAAGGGAAATTCCCTGACAGCTTCTCGCAAAAATGCCTCCTGATACTCTGGCATTCCATCCGTTTTATTGCACTTGAGAAATCGTCGAACCAAAGCCTCGACAGGATCAGATTTCTTTTCCTCCGAGCCTTCCTCATTACTCTTCTCTTTCTCCGCCTGAGCTTTCATAGCTTTTTGTCGGTTCTGGCTTTTGATCACTTCTGCCACGACAAAGCTCAGATAATGATACTTGAATGCTATCACTTCATTTGTCTCGGCACCGCGAGTCATTTCTCTGTGGCGCATAACCTCCAAAACCTTCTGGATCTGAAATTGAAAATTAGCTTTTAAAAAATTTGTCAACCTGGATTGATGTAGAACAATTCAATCAAGAAGGTAAACTAGGTAAAAATTATATTTATTATATCAACACTCAACACTTTGCTTCCACGTGAGAAAAAAATTTTCTCCCTCATAGAGAAAATAATTTAGCAATAATTGTTACAAAAAAAAAAAACAAAAACAAGTCGAAGGATAAACAGGGATTATTCCAGATTTTCCAGACCATTTTTCATCAAATTTCATTACCAAATATAAAATAAGTAGCAACAATAACATGCGCCCAAGGGCGCGAGAAACTTTGCATTGTTGTTGGTTATTTAAAACTATACATTTTTGCAAATGCAATAAATAATGAAAATTACGAGAATAATTACAAACTTGAAGAAAATATCTGAAAAATGACAAGAATAATGTACAATTGAAAACTAAATTCAAAAAATGACTCAATTAATACACAACCGCACAAAAAAATTGAAAAATCAAAGAATAAATATAAAATTTTAAGAGAATAATTCAAAAAATTGTAGGAAATAATTGTAAATTGTGGAAAATAATTAATAATTGAAAAAGAAAGTAAAAAAAGTTCGAAAAATGGCGAGATTAATATACAATCGAAAAAGAAAATTGAAAATAATTACAAATTAAATATTTGGATTAGAAATAAAAAAAAATTGAAAAAAGTAATTAAAAAAGCTGAGAATTATGCAGGGCCGGATTGGGAATTAAAAGCGGCCCCTTTCTATATAATTGGAAATTTTTATTAACATTTAAAACTAAAATATAAAAATATTAAATTATTTTATTTAAACTTATCAATAATTTAATTATTTGGAATTTCTTGAACAGTAGCATTCTCTACTGCCATTTGTACGAAAGCAGCAGTAATTTCTTAGTTTAATGAACACCTCAATCTGGTTTTAACCAATTTTAAAGGACAAAAAATGGACAACTTCTATTAAACAAATATAATAAAAAAATTTTGAGAGAATTTCCTGGCTTTAAAAATTGCTCTGAATGTATTCCTATCTACCTTAACCCCTTCAGCATCAAAAACAACCCTTTAAAATCATTCCCCGATCTTCAATCAAGAAATGGACAATTTTTATTAAATAAATATAAAAAAAAGTTTTTTAGCGAATTCCTCGGCTTTAAAAATCGCTCAGAATGAATTTCTATCTACTTTGCCCCCTTTAGCATAAAAAAAGTCGGCTTTCATTCACCTGAAAATCATTTTTTCAATATTTGAATACCCAATTACTTTCTTTAATTTACAATTATTTTCTTCAAATCTCAATTATTATCTTCTATTCACAATTATTTTAATTAATTTTTAATCATGTTTTTTTAATTTTCAAATATTCTCTTTAATATTCAATAATTTTCGGCTTCTTTCAATATTTTTATCAATTTTCAATTGTTTTCTTCAATATTCAATAATTCTCATTTTTTCAATTGTTTTTCCAGTTTTCAACTATTTTCTTCAATTTTTAAATATTTTCGGTTTTTTTCAATTATTCTTTTCAGTTTTCAAATATTCTCGTTTTTTCAATTATTTTTTCAGTTTTCAATTATTTTCTTCGATTTTCAAATATTGTCGGTTTTTCAATTATTTTTTTTCAGTTTTCAATTACTTTTTCAGTTTTCAAATATTCTCATTTTTTCAATTATTTTTCAGTTTTCAATTATTTACTTGAATTTTTAATTATTTCAGTCAATATTCAATAATTCTCGATTTTTTTTCAATTATTTTTTCAATTTTCACTTGTTTCCTTCAATAGGCAATTATTTTCCAAGAACTTCAATCCAGTTCAATTTTTTATAATCCAATTAAATTTACAATTATTTTCTACAATTACTACAGTAATTTTCTTTCAATTTTTATTCTTAGTTATTTCTGTTCTAAATTTTAATTTACATTCTTAACTTTTAAGATAATTCTGTTGAAATGTAAACTTTTTAATGTTGCAATTTTTCGAATTTTTTGCAATTGTCCTTTATTTTCGTCTTTTTTCAATTATTTTCTTTCATATTATTCAATTATTAATCATTTTCTTGAAATTTCAATTCAGTTCTTTAATTCTTTAATTATTTGTATCCAATCACAATTCTTGTCTTTTATTGATACTTTTTTTCATTTTCAATTATTCTCTCAATTTGAAAGTATTTTCTTCAAATTTTAATAAAGTTTAATTTTTCAAAAAGAAATTAAACTTTCAACTGTTTCTAGAACTATTCCTATCATTTTCTTTCTTTTTTAGTTTTTTTTAATTTCATGTTTATCTTTTTCTGTTTAAAATTATTTCTGTCAGTTTTTAATTTAATAATCTTGCCATGTTTAGAATTTTTTCCAATTGGCAATTATTTTATTCAATATTTAATAATTCTCGGCTTTTTTCGATGATTTTTTCAATTAACAATATTTTTCTTGAACTTTCAATTCAATTTTTCAACTATCCTCTTAAATTCACAATTATTATTTTCTTTAATTTTGAATTTTTTTCTTCATTTTTCAACTATTTCTTCTAATTTGAAATTATTTTCTTCGATTTTCAACCAACTTTAACTTTTTGAAATCCCATTCAATTTCCAATTATTTGTTATAATTATTCCTACAGTTTTCTTCAGTTTTTAATTGTCAATTATTTTCTTAAATATTCACCAATCCTGGGCTTTTTCACTCTTTTATACTATTTATTTATTTATTGATATAGTAATTTGTAAATTATTTATTATCAATAATTTTTTTGAAATCTCAATTTAACTCCTTAATTCCTCAATTTTTCTATCTAATTCACAATTATTTTCTTCATTTTTTAATTATTTTGGCAATTTTTAATATTATTTTCTTCTTATCAATTTGTGATTATTTCTTCAAATTTCAATCCCGGTGAATTTTTTAAAATTAAAATTTTTTTCAATTATTATTATTTCTGTAATTTTTTTCCTTTTTTAATTTCCAATTGTTTTTTTAAAATATTATATTTGTTCTTTAATTTTTTAAATTATTTTTGTCAATTGTCGATTTATTAATCTTGTCATTATTCCAATTTTTTTCATTTGTCAATTATTTTCGTCATTTTTTAGTTATTTTAGGTCGATATTATCAACTCGAGAACATTTTTGGATGGTCAAGAGATTTTGAGATCAATATCAATATTGCTCAAATATGATATCGTCTTGATATCGTAAAGCACTAAGAAATAATGGTCAAGAGAACAAAATAATTTAAAAAGTTAAAGATTAGTTATAAAATTTTTTGAGAATTATTGAGGATTGAAAAAATTGAAGGAGATAATTGAAAATTGAGGAATGTAATGGAAATTTAAAAAATGTAATTAAAAATTGAAAGAAGTAATTGAAAAAGTCTAGAATTCTTGAATACAGAAAAAAATAATAATTGAAAACTGAAGAATGAAATTGAAAATTGAAGAATGGAATTGAAAGTTGAAGATAATAATAAATAAGAATTGTAAAAAATAGTTGTAGAATTGAACAATTTAATTGAAATTCTACAATTTCTGTGATTGAAAAGAACATAGAAAGAAGCCGAAAATGATTGAATGTTGTAAAATTAATTGAAAATAGAAAAGAGTAATTGAAAGTTAAATGAAATTTAATTACATAAATTAAATTATTAATTAGACCTACAAAAATACCGGCCCGCCTAGCGGCGGCCCACCGGGATTTTTCCCGGTATCCTGAATGGCCAATCCGGGCCTGGAATTATGAAATATAAAAAAAATAATAATTTAAAACTGAAGAATGGTATTAAAATTTAAAAAAATAATTCATAATTTAAAAAAGGTGCGAATTATTGAATATTGAATAAAATAATTTAAAAGTGAAGACTGTCATTTCAAATTTAAAATAATAATTGAGAAGTAAAGGAAATAATTAAAAATTGAAGAATTAAATTAAAGATTAAGGAATTGAATTAAATTTTTGAGAAAATAATCGACAATTGAAAAACAATTAGAAAACTGTCGAAAATAATCGACAACAGAACAAAATAATTTTAAAAATTAAAGAATAAATATAAAATTTAAGAAAATAAGAAATAATAATAAATAATTGAAAGAAATAATTAAAAAATGACGAGAATAATAATTGGAGAAAATAATTGATAAGTAATTAAAAGAAAAAATACTAAATGACTAAAATAATTAAATATTAAGAAAAATACTTGATAATTCAAAAAAAAAAAAAGTAAAAAAAGTTCGAAAAATGGCACAACCGAACAATAAAATTGAAATAATCAAAAAATAATTTAAAATTTTAAGAGAATAACTGAAAATTAACAAAATTGTAGGCAATAATTTAAAATTTTGGGAAAACAATTGAAAATTAAAAAACATTATTAATAATTGTAAGAAATAATTGAAAAATTAAAGAAAATATCTGAAAATGAAAAAAAATTGACAATTAAAAACAAACTTGAATGTAATTGAATTTATTGAATAAATAAATAAATAAAATTCAAAAAATGATTATATTAATAGACAATTGAAAAAAAGTAAAAAAATTAAACAAGAAATATTGAATTAAGAAACAAGAGAAATTAAGAATATTATAGGAATAATTGCTGGAAATAATTACAAATTGAATAACTGGATTGCAAATAAAAAAAATTGGAAATTAATAAATTAAATTTAAAGAATATAATTATAAATTGAAAAAAAGTAACTAAAAAGCTGAGAATTATGGAATATAGAAGAAAAGAATTTAAAACTGAAGAAAAGTATTAAAATTTGAAGAAAATAATAAAAAAATAAAAATTTAAGAGTTAAATCCAATTTTGAAAAAATAATTGATAATTTAAAAAAGGTGAGAATTATTGAATATTGAATAAAATAATTTAAAATTGAAGACTGCAATTTCAAATTGAAAATAATAATTGAGAAAATAATTGAAAATTGAAAAATAATTAGAAAACTGTCGAGAATAATCGACAACAGAACAAAATAATTTAAAAATTAAAGAATAAATATAAAATTTAAGAAAAATAATTGTAAATTAAAAAATTTGTAAAAATAATTGAAAATTGCGGAAAAAAATTAATAGTTGAAAGAAATAATTCAAAAATGACGAAAATAAATGAAAAATTAAAGAAAATATCTGAAAAATGACGAAAATAATAGACAATTAAAAAAACAAAATTCGAAAAATGACTAGATTAATAGACAACATAACATAAAAATTATAAAAATCAAATAATTCTACAAAAAAAAATGTCTGACCAAACGTTGAGAAAATCAGTGAAATTCCCATTGGAAAAAGGAAAAATAACTAATTGACTAAAATAATTAAACATTAAGAAAAATACTTGACAATTAAAAAAAGTACAAAAAAGTTCGAAAAATGTCGAAAATAATCAATAATAGAACAACATTATTGAAAGAATTAAAGAATAAATATAAAATTGAAGGAGAATATTAAGTTTTCAATTAAAAACTGAAGAAAATTATAGAAAAAATTATACAAAATAAATCAAAATTGAAGAAGATAATTAAAGAATTGTATTGAATTTAAAAAAAAAAAATAAATAATTGATATTTGAAAAAAGACGAGAATTATTGAACATTGAATAAAATAATAGGAAATTGAAGAAAATAATTTAAAATAGGGGAAATTAATTGAAAATTAAAGAATTAAATTGAAATGTGAAGAAAATAATTGATAATTGAAAGAAAAATTACAAAATGACGAAAATAATGAAATATTAAAGAGAATAATTGAGAAATGAGGAAAATAATCAACAATTGGCAAAAAAATTCTAAAGCTGTCGAGAAGAATCGACAACAGAAAAAAATAATTTAAAAAATAATTCTAAAATTTAAGGAGAATAATTTCATATTGAAAATCGCTCTATATTCATGATTTTAATCAATTAAATTTCACAGAAAATCAGTTTAAAATGACTAAATTGTCAGTAATTTTTCACTGATTGATATAGATGAAAATAATTTTCAATTTCAAAAACAGCATTGAAAATTTCAATTATTTTCTATTAATCAATAAAGTAAAAGTCACTGAGAATTCGGCAGTTTTTAACTTATTTACAATGAAATATAACTGATTGAAATCATAAAAAGAGAAATTAATTTTTAAAAGCAACATTTTATAATATTCCCTGACTTTTCTAGATTTTCCTGAACCATAACAACCCTGATAAATGAAAATTTTGCTTCCACATCAACAAAAAGATTTGATTCCTCATAGAGGAAGCAAAAAATTAAAAATTTTATTTTTTTAAAAAATTTGAAAATTGAGACTTATTCTTTAAAATTCGGACAAAATATAAACTTTATATGGGTCAAGCGACTTGTTTTGAAGCAAGAAATATGATTTTTTATATTTTAAGTTAAATTTATAGGTTAAGCAATTTTTTTTTGTTATAAACGAATTTGTCCAAAAATTAAAAATTTTAATAACATTTTGTTTAATGGTTATTTTTAATAAACCTTGTGTCTGATTCCAGATTTTAGTAGTAAAAATAACCATACCAAGTTCTATTTAAATCCGTTAAAGCGTTCTCGAGTTATCGTGTTCACAAAAAAAAATACATTCACACACACATACACACAGCCGGACATTTGATTAGGAACTCATGTAACACATTTTCAGATAGTGGAAAGATAATTTAAATTTTTTTAAAAAATTGTAAATTTGAACGAGTACAAAGCTTTCTTTTTGAGGAAGAAAAATAAAAAAGAAAGCACTATTATGTCAACAAATTTCAGACAAAAGCTTTATAAAATCGGACTTTTGGCTGCACATTATTTCGAATGTCAAATTTTCAATATAAATTTTCGATTTGAGCATGAAGGAATTCAAAAATGACCACAAAATGTCATGTCTGTCTGTTAGTCTGTCTGTCACAAAACTTTGTACGCCAATCACATTTAAACGACAGAACCGATTTAAAAGAAATTTGGTGGTAAATTAGGTATTGACCCAAATTACGTTTATAAACTTAAAGAGTTCAAAAATTTTAATTAGAACAAGATAGATAATTTTTTACAAGATAGTAAAAAAGTGAAAATAAAACTTTATTTATATTTTTTTTCAATTTTGACCCAATTCTTTAATTTTTTAATAATATTCCCCTTTATTTCATCTTTATTTTAAAATAAAGATCATCCTGCAGACTTTATTAGATCTTGTGATATCGTCCTTTTAGTATCATCATCTCAAAGAAAAATACTACGTGAATTTATGTTTTTACCTTCATTTGTTTTTCGAAATTTTTTTTTTAAATTAGAAACTATTTACTATGAAGATTTCTTTTGAATTTCTCAATTAAATACAGTGAAAATCAAATAAAATTGTTATTCTAGTAAGAGATTTGGAAATCATTATTTATTTAATAACAATATAATTATAATATAATATAATAAATATTTATACAATGATTTATTTAGTAAGCAATTTTGCTTAAATACAAAATTTAAATATTAAAAAATTTGTAAAAATACAAGTATAACTGATTTAATAGTATACAAATTCACATAATTGTCCTAAAATCCATCGCTTTCGTTTTTATGAAATTTAGACTTAAAATTTGAAGGTTTCTTTGGCAGCAAAATATATTCTGCATTGAATTGTTTAATTTCCATAATTCAATTAAATGTTTTTATTTTTACTTAAAATTAATAATTATTTCCAAATCTCTTAATAGAATAACAATTTTATTGGATTTTCACTTTATTTAATAGAGAAATTGAAAATAAATCTTTACAGTAAATAGTTTCTAATTTAAAAAAAATGTCAAAAAACAAATGAAGATAAAGACATAAATTTACGTAGTATCTTTCTTTGAGATGATGATATTAAAAGGACGATATCACGAGATCTAATAAAGTCTCGAGAATGATCTTTATTTTAAAATAAAGATGTAATAAAGGAGAATATTATTAAAAAATCAAAAAATTAAAGAATTGGGTCAAAATTGAAAAAAAATATAAATAAAGTTTTATTTTCACTTTTTTACTATCTAAATAATAAATTTTGTTTTTTGCTTTATGATTTTCTAAAAATACACAATTTTATGAAGAAATTGGTGGGTGACTCATCAAAATCGGTTAAAAATTGATCGAGATATAAAATAATTAAGAAAATGTAGCATCAAAATTCAAAGTATTATAACTCCTACAATTTATGATATTTTAAAAATTCCTTTTGCTGACTAATATCTCTCATTTTATACTACAATTTCACCAAGTATCATTAAATTCTGTGAACCACTTGCAGATTGTAATATTTCTGACGTAGAATCACCCTCTTCTAAGGTTC
This sequence comes from Ganaspis brasiliensis, assembly GCA_037103525.1. Classification (NCBI taxonomy): domain Eukaryota; kingdom Metazoa; phylum Arthropoda; class Insecta; order Hymenoptera; family Figitidae; genus Ganaspis; species Ganaspis brasiliensis. The sequence continues at coordinate 380,457 of JAZKLR010000651.1, forward strand.
TTCTAACCTCAAATTAAAAAGTGGTTTTTAACATCAAATGAAACCATAATTAAATATTTTGTGCTTCTTCTTTAAATCTAGTTAAAACCTATAATTTTCATCCCATTTTGACAAATAATAGTTCATTTTGCTCTTTGATACATTCTCTACAATTCTACTTGTTAAATCTTGTTAAGAATATTTTGTTTAAAAGATTGTATAAAAAAACAAATTTTATTTCTTAATAGCTTTTGAACAAAATATTATGAATAAAAAACAAGGAGTAAAATTTTAAAGACTGTTTCAATGAATAAAATAATCATTGTAAAAATTGGATGAAAATTAAAATTAGTTACTGACAGTTTAAAAAAAAAACAAGAAGGTTAATAATTATTATTTGACAATAAATTATTGAAATTATTAAATTATTAATTGACCTAAATTATTCTGATAATTGTACAAATAAAATTTTCAAAATTTGGTGAAATCGTTTTAATTATGGTTTTATTTGCTGTTAAAAACCACTATTTAATTTGAGGTTATGTAAAGTGGTCGAACCTCCATAAAAAAAAACGCGAAAAATTGGTTCTAGTTCACGTGAATGAATAAATGTTACATAATATCACATATATATCTTTTAAATCTCTAAGAAAACAGTTTGTTGTTTTAATAAAATAAATTATTTTTAACTTAATTCTCTACTTCATTAATGAATTATAATAAATATCAGCTGAGTAAATCTCTTTTGTGCCAATTTAATAATTTTAAAATAACTATTTTTTATTTCGAGTTGAAAAAAGCTACTGAAAAATTTAGGTATAAAAAGTATCGGCTAACTTCAGTTTTACTTTGACTTATACTGATGCGTAAAATTTAGTTTGTTACAAATTTTATTACATTTGTCTGATCAGCAATTTTATCATAAAATCTCCAAAACTAAGCTTTTTTACACTTCTGTTAAAAAAATATAAGAAAGTTTGTAAATAATACAGCTCTTTACTTTTGGGCCAAAAATACAAATTGGACATTATATAGGGTCAAAAATAAATAAATAAAAATTATTGAATGGAATAAGGAGTAAGTCAACAATGATTTGTACTGAAAGTTGATCCTCCTTGTGTACTTCCATTTAAAAAATCACAAACATAACCTAAAATTTGTTGCTGCTTAGGTCCCTTTCTTCATATAGAGTCACTTATAACGACATATTTTTTTCAAGATTTTCGAGGATAGCTGGACAGCTTGAATTTTAATATCACTCTCTGCAGTTCCTTAAAAGTAAAAATGAACGTTTCTAGTGGTTAAAAGAGAGTTTCACCTTTTCCAAATTTTCTAAAAGACCAGGACATCGCTGAAGGTTCATCGCTACTCGAACTGGATGGACGTTAACCTGCATGATGAATTTGTGGAAGGACTCTGCAAGATGAGGCGGTAAAAGTGGCTCTGTCTGCAAACCCTGAGGTTTAATGTAATAATCTATGTCGGCCTTTGGAATAAAATTATTAATGGTCGCAACGCAATGGTGGTTTCCGACAAATGCCGCCATTTGAGCAGCAGTACGACCTACGCTGTTAGTTGCTGATATTCGCGCCCCATGAGACATTAAAAGATGACACAAATCTGCATTTCCACTTAGAGCTGCAAAATGTAAAGCTGTATATCCGTGCTCGTGTTGGCAGGAGTTCACATCCACTCCCTGAAATTTTTGAAATTTTTTTTATTAATCAGAACTCTAGGAAAATAATTATTAACTCTCAACTGCTAGACTGGGTCTGACAGACCCGGTTTTTTAGAGCCTCTTTTTCACTATTTTTAATCTACAGTCAGCTGTAGAAGAGAGCGAAAAAGGTCTTCTGGGTCTATCAGACCCAGTCTAGCAGTTGAGGGTTAATTATTCTCAAGCTTCGAAGCGTAGGAGAAAACTAAAAAAAAGAGTTTAAAGTATCCTTAAAATTGAAAAAAATATAAAAAAGTAGCATTTTCGAAATAGGGCTGATGAAAAAAATCCGATTTTATTTATTTAAATAAGATTTTTTAAATATAAATCAAATTTTTTTTTTTTTTTTAATATATTAAGTCAGTATATTATATTTTCAAATGTTCATTTGAAAGCAGTTTATTTTTTAAACTGAGAACAGTTAATAAGAAATAATGAAGATTAAAACATTTAATCAAAATTAGATAAAAAAATGTCGAATAAATGAGAAAATTTCAAATAAGTATCTTCAAATTCATATTATGGCAAAATTAAGAAACCTAGGTGAAAGCAACGAACAAATAATAAATTATAAAAACAAATCATAAAAACGTAAAAAATAAGAAAACGGCCCATTAAAAAAATTATTTTAAATGAAAAAAGTCATAAATATTATTAAAGAATTAAAGAAAAAAAAACACTACAAGAATGAAACAATAACATAAAAATATATAAAAATCTAGAAACTCTTTTCAAAAAATTAAACTATTTACGGACATTTTTTTGAATTAAAAAAATAAATAAGAAGATAGTTAAAAAACGTTAAATAATACATTACTAAAGAAAACAACTTTTTAAAATTAGAAATATTAAAAAAAATTTAAAAGACAAAAATTTTATAAAATAGAAGAATGATGTTAAAATGAGAATATTTAGTACAAGATTAAATTTACATAATATAAAATAAAAGAAAAAAAGTCTTCAAAAAAGTAGAAAATTGAGAAATTTAAAAAATGTAGATAAAAGCCTAGAATATATGTTTTCAAAAATTCGTAATTACAAGATAAAAATTAAACAATTTATAAGAAGGAAAAATGTTTCTAAGAAAATTATAAAAATTATGACAAAAATTGAAGAATTAATAAGAATACAAAAAAGGAATAAAAAAGTTGCAAAATATGAAAATTAAAATGGAGAAATGTCCTTTTTTCTTAATTTAACAAACTGTATAAAAACCTAAAAAGTACAAAGAGTAAAAAAATTTGGTAAGAAACTAAAAAATTAGAATTAATAAAAATAAACTAAAAAATGTAGGTATATAAAGATAAATAAAAATCCACAAAAGAAATTTAAAAATTCTTTAAAAATAAAAAAGTTTAGGAAAATTAAACCAAAAATATTTTTAAAATAAAAAGAAGTTTAAAAACAAGTCCAATAATAAATTTAGAAAAATAAAAGAAAATCTAAAATTTTTATGAAAGAATAAGTAAGTTTGCCAAAAAGAGACAAGATGTGAAAACAAATTGAATAAATTTACAAAAAAAATGAGCGTATTTATTTTTAAAAATATGGAAATAATCAAGAAAATCAATAAAATTTAAAGTTTAGTAAAGGTTATTAATAACAAAATTGCATACATTTTTTTTATAATTTGTATAAAAAAAAGAAAATTAAAGAAAAAAAAAATAATAATTAGTAAAAAATAAAAAGACAAGTACGAGAAAAATATCTAAAGTAAAAGAAGACAAAAACTTAAAATTTTTAAAAATTTAAAAATAAGAAATGATAAGATAAAAATTAAACAGTTTCAAAAAAGTTTTCTTTTAGAATCTTTTAGAAGATTTCTGTTAGAAATCTTGTGAGAACGAAAAAAAGGATTATTGTGAATATGAAAAAAAAATTAATACATGAATTTAAATTTGAATTAATTGAAATTTAAAAGTTTGAATAAATTTGAGTACGAGATAATTGTCGTTTGGAATTTGTTTAAATTATAATGACTTTTAAAGATATAAAAATTTAATATTTCTATATTTTTGTAATCACGTTTCAATTAATTTTTTGCTATCTTCATACAAAAAAATTGTAGATCATGTTTAAATTATGATTTAAATCAATTGCAGCCCTGATTAAAAATAAAGTAAAATTACCTTTTAAGTATGAAAAAAAATCAAAGAAAGAAAAGAAGCAAGGGAGCGTAAAATTAAGTTCTAAAATTTATTATTTAGAATTTCCATTTTATAAAATTTCATCTGTAACTTCCTTTTTGCCAAATTTTTCAGGTTAAATTAGTAAGAAATTAAACAAAAATTAATTGTAAATAAAAAAGTAGCTTTAAAATGAAAATTATAACTGCAAAAAAATAATAAATTAATAAAATTAGCTGGAATGTTGAGAAAATCATAATTTGATTTTAAAAAACTGGGAATTGGAAGAAAGTATTAAAAAATGGAAAAAAGAAATAATTAAAAGAAATTTACTACATTTGAATAAAAATTACAATTTTCTGTTTATTGGAAACAATTGTCAAATTTCAGATTAGTTATAATATAAATATAAAACGGAGAAAAGTTACTGGAAAGTGAAAAAATATTTAGAGATTTAAGAGATATTACCAGAAAATAAAAAAAATTATCATTATAAAATAAACATTTTAACTAAAGAGTAAAAGAGTAAAAAACATGTAGAAAATTATTATAAACTATAAAATATAATATTTATAATTTATAAAATTTATTTCATAACCACGAAGTATCTTTTCATTTGTTTACGTAATCTGAATAAATAAAAACTTTGATTAAATTGGTTTTATGAACATTAGTAAAAAGAAAAAAAATATTCGTACCTTTAAACAGATAAGTACACGAAATGTTATTTTAAAACGAACGTCAAAATTCCAGCTCAAAACTAGTGAACAAATTTTCAAAAATATCGCTACAATTAAGTTTATAGTTTGTTAAAATAAAGAAATACGATAGCTTTTAATTCAAACACAAGTACTTTTACAATTTTTCTCTCAAATTTAGCCCCAAATCCATAGAATGCTTGAAATTTAAAAACAAAAAAATTAAAGTAACATTAATCTTTTTATAGAAACAAAAAGTAAACAAAAGTGAGAAAGAAAAGTAGTTTCAAAAATGTGGCACAAAGTTATTTCAAAATTATAATTCAAAATGCATAATTTGGCGTTAAAAAAGGACAATTTTTTAAAAATAATACTTTTACAAAGGACAAACATAACCTACCTGGTCAAGAAGCATCTGCACAATTTCAGTGCTTCCCTTGTAACACGCATGTTGCAGCAGACTCATTCCATTTTCATCAACGAAATCCAGCTTTCCTTTATATGAAGAAAGAAGAATTTTAAGCTCTTCCACTTCATTTTTTGTTATTTTTTCATAAATTTCTTTCTGCTGGTCGGTCAATCCTTCAGTAGCAGGCGCCATTTTTAACACAACTGCAAGCAACTACAAACTACAATCTACAATACAATTTTAAAAAAAGTGAAGATTTTGAAATGTGATTTTAGAGATTTTAGACAGTGTACCGGACTATAGGACTATACTATAGAGTATATCCAGGGCTGTGTAGATGCCAAGGCAGTTCAACTTATGACGTCATTATCTCACTCTTCATAGACGTTTTCATTCTATATTTCTGTCTTCTTCTAATTCATGCTTCACTATGTGCGCTAGAAAAAGACAGAAGACTAGAATGAAAAGGGCTGTTCTCCGTTTTCTAAAAAAAGTAAGAAAATGTAGAGTGAGACAAACTTATGCCACTGTCATGAGAGAGAGAGAGAGAGAGAGAGAGAGATATATAAAAATGGTTTTTTTCGCAGTTACGCGTAACTCGAGATTTTTGACGTATGTCATTTAATTCAGGTAACATACCGTAACCAGGGATGTAAAGGTAAGTTACCTTACGTAAACTGCGTAGCTGTTTACATGTAAATTACGTAAATAATTCACGTCCTGATTGCTTTAAACAATGTACTAGACAAATTTTTACTTTTCGCATTATTTCTATGTTTTTTTATTCTATGCCTATGAGAAAAATGTAAAGGCATGAAATAAAACAACATAGAAATGCCACGAAAAGTAGAAATTTGTTTAGTAACCTTTTGGAAGGCATATATGGAGTAGACTGTATTATTTCGGAGTAGGGGGGGGGGGGGTAATAAATGTAATTTACATTTAATTTACGTAAAAAAAACTCGAAGTTACGTGTAACTTTACATCCCTGACCGTGACCAGAGTTGGGAAATTACGCTTAACCAGGGATGTAAAGTTACACGAAACTTGAAGTTTTTGACGTAAAGTACGTAAAAATATAATTTAAAGTAAACAACTTGTAAAAAATGTAAAATAAATATGGCGAACAACTGTTTCTTGACTTTTATTAATGTTCATAGTCCTATTTCCGTTTTTTCGTGGAAAGAAGAGTTTTAACTACCAAAAGTTAATGAACTCTTGGTATTTTTAGAATACTTCTCACGAATCCGGAATTATAAAATAAGGTATGTTTGTTTACTTAAATACACATCTTGAAAACGTAAATTACATTTGGTAAGAAATTAAGCTTGTAAATTACCTACGTAATTTACAAGTAACGAACTATGTAATTTACGTGAGGTAAATTACCTTTACATCCCTGCACGTAACTTCAAGATTTTGACGTAAATTACGTGAGTTTTTCACATTTGTAAAATACGTAAATTACCCCCCCCCCCCACCAACAAAAAATGCATTGTGCATAAAATTCAGGACGTAATATCCGTACGTAAAATGCGTCAAAAAACCTACGTAATTTACGTGAGGTATATTAGGTGCACAACTCTGAGCGTAACAAATGAGTTTTTAACTAAATCAAAATAGCTTTTTTATCCCACAGGCACAAACATGGCGCTTTTAGATGCCTGTAGGCAGGGTCTAAACGCATTCATTTGTTCGACCGGGTAAAAATGGCTTCCATTTTTTCCCTAGGGAAAAAATGAACAGCTGATCCATGCATTTTTTCCACCACAGGGCAAAAATGGCCGCCATTTTTATACGGTCAAACAAGTGAATGCATTTAGACCCTAACCTACAAACATTTAAAAGCACCAAGCTTGTGCCTTTGGAATAAAAAGTATCGTAAGCAACACGGGTTTAAAGTCAGTCCAATTTGTTTACAATGATGTTTGTGTACTCGTTCACGTCTCGGGCTTCGCCCTTGACTGCCACTCGTACACAAACATCAGCGTAAACAAATGGCTGCCCTTAACCCCTTGTTGCTTAATATACTATTAGCCTTTTCAGTGCTATAAGGGCGTAATTACATGCCTGCGTCGAACGTTACGTTCTTGCGCTGAGTAGAGAGAGTGACAAAGATGTGACTATATTTCTGTCTTCCTCTCTCTCACTATTTAACGCAAGAACGCAGCGTTCGACGCAGACATGTAATTGCGCCCCAAGCGAGTTTGACAAAATACCTTTTTAAGGTTATGTTTGCATTTGGTTATGGTTTGCTGCTATCTCGGAAAGGTACATTAGTTAATTTTGCAAAAAACTAGGGAGTGATTTATCTTTGTAAAATACCCAAAAAACTTGTGTAATTTACATAATATATACGTGCTCAACCCTGGACAAATATGGTATGTAACACTGAGTTGGGAAGTTATATACGCGTAACTTTTTCTACATTTACCCATCCCTGATTGTGTATGAACTTTAGGACGTAAAATATGTACGTAATTTATGTGCCAGCCCTGACTGTAACGTATCTATCAAAGATGGCGGACTTTTGAAAACACTTAATTTGTCAGTTAGCTAACCTCACTTTTCGCTTCGCAAGAAAATATTTTTATTTTTATCCCTTGAAAAAATTTCTAAACTTGAAAAAATATGTAACCTACTAGGTATTTAAAAATATCGATAATTTTAACTTCTTTTTTAAGGGACAAACCTTAAGATTCAATTTATAAAGATGAGTTGATTGTTGCAAGTGAAATTTTGACTCAAAAATAATATAAAATAAGTTGTGGATAATGCCTAGAAAGTTATTGTGATTGCTGTTTAAAAATTAAAAATGTCGGATCCAATATGGCGGAAAATTTAAATAATTTGAGATAATAATTAATAATTACATTAATAATTAAATAATTTTTTTTATATTCACTCTCGAAATCGGAAATAGTAGACTGATTATTTGATAGCACTTTTTATTAATTTAAAGATAGAGAACTCGATAACCTTGAATTAGTGAAAACCTATTAATTAAATTGATAATTCTGAGTGACAAGATTCTATGAAAAAGGGTATATACATTTCAATTGAACAAATATTTCTTACTTTATTTATCCACCAAAAAAACAGAAATTTACCATTATTGTCTTACTAATTGAATTAGTCAGTAGTCACTTTGAAATAAAATACAATTTGGATTAGTTAAAAATATATAATAAACTACTAATTAATTTAGCCAAATACTCAACTACTAATTAAATTGGTTAACATTCTACTATTTCAGATTTAAAGAGCATGAAACATTGGATAAATATCAAAAGGTTTTTAGTTGAATGACAATCTTATTAAGAGACAAAATGTGTGTTTTAAATACAATTTATTGTAAACAAAATGATAAATATAACTTTTAAATTTTGTACTGAGACATTAATCAAACTTTCTTATAATAGGAACAAAAATTAACTTAAATGCACAGATTATAATTTGACAATCTAATGAATATATGCCAAAAACGCAACAGCTAACAACCAATGTGGGAAAATTGTAACCAAAAGTAATTTTAAACGATTTAAAATTTTAGTTAAATAAGTATTATATGAAAAATTAAAAATGAATATGTTTAAAAGTTTTGTCCCTTATATGAAAGTAAAAATGATTATGTTAAAATTTTTTGTCATTTATAAGAACCTATGTTTAAAGCGATTTGCGCTTGAAATTAAATCTCGAACTGTTTCCCGACTTTGATCATTTCTCATTTCCTCAATTATTTACAAGCAAGGATTTGGATTTACTTAACACATAGCTTGGAATATAGAGCACCTTTTTCAAACTGCTTACTTTCGCCAACAAAGAATATTAACAAATTTTTTAATAATTTTGTAACTCAGTTTGTTCAGTCCTGAAAAGCAATGTTTCAAAAAAATTTTACTTTCGCCTATTTCGACATTAAATTGCGGACAAGTTTTGTTTTAAACAGAGACTAGAATAATTAATAATGTGGAATTTATTAATTTTATCAAATTATATGAATATTTAAATAAATAAAAGATTGCTAAAGTTTAGAATCGAGAGCATATTGTAGAGAGAATTTCAGCAAGCGGCAGCAAACGAACGGCGAGGCCTTTCTTCACCGTCCGTGCTTGTGAACAAAAACCCCCTCTCCCTGGCGTTTTTCTCATTCTTCACTCAGTCGTCGTACTAGCAACGTCGCTCTCGTGAAATTTTCTATACCAATTCTCTGTCGAAATGGCCGATAAAGTCGATTCTCCAACTGCTCCTGCAGTTGCAACACCCAAGAAAGCTGTAAAAGCTAAGAAGCCTCAGGCGAAAGCGACTCATCCACCAGCTTCCGAGATGGTGAATGCAGCTATTGCTTCTTTGAAAGAAAGAGGTGGCTCTTCTCTTCAGGCTATCAAGAAGTATATTGCTGCTACCTACAAAGTCGATGTTGAGAAGCAAGCACCCTTCATCAAGAGATACTTGAAAGCTGCGGTTGCTAACAAATCTTTGGTTCAAACTAAAGGAAAAGGTGCTTCCGGATCCTTCAAGTTGGCTGTCAAAGCTGAAGGAAAAGCTAAACCCAAGGCGAAACCAGCTGCTGCCAAGAAGCCTAAATCTGCTGCACCCAAAGCCAAGAAAGCAGCTTCCCCGAAGAAAGCTACTGCTGCCAAGACCAAGAAAGCTGTAGCCGAGAAAAAGAGGACTCCCAAGGTAGTAGCAGCTAAACCACCAAAGGCAAAAACCGCTGCTGCCAAGCCTAAAGCTTCTCCCAAGAAGGCCAAGGCACCCGCAGCCAAGAAAGCTGCTTCTCCTAAAAAAGCTGCAGCAAGGAGAGTTGCGAAGAAGTAAGGAGGGAAAATGTTATAACAGACATTTTCATGGACCTATGACAACAAACGGCCCTTTTCAGGGCCACAAAATATTTTTACGAAGGAGTATTCCATGTTTTTTAAACATTTCAAAATCAGGCTGTACTTTATTTGTGCACATTTTATAAAAGTTTAGTAAAATATTCGGAAGATTTAATTAAACGTTAGGGAAGTTTTTAATACTTGTGCAAATGTTCATATAATAATAACTGAAAAGAATAAAGCAACAATGTGAAGTTTGTTTTTGAAAAAAATTAGAATATTTTTATGACATTTATTAAAGATATCAAAATAATTGATAAAATTCAAATAAATGTAGTTTTGAAAACTTGCCTAAAAATTATTAACATGTTTCAATTTTATAGAATATTAATTTGGAATAAACGCTAAGAACACAAAATGATGTTTATTATTTTAAAGATGATTTTTATGTAACTTTGGGAATTCCAGTCTTTTGAAAATGTGTGTGTAATTATGTATAGAAGTATCTAAATAAAGTGTTGGCAAAATCATCTCTTTCAAGGATGGATTTTCTTAGAATTACAATAACTTTTAGTAAATACCTATTTACAAAACAACTTTTAAGAAATTGCAACAAAATATCTTCAAAAATTGCTATAAAATTTCTGTTCGAATTTTTACAAAAACTTTTCTTTTTCGTGTTTTTCTGGAATTTTGGTAGAAATTAGTTGGAAAATTATAAACATAAGTATATTGTTATAAAAAAGGTAGTTAAAAATTAACTATCTGTGACCTTTAGTATGATTTTGAAAAAAAAATGTAAATTTATTGAAACAAAGGGAAAAGTTAAAAAAGAGGAGAAACTAGAATCCTGTAATAATATTTAATTCTTTTTTTAAATAATTACCAGCGCTTTTGCTCAAAATAATAATATATCATAAATAAAAAGCAAATGCAATTACAAACTCAGACTAAATAACAAAATATTCAGAAGTCGGATTTTATTAATTAACAGGCGATGAATCACGATTAATAAAATAATCAATGAAAACTTCCATTTCATCTCTTATGAACATCATTAACTTAACGCACAAAACAATACTAATAACATCTTATAAAATAATGCTTGAAAATAATGAAACTAACGTAAGAAAATTTGGTGGCCCTGAAAAGGGCCGATTGTGTGTATTGATGAAGATGATGGAAAATTTAACCGCCGAAACCATAGAGAGTACGGCCTTGACGTTTCAGAGCATAGACGACGTCCATGGCGGTGACAGTCTTCCTCTTTGCGTGTTCGGTGTAGGTGACAGCGTCACGGATCACGTTCTCAAGGAATACTTTCAAGACACCACGAGTTTCCTCGTAGATCAAGCCAGAGATACGCTTCACTCCACCACGGCGAGCCAAACGACGGATGGCGGGCTTCGTGATTCCCTGAATGTTATCACGAAGAACTTTACGATGCCGTTTAGCTCCTCCTTTTCCCAAACCTTTTCCTCCCTTTCCGCGACCAGTCATTTTTTCAAATTTGATTAAAGCGACCTTACACGTCGAGAATCAAACGAAGAATGCTAAATTACGGCCAAAGTTGGTAGTTTTGTTAACTCGCATGAACTCGGTTTCCCCCGTATTTCGCTATTAACTAATCGAATCACAACGCTCCCTTCCCCATCGCTATTAGCCAATAGCGTGCTTCTTACCACCTCTCACCGAAAAAGGCATCGATTCAACAAAACTACGTGTTCAGTCGCGAAACTTCATTGTTTCTTTAGATTTCTTCGTGTAAACGTCGCATCTTTTCGAAATGGCTCGTACCAAGCAAACCGCTCGTAAATCTACCGGAGGAAAGGCTCCAAGGAAGCAGCTGGCTACCAAAGCTGCGAGAAAGAGCGCGCCAGCGACTGGTGGAGTTAAGAAACCCCATCGTTACAGGCCCGGAACTGTCGCTCTCCGTGAGATCCGTCGTTACCAAAAAAGCACTGAGCTTCTCATCCGCAAGCTCCCATTCCAACGTCTAGTCCGTGAGATCGCTCAAGATTTCAAAACTGACTTGCGTTTCCAGAGCTCTGCTGTCATGGCTCTCCAGGAAGCTAGCGAAGCCTACTTGGTTGGTCTGTTTGAAGACACCAACTTGTGCGCCATCCACGCCAAGAGAGTAACCATCATGCCAAAGGACATCCAATTGGCCCGTCGTATCCGAGGAGAACGTGCTTAATCTTATTCGACCTGTTTTGCAATTCAATCGGCCCTTTTCAGGGCCAACAAATATTTTTGCTTTGGAGTTTCTGTTTGTTTTAAACTTTTATTCTTGGTTAATCTAAACTTGAAAAATTGTATCAACATTCCCTAAGTTCGTTCAGTTTTGAAGTGTTGGCAGTAGTTGTAGTATTGTAGTTTTTTTTTAGTTTTAAAAATATATTTATTGTCAAAAAAGTACATGTGTATTTTACAACGTAAAACTAGGAGCTAAATATACTAAAATTTGGATATCCAGTTCTCATTAGAACTTCAACTCGCATTATAACTATGTTATATATTGTATTTTTATTTATCTTGCACCAAATTGGTGTATTGTAACATATTTTGAAGTAAAAAATTTTAACAAAAAACTTATTAGAATATGTTGGCAAATTGTTAAGGCTTCATCATTATTTATACTCTTTGTGATATTTGGGTCTCTGATTTCTTTTTTATTTTGTATTTTATTCAGAAAGTGATATTCAATTTGAAGTAATTACTGATGCGATATTGGCGTTTTAAAAAAAAAATAATATATGTATTACAATGGGTAAATCGTAATTTCAAGTTAACAAGCGAATGCTTGTTTTTGACTGTCGGACAAACACTACTTGGGACCCAAGTTGGGCTGACTTGAGTTCTCTTTTCGGAGTAACTCAGGCAGTTTCTACTTGAGTATCTGGTTATCATAGCCCTTTTTTCTCGCTGGAATCGCAATACTTCAAAAAAATATCTATGCAAGTAATTCTCCGACTCACTTCATTAATAATAAAATTAGCGATATTATAAACATTTCGATAATGAACAACAGGCGCGGAATTAGTTAACCTAAGAAATTGTTACTATCTGTTTGTATATTATATTTGAATTTGATTAATAAAGGTTTATAAAAGTAAAAAATACTTCAAAACATTGTGACCCAAGACTTCAGTGTAACAAGTTACATTTTAAGGGCTAAAAAAAATATCAGTTTATTAATAATAAGATTTTACAAATCTAGAGTCCCTACACTAATGACAAATAACATGAGTACTTTATTTATTACGCCAGCGCTAAATATAAAATATAATAATTGTATTGGTAAATTGTTTTATCCGCGTAGACGTTTGTTGTCACAAATTCCATTTTATAAATTGATAAATATATAGGATAGATATTATTAAAATAGAAATCGAATTGTTTAACATTTTAAAAAATTTGTTACATCGGTGTAAAAATTTCATGTCTATGATCAATAAAAAATATTTTCAATCAATCAAAAAAGACGTTTGTTGGTGTCCATCTAGACATTCTGTAAAAATAGGCAAAAAATTCAAAAATTTTCAAGAGGTATTTACCCTCACATTGTAGTAAGTCAGAAAAACACGACACGAAATAATTGAAACAAGATGCCACAACGAACGTGGCAATTAATAATATTTTTACCGCTAGAAAATGAATTACTAATCACTAAGTACTTTCCAATTACATTTTGTAACTTTTTCTACCAATCACAGCACAAAATTGATGAGTGTTAATTAAGGAAACAGAATTAAATACACGTTTGAATGTAGAACCCTTCGAAAAAAAATTTGGTGGCCCTGAAAAGGGCCGATTGTTTGGAGAATGATCAGTTAGGATATTTAAGCTTTTTTCTCGGTCTTTTTGGGAAGGAGAACAGCTTGGATGTTTGGCAAAACACCACCCTGGGCAATGGTAACACCAGAGAGGAGTTTGTTCAATTCTTCGTCGTTTCTGATGGCGAGCTGGAGATGACGAGGGATGATTCTCGACTTCTTGTTGTCACGAGCGGCATTACCTGCCAACTCCAAAACTTCAGCGGCCAAGTATTCCATCACTGCAGCCAAATAGACTGGAGCTCCAGCACCAACACGCTCAGCATAGTTGCCTTTACGCAAAAGACGATGGATACGTCCAACGGGGAATTGAAGTCCAGCTCGGGTGGAACGAGTCTTTGACTTTCCCTTAACTTTGCCACCTTTACCACGGCCAGACATGTTAGATTATTTTTCGAGAGACGAACTAAAAACCGACACTGTTCAAGTGTCGAGAGAACTCGTGAGAATGACGTTTTGCTGTCAAAACGCGTCTATTTACGTTCTCGCACGTGGAGGGGGTAAGAATACCGTTCTCATTGCTGGTTGGGAGATGCGCGCTCGGTGCACCGAGCTCTAACCAATCAGCTATTTTCTTCGCTCTGATTAGTTCGAGCTCAACACGTCAAACAACGTAAAAAAAAATCGAAAAACGGCGAAATCATCATATTTTCCTGAGTTTTGGACGAGTAAACACGTATTTCTCTCTGAAATTTCAAGATGCCGCCTAAAGCAAGTGGTAAAGCTGTTAAAAAAGCCGGAAAGGCCCAAAAGAATATTGCCAAGACCGACAAGAAGAAGAAGCGTAAGAGGAAGGAAAGTTACGCTATCTACATCTACAAAGTGTTGAAGCAAGTTCATCCTGACACTGGAGTTTCCAGCAAAGCCATGAGTATCATGAACAGTTTTGTGAATGATATCTTTGAGCGTATTGCTGCTGAATCATCCCGTTTGGCTCACTACAACAAGAGGTCGACCATCACCTCCCGGGAGATCCAAACCGCTGTCAGGCTTCTCCTTCCTGGTGAACTCGCTAAGCACGCCGTCTCTGAAGGCACCAAGGCTGTCACCAAATACACCAGCTCCAAGTAAATTTTGGACCTGCAAAAAAAAACACAATCGGCCCTTTTCAGGGCCACCAAATTTTCTTACGTTGAGTAGTAATGTTTCGTTCATTTATGATAATGCCAATTTCTTTATTTGTTAAATTTTATTCTGCACAGTCTTTATGAAAGTTACAATAATGCATAGTGAAAAACAATATATTGCACTAAATTATAATTAATGGCGTCCAACATACTACTTGGGATTCGGATTTTTTAAAGGATAAAATAATTATTATTTTTAAATATAACAATGTTCGTTCACAAATTGCATTTTATGAATAGAGAAATATATAGGATAGATATATTATTAAAATAGAAATCGTATAGTTTAACATTTTATAAATTTGTTACTTTTGTGTAAAATTTTACTTTTTTGCTCAATAAAGAATATTTTCAATCATCAATCATACTACTTGACAAGAAGTGTTTTATGTCAGTGCAAACAGCATTATCTAAATCAAACTTTTTTAACAAATACTCGGGCACGGGTTTTTCACTCGTTGAGAAAAAACATTTTTTTGCTACGGGTGTGTAATTTTAGCCTCCCCCCCCCCAAATTTCTAGCCACGGGCCTTCCAATAGTAATCTTTTACAAAAGTTATTATATATGCTACTACCTATGTTTTATTTTTCAAAATGGAAAAAAATATTCTACTTGTTTTAAATAATAGGATTTTGTGAAAGGAAATTAGTAAAGATCGACGATCCCTGTTCATATAATTCTTATTCAAAAATGAATACAAAATAATTTTTAACATTATGTACGTGTGCGATTCCAAGTGAAATTTACGTTTTTTTCCGGCAGGTTAACGGCGGGCACTGAAACTTATAATAAAATTCCAAAGTTTCAGTGCCCGCCGTTAACCTGCCGGAAAAAAACGTAAATTTCACTTGGAATCGCACACGAGATAAATTATTTTCAAATTCAAGTTAAATGAAATGTAATATTAAATGCGAATTACTTAAAAATAATTTAAAAACTAGGTTTATTAACTATTTCTACCAAGATAACTAGTAAAAATTTTCTAATAAGTTTTTTGTTAAAATTTTTTACTTCAAAATATGTTACATCTATATACCAATTTGGTGCAAAATAAATAAAAACGCAACACAATATATAACATAGTTATAATGCGAGTTAAAGTTCTAAAAAGAACTGGGTATCCAAATTTTATTATATTTAGCTCTTAGTTTTACGTTGTAAAACACATATGTACTTTTGGACAATAAATATATTTTTAAAACTGGAAAAACTAATAAGCTTTTAAATCAGAGTGTCCAGCAGCCGGGAAATGAAATTGGTACAATTGTGAACGTTATTACAGTTTGTGGACTGTAATTGTAAGTTATAGTTACTTTATTCTGGAGTGTATATACCTACATGATTTTCCAACAAGAACTAAAATAATTGATGCAGACGTTTTTGAGAAACGTCAATTCTAAATTTTAAAATAACAAAGTCTCAGTCATGTCCAGTTTAGAAGACAATTTTATACTAAAGTTACAGATATTAAAAGGATAAGGAATATCTTTTATTTAAAACTTTTTTTATGGCTGCGACTATACGTCCGGCTAGCCGGATAAAATATTTTGTCCGTCTATCCGGACGTTTAGGGGGGGGTTGTCAAAAATCTAGACGGACGTCTAGACGGTTTTTGTCATCCGGCTAGCCGGACGTTTAGACACTTCGTAATAATTTTATATAAACAATATAATATAATAATATATTATTAAATTTTTTTTATTCCAATAATTATATAAAGTTTCAAACTTAGGAGAAAAACTACAATTCTCTAAAGAATAACTAAAAATTGTTAATAAGTAGTATAATAATAAATAATTTAAGCAATTTAAAAAATATTGAAAAATGACACAGTAATATATTTTTTATTATTAAAAGCATTTTTATTTTAAAATCATTTAAAATAAACATAAGTAACAAAATAATAGAGTAAAGAAAAAATTTATTATTACACATTTTTTTGGGATGTTTAGAGATAGGAACTTTGTGCTTTTTTAATAGGTCGAATTATGCTAAAATAAAATGCCTAATTGTGCTGAAATTATGCTTTTATTGGCTATCATATGTGCTTTAAATGTGCTATTTAATTTTAAGGCAATTTGCTTGTTTCAACTAAAATTATGTACGGAAGGTTAGTAGTTATTGAAATTTTAACACTCCAGTTTATTTATATATAGAAAAATTGATTTCTTTTTAGTCTAAATTATACTTTGAGGTATTAAAATTATTTTTTCTATAATACTCGACGTTTCTGTCTAGTAGGGTGGTTCAAAAAATGAAAAATTTGAAATATGGTTTAAAGGCGCTCGAGAGTTGACTACAAATAAAAGAAAGAAATTTACCCCTATTTTTTTTAATTTGATCCAACAATATTGAGTGGTACCGTCACTTTTTCTCATAAGAAATACAAGAAAAAATTGTACTTCTTTAAGAAAATTGCGAAAAATTGTTCTTAATTTTATCGAAAAAAGTTCAGAAGTTTATGAGACCTCGACAAATGTTCAAAATTGAAGAAACTGTCGAATATTATTATTTTTTTGCAAATAAACACTCTCTAGGAGTGCCTTAAAGAACGAATAAACACAAATTCAGCATTTATAAGTAAATAGGTCTAAAATATTATTTTCTTATGTCATTTTTTTTATAATCTTTTTTACTTAATAAAATACAAGGCTTGCTACATTTTTAAATTCATTTTTAATTGTTTAAACAAGTGTTATCATATTTTTTACTTTAATTAAATAGGTATTTTAAAAGCTTACAACTTTTTAAATAGGGAAGGGAAAAACAGTTTAGGTAATTGATTTAATTTAATTGATTGTTTAAACTCAACTTTTTATTAAATTCAGCTAGAATTATCTAATCTTTTGAAATTTTCATTGAAGAACTAAAAAAAATTTATTGATTCATAATTCGCAATCTACGTTCTATTGTTTAAACAATTTATTTTTCTTATATTTTCGAATTTAAATAATTTATTTAATAGCTGGCGATTCTTTAGTAACGATTGACAGAAATTTTTTTCATTAAATTGTTTGTTTATTTGTTTAAAAAATTAAAATTTATTAAAATAAAACGTTATTTAATTCTCCTAGAAGTATTTCGTTTTTTGCTTTCTTCATTAAAGAAAAACCACAAATTTTTTCGTCTGCAATTTTCAAGACTTTTTAATTATTTAGACAATTTATATTTGTATAAACAATTTATTTTTCTCATATTTTTGTATCGAAACCGACAAATCGCAAGAATGAGATAGAAAAGGCAGACATATTTATGTATGTCCTTTTCTATCTCACTCCTTATGATTTCAAATTTTCATTCTGCTAAGGCCCTTTTATATTCTTTTATGCGAATCTGCTTCAAAACATAAACAACGGAAATTTCCTGAAATTTTTATATGACTATTTCGTTAATAATTAATATAAATTTATACGAATTATGCTAAATATGTGCTGAATATATGCTGAAAATCGCTAATTATGCGGCACAATTACCTAAACAAAATTATGCTGCTTAAATGACAAAATTGTGCTTTTTTGTGCCGATTTAATTTAAAGAAATTTCTATTTAAAAACATGTTTTATATGGTTTTTAGACGTTTTATAACATTTAAAAATTTTCGAGCAAAATTGTGCTGATATGCTAAAGCACAAAGTTCCTATCTCTAGGGATGTTATGAAAATAGTTAAAATAATTTATTAAAAAATAAAGCATCGGGTTTCAAGCAAAAAGTATGAGTTGAAAGCAAAAAATTAAAAAAATCAAGGACAAAAATTCAAATTCCAGGACTAGTAGACACCATGTAAGCTGAATTAAAAGTAATTATTTATAAAATTCAAATATCTACTGTTGGATGGCCTCCCCTATATAGAACGCATATTTGTGAAAAATTGCTCTTATCGAAAGCTAATAAAAATTTTTTTTTTCTACAACGGATATGTCTGAAATTTTTCGCTTTTTCAACAATTAAAATCGATATTTCTCAAAAACCTTTTCTTATTGGTAATTTCAGCACTAAAAACATTTATAAGAAAGTTGATTGCATGCAGCAAACAAACAGAAATTCCACAGAGAGAATATTTGGTGGCCCTAAAAAGGGCCGATTGGAATTGTAGAAACAGAGATCAAGTTAAGCACGTTCTCCTCGGATACGACGAGCCAACTGAATGTCTTTTGGCATGATGGTTACTCTCTTGGCGTGGATGGCGCACAAGTTGGTGTCTTCAAAGAGACCAACCAAGTAGGCTTCGCTGGCTTCCTGAAGAGCCATCACAGCAGAGCTCTGGAAACGCAAGTCGGTTTTGAAATCTTGAGCGATCTCACGGACTAGACGTTGGAAAGGAAGCTTGCGGATGAGAAGCTCAGTGCTTTTCTGATAACGACGAATTTCACGGAGAGCGACAGTTCCGGGCCTGTAACGATGGGGTTTCTTTACTCCACCAGTTGCTGGCGCGCTCTTTCTCGCAGCTTTGGTAGCCAGCTGCTTCCTTGGAGCCTTTCCTCCGGTTGATTTACGAGCGGTTTGCTTGGTACGTGCCATTTCGAAAAGTTGCGACGTTTACACGAAGAAATCTAAAGAAACAATGAAGTTTCGCGACTAAACACGTAGTTTTGTTGAATCGATGCCTTTTTCGGTGAGAGGTGGTAAATAGCACGCTATTGGATAATACACATAGGGAAGTGAGTCTTGCGATTCGATTGGTCAATAGCGAAATACGGGGGAAACCGAGTTCATGCGAGTTAACAAAACTACCCACTTTACCACCGTTTTAGCATTCTTCGTTTGGTTTTCGTCGTGAAAGGACGCTTCAATCAAATTTCGAAACATGACTGGTCGCGGTAAAGGAGGAAAAGGTTTGGGAAAAGGAGGAGCAAAACGACATCGTAAAGTTCTTCGTGATAACATCCAGGGAATCACGAAGCCCGCCATCCGTCGTCTGGCTCGTCGTGGTGGAGTAAAGCGTATCTCTGGCTTGATCTATGAAGAAACTCGTGGTGTTTTGAAAGTATTCCTTGAGAACGTGATCCGTGATGCTGTCACTTATACCGAACACGCCAAGAGGAAGACCGTCACCGCCATGGACGTCGTCTACGCTCTGAAACGTCAAGGCCGTACTCTCTACGGTTTCGGCGGTTAAATTTAATCTCGTCATCATCTACAATAAACAATCGGCCCTTTTCAGGGCCACCAAATTTTTTTACGTTGAATTGATATGTTTCTTTTGCACACAGTCCTTGCTACTTTTGTTATTAAACATCTAAAATAGTATACCAGTTGTAGAGGGGCCATACTTAAATTACGTGACGCTTTTTTCAGGAATTTATAGACCCCCCCCCCCCCTGTAACAGTTTTTATAATGTAAACATTTGACAGTTTACACAGGTGCAGGCTTCATAGGCCTTCCCCTATTTTGGGATTGGTTCCTAAAAGTCCCCTATTTAACAAAATTTGCCCTAATATCCCCTATTTTTCACGAAAATAATTATATTTAGATTCAAGGCATCTGGAGATTTTCAGTTATTTCCAATCTTCTGTAAATTTTTATTATTTTTTTCAATCTTCAATTATTTTTATTATTTTTAAATTATTTTCTCCAATTTTTAAATTATATTTCATTAGATTTTCTTAATTTTTAGTCCTTTATCTGAGATGCCAGTTCTTTTCTTCAATTTACAATTATGTTTATCATTTCATAAACTGTCAATTATTTTCATCAAATTTCAATTATTCTATTCAATTTAAATTATTTTTTTCTACTTATTAAATATTTTAATTATTTTTCAATTAATTTCTAAAACTTACAATTATTTTTTTACATTCTAATTTTTTTCATTGCGTTTACAGGGTGTCTAGCGATCCGGGATATCCTGGAAATTGCCGGGAATTTGTAAATATATCCAGGAAATCCGGGAATTTTTTGGAAATGTCGGGAAAAATATAAAATAGTCCTACTTTAAATTTTTAAAAGGTTAAAAAAAATAATTTTTAATAAATAATTTTTAATATTTGAAACCAATTTCTTATGTTACAATATGAAATGTAACAAAAACATTAAAAAAGCTACTTAAGTAATTTATAATATATTATTTCTAAATTGTAATCTACAATTTTTCATTTTTGATAATCCGGGAAAATTGTACTCTAAAATCCGGGAATTTGCCGGGAATTTAAATTTTTCAGTTTGCTAGACACCCTGGTTTATCATTTTTCAGTTATTTTATTAAATTTCAAAAATTATTTGTAATTTTATTACTTATTTTTCGTAAATTTTATTTATTTTCTTTAATTTTCAATTATTTCTATAATTTTGAAAATATTCTCTCCAATTTTTAGTTTTGGAAAGTATTTTTTCATACACTTTCTATATTTTTAATTTATTTATCTCAAATTTCATTCATTTGTATTATTTTTTTAAAACTATTTTCATCATTTTTAAATTAATTTCTTTAATTTTTCCATTTTTTTCTCCAATTTTTAATTTTTAAAATTATTTTTTAGCTGATTTACTAAACATTTAATCATTTATTTCAAATTTCAATTAACTAAAAAAATTTGTAATGAGTTTTAGAATTTTTCAATTGTTTTTTTCCAATTTTTTTCAAACATTTTTATTTCCTAAATTTTCATTTATTTATCTCAAATTTCAGTTACATATTTGTATTATTTTTCAATTATTTCTATAATTTTTAAATTGATTACTTTAATTTTTTAAATTACTTTTTTAATTGATTTACTAAACTTGTAATTATTTATTTCAAATTTCATTTAATTGAAAACATTTTTAATGAATTTTAGAGTTTTTTTAAAATATTTTCAGTATTTTATAATTATTTTCGGTACTTTATAAATTATTTCCTAAATTTTCAATTACTCTTCTTCCCAATTGTCAATTGTTTTCTTCAATTTTCCAATATTTTCTTAATTTTAAATTACTGTCTTCAATTTTCAATTATTTCTATAATTTTGCAAATTTATTTTATAAATTTTTAAAATTATTTTAAATTTGATTTACTTAATTTTCATTTATTAATCTTAAATTTTAATTCTTTGTTTTAAATGTTTATTTTGTTTTATAACCTTCTCATTCATTTCTTCAATTATAATGACCCAAATTTTCAATCTTTTTTTAATTCTTATCTTTTTTTCAATTATTTTCTCTTTGTTCATATGTATTCTGTACTCTTTCAAATTATTTTTCTTATTTCTCAATTATGTTCTAAAATTGTCAATGATTTTTATTATTTTTCAATTATTTTCCTCAATTTTAAATTATTCTCATCATTATATTTTCATCATTATATTTCAATTAATATCTTGAATTTTGAATTATTTCTAAAGTTTTGCATTTATTTTCTATAATTTTGAATTATTACTTATCAGTTTCAAATTACTTTCCCCAACTTGTAGTTATTTACATTTTATTTTTAATAATTTGAAAATTTTGTAATTATATTTTGTAACTTTATTTTCTTCATCCTACAACTTTGTAATTTTGTCCTATCAAACTAAAATAATCGAGATTTTACTGTATATTATAATTCATTTATATTTATTTGTGAAGTTTTTACCCTAAAATTTCCCTAATTTTTTATATTCTGTCCCCTATTTCCCCTAAAATATTCTTCATTGTCACTGTGAAGCCTGCAGGTGTAACAACTTTTCAGAACCCCCCACCCCCCTCTAGAGCGTTACGTAATTTAAGTATGGCCCCAGAGTCTTATTTATTAAATCTGCAAAATAATTTTTATTACCTAGCCTTTCTGTAGGTTTTATTCAGGGTGTTCTGTCTACTAGCCGGGAATTTTCTTGCTATGCTTAAAATGCTTTTAGGCAATTATTTTTTTACTACAATGTTTGTTGCGTTTCATTGAAAATATTTATTATTTATTTAATTGTATGTGAAAAGTATCACATCTTGTACTACTTATTTTCAATAATTATGCATAGATTTTACAGTAAACCAGACGCATTTAAATGTCAAACTAGCAGTCAACCAAAGATGTTTTTAAAAACATAATTAATTATTCTTACGTTATTGTTATTAAAAGTACCTACTAAATTAAATTTCTTTGAATAAAATTTGTGTTTTAGATCTCTAAATGCTTATTTTTTATTGCATAAAGAAATTAATTATTATTAAAATTATTTAATTCCTAATTAAAAATGAGAAAATGGATCAATTAAGAGAATCAATTTAACTGCATTTACAGAAAATAAGATTAATGATAAACAGTTAACTCTAGTCTACAATATTGAACTGACATTTCGATACACTTAAAATTTTAGTGATTTAAAATTTAATTCTATCAATACAAATCTTACTTAAAATGTTCATGCGTACAATTTAAAATTGAGTGATATTTTTGGAAATTGAGAGCTTTAAAATTTAATTTATTGAAATTACGACTAAATTTCAATTGATAAATAAAAGTTTTAATTTATACTTATTTTAACCAAACGAATCTTTTTTTTTTATTTCAAATGTTCACAATTAAATTTTTTTTTAAATCTAAACATCCCTTAATTTTAAATTCCATTGGTCCCAATTTTCATTGATTCAAATTTTAGTCAAAAATATTATTTTCAAAGTTTGGACTGATTGCAGTTTTAATAGAAAATAATTTTTTTTTTTTATAATCAAAAGTTTCGATATAATGATTAATGTTAAAAAATAATTTAAATTGTTAATTTTAGATTGTGCATTTTCAGAATTTGAAAATATTTAAAGTTTATAATAATTAAAATGTAAATTGATTAACATTTGATTAATTAAAATTTATGAATTTAGAGTTTAAAATAACACTGTGCAACATTTTTAAGGTCATCGATTCTGAACCCATTCTCAAAAATCGCTGCTGAAAGTACCTGCAAAAACTAAAATTTCTGCATCATTACTTTTGCCAAATTGGTTCGTGTTTGGACTTTATGCTATCATCCATTGTTTTGCTCAAACTGGATTTTGACAACTTTTTCGATATTTTGATACGGCTATATCTCGTAAACCGGAAGAAATATTTTTTTAGTGTCTTCAGCAAAGTTGTAGGTATTGAATGGAAGAAAAAAAAGCAGAACAAATTTACCAGAAAAAATTGCATCTGGTGCCTCAAAATCGCAAAAATTACCATTTTTAACCATTTTTTCTACCATTTTTGGTCAATAGCTCAACCACACATCCACAAATATGTCGTTTTTTTGCTTTATTTTGAATAAAACAAATGTTTATCAATTCATCTTATGGCAATTATTACATAGAAAACAAATTGAAGACCTTCTCATCCTGTCGATGCCTTCTCTGCCTGTTGAATTTTTATTAACTGTTTTCTCATCGACTTTTTCTTCTTTTTTCACCTAGTAAATTATTAAATTCTGAAAAGTATGATTATGTTTATGTAAATAAGGAAACTCGTCATAAACAATATTATGTTTTTCGAAATGTAATAACAAGAAAAAGCAATAGTTTTTATAAAAATTTGTCAGCCATATTGGGTCCACCATTTTGAATTTTGGAAATCGGACTTTAGATTCGTAATCAGTGACCCCGAAAACCCCCAAGTACCAGAAAAAATGGGTTAAAAATAGTCATTTTTGCAATTTTGAGGCACCAGATGTAATTTTTTTGGGTAAGCTTGTTTTTCATTTTTTTTCTCCCATTCTACACCTACAACTTTGCTCAAGACACCAAAAAAATATTTCTTTCGGTTTATGAGATATAGCCGTATCAAAATATCGAAAAAGTTGTCAAAATCCAGTTTGAGAAAAACAATGGATGATAGCATAAAATCCAAACACGAACCAGTTTGGCAAAAGTAATGATGCAGAATTTTTAATTTTTGCAAGTACTTTCAGCGGCGATTCTCAAAAATAGGTTCAGAATTTTAATGTTGCACAGTGTAATTGAAGTTTATTATACATATCAACTATTAAAATATGAATAACTTGTTCCTATACTAATTAATGTTTAAAACTATTTACAATCGTAGGTATAAAATATAAATAAAATCAAACGTTTATAGAGTTTTTCATTTGTAAATGTAAAAATTTTAAATAATTACCTAGGTATTACAAAAAAATTAAATATAAATCTTAAAGACTTAGAATATATCAAATTTCGAAGTACTTAAAGTTAAAAAAAATTTGAGTCAACATTTTGTTGGAAGTATTTTAAGTTTGCAAAAATTAAAATTTGGATTGATAGAAATTTTAAAGAATAAAAATTTAAATTAAAACAAGTTTGGAATAATTGAAGTCCGAATAAATGTATTTTTATGCAAAATTAGAAAATTTGTGCTATTTAAAACACTTTATTTAATTTTATTTATTTCTTTAATTCTTAAAGCCGGCAGCAGTTTTACATTGCATACAATGAAAATTATATATCTGAAGCAATAATTTTATTATAGTTGAATACCAAATTTCAATGATTTATTATTCTTATTTGAAAAAAATTGTAGTTGTAAATGTCCAAAAACAACGTAATTTCTCTCGTGCGCCTGGGTTTTTGAATCGATTGAAATTTCCACGAATAGAAATTTGAGTTGACTAATTTCTAGATCAATTAAAATTTGTGTTAATTGAAATAAAAGTGAAATAAAGTATGAAAAAATTAAAATTTGAAACGGTATAGTTCTTCAATTTGATTTAAAACAGAATAAACTGAAATTTAGATCGCTTAGAATTTGATGAATATCAAGAACCACCACGAAAGTAATGTGGTTTTTTCAAAATATTTCGTAAAACTCAATAGATTTTACTTAAGATTGAAATCAATTCACAAAATGTAAGTAATAGTTGTATGGTACTAAAATTTCAAAATATATTATCAAATTTTTGTTATTTAGTCTGACCCATAAACTATTGTTTCGGATCGCCTCACAGGTCAAGCGAAATAAAAAAAAAAATTTGAAAACCAATTTTGAAATTACTAACACCTAACAATTATTATTTTACATTTGATGAATTGAGTTCAATCTTCAAGTAAAATCCATTGACTTGTATAAATTTGATAATTTCAATTGTTTAAAAACCAATAAATATTCCTTTGTAAAAAATATTTGGTGGCCCTGAAAAGGGCCGATTGTTTATATTTGGGTGCGAAAATGTCAATTAAAACAGTTTCTCTCCTTACTTCTTCGCAACCCTCTTTGCTGCAGCTTTTTTAGAAGAAGCAGCTTTCTTGGCTGCGGGTGCCTTGGCCTTCTTGGGAGAAGCTTTAGGCTTGGCAGCAGCAGATTTTGCCTTTGGTGGTTTAGCTGCTACTACCTTGGGAGTCCTCTTTTTCTCGGCTACAGCTTTCTTGGTCTTGGCAGCAGTAGCTTTCTTCGGAGAAGCTGCTTTCTTGGCTTTGGGTGCAGCAGATTTAGGCTTCTTGGCAGCAGCTGGTTTCGCCTTGGGCTTAGCTTTACCCTCAGCTTTGACAGCCAACTTGAAGGATCCGGAAGCTCCTTTTCCCTTGGTTTGGACCAAAGTTTTGTTTGCAACCGCAGCTTTCAGGTACTTTCTGATGAAGGTTGACTGTTTCTCAACATCAACGAGATAAGTAGCAGCAATGTACTTTTTGATCGCCTGTAGAGAAGAGCCACCTCTCTCCTTTAATGAAGCAATAGCTGCATTCACCATCTCGGAAGCTGGTGGATGAGTAGCTTTTGCCTGAGGCTTTTTAGCTTTCGCAGCTTTTTTCGGTGTTGCAACTGCAGGAGCAGCTGGAGATTCAACTTTATCGGCCATTTCGACAAGGAATTGGTATAGAAAATTTCACGAGAGCGACGTTGCTAGTACGACGACTGAGTGAAGAATGAGAAAAAATTTTTGGGGAGGGGGATTTTGTTCACGAGCACGGACGGTGAAGAAAGGCCTCACCGTTCGTTTGCTGCCGCTTGTCGAAATTCTCTCTACAATATGCGCTATATTTTAAACTTTAACAATCCCTTATTTATTTAATTGTTCATCTAATCATACGAATATAATAAATTTTCCTTCGTTATTTATTATAGTCTATGTTTCAAGTAAAACATAACAGTAAATTAATGTGCAAATGGTCAAAAAGTCAATTTTCTTGAAACGTTCCTTTTGAAGAATTCACGGACTGAGTTAAAAAATTATTAATTAATTTGTTTAACAAATTTATTATTTTAAATTAACAATTAGAAGTATGTTCTTTATATAATAAGCTATGTGTTTATTAAACCAAAAGCCTTTTTAGCCGAATATTAAATGGATGAATAATATTCAAAGTCAGGATTCAGTTCAACATTAGGTTCAAAGCTAACAATGCTGAAAATATAGGTTTATATTATGTTATAAAAAATGTTGAACCTTTTAATTGTTAATCTATTATAATATATTCTGACTTTAGTTGAAAACAATTTTAAATTTGCTTTGGTTTTTGATTATAACTTACGTTTCATGCCGAATTTCGCGATTTCTCACACGAGGTTGTAAAATTCATTTAAAATACTCAATATTTAGTGAGAATTTTTCTGTAGATGATTGGAACAGAACTTTTTATGAGTTACAGGAAAGAAACCAAAAGTCTCTCAAATAACAGGAAATGGCTGGAACATAAGTACATGAGTTTCATGAAAAAAAAAAAAAACCTGAAATTGAAATAAAATGCGTTATGTTAATTTACTTAATTTTTTTGTCTTTTAAAACTTACAACAATAAAAAAAAAACGGTCTAAAGCAATGTTTTATTGTAAGTAAATAAAATTTTGTCCATAAAGTGTTAAAATATTTGTAGTAGTGGGTGTGACAATATTTTCCTCCCTTTAAGTCACTAATGAGTATTCCCTTAAACCCTTAAAGATTGGCTAATTGCTAATTACAAGCACCTCCTCTTGTGCCTACAACCAGTATATATATACCCGCTAAATTCTTGATTTTTCATTGTTAAATTCACACCTTTAAGATGACAGTCGGAAAATGCAGAGTGTGTTTCTACATCAAACGCATTAAGGATATTCAGAGTCGGATGAAGGAAAATTTGGTGACTTCACAAATTCAAGAATCTCCAACGACCAAGAGACGACGACGATCTTTAAACGCAATATTTAAAGAACGACTTCAGAAGCACAAATATATTTGTCCTTTTCTGAAGGATAATTAATAACTAAACAAGCAATCGGCCCTTTTCAGGGCCACCAAATTTTCTTACGTCTGGAGTGTACTATTTTTATAACAATTTCAAAATGTTTGGCGTTTTACTATTTTCAAATTCGTATTCTTGTTTATTGAAAATATTCAAAAAAAATGTGTTTCTGAATTTTTCAGCTTTTAACGTTTGAAATAACCGAAAATTAACAGCATAAGTTTTGACGGTAGTGTATTACAATTATTGTTTAGACAATTTATTGTTCTTACATATTTATCATCTTTTGATAAAGTAACTCTTCAGTCTTGTGTTTTTTTTGAATTTTGCATCTTTTTTGTCAAGAACAAAAAATGTACAGT
This sequence comes from Ganaspis brasiliensis, assembly GCA_037103525.1. Lineage (NCBI taxonomy): Eukaryota > Metazoa > Arthropoda > Insecta > Hymenoptera > Figitidae > Ganaspis > Ganaspis brasiliensis. The sequence continues at coordinate 408,601 of JAZKLR010000651.1, forward strand.
ATATTTTTTATATAAACTATTGTTCATACAAGTTAATTTTTCTTAAAAAGAAACAGATTTATCCGATTAAATAATTTTAAATAAAGTTCAGCGCCAGTTTAATAATAAAATCTAACTTATCTGAGTATTTTGAAATTTAGAGTAGGTTTATAACTTTAATTTAAATATCATTTTATTTATACGACATTATTATTTTGGGTAAAAAGGTTAATATTAAAAAACTCCATTAGATAAAGAATCAAGAAGCCATTTTTGATCAAATGCCCTTAAAATAAATAGTAATATTGTCTGTTTAGTTGAATTTGTAAAATTAAGTTAACAACAATAATTGAAAAAAATTAACAAGATATATTAAATTTGAAGAAAATAATTAATGCAAAATTTGGAAAATTAAAAAAATTATAGGAATAATTGTTGTAAATAATTGCACATTTAATAGCTGGATTGAAATTTGAAAAAAATAATTAAAATAGAAAAAATAATTGAAAATTGAAGAAAGCAATTAAAAATTGAAGATTGGAATGGAAATTTTAAGAATATACTTAAAAATTGAAACAAATTATTTCAAAAAAGCCGAGAATGAATGAATATAGAAAAAACAATTGAAGAGAATAGAATTAAATAATTGAATTGAAATTTTGAAATCAACTTAAGAGTGAAAAAAATAATTGAAAAAATCAGAGAATTATTCAATATTGAGGAATTAATTCAACAACGATAAAAATAATTGAAAATTAAAGATAATATTTGACAAATGAAGAAAATATTTAAAAATTAAAGAAATAAATTGTAAATTTAAGAATAAAATGGGAATTTCAAGAAAATAATTGATAATTAATAGAAAAATTACAATATGACGAAAATAATTAACTATTACAAAAATAATTAACAATTAAAAACAAAATCGTAAAATGGTGAAAATTATCGGCATTCGAACAAAATTTCTTCTTACATTAATGAATAATCATAAAATTGATGGAGAATAATAAATTGTTAATTGAAAACTGATGAAAATTTTAGAAAAAATTGGAGAAAATAAATTAACATTGAAAAAATCAATTTTCGTAAAAAAATAATTCAAAAAATTAATCAAGAAATATTAAATTAAAAGAAAATAATTGCAAATTGATAAATTAAGAAAATTATAGGAATAATTGTTGGAAATAATTACACATTTAACAACTAGATTGAAAATCGAAAAAAAAAGATTCAAATTGAAAAAAGAATTAAAAATTGAAGAAAGCAATTAAAAATTGAAAAATGGAATTGAAATTTCAAGAATATATCTAATAATTGAAAAAAGCCGAGAATTAAAGTATATAGTAGAAAAGAATTGAAAACTTAAGAATTGAAATAAAAATGAAGAATGGAATTAAAAATGAAATAAAATAATTAATTGTATTTAAACTTAAAGAAACTTAATGATAATTGCAAAAACTAATAGAAAAAAGGTGATAATTTTTTAATAATAAGGAAAATAATTAAAAATTGAAAAGTGGAATTTAAATTTGAAGAAAATAACTGAGAATTGAAGAGAATGGATCCAGGATTGAATTATTGAATTGAAATTTAAAAAAAAAATTATGAGAAAAAACATTATTGAAAAGTTTAGAGAATTATTGAATATTGAGGAATTATTTGAAAATCGATAAAATAATTGCAAATAAACATAAATAACTAAAAAATGAAGAAATAAATTGGAAATTAAAGAATTAAATGGAAATGTCAAGAAAATTATCGAGAATTTAAAAAAATGAAATATGACAAAAATAATTAAATATTGAAGAATGTAATTAACTATAAAAAAAAAATAATTAACAATTATTGAAAAAAAAATTGAAAAATGGTAAGAATAATCGGAATTCGAACAAAATGTTTTTTTAAATTTTTATAAAGTTTGGATAAAATAAATGAAAAAAATTTAAAAAAAACAATGTATAATCATAAAATTGAAAAAGAATAAAAAATTGTCAATTGAAAACTGATGAAAATTATCGAAAAAAATGTAGAAAATAAATGAAAATTTAAGAAATGACTTGGAATTTCAAGAATTGTTTTGGAATGCCAAGAAAATAATTGATAATGGAAAAATGCAAAAATTATTCTTTATTGAATAAAATAATTGAAAAACGAAGAATGCAATGGAAAATTGAAAAAAAACAATTGTGATTTGAAGAAAATAATTAACAATAAATGAATTAAATTGAAATTTTAAGAAAATAGTAATTTATAATTGAAAGAAAAATTACAAAATGACCAAAAAATTATAACTGAGAAATGAATGATTAAAATTTAGATAATTGAAGCCTGAACCAATAAAAATTTGAATGAGTTGTTATTTGCGTTAAATAAAGTTTTTATTAGAAGATGCAGTAATTTATTGATATAATAATAAAATATAGATTAGTTTGATTAAAATAAGTATAAATATGTTTTATCAATATATTAGGACTGAATTTGGAAATGATAGATATTCAATATTAATTAAATAAAATTTAGGTGTATCGAAATGTCAGTTCAATATTATCGCAATATTCAATATTTATTCAATAGTAATCTTTTGTTCTGTAATTAATATAAATTTAAAGTAATTAATAAAAGCACTAGCAAAATAGGACACGCGCAAGCGCGCGATTAGTTTTCCTTACGTTTTAGAAATTAAACTAAAATAATAAATAAAACAAATCGATGAATAATATTTATCCAATAAGGAGGGCTGCCAGTAGACTTGCAGATTGAAAATATTAAAAAAAATTTTAATTTAAAAAAGTGAATAAATAATGAGTTTTTAAGTGAAAAAGTGAGTAAATAGTGAGCTTTTAAATTTAAAAAAATGATTAAATAGTAAGTTTTTAAATAAAAAAGTGAATAAGCAATATAAAGTTTGATATTACTGATATTAAATTGGGGGGTGCCAGCAGGAAGAGCTCTTCAAATTTGAAAAAAATAATTCGAAAATCGCAAAAATAATTGAAATATGTAGAAAATAATTAAAAAATGATAACAATAATTCAATTTTAAAAAAAGGTGCAAATGACGAAACTACCGAATTGAAAAATTGATTAAAAATCAAAAAATGATGACTAACATTGAAATGAAATAATTGGAATTTGAAGTAAATAATTAAAAAGTTTTAAAAATAATTGAAGTTAGAAAAAAATAATTAAAGAATGACAAAAATAATTAAAATTTGAAACAAAAGTTTAAGACTGGTGTAAAAATTGAATAATAAATAATTACAAAAGCTGGTGTAAAAATTACACTTTTTAGACAATAGTTGAAAAATTGAAAAGAATAATAGAATTTTCAAGAAAATAATTGAAACTTGAAAAAAATAATTAGAAAATATAAAAAAAAATGTATATGTGTAGAAAATAGTTGAATAATGACAAAAATAACTGAAATTAAGAAAAAAATTAATGAAAAATGAGAAACATATTCAAAAATAAAGTAAAACAAAAAAAAATTAATACAATAATTGAAAAATTGTATAAAATAATTAAAAATTAACGATATAATTAAAATGTGAAGAAACTAATTGGATAATGACATAAATAATTGAAAACTGATCTTCAAAAGTTAATAAATTTGTGACAATAATAAAAAGATTGAAGAAAATGACATTTAAAGAAAATAATTCCAAAATCTCAAAAAGATTTGAATATTCACAAAAATAGTTGTGATTTGAAAAAATAATTCAGAAATGCATAAGAAGAAGAGTACTGCTGAAAGTAGCTTATTTCAAAGCTAAGGGTTCAAGTTCGAAGTAAGTTTACTTGAACTTTCTAAAACAATCGGCCCTTTTCAGGGTCCACAAATATTCTTACTATGGAATTTCTGTTTCTTCAAACTTTTATACCTTTTACTCCAATATCTGACTGAAAAAAAAAAACAATGCAATCGTAATAAAATGATTTTGTGGGCTGAACTAAATATGTGTAACGCAAACTACCACAACATATAGTCAAATCACGACATCAGCTGATACTGTGCAATGGCAGACTGACACGTCTATGCGCGGAGACCAGCCGAGAGGTACTGCGCATGATCCAAGTGTACTGCCTGACGCATCTGCGCATGTTTGTAGAAACTCATTGGTCGAAATGAGCGGGACCCAAAATTATTTTTTTAATAATTGGCACTTTTAAGTAACGGGTTGATATTTCATTGCTTCCCCCTCGAAAAAATTGAATTTCTTTCATATTTGTTTTCTGGATAAAAAGCATATTTTTTAAAAAATTACAGATGCATTTAAAAATATTAGAATTCTTCGCACGGAATTTTTAAATTCTGTTATTAGTAGTTTTTACTTTTAAAAACCAGACAAAAATAAAATCAGAACCTGAAATCAAATTTAGAAAAATTATACAATATATATTAAATATGTAGTTGCAAGAATTAAATTTATTGTTTGTTTGAATATTATTTTAGTATTAAATGAAATTTGAAGAATCGAATATAGTCAGAAGAGAATGGATTTTTGGATTAATTCAAATTAAAATTAATTTCCAATAGTATATTTTAAAAGAGAAGAAAATAGTAAATTTACAGAGTCGCCTGTATTTACTCCAAGACTCATTTGTCAGAATATCCATTTGACCGAATTTTATTCAACCGAAAGGCTATTTATCAAAAATTTGATTTTTCAGAAATTTCAATTATCAGAAATTTTATTAATCCACTACTTATAAGCAATCTCATTAATCCAAAATTGCATTTATCAAAAATCTAATTTGTCAGAAACTGCATTTACCAGAAATCTCCTATGTTCGAAAACGCATTAATCGGAAACTTTATTTATCAGAAATATCATTTGCCAGAATCTACAACTGTATGAAAGTTCATGTGTAAGAAATCTCATTTTCCCAAAATTCCATCATCCCAACACTTTTCTATTTTGAAGCGAGTTTCCCAACCCTGATCTAGTCGGCAAAGCAGAATAGATTTCCCTTTACTTTGTGTGCGAAAATTTAAATATATAGTTATTTTTAAGTGATATTTAAATTTTCGCGCACAAGCTAAAGCGACATCTATTCTGCTTTATACCTATTTCTTCAGGGATGAAAATCCAGTAACCAGTTTGAAAAGAAAAGTGTTGGGATGATGCAATTTTGGGAAAAGGAGATTTCTTTGACATGAACTTTCGTGCAATTGTAGATTCTAGCAAATGATATTTCCTATAAATGGTTTTTCGGACAAATGAGATTTCTGGTAAATGCACTTTTGGTTAAATGAGATTTCTGATAAATGCAATTTCTGACAGATTAGATTTTTGATAAATAGCCTGTTGGTTAAATAAAATTCAGTCCAATGGATATTCTGACAATTGAATTTTGGAGAATATATTTAGACAACCCAAAAGTTTAAGGGGCACACCTAGTGTGAGCGCCTAAAAAAACGGTGATTTTTAGGAATTTTTTTTGAAGAATGTATTGCGTCAAATGTTTTGAATTTTTTTTTACCTTTATTTGTCTATAAATCAGTTATTAATTTTTTTTTTTTGTAAAGAACAATACATATTTTTTTAAAAGTTATGTCCCATCTCGCAAGTGTAAAAAAAAAAAGTTGTCCCACTGCTGCAGTGATTGCGGCCTTCTGAGTGACTGAAATCAAAAAAACCAAAAAGATTATTAAACTAGAAGACATTTGCCGTACTATGACCCTCGGATGGAAAAAAATATTGAATTTCAAAAAAATGGCGGAGTTTTGAAAAAAAATTATAAATTTCGACTAAAAAATTCGATAGTTTTTGGCATCCCAAAATTTTATTTTTCATCCAAAAAAAAAACTGGATCCTCATAGTACGGCAAATATCTTCTAGTTTAATAATCTTTTTGGTTTTTTTTTATTTCAGTCAGTCAGAAGGCCGCAATATCTGCAGCAGTGGAGAAACTGGTTTTTTTTTTGGATATAGCGAATAACTCTTTAAAAAAAAGATATTTTTTTTTGCAAAAATTACAAAATGTTCACTATTTATACACATATACATGTACAAAACTTTAAAAAAAATTAGATGCAATAATTTCCCTGAAAAAAATTCCTAAAAATCGACGTTTTTTTCAGTCACTCACACTAGGTGTGCCCCTTAAACGATTTAATTTGGATTAATTTAATTAGGTAAAATTATTAAAAATATATATAAATTAAAATTGGTCACATCTGTTATGCTTGTGAAATTGACCACCCACTCAAAAAATTTTGATACTTTTTTTAGAGTTCTGAGTTCCTTTACATGAGTTCTAGAGTTCCTGATACTTTTTAGCAATAGTTCTGGCGATTTAAGGATTTTAAAATCGATTTTTCAAAATGGGGGGCTAACTCCACGCTGCAACCCCACTTTTTGAAAAATCAATTTTTTTTAGAGTTCTGAGTAGATTACCAATAGTTCTAGAGTTACTGATACTTTTCAGCAATAGTTCTGTTCATTTACATTAAAAAAAAAAAATTTTTTAAAAAAATGCCAATCCCCCACTTTTTCTAAAAAAAAGTTTTTTATGGCATATTCTGATAAAGAAAAAAGAGTTCTGGAGTTCTCTACGCAATATACATCAAAAACAAAAAAATCAAAAAAGTTACAAAAATTTTAAAAAATATTAAAAACCAATGTAAAAAAAAATTTTATACTTTAAATATTCGGAATAGAGTTCTGTTTGCCCCCCGAAGTGCTCTACCAAAAACCCTAATGCCAAATTTCTCTAAATTCAAAATCCAAAAATTTATTAACCTTTAAAGTGACACAAAAGAATTTTTCATTTTCATAAATTTTAGAGTTCCAAGAGTTCTGGTCAGAGTTCTGTTTGCCCCCCGGAATGCTCTACAAAAAACCCTAATAACATTTTTCTCTAAATCCAAAATCCAAAAACTTATTAACGGCCAAAGTGACCCAACAAAATTTTTCATTTTCAAAAATTTTAAAGTTCCAAAAGTTCTGGTCAGAGTTCTGTTTGCCCCCCGGAGTGCTCTACAAAAAACCCTAATAACATTTTTTTCTAAACTCAAAATCCAAAAACTTATTAACGGTCAAAGTGACCCAAAAAATTTTGACTGTCATAAATTTTGGAGTTCCACTTGTTCTCTCTCCAGTCTCACAAGCTAGGTAGTCTGAGATTGGAGCGTGTGAAGAAAATTATCGGCAATGTGAGGGGCAATGTTCCATATGCCTTATGGAAGGGAAACTCTTCGACTCTTATCTGGTTTAAATTTCAAAAACGAGTATTTATAAATTGTTATAACAGAAAACCAATAATAACTATTGTGAAGTTCATTTCTCAATAAGTAATTAAAAAACACCATTCATGATAAATACGCCTATATGAGTCTTAATGACACACAATACTAAATGACACATGTTATTTAAATAAAAAAAAAATACTCTAAATTTTTGTAAATCTTAACAGAGATTAAATTTGAATTTTTTAAACTACAAAAAAAATATATATAGAAAAATATTTAGAGGTCACTCAATGCGCTTAAAGTTTTCCATGTATTTTAAGTGGGGAAAAAACAGTTTTTAGTAAAATTTAAATCGGTAACTATATTTCTCTTCAGAACATTTCAAGGAGTATTGCCAAATTGTTTATTTCACTATTTTTATAATAAGTCCTCCAAAAGACGAATGTAACCAGTTACTAACAACAAACTAAAAATAACAATTATAACAAGTTTAAACAAATTATAATCAGTGTTTTATGAATGTAAATTCCCGGTAAGTTCCAGGTTTTCCGCAGTGATATTTTTGTATTTCCCGGTTATATTTTTAAGGGAAATTTAAAAATAACTTTAGATTTTAAAAAGCTTATTATGACATTAGTAATTGTAAGGCACATTTGTATTCATGACATAAGTAACAATTAATTTTTTATATCGGAATGGCCGCAAATTTTTATTTTCAAACACACCTGACTTTCCCGGAACCTTTCCCTGATTTACAGTTTTTGCGGACACCCTGTATATGGATCTTAAAGAAATTTTCAGAACAGCAAAAATTGGAACGAACGACTATGTTCTAAAAATCATTAATTAAAATGTCTTTGATTGAATCACGCTTTAGGCGAATTTAAATTCTTCGAATTTCTTGTCAAATTAATTTAAAGAATTACAAATTTTTACTTAATAAAACTCTTGGAATAATGAATTAATTTTTAACATTATTTTTATCTTATACAATAATTTTTTAAATTAAACTTTTATTTAAAAGAATTTTAATTTAATCGAATTTTAACTTAAAACAATTCTTATTTAACAGAACTCGTGTTAAGAACGTTCAACCGCTTGATCTAACCTCAAAATAAAAAATGGTTTGCAAATAGCAAATAAAAATAAACAATTTCTCGAAATTGTAAAAGATTCACTTGTTCAAGTAACACAAAAAATTAGATTAGGCAAAAATTATTTTCAAACAATAATTAATAAAAATTAATATATTTTTTTTTTTTGACTTTTTTCTGACTTCAAATAATGAAAAAGGAACTTTTATTGAAGTTACATCAACCATAAACCGAAAATCGATTTTTACCCTCTAAGGTCCCTTTCTTCACACAGAAAAATCTAACTGCGATTTTTGCTGCATGTGATTTTCAGGTAAATGAAATTCTTAAGATTAACTCTAGATCATTGCTAAATGTCTCTTTATTTTGATGTTAAATTTACATATATGGGTGACTTTCTGCTGCATTGAAATTTTCACCAAATCATATATTAAATTAACAAAATTTTTTTTCAGTGCATAGCGAGACATATTTTGTTCAAAAGTTATTAAAAAAATCAAATTTGTTTTTAAGAATTTTTTTAACAAAATATTTTTAACGAAATTCAAAGAGTAAAATTGTAGAGAATGTTTCAAAGAGTAAAATAAGTAATTAGGGGAGGTGGGGGCAAGACGGGGTACCTGCCTTATTTAAGAAACTAATTAACCAATCATGGTCATTTTTTGCATAACATAGCACCGTTACAATAGTTTTTGATTGGCCAAGTCACCGATTGATGAAACCGAGTTTTTTATTTGTTACATGAAAAAAACTATTTTTGACGATTTTCTTGTCATTTTTTTGCATTTTATTTAGAACGTGTTTGTTATTTTAATAACAACATTTTATATACTATACAATTTTATTCATGTTCAACAATGATGACACTTGAAGTTAAGCACTTGCTTATTTCCGTTTCGAAACTTAATTTTTTAATGAAATTCCGTATGTGGGGGCAAGACGGGGTATAGGAAGTGAGGGCAGGATATGGTACTGAAAACCAATCATTTTTTTATTTTATAAAAAAAAAATCTTTTTTTGGTGATTTTTCACACTATTTATAACGTTTTGTTATTTAAATAATACATTTCGAATACAGCAGCAGGTAACCTCTTGTTTATTTCTATTATAAAAGTTACTGTTTTTTGAGGTTAGCTTTGTAATTTAATTTTACATGACAGAACTAAAATTACGAATTAAACTTGTTTTTTAGTTTATTTTACAAAATCAATAAACGTGTTTGCGAAAATTGTAGGCAAAAATAGCTTGATTTTTCTACTACCCCATCTTGCCCCCGGGGGGTGCCCCATCTTACCACCACGTTTTGTAAAATGGTAAATTTGAATTTTTTTGCTTATTCTTAATTCTATATTTAATTAAGTAACAAATGTTCCAAATAAGACTTTTTCATGGAAGACTGATTGCCAAAGATTATTATTATAATAAATAAAATATTTTTGAATCGATAATATTAGTGTAATTGAGATTCAAACCTTAGGCAGCGAGTCTTGCCCCCACCTCCCCTAATTTTCAAAATTGGGTGAAAATAATCACTTTGAACGTTAATAACTTTTTGGATTTTGAGTTCAGAGAAAAATGTTATTAGGGTTTTTTGTAGAGCATTCCGGGGGGCAAACAGAACTCTGACCAGAACTCTTGGAACTCTAAAATTTATGAAAATGAAAAATTCTTTTGTGTCACTTTAAAGGTTAATAAATTTTTGGATTTTGAATTTAGAGAAATTTGGCATTAGGGTTTTTGGTAGAGCACTTCGGGGGGCAAACAGAACTCTATTCCGAATATTTAAAGTATAAAATTTTTTTTTACATTGGTTTTTAATTTTTTTTAAAATTTTTGTAACTTTTTTGATTTTTTTGTTTTTGATGTATATTGCGTAGAGAACTCCAGAACTCTTTTTTCTTTATCAGAATATGCCATAAAAAACTTTTTTTTAGAAAAAGTGGGGGGTTGGCATTTTTTTAAAAAAATTTTTTTTTTAATGTAAATGAACAGAACTATTGCTGAAAAGTATCAGGAACTCTAGAACTATTGGTAATCTACTCAGAACTCTAAAAAAAATTGATTTTTCAAAAAGTGGGGGGCAGCGTGGAGTTAGCCCCCCATTTTGAAAAATCGATTTTAAAATCCTTAAATCGCCAGAACTATTGCAAAAAAGTATCAGGAACTCTAGAACTCATGTAAAGGAACTCAGAACTCTGAAAAAAGTATCAAAATTTTTTGAGTGGGGGGTCAACTTCACACGCATTTTTCTGTTCGCTTCAAAAATCAATTGTCAAAGTTGACGGTTAGCCGCGACTTGTATTTAACTAAATGACTATTTATCAAAAATATAATTTATTTTATTCCAAATTTTATTTATCAAAGACGTTATTTTTGGTCAGTAACTTTCTTCTCCAGAAACCTTAATTGTCAAAAATATTATTTATCAGAAATTTCGTATTTCAAACATCTCGTTTGTACGAAATTGCATGTATAAAACATTTTATTACCAGAAATGTCACTTTGCAGAAAATACAATCGACAGAAATCAAATATTTACGAAATTATAGTTATCTGAAATCTCATTTGTTCACCATTGCATTTTTCAAAAATCTGATTTATCCAAAATATCATTTACCAGAAATCGTATTACTAAAATATCCAATTATTTGAAATATAATTTTATTCAAAGTCTCATTTATTTAAAATATTCGAAATCAGATTTGGATGAAATGAATTTAAAATTTATTACAATTTCCACGTTTAAACAAATAAAAACTAAAAATCGATTGAAATTGATATTACATTTAAAATTTTAATCGATTAATATTAAAGACTCAATACCTGTTTGGGCTAATAAAAATTATGATTTTTTTTAAAAAAATTAAAAAAATCCGATTTTTTTATTTAAAACAAAAATTGATTTTATGTAAATACAATCAGTATGTACCTATTTAAAATTTAATCAGAATCAAATAAATTATGTGGAATAAATGAGAAAATTTCAAAAAAATATTTTCAAATTCATATGAACGCAAAATTAATAAAATTAGGTAAAAGTAACGAAAAAATAATAAATTACAAAAACAAAAAGAATATAAAAAGATTAGAAAACAATCTATAAAAAAAATGAGAAAATTCTTTTAAATTAAAGTCATGGACATTATTAAAGAAATGATGAAAAAACTAAAAAAAAACAAAACACAAGAATGATAAAATAAATAAAAAAGTAGAAACACTTTTAAAAAAATTTAACTATTTACGGACCTTTGGTTTAATATTAAAAAAATCTAAATAAAGAACAAGATGATTAAAAAAACGTTAAAATATATATTAGGGGAGACCGGGGCTATTCGGATCACTTTTGGTCAGACAGGAAAAAAGTTAGGAAATTATTTTTTAAATCCAAACATGGATATATCATTTATTAGCCTATCATTTGCACTTTCAAATTTGCAAGGACTTTTTGATTTATCTTTTATAGTTTTAGCTCTAGATAATTTTGAAGGCAGATATACCAAATTCTCAAACTGCAAATTTGGCAGGTATATCGGCTCACCCTGTGGGGCAATTCGGCGACTTTTATTTTTTACGAAAAATAAAAAAGTTCAATAACCTTTATTTTGTAAATATGAAAAGTACCTATATTCTTATTATAATTATGCAGTGATGGATCAAGGTCAAAATTTGGGGGGGGGGGTCTGGGTCCCCTAAAATTAAAGATAATTCATTAGACCTTACTTTTTTTTATTTTTTTATAAAAAATAAAAAAGTTAGTACACTCATTATTGATGATTATTAAAAGTAGTCATATTCTTATCATAATTAAGCAGGGGCGGATCAAGACAAAGTATTTTTGGATAAGATGATTAACCGTCGCGTGAGCCCATTTACCCCACCCTGACTTTTGGCACTTTAAAACAAATACAAGTCACATTTGATACATATAAATAAAATAACATAGGTGTATCGAAAGAGCACACCTGAGAGCATAAAAAAAACTTACCCAAAAAAATTAGGCTCGTAAATTAATGTACTAAAAACGTAAAAGTTTGTAAGTAAAAAGTGTACGCGCGACGCATAAAAACATAATACTCTACCTGACACGAGGCTGAATCAATAGAATTACACTAAATTTCGTTTACCTAACTAAAATGTTGAGACCTATATTCTATAGCGACCTTTCCCTCCTAGATTCTAATTAAGGCGTGATATCGCTAATGAGCCGAATTACCCGCCGGTTCGGATTGCCTCGCTCTCCCCTACTAAAGAGAACAAAATTTTAAAATTAGAAAAATTAGAGAATTATTTCACAACTTGAAGAAAACAAGAATGAATACAATTGTGGAAAATTTTAAAAGAAAAAATGGAATCTATACCTAATAAAAGAACGATGTTAAAATGGGAATATTTAGTACAAGCTTAAATTTATAAAATATAAAATAAACGAATAAAAGTCTGCAATAAAGCAGAAAATTGGAACATTTAAAAAATGATAAAAGAATCGGACAAATATTTTCAAAAATTCGAAATTGCAATATAAAAACTAAAAAATTTAAATGAAGAAACACTGTCTCTAAAAAAATGGAAAATTGATGATAACAATTAAAGAATTAATTATATTGCGAGGAAGAACTAAAGAAATAGAGGAACATCAAAAAATTAAATAAATAGGATAAAAATTGAGAAATGTTTTTTTCCTTAATCTAACAAAGTAAAAAAAATGTAAAAAGTGCAAAAAATAAAATGAAAAAATGTATCTATTAAGATAAATAAAAAGAAAGTCTACAAAAAAAAAAAACTTAAAAATCATATCAAAATAAAAAAGTTTAAGCAAATTAACCAAACACATTTTAATAATATTACACTTAAAATAAGTCCAACAATAAATTTAGAAAAATAAAGAAAATCTAAAATTTTTATGGAAGGATAAGTAAGTTTGCAGAAATTCTCGTAAAAATAGACACAATGTGAAAAAATTTAATAAACTTACCAAAAAAATGGGAGTATTTGTTTTTAAAAATATGGCAATAATGATGAAAATCAACGAAGTAAAATGTTTAGTGAATTTTATAATAACGAAATTGTGTAAAATTATCTTAAATAATTTGCACAAAAAGAGGAAAATTAAAGAAAATCCAAAAATCAAACGCAGTGTCTTATTTATTTATTGTTATAATATAGTTATGCAAACAGTGCAAATCAAAAAATAAATTATACATAAAATATAATCGTATATATTCAAATTTACGGCCAACACGAAGAGGTTGCAAACTGTAAGCATTTAACAATTTAAAAAAATTAAAGTTAAAAGACTATGATCATAAAGACGGATTTCAATTTAGAATTAATAGATATATACCATATATTTAAAAATCGTGTTAATGAACGAGAAAAATTATTTACGATTTTGACACATTTGTAACCTAATCTCAATTATTCATTTTTGTTTTTTATGAAATCTATTATTTTTTCTTTTACTGTCGAAATAACCTACTCATCTTAATACACCAATCTTTTACAACGCGACTATACGTCCGTCTAGACAGATGAAAAATTTTGTCCGTCTAGCCGGACGTTTAGGCTCAGAATGCAAATTTGACTAAATGTCCGCCTAGCCGGATAAAATGTTATTGTCCGTCTATGTTTCGATATACTAAAGGGGGGGGGGATGTCAAAAATCTAGACAGACAAAATTATTTTATCCGGCTAGCCGGACGTTTAGACGTTTTTTGGTGTCCGTTTAGACACTTTGAATCTTTTACTACTATTTATTTTTCGTTACTGGCGAACTAATTTGAGCATCTTGTGTCGACTATTCGCTGTCTGGCAAAATAATTTGAGCAGCTTAAATCGGCAGATATCTGGCGAAATAGACACAGCGGAAATAAAAAGATAAATAAAAAATGAAAAAATATCAAAAGTAAAAGTAGAAAAAAAATTAAAATATTGTAAAAATAAGAAATTAAAAGACAAAAATTAAGATTTCTTAGAAATCTTGTAAAAATATTTAAAAAAATGATTATTGTGAATATGGAAAATAATTAATATCATTTCATTATTTTGTATTAATTAATATGCATTTAAATATGAATTAATTAAAATTTAAAGGTTGGAACAAATTGGAACACGACTTAATTGACGTTTGGAATTTATATAATTATAATGACTTGAAGATATAAAAATGTTGCTATTTTCGTACCAAAAATTTGTAAATCGTAAGTATTTTGATCATCTGAATTACCACAATTTGTTAAAGACTAAAATTGAAACTTAAGATTTATCCACAAATTTGTGGGTGTTGTTTATGGTTTTCAATGTTTCACATGCAGTATTAGACTTACGGAGAATTGTAAAGTCTATTTTTTATGAAAATCAGTATATAAATCAATAACAGCACTGAAAAGGACACTTACAAATTTGAATGTTTCAAAAATAAAATTCCATCATTAAAATATTTGGTGGCCCTGAAAAGGGCCGATTGTTTAGACTTTAGAGAATGGTCAGTTAGGATATTTAAGCTTTCTTCTCGGTCTTTTTGGGAAGGAGAACAGCTTGGATGTTGGGTAAAACACCACCCTGGGCGATGGTAACACCAGAGAGGAGTTTGTTCAATTCTTCGTCGTTCCTGATGGCGAGCTGGAGATGACGAGGGATGATTCTCGACTTCTTGTTGTCACGAGCGGCATTACCTGCCAACTCCAAAACTTCAGCAGCCAAGTATTCCATCACTGCTGCGAGGTAGACTGGAGCTCCAGCACCAACACGCTCGGCATAGTTGCCTTTGCGCAAAAGACGATGGATACGTCCAACGGGGAATTGAAGTCCAGCTCGGGTGGAACGAGTCCTTGACTTTCCCTTAACTTTGCCACCTTTACCACGTCCAGACATGTTAGATTCTTTTTTTCAAAGGAACGAAGTGACACTGTCGAGAGAACTCGGGATAATGATGAAAAATTCGAAAACGCGTCTATTTACGCTCTCGCACGGGGCGTGGCTAAGGACTCCTTTCTCTTTGCTGGTTGGGAGATGCGCGCTCGGTACACCGAGCTCTAACCAATCAGCTATTTCCTTCGCTCTGACTGGTTCGAGCTCAACACGTCAAACAACGTAAAAAAAAAATCGAAAAACGGCGAAATCATCATATTTTCCTGAGTTTTGGACGAGTAAACACGTATTTCTCTCTGAAATTTCAAGATGCCGCCTAAAGCAAGTGGTAAAGCTGTTAAAAAAGCCGGAAAGGCCCAAAAGAATATTGCCAAGACCGACAAGAAGAAGAAGCGTAAGAGGAAGGAAAGTTACGCTATCTACATCTACAAAGTGTTGAAGCAAGTTCATCCTGACACTGGAGTTTCCAGCAAAGCCATGAGTATCATGAACAGTTTTGTTAATGATATCTTTGAGCGTATTGCTGCTGAATCATCCCGTTTGGCTCACTACAACAAGAGGTCGACCATCACCTCCCGGGAAATTCAAACTGCTGTCAGGCTTCTCCTTCCTGGTGAACTCGCCAAGCACGCCGTCTCTGAAGGCACCAAGGCTGTCACCAAATACACCAGCTCCAAGTAAATTCGATTGACCTGCAACAAATAAAAACAATCGGCCCTTTTCAGGGCCACCAAACATTTTGTACGTTGAATTTTAATGTTTCATTCGTTTGTTACTGCCAGTTTTTTCTTTGGTTGTTCTTTTACTATCCAGTCTACACAAAAATAATGCTTATTGCTATATAAACGAGCGTTGCTTTTAAAATTTTATTTATTAAATTCAAATTTACAAGATTTTACAAAATGTTAATCTGATGATTGGATTCCCAGTTCAGATTTGAGCATAAACGAGCTCCGGATAGTTTTTATTTAATTTGGTAATCTATTTCAGGTACTTGACAATGGCTCGATATTAGCAGCTAAAATGTACCTAAGGAAACTGATTACAACTATTTAAGAACTATATTTTACTAGCGATTACGTTAATATATATAATATACTACACTAGCAATATTTTATCCTCGATTAAAAATTCTACGGTGCAAAGTGAAAAGTTACACAAGTGACAATGTAACGAAAATGAGTTTTTGGTATGGTTAGATTAGTAAAAAGAAACTGCATTATTTGGCCCGAATAGAAACGTTGTATTTTAAAAGAAAATGCCTACACGTTTTTTTTTTTTTTTTCTTTTAAACTAATAATGTGCAAAATGATATTTGCTTTTGAGCATTTCGAAACGGCTTAAGGTATTAGTCGCGTAAATGCTCCCGCAAAATAAAAAGTACAATAAATAAGCTTTTCTATCAACTCACTTGCTTCCTTGTAACCTCTTCTAATGTAATGTATGTAATTTTCATGATTTTGAGTCATGGACTATAAGTTATCATGATGTGTTGCTGACACGTTTACGCCATTTTTCAATGAAAACACGTAAAAATTAAAATTTTTGAATTTTTAAATTATATTATTGTATTTTTTATTCAGCGTGGTCAAGTTAATTTTTTTTAAAGGATTTATATTATCTCAATGTGTAACTTAGTAGTTTTATTTGAAAATCTGACGACTTGTTTTCATATAAATGAATATAAGAGACATTTACATGCATTTAGTGCTAATGCATGTAAAAGGTATGAACTTTGAATTTATATTTTGAAGCTCAGAAGTGGTCAAAATTGATCACAGAACATAAAAACAATGTAATCGTAACAAAATGATTTTATGGGAAGAACCAAATTGGTTCCCCCTCGAAAAAGTTGAATTCCACATTTTTTTTCTGGATAAAAAGCATATTTTTTAAAAAATTACGCATGGATTTACAAATATTAGAATTCTTCGCACGGAATTTTTAAATTCTGTTATTATTTTTTACTATTAAAAACGAAACAAAAATAAAATCAAATTTAGGAAAATTATACAAGAATTATTAAATATTTAGTTACAAGTGTTAAATTCATTTTTTTATTGAATATTATTTTAGTATCATATGAAAGTTAAAGAATTGAATATAATCGAAATAGAATCAGCTTCTGGGTTACTTAAAATTAAATATGTGTACGTCCATATGAAAAGGGCCCACTTTGGCATATGACCATATTCTTTATTAAATTTCGAACATTTCGAGAGGTCTAAATGCATGATTCAACGAAGGACATTACGTAGTTTGTTTTTCCTAAATAAAAAAAATTTCAAAAATCTGAATCTTTAGAAAAATACGAATATCTCGATAAATAAAATCGACTACCTGGGCCCTTTTCATATGGACGTACACATAGTTTCTATCAGTATATTTTAATATACATATATTTACTACACTGAGAAAAATCTGTTGCGATTATCGCATGAGCAAATGATATGAATATAGCATAGACACTAACTATACAAAAAATTGCAAGAATCCACCTAATTATTAGGCCGCTCCGCCTAGTTTTCAGGCCAAGTCCGAGCAATAACTATACGTTCTGTTAGAAATATATCATCAATAGAATTATGGAAAAAATGCAAAAATGATTTCAAGCAATAATCGCAACAGATTTTTCTCAGTGTACAATAAGATACTTTCCAAATTGTTGAAAACTTCAAGGCTTTCAAGTTCAGCTTTATCAGGTCGAATTTCAAAAGATTTTAGTTAGAATCTTACAAGACTTTGTTTATTTATCACTACCTTTTTAGTAACAAAAAATAAACCAGGCAGTTGTCGACTATTTAAAGCTCATACTAAAGTAAACTTGAAACTTAATAAAAAGCAAATACTGTTTCACGGAAGTAATCAAATTTAGCAATGAAAAACTTATCACAAGGGTTGATACAATTTTTTTACTAGTATATCCTTAAGATAAAATAAGAAACAATTTTTTGCAATATACTTAATGCTGCTAAAAATTATCAAAACAGAAGTCTGTCAGTTAAAGTTATAAAATCGGCAAAATACTTGTCAAAAGAGATGTTTATTCGTTTTGTTAACAAGATAAAAATTGACCAAGGCAATCAGAAGGGACAAGCCAGTCTATAAGCCGAAAAAGTTGTATACGTTATAAAACGAATGAAACACTTTAAACTCAACGTAAGAAAATTTGGTGGCCCTGAAAAGGGCCGATTGTTTAAAAAAAGAAGAAATGAGCAGAAAATTTAACCGCCGAAACCGTAAAGAGTACGACCTTGACGTTTTAGAGCGTAGACGACGTCCATAGCAGTGACGGTCTTCCTCTTGGCGTGTTCGGTGTAGGTGACAGCGTCACGGATTACGTTCTCAAGAAATACTTTGAGAACACCACGAGTTTCCTCGTAGATCAAGCCAGAGATACGCTTGACTCCACCACGACGAGCCAAACGACGGATGGCGGGCTTCGTGATTCCCTGGATGTTATCACGAAGAACTTTACGATGACGCTTTGCTCCTCCTTTTCCCAAACCTTTTCCTCCTTTACCGCGACCAGTCATTTTCTCAAATTTGATTAAAGCGACTTTACACGTCGAGAATCAAACGAAGAATGCTAAAATGAAAAAAAAAAAAAGGGGGGGGGGAGGAGGGGGCCCCAACCATCGCCCCCTCCAGTGAGACCCAAGACAAGACCCTAGGCGTCAGGTGCGGCGAAGCCGCAACTGGCGCGAGGAGTCTCAAGTGGTCCCTCCGAAGAAAAAGATTGGACTGGGAGGTGTTTTATTTTTACCCGAAGAATGGGCATTTTTACAAAAAAATGATGAAATATAGAAACATGACGGCTTAGAGAAAATTGAGTTTGAGTATTGTGGAAAAAAGCCTGCAAGCAGGAAAAACAACCACAATTGAAATCTGAATAATAGGCTAAAAGAAAGAAATTAAAATTTTAATAAAGACGAGTTGGAACATTGGAAGGAGGTTTAGGAATTTTTCATGAGAAAGTCTTTCGGCTTTGGATGTTTCCTAAGTGGATCATACTGATAGTCGCCTAGTGTTGATATTTGTGTGTATTTAGATTTGAATGCTTTTTCGTAAAGTCTGTTGGCAGTTTCCTGTATGTAATCTGATATGGTTGTCAAGTTAAACTCCTTATGTAATGCTAAAATGGCGGTAAAGTGGGTAGTTTTGTTAACTCGCATGAACTCGGTTTCCCCCGTATTTCGCTATCGACCAATCGAATCGCAAGGCTCCCTTCCCCATCGCTATTAGCCAATAGCGTGCTTCTTACCACCTCTCACCGAAAAAGGCATAGATTCTACAAAACTACGTGTTTGGCCGTAAAACTTCATTCTTCTTTGAGATTTCGTCGTGTGAACGTCACATCTTTTCGAAATGGCTCGTACCAAGCAAACCGCTCGTAAATCGACCGGAGGAAAGGCTCCAAGAAAGCAGCTGGCCACCAAAGCTGCGAGAAAGAGCGCGCCAGCAACTGGTGGAGTTAAGAAACCCCATCGTTACAGGCCCGGAACTGTTGCTCTCCGTGAGATCCGTCGTTATCAGAAAAGCACTGAGCTTCTCATCCGCAAGCTTCCTTTCCAACGTCTAGTCCGTGAGATCGCTCAGGATTTCAAAACCGACTTGCGTTTCCAGAGCTCTGCTGTGATGGCTCTCCAGGAAGCCAGCGAAGCCTACTTAGTTGGTCTCTTTGAAGATACCAACTTGTGCGCTATCCACGCCAAGAGAGTCACCATCATGCCAAAAGACATCCAATTGGCCCGTCGCATCCGAGGAGAACGTGCTTAAATTATTTTTTATGTTTCTATAAAACCAATCGGCCCTTTTCAGGGCCACCAAAAACTTTTTTCTGTGGAATTTCTTATTGTTTACTGCATACAAAGGAGAGGTTGTGTTAAGTTTGAACAAAATTATTTTGAAGGTGTTTTCGATGCTTTATCGCAACTATTTTTGTATTCATTGCTTACATTTGCCTGCTAATGCAATAGAAAACATTTTTCTCAGTGCAAGAAACAAATACGAAAATTACTATATCATTCACTGCTGTAGGTTTTTGTTGACAAATTTTATGACTTTCAGGTTCAGGAGCATAATAACTAGATCATTTTTATAATGAAACAGAAGATATGTATAGTTCAACAATTATAGTGCGTTCATATGTTATTTTCGTGTCTTTTGATGTACAAAAATACATTAGCGAACGACGCGGCATAGACGAATTATCATTCTTTGAATTTAGTTTGTTTTTATTCGAATTTTAATAGTTTCAATTGAGTAGAATTTTCTTTTAACAGAATTATGTAAAACTTATGATTACATATGCCTGAATAACAATTTCACCAACTCTTTATTTATCTGAATTGATATTTGATAGAATTCTTAAAACCTTGAATTTTTATTTTTACAAAATTGCAAGCGGACAAAAAAACATCCGACATGCAGTTATTTGTGATTGCAGACAGATTCAAATTCGACGTTTTAAAAATTATATTAAATAACAATTGATGCAAATAAATCGTCATCGAATGAAGATTTTGTGAAATGGATAATCAAACGATTAAAAATTCGACCTACTTAATTTCTACATAATAAGAATTTTCTTATATTTGAATTCTTTTAAACAAAAAGTAGGTTAAAAACAGTATTTTTGTGAAAATCGCATGTGTACAAAAAAGCGTTCAGTTCCATGTCATTACTATTATATTACTGTAACAACTATTTGATATTATTGTTACTATTTTCTTAAAGTTGTAATTTGAAACAAGCGATCTGCAGAAGGAATAAATTTATTTTACACTATTGTAGAAGTGAGGTTAGAATAAATGTCATAAACGTCATAAACTATGCCGGATTACTCTGCTCGATCTCGATTTCGGATTATCCAAAAAATGAAACGAAATATTCATTATGAAATATTGTATTTGCTGTTGGGTCTTTACATGTCAAGAAAAAGGAAATCTGCAAGTGGTCCTTCAATTTTAGTTCTTTTTAGTTAAATTATAGTTCTATACTAGAGGTAATTCGAGCCCAAAGGATTTTTCAAAATATTGAAAATTGTGAGAGTTATAGCAGTTTAAATTTTGATGGTACTTATTTTTCATTTATCTATAACTTCATTATGATTAAACCGATTTTAATAAATCCAACGCCAATTATCAGGGAATACTGTGCATTTTATGTTAATTGTAGACCGAAAATTAAATTTTTTAATTTGGAGCAGAAAAAAGTGAAAATAAAAATTTATTTGCATTTTTGATCAATTTTGACCGTTTTTACTTTATTTATTAAAACACAATATTATTCCTTATTATATAAAAGAAAAGGTCATTCTTTTCGAGTCAATTAAAAAGCACAGATTCTGTCACAGCACAGTCGAGAATGTGACTTTATATTTACACGTGCGTTTGACGCTTGACTTCCTTCGGAAAATTTTTCTGATGAGGACAATGATATTGCCGAAACGTTAAAAGACAAAAACAGAATCTGTGATTTTTAATTGACTCGGAAAGAATGATCTTTTCTTTTATATAATATTTCTCGACCGAGTGATAAATTCATCTACATATTATTCCTTATTCTTTCACCTTTAGTTTCAAAAAAGAAAAATCTTGGAGACTTGATTAGATCCTGAAATATCAGCATTTTTAGAAAATTAAATTTCTCTAATTCATAGAGAAACAGTGTTGAAGTTTGCATCACATTCATTTGTTTTTTATTGAAATATTTTTTGACTCTTTATTCATTAGATTATAAGGTAAAATCATATAAAGAGAACATCTCAAGACCTAGTAAAGTCTCCAAATTTTTTTTTTTAATTAAAGATGGAAAAGTGAGGAATTATATTGTGTTTTAATAAACAAATAAAACAAAGATGAAATTGATTAAAACGTAAATAAATATTTTATTTAATTTTTTTTCATATTAAAAAATTACATTTTTGGTCTACAATTGACATAAAATATACAATATTTATTATAATAATTTAAATTTAATTATAAAGTTCGGTTTAATAGTAGTCAAGTTATTGACAAATTAAAAAATAAGTACCATCAAATTTTCGATTTCTATAACTCTCACAATTTTTAAAATTTTAAAACATCTTTTGGAGTCGAATTACCTCTAGTATTTTGGTTAAAAAATTATTTATAATAAAAAACCAGGTTTTTATATGCTTTATTTTACTCCCCCCCCCCCTCATCTTTAATTAAAAAAAAATTTGGAGACTTTATTGGGTCTTCAGATATTGTTCTCTTTATATGATTTTACCTTATAATCTCATGAATAAAGAGTCAAAAAATATTTTAATAAAAAACAAATGAATGTGATGCAAACTTCAACACTGTTTCTCTATGAATTAAAGGAATTTAATTTTCTAAAAATGCTGATATCTCAAGATCTAATCAAGTCTCCAAGTTTTTTCTTTTTTGAAACTAAAGATGAAAGAATAAGGAATAATATTGTATTTTAATAAATAAAGTAAAAAGGGTAAAAATTGATCAAACATGCAAATCAATTTTTATTTTCACTTTATCTGGTCCAAATTAAATAATTTAATTTTCGGTCTATAATTAACATAAAATGCACAGTATTCCCTGATAATTGGCGTTGTTGGATTTATTAAAATCGGTTTAATAATAATGAAGTTATAGATAAATGAAAAATAAGTACCATCAAAGTTCAAACTGCTATAACTCTCACAATTTTCAATATTTTGAAAAATCCTTTGGGGTCGAGTTACTTCTAGTATAGAACTATAATTTTGCTGAAAAGAACTAAAATTGAAGGACCACTTGAAGATTTACTTTTTTTTGACATGTAAAGACCCTGTTGTTTTATAAAATTTTATATATATTAACTAATATCAAAAATACTGTTATAATATTAAATAATTTATCAATTTATTATTTTTTTTCTTTTTAGCTAAATATCAAGAAGAAATTTTTATTTTGTACAATATATTTGGAATAAAAGAATGCAGTTCAGCTCTACATGGCAGCCAATTTTCAAAAAGTGCTATTATTTCACTATAAATATAATTGTAGTAAAATCGTTTAAAATATAATTATGTTATACCCTAATAAGAAACATTAAAAAAAAAAAAATTTTCTACTAAAACTTATCTTGAAATAGGACAGTTACGCGAGAATCGACCATATCATAATTTGTCTCCCTGAGGGATCTATAATTTCGTAAAAAAAAACATAGTTCTAAGTATTATAGTATTATAATTATAGTATTATAATTGAAAAAAAATTGCAAACTGTCAAGAATAATCGACAAGAAAGAAAAATAAAAAAAATTAAAGAATAATTCTAAAATTTTAAAAGCATAGGTAAATGAAAATTGAAATAATTGTAAGAAATAATTGAAAAATAACGAGAACAATTGCAAAATTAAAGAAAATATCTGAAAAATGACAAAAATAAAAATTTGACAATTAAAAACAAGATTCGAAAAATGTATATAATAATAAACAACGTAAAAAAATAATTTAAAAAATTAAACAATAAACATTAAATTTTAAATAAATGATTGAAAAATTAGGAAAATTATAGGGATAAATTTAAATTGAACAACTGAATTGAAATTTGAAAATAATTGATAATTGAAGAATGTACTTGAAATTTAAAAAATAGAAAAAAAAAGTTTAAAAAGTAATTTAAAAAATCACATAATTATTAAATATACAAGAAAATAATTAAAAACTGAAGAATTGAATTGAAAATTTAAAAAAATAATTAAGAATTTAAAAAAATAGTTATAGAATTGAACGATTAAATTGAGAATTTAAAACAATTTTAATGATTGTTTAAAAAAATAAAATAAAATCAAATAATTATTGAATAATGAACAATTGATTAAAAATTGAAGGAATTAATTTAAATTTGAAGAATGGAATTGAAGAGAGGAGTTAATGTTAATAATAATAAAGTACAATATTAGTTTCTTCACATTTTAATTAATTGAAGTTTGAAGACAGTAATTGCAATATGAAGAGAATAATTCAGAAATGGCAAAAAAATTCAAATATGAAAAAATTACCGGGCAAGTGCGAGTCGCACGGTAAAAAAAGTTCTCATGAATTATTAAAAGTATTCACTGTAATAGGTAAACTTATAGCTAGAATGGAGCCATGGATAATCTTGAGTTTTTTAAAATTGAATTTCACAATTTGAACAAAAAAAAAAAAAACTGCCAGAACATGTTTTCTTCTATCGTTTGAAAATTCTGGAAATTAAAATTTTTACCAGCAAAATCTGAAAAATTAATACTCACGCTCGAAATAATTTTCTACTGATTTTTCCAAATTTTAACTAATTACGAACGAAATTTTTTGTTTTAATTCACTTTCAATTTTTGAAAAGAACGATTCTAAATTTGAAAATTAATTTTTTTTATTTGGAACAAAAAAAAATTTTATTGATTAACTTAATTAATTTCTTTACAATTCATTTAATCTAATAATTAAATGAAATTAGATTTAATTTACAATCTTAAAATTTGAATTAGCTGTATTTCAGAAATTTTTCTTATCTCGATAGTTTTCAAATTTCCAAAATCGAATTTTTTTTTATTTCAAAATATAACGGATTTCGTTTTTTTATTTTTGTATTGTATATTTAATTATTTTTTTACTTATTTAATTTTTTTGAATATTTATATATTATTTCTTGCAACTAATACTCATTTTTTTAGATTTATCTTAATTTTTTTACTTACCTTTTCTTTTTATATTTAATTTTTATTTCTATTTAAAAAGTTTAATAATTTCAACAATTTTATTAACTTTAGAATCAAAATCGAGAAAAAAAAATAGAATAATAATTTTTTCGAAAAGAGAACTAACAGTTGATTACTTTCAATTAATCAAAAATTAATTAAGGAAATTTGGGGAAGGGAAATTATTGGGTAGTTTAATGAACAAATTGAATAAAATAAATATATGTATACCAATTTTGCTGTGAGGAAAAACAGAAGTCTGCTAAATGAGCTTTAATCTTCGATTTGAATTGTTGGAAGTTTTATCTTTATTAATCGATAAAATTGAAATTAAAGAGAAATCTATTTTATTAAAGCTTGTTATAAATTGTTTTTAATTTTAGATAAGTGTAATCTTTATTATTAATTTTATTATTAAATTATTATCTGATTATTGTCTGTTTTGCATTTTGGTGGCTGTCGTATAACTTTTTAAAACTATTTACGTACTTAATAATTAATTAATGACACCGGTTTGATGAATTTATCGTTACATTTTTTACACAATTTCACGAAAATTTTGCTTTAGTTTATCTGCTAATTTTGTTAAATGTATTGTACATAAGTTATAAATGCCTCGAGTTCTTCAAAATAATTGTTATTAATATTTCAATTAAGAGAACATTTATTTCTTAATCCTTGATAATTTATTTATGTAAAATTAATTAACTTTTAATGTAATTTTTTTGCTAAATCAGTCCTTTATTTAAGAGAATGATTAAATAATTGTCGGTAAAATGTTATTCAATCAGATCCTAAATGTTTCAAATCACGTGATTAGTTGATTGTTAATTTGTTTAATTTGTTTTTTTTAGTTG
The DNA here is from genome assembly GCA_037103525.1 of Ganaspis brasiliensis. Lineage (NCBI taxonomy): Eukaryota > Metazoa > Arthropoda > Insecta > Hymenoptera > Figitidae > Ganaspis > Ganaspis brasiliensis. The sequence continues at coordinate 434,303 of JAZKLR010000651.1, forward strand.
ATTTATTAATTAACCAAACAAAAGATACAAAAAGTTTGTAACTTTTTACGGATTACTGAAAATATAAAACTTATAAATGAATTTATCTTGTACACATTATTGAATTTATAAAAAATTAATATGTAATTTAAATATTAACGGTTAGAATTTTAACCAATCATCTCTCAAATCGATAAGATCACGTGATTAGAATAATAAAAAATTAACATAAAAAGACAATTTAATATGATTTTTTTAAAAATATAATTTATAAATCATTTTATAACCCTTTTCTACATTTTAGAAAATATAATTTACTTGTATTTATAGAAGAAAAAGAGAAAATATGCAGGAGTAGATATACAGGGAGGGTTCTAACTCACTGAAATCGATCTGCGCATGCGCGAGAGCGGGAGATTTGAATTTGCCAGTTCACGGCTTTCATAGATGTGCGCAAGTTTTAGGTTTGAATTTTCAGAGATGTGCGCAGGCGTAATGTATGCAGGTGTCAAGAGATGTGCGCAGGTGCAAGGTTTTGAATATTTATATATATATACATAATTAGATATTAAGATTACTATATTAACTTTATAATTTTGGGAAGGTTAGAGTATGCAGTTGAGAAAAAGAATCGCAGATTCTCGAAAACAATCAGTCAGCATATATATTTAGATATAACGAGTGGAGTATGACCACAGTTCTTCGTCTGTCCCCCATTCCTCATGCGCTTTGGCTACCCCGCTCGCTCCTCCGTACCTTAGAAGCAATGCATGGCTCATACATTCGTCCCCCGCTTCCTCACCACCTTGCATCACCCCGTCCGCTCATCACCACTTCTGATACCCACAAGCTTCAGAGTTTTATTTTTTAAAAGCATTAAATCTTAATGAAACTTTATCTCATTAGAAAAATCTTTCATTTTTTTTTTTTTAGATTAAAACCATTAAATCTTAATTAAAATTTATTTTTCTCAGTTGAAAATCTTTGATTCTTGTTTAAAATTACTAAATGTTAATCAAAATTTCTTTTTTTTTTAGATGAAAATTTTTGCTTTTTTGTTTTTTGAAATTATTAAATCTTAATATAAATATCTTTTTTTTTCTTAGTTGAAAAATTTTGCTTTTTTGTTTAAAATTACGATTTCACAATCAAACAACAACAACAAAAATGGATAAGAATAGTACAAGACTACTTGAGTAGGTCAATGGATGCGCAAAACTTTTATAAATTATACCAAGAAGAAAAGATGTATGCAGATGTTAGAGATGTTTACAAATTTTGAATTTTTTTTCAGAGATTTGCGCAGGTTTGAATTTCAGAGATTTTTTTTCATCTTCTGAATTTTATCTAAAATTTACCTAAGAAAATTGTACAATTCTATGAAATTTGAAATATAAATTGTACACATGTATGTCTGTAACCCTCCAGCAGAAGCTTCTAGAACAGTCAGGGGTGGGGCTCATTTAACCTCGAAAAAAAAAAAGGAGGATTACGTGAGACGTATATCACACTATTCTGCGAAATTCAAATTATCAATAAATTTTACATATGTGTAAGTTTCTGTGTAACCCTCCAGAAATTCCTATATATTGGACGGTGGGGGTATTTATCATTTATTTGATGTGTAAGTAGATACAGTGGTAGAGTTCTTAACGGAAAAAGTATTAGTGAATATGTAAGGGGTAGTATTAGAGTTGATATTTTTAAATTTTTTAACACATCTTAGAACATGAGTTTATATGTAGTGTAATATACTTTCAAGAAATTAAGAAATTTGCATGACATTTGACGTATTTTAATGGTTTTTACAATTTTTGAAAAATGTTTAAAATTTTGAATTTTTTGATTTTGAAAAATCTTATTGAATAGCTTTCATAAAAGTAGACTGCCCTTAGGAACCCCGTAAATTTCGTTAGATTTTGCGTATCTCTCACCGTTCTCGAGATATTTTTAAAAAAGACTTTTGGAGGGGTGGGGGTAGCATTAGAGTTGATATTTTCAAATTTTTTAACACATCTTAGAACATGAGTTCATATGTAGTGTAATATACTTTCAAGAAAGTAAGAAATTTGCATGACATTTGACGTGTTTTAATGGTTTTTACAATTTTTGAAAATTTTTGAATTTTTTGATTTTGAAAAATCTTATTGAATAGCTTTCATAAAAGTAGACTGCCCTTAGGAACCCAGTAAATTTAGTCAGATTTTGCGTATCTCTCACCGTTTTCGAGATATTTTGGGAAAAGACTTTACAAAGGTGAGGCTCATTTAACCTTCAAATTTACGTGAAAAATATATTGCACAATTGTGCAAAATTTGAATCATTGGTAAATTTAACATATGTGTACGTGTCTGTGTGACCCCTCTAAACCCTTTATAGTGTTGGGGATAGATATTGAGCAATGCAAGTGTTAAGACCATTTTTGCATTGGTGGGAGTATATGACGTTATCAAGGGTAATAAGACAGATATTGCAGCATATTGCACAATCCAAGTGATGGGAAAAAGTGTATTGGTGGGAGTATTCTTTAATGGTGGGTGGTATTTCTTAGTGGTAAGGGGTTGCTGTTGTGGGGGTGATAAAACACATCAGAGATCTTCTTTACCGATAGTTTAGTCTACACATGAACCAAAGTGATAAAAGAGTGGGGTTTATCTCAGACTCAAATTACATGTGAAATTGTCAACCTTGTGACGTCACCAAGATACTGCAGCATATTGCACAATCCAAATGGTGGGTAGTTTGTCTCAGTTGGTGGTGGTTGCAGAGGAGGGGGTATTTTATGTGTGATTTAGTAAAACTCGTATTGAAACGTGAAATTTAATGCAGTAGTGAGGGAAAATTGACATTGAACAAGGTTATTTGAAAAAGTAGACAAGGTAATAGTGAAAGATATTGAATCATATTACACAATCAGGAGGATTGAATTAGGGGTAAAGGGTGGTGTTTGCGATATTTGTTACTCAGAAGATAGTTTTAAAGAAAATTTTGTACCAGTACTTAAAAAATCGTTTGAAGAGGAACATTCTCATAATTGATAAAAGGTTTAATATAAATAGTTATAAAAATAAAAAATTTAGTGCTAAGGATATTACGAGTAATATTGTAAGGTAAGTGATGAAAGAAGTACATTTTATTTTTAAAGAGTGGTTTAATCATAATTAAATTTATTTGTAAAAAATATAAATTTAGTTTAATGTATGTAAAAATGGTTAAAAAAAGATCTAAATCTCTCAGTTGGCACTGAGAAATTTTTGTACCAGTCCAAAAATGCATTGAATCAAGTACAAATTATGCTTAATAACCGTTCCTTCGATAAAATATTATAAATTCAAGAATTTGAGGTTATGTTAAACTCAAGAATTTGAGGTTATGTTAATCTGTTATGCGCATGTCCGATGGAGACTAGAGTTTATGTCAAATATCCTTTTCCTTTTCAATTGAAATATTCTTACAACAAGCATAAGTTACAAGATATATTGGTAAGTTTTGGAAACTATTTTGTTAATAATAATAGGAAAATTAATAATAATAATAATAATTCCAATTTTTATATATAAATGTAAATTATAATAAGAGTAATAACAATTTTAAAAATAATTTTTTAAGAAATGATGTTTATAATAATTTTTTTATTAATATTTAATTTGATTAATAAACTGTTTTGTATGTTTCAGAATTTGGAGAATTATCATAAAATACCACTCGTATTCTATGTTCCAATTTTATGGGTAGATTGCAACACAGATGAAAAGTTGAGCAAGTTTTTAGTAGTAGCTGCTGCATGTATAAAACATAATTTTTTTGGAAAAAAGAGTCATCAACCAGTTGTTTTAAGACATCACAATATTTTTGTAGAAGTTATACAGATAGAAGTTGGAGATTTTTATTGTAGAATAAGAACAGATTTGAAAGATTTTTTATAATACAGTTTGTAGCAATGAGATTGACGGATACAATGAACAAGATAACGTAGATGAAACAATAGTAGAAATTGTAGTGAATGAGGAAAGAGAAGAGGAGGAGTTTGTATTGAACATTGAGGAAGAAAAAAAATTTTCAATGGAATTAATAGTAGGAATTGAAAACTATGAAGAGCAAGATGTATTAAAAGAGAGTAAGAATGAACAAATTGTAAATTATGAGAGTGACGAAGATTTGATAGAGGTACAGGAGCGTGAGAGACAACAAGATATAAAAAAGAAGATTAAGTCTTTAGCTCCATGGCTGAGTTTTGGATTGTGTGAGGTGGAGCAATGCATAAAGAATGGAGAGGTACAAATTATCAGTAAAGGAGCGATATTTTTTATCTTATAAAACACCTACCTTTCTCTTAAAAAACCCTACCTTTTTCTTTTTACATGAATAAATATAAATGAGTTTTTAAATATGTGAACTGTTAGATGTGGATTAGTTCATTTTATATAAGGTGCAGTTTATGTATTTAAATATTTGAGATTAAATAGTGAAACAAACTAAAAAGTAAGAAAAATTATTAATTCTTATTTCTGATTTTACACAAATTGTTATTACTTTTTTCATTCTTTATTCGTTTAGTGGAAGATTATATTATTGGAGAAAGGCTTTCAGCCCTTCTTAGTTTACCAACATCACCAAGGGAAATACAATTAGAACATGGATGGAATAGAGATGATGCCAGCGAAAACATTGTACTGACAGCAAGTATAAATTTTTGTTTAATGTAAAAATATTTTTTGTACATAAGTTTATTGTAAGTAATTGAAAACCGTTAAAAATAAGCAAAAATATAAAGAAAATAATTAGAAAATGACAAAAATACTTGAATGATGACAAGAGTAATTAAAATTTGAAGAAAATAAGCAAAAATAATTGAATATCGCTGAAAATAAGCAAAAATAGTTTAAAGTAATTGTAAGTAGTTGAAAAATAGTCAAAAGTAATTGAAATCAGTTAAAAATAATAAATAGTAATTGAAAACAATTAAAATGAATTGAATATCATTGAAAATAAGCAAAAATATTTGAATATGATTGAAAAATAATTGGAAATAGATGAAAATAAGTAAAAATTATTAAAAGAAATTGAAAAACGTTAAAAATATGCAAAAATATGAAGAAAATAATTATAAAATGACAAAAATACTTGAACGATGACAAAAGTAATTAAAATTTCAAGAAAATAAACAAAAATAATTGAATATCGCTAAAAATAAGCAAAAATAGTTTGAAGTAATTGTAAGTAGTTGAAAAATAGTCAAAAGTAATTGAAATCAGTTAAAAATAATAAATAGTAATTGAAAACAATTAAAATTAGTTGAATATCATTGAAAAAAAGCAAAAATATTTGAATATGATTGAAAAATAATTGGAAATAGATGAAAATAAGTAAAAATTATTAAAAGAAATTGAAAAACGTTAAAAATATGCAAAAATATGAAGAAAATAATTATAAAATGACAAAAATACTTGAACGATGACAAAAGTAATTAAAATTTCAAGAAAATAAATAAAAATAATTGAATATCGCTAAAAATAAGCAAAAATAGTTTGAAGTAATTGTAAGTAGTTGAAAAATAGTCAAAAGTAATTGAAATCAGTTAAAAATAATAAATAGTAATTGAAAACAATTAAAATGAATTGAATATCATTGAGAATAAGCAAAAATATTTGAACATAATTGAAAAATAATTGAAAATAGATGAAAATAAGTAAAAATTATTAAAAGAAATTGAAAAACGTTAAAAATATGCAAAAATATGAAAGAAATAATTAGAAAATGACAAAAATGCTAAAATGATGACAAGAGAAATTAAAATTTCAAGAAAATAAGCAAAAATAATTGGAAATAATTGAAAATAATTGAATATCATTGAAAATAAACAAAAATATTTGAATATAATTGAAAATAGATGAAAAAAAGGAAAAATATTTAAAAGTAATTGAAATCAGTTAAAAATAAGCAAAAATATGAAGGAAATTATTCGAAAATGATAAAAATACTTGAGTGATGGCAAAAGTAATTAAATTTTGAAGAAAATAACTTTATTTCTGTACAAATTATATCAAAAAAAGATCTGAAAATGTCTGGATCTGGAGATTATGGGTTTTACAGTATAACTCGAGATATGGTACATAAGATGTAACACCCAAAGAAAACTGACTTAATTATATAGAACTTAAAAATTTTGATAAATAACTTAAAATATTAGACTTGAACATTAACCAACCTAAGACTTAAATCATAAAATTTAAAAAAAAAATAAGACTTAATACCTCAATTACAGGGCTTAAGAATTAACCAACCTAAGACTTAAATCATAAAATTTAAAAAAAAATAAGACTTAATACCTCAATTACAGGGCTTAAGAATTAACCAACCTAAGACTTAAATCATAAAATTTAAAAAAAATAAGACTTAATACCTCAATTACAGGGCTTAATAATTAAAAAACAAAAGACATAAGACTTATATCAGACAACTTAACACATACAACATAATATTTAATGCATAATGCTTAAAGCAATAAGACTTGAATAGAACTCAACCTAATACTTGAACTAAAAAAGAACTAAAAACCGATGACTCAAAACATGAAAGGCAGAGTATAAAAATCCAACATGTGATAGAAGAGTTAAGACATGCAACTCAAGATATGAGATAAAATACTCAAACCATAAACCCTTAAGACATAAGATTACTAACATAAAACTCAACAATAAAACTTAAAACATAAGACACAATATATGACAATCAAGAAAAAAAAAGACTCAATACATAGAATCTAAAAATATTATCAAATTTTTAGAAATATAAGACTTGAAAAGCATTCCACCTAAGGTTAAAAAAAAGGACTTAAGATTCAATAGATCAAACTCAAAGCTTAAAAATCAAAGCACATTAGACTTATTCAACTTGAAATGGGGATTCCTTGAAAATCTTGGGAACTTTTAGGAAATCCCTAAGCATTCCTGAAAATTCGTAGAAAGCTCCTAAATAGGTAATGCCTTATAAATTACTGGGAGTTCTTGAGAAATTTCTAGGAATTTTTGGAAAATCTTTAGTGATTTAGTATCAAACCAGGAATAATGCAAAACAATCTATCGAAATTTGGGTGAAAGTTGGAGACTCGCGAAACATTTATTTCTCAAATATTATTATTAGGTTGAGTTCTATTAACTGCACGATTAGTGCACAAAGAAAATGATACTTGTACAGTTGAAAGTGTAGAAAAGTTTGTAAAAAAGAATTAACCAACCTAAGACTTAAATCATAAAATTTAAAAAAAAAAAAGACTTAATACCTCAATTACAGGGCTTAAGAATTAAAAAACAAAAGACATAAGACTTATATCAGACAACTTAACACATACAACATAATATTTAATGCATAATGCTTAAAGCAATAAGACTTGAATAGAACTCAATCTAATAATAATATATGAGAAATAAATGTTTCGCGAGTCTCCAACTTTCACCCAAATTTCGATAGATTGTTTTGCATTATTCCTGGTTTGATACTAAATCACTAAAGATTTTCCAAAAATTCCTAGAAATTTCTCAAGAACTCCCAGTAATTTATAAGGCATTACCTATTTAGGAGCTTTCTACGAATTTTCAGGAATGCTTAGGGATTTCCTAAAAGTTCCCAAGATTTTCAAGGAATCCCCATTTCAAGTTGAATAAGTCTAATGTGCTTTGATTTTTAAGCTTTGAGTTTGATCTATTGAATCTTAAGTCCTTTTTTTTAACCTTAGGTGGAATGCTTTTCAAGTCTTATATTTCTAAAAATTTGATAATATTTTTAGATTCTATGTATTGAGTCTTTTTTTTTCTTGATTGTCATATATTGTGTCTTATGTTTTAAGTTTTATTGTTGAGTTTTATGTTAGTAATCTTATGTCTTAAGGGTTTATGGTTTGAGTATTTTATCTCATATCTTGAGTTGCATGTCTTAACTCTTCTATCACATGTTGGATTTTTATACTCTGCCTTTCATGTTTTGAGTCATCGGTTTTTAGTTCTTTTTTAGTTCAAGTATTAGGTTGAGTTCTATTCAAGTCTTATTGCTTTAAGCATTATGCATTAAATATTATGTTGTATGTGTTAAGTTGTCTGATATAAGTCTTATGTCTTTTGTTTTTTAATTATTAAGCCCTGTAATTGAGGTATTAAGTCTTATTTTTTTTAAATTTTATGATTTAAGTCTTAGGTTGGTTAATTCTTAAGCCCTGTAATTGAGGTATTAAGTCTTATTTTTTTTTAAATTTTATGATTTAAGTCTTAGGTTGGTTAATTCTTAAGCCCTGTAATTGAGGTATTAAGTCTTATTTTTTTTTTAAATTTTATGATTTAAGTCTTAGGTTGGTTAATGTTCAAGTCTAATATTTTAAGTTATTTATCAAAATTTTTAAGTTCTATATAATTAAGTCAGTTTTCTTTGGGTGTTACATCTTATGTACCATATCTCGAGTTGTACTGTAAAACCCATAATCTCCAGATCCAGACATTTTCAGATCTTTTTTTGATATAATTTGTACAGAAATAAAGTTATTTTCTTCAAAATTTAATTACTTTTGCCATCACTCAAGTATTTTTATCATTTTCGAATAATTTCCTTCATATTTTTGCTTATTTTTAACTGATTTCAATTACTTTTAAATATTTTTCCTTTTTTTCATCTATTTTCAATTATATTCAAATATTTTTGTTTATTTTCAATGATATTCAATTATTTTCAATTATTTCCAATTATTTTTGCTTATTTTCTTGAAATTTTAATTTCTCTTGTCATCATTTTAGCATTTTTGTCATTTTCTAATTATTTCTTTCATATTTTTGCTTCTTTTTAAAGGTTTTTATTTACTTTTAATAATTTTTACTTATTTTAATCTATTTCCAATTATTTTTCAATCATATTCAAATATTTTTGCTTTTTTTCAATGATATTCAACTAATTTTAATTGTTTTCAATTACTATTTATTATTTTTAACTGATTTCAATTACTTTTGACTATTTTTCAACTACTTACAATTACTTCAAACTATTTTTGCTTATTTTTAGCGATATTCAATTATTTTTGTTTATTTTCTTGAAATTTTAATTACTTTTGTCATCGTTCAAGTATTTTTGTCATTTTATAATTATTTTCTTCATATTTTTGCATATTTTTAACGTTTTTCAATTTCTTTTAATAATTTTTACTTATTTTCATCTATTTCCAATTATTTTTCAATCATATTCAAATATTTTTGCTTATTTTCAATGATATTCAATTCATTTTAATTGTTTTCAATTACTATTTATTATTTTTAACTGATTTCAATTACTTTTGACTATTTTTCAACTACTTACAATTACTTTAAACTATTTTTGCTTATTTTCAGCGATATTCAATTATTTTTGCTTATTTTCTTCAAATTTTAATTACTCTTGTCATCATTCAAGTATTTTTGTCATTTTCTAATTATTTTCTTTATATTTTTGCTTATTTTTAACGGTTTTCAATTACTTACAATAAACTTATGTACAAAAAATATTTTTACATTAAACAAAAATTTATACTTGCTGTCAGTACAATGTTTTCGCTGGCATCATCTCTATTCCATCCATGTTCTAATTGTATTTCCCTTGGTGATGTTGGTAAACTAAGAAGGGCTGAAAGCCTTTCTCCAATAATATAATCTTCCACTAAACGAATAAAGAATGAAAAAAGTAATAACAATTTGTGTAAAATCAGAAATAAGAATTAATAATTTTTCTTACTTTTTAGTTTGTTTCACTATTTAATCTCAAATATTTAAATACATAAACTGCACCTTATATAAAATGAACTAATCCACATCTAACAGTTCACATATTTAAAAACTCATTTATATTTATTCATGTAAAAAGAAAAAGGTAGGGTTTTTTAAGAGAAAGGTAGGTGTTTTATAAGATAAAAAATATCGCTCCTTTACTGATAATTTGTACCTCTCCATTCTTTATGCATTGCTCCACCTCACACAATCCAAAACTCAGCCATGGAGCTAAAGACTTAATCTTCTTTTTTATATCTTGTTGTCTCTCACGCTCCTGTACCTCTATCAAATCTTCGTCACTCTCATAATTTACAATTTGTTCATTCTTACTCTCTTTTAATACATCTTGCTCTTCATAGTTTTCAATTCCTACTATTAATTCCATTGAAAATTTTTTTTCTTCCTCAATGTTCAATACAAACTCCTCCTCTTCTCTTTCCTCATTCACTACAATTTCTACTATTGTTTCATCTACGTTATCTTGTTCATTGTATCCGTCAATCTCATTGCTACAAACTGTATTATAAAAAATCTTTCAAATCTGTTCTTATTCTACAATAAAAATCTCCAACTTCTATCTGTATAACTTCTACAAAAATATTGTGATGTCTTAAAACAACTGGTTGATGACTCTTTTTTCCAAAAAAATTATGTTTTATACATGCAGCAGCTACTACTAAAAACTTGCTCAACTTTTCATCTGTGTTGCAATCTACCCATAAAATTGGAACATAGAATACGAGTGGTATTTTATGATAATTCTCCAAATTCTGAAACATACAAAACAGTTTATTAATCAAATTAAATATTAATAAAAAAATTATTATAAACATCATTTCTTAAAAAATTATTTTTAAAATTGTTATTACTCTTATTATAATTTACATTTATATATAAAAATTGGAATTATTATTATTATTATTAATTTTCCTATTATTATTAACAAAATAGTTTCCAAAACTTACCAATATATCTTGTAACTTATGCTTGTTGTAAGAATATTTCAATTGAAAAGGAAAAGGATATTTGACATAAACTCTAGTCTCCATCGGACATGCGCATAACAGATTAACATAACCTCAAATTCTTGAGTTTAACATAACCTCAAATTCTTGAATTTATAATATTTTATCGAAGGAACGGTTATTAAGCATAATTTGTACTTGATTCAATGCATTTTTGGACTGGTACAAAAATTTCTCAGTGCCAACTGAGAGATTTAGATCTTTTTTTAACCATTTTTACATACATTAAACTAAATTTATATTTTTTACAAATAAATTTAATTATGATTAAACCACTCTTTAAAAATAAAATGTACTTCTTTCATCACTTACCTTACAATATTACTCGTAATATCCTTAGCACTAAATTTTTTATTTTTATAACTATTTATATTAAACCTTTTATCAATTATGAGAATGTTCCTCTTCAAACGATTTTTTAAGTACTGGTACAAAATTTTCTTTAAAACTATCTTCTGAGTAACAAATATCGCAAACACCACCCTTTACCCCTAATTCAATCCTCCTGATTGTGTAATATGATTCAATATCTTTCACTATTACCTTGTCTACTTTTTCAAATAACCTTGTTCAATGTCAATTTTCCCTCACTACTGCATTAAATTTCACGTTTCAATACGAGTTTTACTAAATCACACATAAAATACCCCCTCCTCTGCAACCACCACCAACTGAGACAAACTACCCACCATTTGGATTGTGCAATATGCTGCAGTATCTTGGTGACGTCACAAGGTTGACAATTTCACATGTAATTTGAGTCTGAGATAAACCCCACTCTTTTATCACTTTGGTTCATGTGTAGACTAAACTATCGGTAAAGAAGATCTCTGATGTGTTTTATCACCCCCACAACAGCAACCCCTTACCACTAAGAAATACCACCCACCATTAAAGAATACTCCCACCAATACACTTTTTCCCATCACTTGGATTGTGCAATATGCTGCAATATCTGTCTTATTACCCTTGATAACGTCATATACTCCCACCAATGCAAAAATGGTCTTAACACTTGCATTGCTCAATATCTATCCCCAACACTATAAAGGGTTTAGAGGGGTCACACAGACACGTACACATATGTTAAATTTACCAATGATTCAAATTTTGCACAATTGTGCAATATATTTTTCACGTAAATTTGAAGGTTAAATGAGCCTCACCTTTGTAAAGTCTTTTCCCAAAATATCTCGAAAACGGTGAGAGATACGCAAAATCTGACTAAATTTACTGGGTTCCTAAGGGCAGTCTACTTTTATGAAAGCTATTCAATAAGATTTTTCAAAATCAAAAAATTCAAAAATTTTCAAAAATTGTAAAAACCATTAAAACACGTCAAATGTCATGCAAATTTCTTACTTTCTTGAAAGTATATTACACTACATATGAACTCATGTTCTAAGATGTGTTAAAAAATTTGAAAATATCAACTCTAATGCTACCCCCACCCCTCCAAAAGTCTTTTTTAAAAATATCTCGAGAACGGTGAGAGATACGCAAAATCTAACGAAATTTACGGGGTTCCTAAGGGCAGTCTACTTTTATGAAAGCTATTCAATAAGATTTTTCAAAATCAAAAAATTCAAAATTTTAAACATTTTTCAAAAATTGTAAAAACCATTAAAATACGTCAAATGTCATGCAAATTTCTTAATTTCTTGAAAGTATATTACACTACATATAAACTCATGTTCTAAGATGTGTTAAAAAATTTAAAAATATCAACTCTAATACTACCCCTTACATATTCACTAATACTTTTTCCGTTAAGAACTCTACCACTGTATCTACTTACACATCAAATAAATGATAAATACCCCCACCGTCCAATATATAGGAATTTCTGGAGGGTTACACAGAAACTTACACATATGTAAAATTTATTGATAATTTGAATTTCGCAGAATAGTGTGATATACGTCTCACGTAATCCTCCTTTTTTTTTTTCGAGGTTAAATGAGCCCCACCCCTGACTGTTCTAGAAGCTTCTGCTGGAGGGTTACAGACATACATGTGTACAATTTATATTTCAAATTTCATAGAATTGTACAATTTTCTTAGGTAAATTTTAGATAAAATTCAGAAGATGAAAAAAAATCTCTGAAATTCAAACCTGCGCAAATCTCTGAAAAAAAATTCAAAATTTGTAAACATCTCTAACATCTGCATACATCTTTTCTTCTTGGTATAATTTATAAAAGTTTTGCGCATCCATTGACCTACTCAAGTAGTCTTGTACTATTCTTATCCATTTTTGTTGTTGTTGTTTGATTGTGAAATCGTAATTTTAAACAAAAAAGCAAAATTTTTCAACTAAGAAAAAAAAAAGATATTTATATTAAGATTTAATAATTTCAAAAAACAAAAAAGCAAAAATTTTCATCTAAAAAAAAAAGAAATTTTGATTAACATTTAGTAATTTTAAACAAGAATCAAAGATTTTCAACTGAGAAAAATAAATTTTAATTAAGATTTAATGGTTTTAATCTAAAAAAAAAAAAATGAAAGATTTTTCTAATGAGATAAAGTTTCATTAAGATTTAATGCTTTTAAAAAATAAAACTCTGAAGCTTGTGGGTATCAGAAGTGGTGATGAGCGGACGGGGTGATGCAAGGTGGTGAGGAAGCGGGGGACGAATGTATGAGCCATGCATTGCTTCTAAGGTACGGAGGAGCGAGCGGGGTAGCCAAAGCGCATGAGGAATGGGGGACAGACGAAGAACTGTGGTCATACTCCACTCGTTATATCTAAATATATATGCTGACTGATTGTTTTCGAGAATCTGCGATTCTTTTTCTCAACTGCATACTCTAACCTTCCCAAAATTATAAAGTTAATATAGTAATCTTAATATCTAATTATGTATATATATATAAATATTCAAAACCTTGCACCTGCGCACATCTCTTGACACCTGCATACATTACGCCTGCGCACATCTCTGAAAATTCAAACCTAAAACTTGCGCACATCTATGAAAGCCGTGAACTGGCAAATTCAAATCTCCCGCTCTCGCGCATGCGCAGATCGATTTCAGTGAGTTAGAACCCTCCCTGTATATCTACTTGCAGGTCACATGACTTTGTTTATATTCCCGGAAATGCTAAAAATTTAAAAATTTAACGTATTTTTAAAATATAATAGACAAAGTGACAAAAGTCAGTGGTTTCGATTTTGAGGAATGCGTGTTTTTTAGTCATAAAAGAGTGTCATAATTGCAAATAAAATGCACATTAAAGAGGTAAGTAACGCGAAGAAAAGCATTTTTTTAGAAAATGTAACAAATACGAAATGATTGCACAATTTTTCAGATATTTTTCTTACGTTGTTTAGGTTATGTTGAGCCAGTATCATTTTGACACATGACTTAATTTTAGATTGTTATATTGTACAGAATGGAAATGTTATTTTGTACAACTGCTAAATGTTATTTTGTACAGTTTTGAAAAATGAATTTGTTATTTTGTACAATTTTTTAAAAAAGCAATAAAACATTGGAAGTACAATATTTTAGCTTTTTTAAAGAATTGTACAAAATAACAAATTCATTTTTCAAAATTGTACAAAATATCATTTAGCAGTTGTACAAAATAACATTTCCATTCTGTTCAATATAACAATCTAAAATTAAGTCATGTGTCAAAATGATACTGGCTCGTTATGTTTTCTTTCGTTGTTAAAAATTGGTCGATTGTTTTGTTTTTGGACTAATTGTCGAAAATATGAGTTCTTTTTTTGAAGATTACTTTTTTTCAGGTGAAAATCAAGAACTTTATGTCAATTAAAGATGAAATTTGGACAGATTTACATACTGAATTAAATTTAATTGGGAAATTTAATAAATTTCGTGAATTATTAATTAGAATTTTAAACAATAATTAAATTGTAAGTTTATTATTGAAATTAATTAATTTTTTTTACAGTCGGCACAAATGGATCCGGAAAAAGCACATTTTTAAGAGCTATAAGATTCATTTTCACGAATCATTTTCCCTGCTCGACTCAACAAGAAAAACAAATTATTTTAAATCAAAATAATTTCTCTAGAGCTGATATAACGATTAGTGATTTGGATAACAGACTTCTGGTAATTTTTAATTGATAAATTTCTAAATTTTATAGTTTTTCTTGACAATAAATTATTCTTAATTGTATAAGTTCCCATTACAATTTATTAAAAATTTTCATGATTATTAAGCTTTTATGGAAAATTTCTCAATTTCAAATTTTTTTTTATTAAAATTCCAAGTATTGAATATTTCATTCATTAATTTTTTCCAATTATCAAATATTTTATTTGCTACACATTAATTACTAAATCTCGTTTAATTAGCATATTTTTAATTTGTTAATTAGAAAATTTAAAATTTAAAAAGTTTTTTTAAACACAAGTTTAAAAACACACAAGTTTATTAATTTTTTAATTTCCTTATTTTTAATTTGATTTATTATTAAATATCACAATTATTGTATTTTTCTAGTAAGTTACTTATTTAAAATTTGGTTAAAATAATCAATAGCCTATAGTTATGAAAAAAATAAATTTTTGAAATTTCTAAATTGTTTACTTTTTTAAGATTCAATAAATAAACACAATTATTTTTCATATTTAGCTAAATCAAGAGATTACCAGTTTTTCAAGACAACTCGAGGCCAAAAAAGATTCGTATTTTGTAAACAATAAACTAATTAAGAAGGCGAATTTTTTTAATTTACTCGAAAGTGCCGAAATCCCGATAAGAAATCCATTTTATGTAGTGCCACAAGGAGAGGTAATTATTTTCGAATATAAAATTGAAAAATCCCTTTTTCGTAAAATTGAAAATTATTTCCATTTCTTTTTTTAAAACAGGCAACTAAAATTCCCAAATTGACCAATAAAGCTCGCCTGGACATTTTGGAAGAAGTTTGCGGAGCAAAATATTTGAAAGAAAAACAATTAATATCTCAGCAGTATAATGAAGATTTCGATAAAAAGATTCAGTTTCTGGACGAAATTCAAGAAAATTTCGGTTAATAGACTTTTTTTCTAGACGAGGAGACGTCAATTCCATTTTAGAATTTAGAACGTACGAAGAATATATTCAAAAGGAAAACTTTTTAAAAAATGTGTTTAAATTCATTAAAATTTTAATTTAAAAACACAAGTTGACATAATTTTAATTTCATTATTAATAAATTTATAATCTTTTCTATAATTGTCAACAGTTTTCAAATAACAATTATCCTCCTTAAATTTTGTAATTATTCTTTAATTTTTTTAGTATTTTGTCCTGTTGTCGATTATTCTCGCCAATTTTAGAATTTTTTGCAATATCTTCTATTTTCTTAATATTTAAATTTAATTCCTTAATCTTCAATTTATTGGTTTTAATTTTTAATTTTTTTCGTCAATTCTCAATTATTTTTCTTAATTTTCAATTATTTTATTCAATATTCAACAATTCTCGCCTCTTTTCAATCATCAATTATTTTCTTGAAATTTCAATACGCACTTTTAAAATTTCTAGTTGCTTTTTTGAATTTTTATTTCTACGATTTCAATTATTTTCTTCACTTTTTAATTATTTCTTTTTTTTCAATTATTTTCATAGATTATAAATTTATTCCACAATATTTAATAATTCTCAGATGTTTTAAATTATTTTTTTCCCTCATAAAAATTGTTTTAAAATTTTAATTCAATTTTCTTCAATTTTCAATTACTTTCTTCAAATTTCCATTCCATTTTCTAATTTTCAATTATTACTTCAATATTAAAAACTTTTCTCCTTTGTCCAATTATTTTTTTTCAATTATTAATAAGTTTATTTAATATTCAATTTCATTGTTCAAATATTTCCTTCAATTCTCAATTTTTGTTTTAAAATTTAGTAATTCCTTTTTTCAGTTTTTAATTTTTTATTCTACATTCAATAATTCTCGGGTTTTATCAATAATTTTTCAATCATAAAAATTGTTATAAAATTTCGTTACAACAATTTTCTTTAATTTTCAACTTTCTTCAATTTTCCGCAACTATTTTCATCAATTCCTCATTATTTTCTTCAAATTTCAATTCCATTTTTAAATTTTCAATTATTTTCTTTAATAATAAAAAATTTTCGACTTATTTCAATTATTTTTCTCTACATCAATAAATTTCTTCAATTTTAGATTCAGTTGTTCAATTATATTCTGTAAATTGTAATTCCATTCTTCAAATTCAAATTATTTTTTTCAATTTTCAATTTTTTTTCAATTTTGAATCAATTCTTTAATATTCAATAATTATATGATTTTTAATTTTTTTTAACAATCATAAAAATTGTTTAAAATTATCAATTTAATTGTTCAATTCTATAACTATTTTCGTCATTTTTCAAATATTTTCTTACATTTTGCTATTGTTCTCGTTATTTTTTAATTATTTTTCCAATTATTTGCTACAATTTTTAATAATTATTATTATTTAATTATTTATTTACTTTTAATAATTGTTTTAATTTTTAAATTATCTTGTTTGAATTTAATAATTATTGGTTTAATTTTTTAATTTCTTTTTTTGAACTGTGTTATTTTCTAGACATTTTTCGAATTACGTTTACAAATTGTCAATTTTCTTTTATTTTGCGATTTTTTTAAATTTAGACTCCAATAATTTTTTTATAAAATAAAAAAATGTTTTCACTTATTTATATAATTTTTCGTTTAATGAATAAATAAAACCACTATAAACGACAAAAACGAGATGTTTATTAATACTAAAAATAACGAACTTTGTTTATTTTTATAAAATTTGTTAAAAAAAAAATCTAAATGTTTTTTTCAGAGAATAATCTTCAGTTCTTAGAAGAAAATGTAAAGGAAGTACATGAATATAAATGATTAACGAAACAAGTCGATTCTATTTCCCGAATCATTTTGAATAGCAAAAATGAAAAAACTGTAAATAATCTAGGAAACTTGAAAAAAAGGACCTTGACTTGCAAACGAAAAAAATGGAGTATGATAACTATCTCGAGGAAATTGATAACAAATTGGAGGATTGCTTAAGTTTAAAAGAATCAATAGAAAATGAAATAGAAATATTAAAACAAAAAGAAAAGAATTTGTCGTAAGTTTTACTAAAAGAGTTTAATATTTTTTTTAAATTTTAATTACGAATTTAATCCTTTATTATTTGCAATTTTGTAATTTTGATTGTTTATCATTATTAATATATTGTTTGAACTTTTTATAAAGAACTAAGAAGACTTATAATAAAAAGGGTAAGCGACAGATTGAATTAACGAAAAACGATTTAGAGAAGGAGCTAGTGAAACTTGAAGAAATTAAAGAGAAGATTAAAAACAATTTGGAAAATAAAATTAGAAGTGTTACAGAATTTGAAGAAAGACTTTCAACCGATATTCCGCAGGTAAAAATGACACTTTTTAAGATTTTAAAATTTTAAAAAAATAAAAGAAATTAAATTGTAATCTTTGTTTGAAGTTTGAAGAAAAATCGGCAGAGTTGGCAAACTCAAATCATGAATTAGCTCTGAAAGAAAATCAAGTCAGTGAAATTTACGCGAGGAAAGGAAGAGCTCGTCAATTTAAAAGCAAGGTAATTAAAAAGAAAAACTGTTTTCTTTTTCTAAAATCATTTTTTTCCTAATATTCGGCTTTATTTTTTAATAAATAAATTACAGAGCGAGCGGGATAGTTGGATAGAAAACAAACGTTTTGTTCTTGAAGAGCAGAAAATCGAATCTGAAAGCGAGCTCAATAATATAAATCAGCAGATTGAAATCGAAGAAAAGACAAAATCGAATTTTCAAGAGAAAATTAAAACCCTGGAAAATCACATTCAGTTGCAAAAGACAAAAATGATGTTCAATTTCGAAACTGTTGGTGGTTTGATATCCGAGATGTCTGAAAATTCGAAAAAATTGGCAGAATTGTTGGTTTTATTAATTTATTTTAGTTTTAAAATTGATTTACATTTTTCCAAAAGCAAAGATTTGAAAATTCTTATCCAATTTTCTTGTAGAATGAACTGTTTAATGTGTTTCTAGACGTGATCAACTTAACGAGAAAGAGAAAATTTTATCCGATAAAAAATCAGAATTAGCCGAAATTGAACAAAAATTTATTAAATTAGTGCCGAAAACAATTTACGATGCGATGAAGAGCGTAAAACGAGTTCTAGAAGTTTTTAGGTAATTGAATTAATTCAAATTTTACAATTAAAATTAACATTAAAAAAATTGCCTCTTTTCAGAGATCAAGACGAAAGAGTAGAAGGATATCATAATTTACTAATAGACATTTTTCAAGTAAATAATGAAAACTTAAAGCCAGTTATTGAAAATGCCGCTGGAAATCGTCTCTTTCATCACGTGGTTGATACAGATTCATTATCAACGAAAATAATAATTGACGGAATGAATCTTATGGATTTTTCAGGAGAGGCGAATTTTTTACCTCTGAATCGTTTGCACTTTTTGAAAAGAGACGCTCAGCTCTACGATTGCGCTGTTAATTTACTGAATCTATTAACATACGAACCTCAATTCGATCCAGCGATTAGGTGTTTATTTCATAATATACATTTTAACATATTTGAGGCATTTTCTGAGAAAAAAGACACCCTAAAAAAAAGTTGTCTAATGTTTTGGTCAATGATATGTAGTCAAAAAACAAAAATTTGAAGTAGGTTTTTAGGTCTGTGTACGTCTTATAGGTGTTTTTTGAGCAGAATTTCCTAAGCTTTCAAACAAAATTACTCACTATTTTCAAAATTTTTTTTTTTTGACAAGAAAAATGCGAAAATATATTTTTTTAAACATTTTTTACCAACACTCTCCACTACGGATTTTTTCAAAACTAACTAAAACAGAGAGAAACTGAGAGTAGGCACGTAATGCAAACGATCTGTTCCCGTACAATGGTGGCTCTTGCGGCCAAAATTGGTACTTAGGGAGGTAATTCAAATGCTTTTTAGTTGGCCGAACATTCACCCGAAAGCGATCGCAACTTATCGGCATTATTCGGCCGTATTCTATAAAACACAGGGAATACGAAACATGTACAAAAATCTTCAATTGACATTTCGCGTATTTTTCCTTTTTCCAATCAAGAGAAATTCATTCTTTCTACGCAATTGCATGTAACTTTCAAAAATGGTTACTAAAAAAATAAATAGTAATTTATTATACATATATTAATTGTGTCCAATGTAGATAATATAATGTATAAATACGGTATTATCTAGAAAACATAACCTCAAACTAAAACATATGAGGATAACAGAAATATAATTACTAATTAATATAAAATGATATTTTAAAAGATCCAGTTGTACATTTTTTTGAAATCATTAGCTTGAGCTAAAGTTTCTTGTCAAAAAAATGTTTATTACTAAACATTTTGGACATTTTCTTTCATAACAGATAAAATAAATCGCAAACGTTTATCAAATTTTTAAAGCCAATAGCTTATTTTACACTTTAAACTATTCTCTGAATTATTATTTTAATATTTTTTAAAAGCTTGTGCTATTAACAATTATTAAATAAATAAAATTTAATTTTTTACATTTTTTTAACAGCGTACTTTGTACTTTCAATAATATTAGATTTATTCAAAATTGGTAATTGTAGAACACATTTCAAAGAGTAAAACGAACTGAGAGAAAAACACAAAGGGTTTAATAATTATTATTTAAAATTATTAGGCTTAATAAATTTTTTTGTCTAATATAAAGGCAAAATAACTTTTAAAGCAATAGACTAATTTCGTTTTAGTAAAATTGATCAATAAATTAAAAAAAATGAAACTAAATTTATGAAAATTACTATTTTATATTTAACAACCATTACTAAATATTTAATTTTGCAATTATGCTTATTGTAAATAAATTAATTCTTTTCTTTAGTAAAAATTAATAGATTTAATTTTTAATAAATTACAGAACATTTAAGATATTGAATAAAATTCCAGATTTTTTAAATTCTGGATAAATTTTCAAAACTTTTTTACATTCTAGGAAAATGCCCAAAAGCTTTATATTAATAATTTATCAGAACCTTTTGCATGGATTTTAAATAATTGTAATTTCTCACAAAAAAGAAATTCTATAAATGTTAATTTCTTTAAAAATAATTTATTTTTATGTCAATTCAAAATTATGCCATCAAATAATTGAGCAACAGGATGCCATATTTTTTTTCTCTCTTATCTCATAAACATTTAATTTCTTCCACAATTTCCACTATGTAATAGCTAATTTTATACAAAATTTTTCTTCTTTACAACTGTATGTGACATTATTTATTTATTTATTTATTTGCACAATAACACATAATTATGAATCAATAATAAAAACTCTCAATTTTTTTCAAGAATAAAAATACTAAAATTCATCAAAATTATCTTTTTTAAAATTCTATTGATGTATAGAGTTATTTTACATCTAAAATTAATGAGAAAAAAAATTAATACTTCAAGGGATGTGATTTTTGATGTTTTAAAACACCACCGGTGCCTGTCCATAAAAAAACAAAAATCCAAAAATGCCTAAATCCAATAGGTGTATAAATTTGTTACAGACTTGTATTTCATTTAATACAAATAAATAGTTTTCCATTATTCTTTGTAGAAATAATTAGAATCGGTAATTCAATTAATTCTTTTTCACCAAAGAAGAGAATTAATTTATTTAGAATAACTATAAATGGAAAATTGAATATTTATTAATGTTTGTTAATTATAAAATAGTAATTTGCAGAAATTAAGTTTCATTTTTTTAAATTCATTGATGAATTTTACTAAAACGAAATTAGTCTATTACTTTAAAAGTTATTTTGTCTTTATATTAGACAAAAAAGTTTATTAAGCCTAATAATTTAAAATAATAATTATTAAACACTTTGTGTTTTTTCTTTCAGCTCGTTTTACTCTTTGAAATTTGTTCTACAATTACCAATTTTGAATTAATCTAATATTATTAAAAGTACAAAGTATGTTTTAAAAAAAAAAATTCTAAAACATTTGAAATTATAGAAAAAAATACAAATTTTCTAAGGTTCCAAAATAAGCTTCAAAAAATTTTAGTTGTAGAATTTTTTAATTAATTATTTAGAATCTATAAAGAATTCGATATTTTTACGGAAAAAAAAATTTAATTTGAAAAAACGAATGTAAAGCTTTTGGGCTTTTTTCTAGAATCTAAAAAAGTTTTGAAAATTTATCCACAATTTAAAAAATCTGGAATTTTATTCAATATCTTAAATGTTCTGTAATTTATTAAAAATTAGAGTTGCGAATTGTCTCTCGAGCTAAGCAGACGTGTTTACGTGCCGCTCTGTAATTTTGTTTTCATTTAAATGTAATATTTTCGGTTACTATTCACTTATTAAGATATTTCACTACATTCAAAACAAAAATGACGACGAATGAAGACATTATGAAAAAACTTGATGCCATCCAAGGGGATACAAGTTCTCTTCGTACTAGATTTGATAAAGTGGAAAAAAAGTTGAAAGTTTTATCGAAAGAAAACTCGTGTCTTAAAAGACTTTTGATTTTAAATAGTGGAAAAGTGAAAGACCTGGAGTTAAAAAATGATCTGCTCGAGAACAAATTAATTTCTAATGAAATGAAAGTGGAACTTTTTATTAATGAAGACAAAAGGAACAATATTATTTTATTTAAAGTGCCGGATTTACCGGACGAAAACGAGAATTTACTCGAAATAGTGAACCAAATATTTTGTAAAGCTGAGGTGACCTGTGATATTGCCAATATAATAGCTGTCAAGAGATTGGGTAAAACTGTAGGCTCAAGGCCAATTCTTATAACTTTTAAAAGCTATGATTTCAAAGCTGATATCTTTCGTAAAATAAAGAATTTTGGCAAAATGAACATCGGTGTCTCTAATGATTTTTCTAAAACGTTTCGTGAAAAAAGGAATGAACAACATAGCAAACTTTTAAATTGTAAACACCAGCTAGAAAGCCAAGGAAAATCAGTACAAATCAGAGGCGATTTCATCATCATGGATAATGAAAAGTTTGATTTGAGCATGAGTATGAAATATCTGTCCATCTCTCAACGTGATATGTCCCCGTTGGACGACGGGTCTTCGGATGAGGAAAATGATGACTCTGCTGACTCAATCATTTCAACTGATAGTAGAAAAAGAGGAAGACCATTTGGCTCAAAAAATGCTACTGGGAGTTTGAAAGTTAAAAACAGGAAACTAGATGTGAGCAGTGGGGTAATAGATCAATATTTACTCCCTCCTAATTCAAAAGATGGTAACAAATCCAAGAATAAAGCATAACTAGAGATAAGATGTCCAAGGATTCTGATGTGGAATGCGAGAGGTCTCCGAAACATTGTCGATATCCTGCCAGGAGTAACTGGTGATGACGTGGTCTGTGTTAGCGAGACTTTTGGTGATATACAATAAATATAAATATTTGGCTGAAAAGCTGTTCATGAATGATGAATGTATTTTTATTAAGTTTACGAATAGAAATTTTAAAGTTATAATTGGTTTTGTGTACGTTTCGCCCGGTTCAGATTTTGGCAATTTTGTATCTGTTTTAGATTCTCAAATTAACAAGATTTTATTTAAATTTTCTAATATACCAATTTATATAGGTGGGGATTTTAATTCTAGAGTGGGGAACCTAAATCAGTTGCCAAATGAAATAGCCTTAAGCAATTGGTATATTTTTGAAGAGAGAGATAGTTTGGATGTAAAGAGCGACAAGAGGGGTGAAGAGTTATTATTTATGATAGAGAATAATGGTTTTATTTTAATTAATGGCAGGACTAGAAACGATTGGCCCGGAAACTTTACTTTTTTCAATAAAAACGGTAAATCTGTTATAGATTTGTTTTGGTCGAATCTGGATGGCGCGGAATGTATCTTGGACCTCAAGGTGGACTGCATGGTAACTGCCTCAGATCATTTTCCGATAATAGTAAAGCTAAATAATTTAAACTATTCTGAAAAAGTTACTCCAGGTTTAAAATGGTTTCCTAATAAAGAAAATGAGTACATTGATCTTATGCGGTCATGCAGCCTGCCTGGAGATGAATTTAATTTCTCTGTTGACGAATTGGAAAATATATTAGTAAGAAATATAAGAGAAAATGCTAAAGCCGTTGGAATGGTTAAAATAATACATAGTAAAAATGGAAGCTCGAAGCCTTGGTATGATGGAGAGTGTGTCGAATTGAAAAAATTGTTGAAGGATTGCTTAAAAATTTGCAAAGATAATAAATTTGAAAATAAAAGTTTGGTAATGAATTATAATGAAAGGAAAAAAAACTATAAAAAATTATTGACAATTAAAAAGGAACATTATTATGAGTCATTGCTTAACGGTTTGTCAGTGGCTAGAGACTCTATTTCCTTTTGGAAAATTGTGAATAGATTTAGACACCGCTCTCCGAGTATTAATGCTGTGAGCTTAGATGCATGGCATAACTATTTTAACGCGATTTTTACTCCAGTTCCAGAGAAGTGTTCTCTTAGTTGTGAACGATTTTTTATCGATGATATAGGTAACCCGTTTTTGGACTTGCCTATAACTATAAGTGACACTATACTTAGCCTCCAGAAGTGTAAGAATAATAAAGCCCCGGGTTTGGATAATATTACCTTCGAATTTCTTAAAAGCCTTCCTGAAAATGGAATAGAATATTTGACCCTTTTATTTAATAAAATTTGGACTTTGGGAAAGGTTCCGACCACTTGGTCTAATATTGCTTTAAGAATGTTATATAAAATGGGAGAAATAAATAATCCATCTAATTATCGTCCTATTGCTCTGGTAAACTGTATTACTAAGGTATTCACCCAGATATTAAATCAGAGATTGAGTAATTGGGTTGAATCTAATAATATACTACCGGAGCATCAGGCAGGCTTTAGAAGAAATCGAGCTTGCGCAGATCACATATTTACCCTTAATTCAATTGTTCAAACTCGGTTAAGCTATAATAAAGGTAAATTGTTTGTGCTCTTCGTGGACTTCCGTAGTGCCTTCCCTTCCGTGTCTCATGGCTTACTTTGGGAAAAATTGTATAAACTAGGTGCGGGTTCAAAAATTATTAAAGTTTTGAATAATCTTTATAGCAATGCCACTGTTGTAGTTAAAGGAATTAATGATGTTTCGAAGGCCACTAAAATAACAAAAGGAGTTTTACAGGGCGAAGTGATGAGCCCTATTTTGTTTTGTATTTTTATTGCGGATTTTGAAGAATTTCTTAAAGCAGAAGGTATCAGGGGAGTCTCGATTGATCGTCTAACGGAGATTATACTCTTAGCATTTGCAGATGATATTGCGCTCTTTGCAGATTCGAAGTCAGCCATGAAGCGGATATTGAGGGCCCTCTACAAATATTGTTTGTTAAATGAATTAAATATTAATTCGGACAAAACTAAGATCGTAGTATTTAGGAAAGGGGGACATTCACATGATAGGAGATTGGGATTATTTTTATATGGAGAAAAAGAAAGAATTGAAGTTGTTCCCAATTATACCTATCTGGGAATCCCCTTCTCCAATTCATCAGTTTTTGTAAATGCGACAAATGCAGCGTTATCCAAGGCTAATCTTGCGCAATATAGTACGATCTCTCTGATTGATAGAATGAAACTTGAATCTTGGCCATCGATTGTGAGACTGTTTAAAAGCCTAGCCCTAAGTGTATTGTTGTATAATGCGCACATCTGGAGCCTAAGATATGAAGACGAAATCGAGAAATTTCAAACTCAATTTTATAAAAAATTGTTACATCTACCTCGGAATACCCCTGGCTATGCGGTTAGACTAGAAACCGGAAACCGTAAACTGATTGTAATTAGTTTTAAACTCGCCCTTAATTTTATCGAAAAGATACTGTCTATGGATGTCAGCCGTTATCCACTTATATGCTTCAATAAATTAAAAACATTATCGGAAAATAACAATACTTCGCCCAAATATAATTGGTGTACACAGATAGGACACTTTTTTAAATTAATAAATAGATTTCCAGAATGGGAAAGCCTTACATTAGCATCTTTGCAATTAAATAAAGCTCGTTGGATATCAGATTACGAGAATTACTTGTACGCGGAAGATATGTCTCGACTACGGGCATCGCGATCACTGCAAATTCTCCCGCGGCTCTCAGCAAGTGTGGATTCTCAAAAATATTTTGGGCTATTTGTATCATTAAAATATATTAGAATTTTTGCGCAAGTGAGACTCCTTAACACTTTCCAGCCAATAATCAAAATTAACAATAATATATGTAAATGGAAATGCGGGGATATTTGCGGTGGTTGCGGTCTACCGGCGGCCGACAATCCTGATTACCATATTTTGGTTGAATGTTGCCTACATGATGAAGAAAGAAAAAAATTTATTTGTTCTGCGGAGGACGATCCCTCAAAAACGGTATCTATTATGAATATTTTGGAGGATCCTCAGAGAGACTCGATTAAAAAATTTTACCAATTTATTGAAGCAATAGCAATTAAAAGAGAACTTTTGTAAATAGTAAATACTAACTAGCAAGGTGTGCCGTCTTAATATTTTAAATTTGTATCTGTTATGAATTGTTCTTTTTTTCTACTTTGTTCTATAAAAGTGAAAATGTTAAATGTAATTTTCGCAACCTCTTTGTATAGACAAAATGTCTTTAACAAATAAACATATTATTATTATTAAAAATTAAATCAATTAATTTTTACTAAAGAAAAGAATTAATTTATTTACAATAAGCATAATTGCAAAATTAAATATTTGTGTACGTCCATATGAAAAGGGCCCAGGTTGTCGATTTTATTTATCGAGATGTTCGCCTTTTTCTAAAGATTCAGATTTTCGAAATTTTTTTTATTTATGAAAAACAAACTACCTAATGTCCTTCGTTGAATCATGCAATGACAATAACTTTATAGTAATTAAAAACACAAAGAAATCTATTTTTTAATTTTAAAAATGCATGGGCGCTAATGGAAATCTTGAACTTTAAACTCATTTTTCTCAAAACTATGATTTTGATACTTTTAACTTTGAATGCTTATAACTTTGAGAATTTTTCATCTAAAGGGGTCCAAGACCTCTCGAAATGTTCGAAATTTAATAAAAAATATGGTCATATAGATAAGTCCAATAGTGCCAAAGTGGGCCCTTTTCATATGGACGTACACATTTAGTAATGGTTATTAAATATAAAATAGTAATTTGCATAAATTTAGTTTTATTTTTTTAATTTATTGATCAATTTTACTAAAACGAAATTAGTCTATTACTTTAAAAGTTATTTTGCCTTTATATTAGACAAAAAAATTTATTAAGCCTAATAATTTTAAATAATAATTATTAAACCCTTTGTGTTTTTCTCTCAGCTCGATTTACTCTTTGAAATGTGTTCTACAATTACCAATTTTGAATAAATCTAATATTATTGAAAGTACAAAGTACGTTGTTAAAAAAATGTAAAAAATTAAATTTTATTTATTTAATAATTGTTAATAGCACAAGCTTTTAAAAAATATTAAAATAATAATTCAGAGAATAGTTTAAAGTGTAAAATAAGCTATTGGCTTTAAGAATTTGATAAACGTTTGCGATTTATTTTATCTGTTATGAAAGAAAATGTCCAAAATGTTTTGTAATAAACATTTTTTTGACAAGAAACTTTAGCTCAAGCTAATGATTTCAAAAAAATGTACAACTGGATCTTTTAAAATATCATTTTATATTAATTAGTAATTATATTTCTGTTATCCTCATATGTTTTAGTTTGAGGTTATGTTTTCTAGATAATACCGTATTTATACATTATATTATCTACATTGGACACAATTAATATATGTATAATAAATTACTATTTATTTTTTTAGTAACCATTTTTGAAAGTTACATGCAATTGCGTAGAAAGAATGAATTTCTCTTGATTGGAAAAAGGAAAAATACGCGAAATGTCAATTGAAGATTTTTGTACATGTTTCGTATTCCCTGTGTTTTATAGAATACGGCCGAATAATGCCGATAAGTTGCGATCGCTTTCGGGTGAATGTTCGGCCAACTAAAAAGCATTTGAATTACCTCCCTAAGTACCAATTTTGGCCGCAAGAGCCACCATTGTACGGGAACACGTCGTTTGCATTACGTGCCTACTCTCAGTTTCTCTCTGACTAAATATTAGACTATATTCCTAATTGTAATTTAATTTACTGTTTATTAAGTTAACTAACATTTTTATCATAGTTATAGTTGAGTTAAAATTTTTAATATATTTCAAATTTTTAAATTTCTGTTAAAAGACATACACGTAACATTTTCTGGGCGGGAGAAGAAGAATTTGAAAAGTTTGTCAGGTGGAGAGAAAAGTATCGTATCTGTTGCTTTTATTTTGGCTGGAGCGAGAAATAATGTCCCACTATTTTCTATTTTTGATGAGATTGATGCTGCTCTTTCTGTATCAAATGCTGCAATTTTGGCTAGAATAATTAAGCAATTGAGCCAAAGAGTTCAAATTTTTATGACCACATTCAAGTGAGTTGAAAATTAATACTTACTTTCTCATCAATTAAAAAAATAAGTTTTAATTATTTCTTTCCTTCTGTTAACAATTTATAATATATATTTTTTAGTGAACAAACAATGCTTGAAGGGAATCATTTGTTCAAAGTGACAATAACGAACAATATTTCAAAAATAAGTCGAGTACCTTCACAAGAAGATCAAATTGAAGACTAAGTTTTTGTTTAATTTACGAATACGTATGTACTTGATTGAAATTGTAATTAAAATTTTCTACATATGATATAGATACATAATAATTTTAAATAAAAGGGTTCGTTTTTGAAATTGGTAGATTTTTTATTTCTAAACGTTCACTATTTTACTGTAATTCTTATAAAAAGGAATTACAATTTTAATTGTGGAATTTTTTCTATGAATGATTTCTATTCGTTAATTATATGTGAATCCTTCTGAATAGTTTTGAATATTTGCCAATAATACTGTTTGCCAACATTTGAATTTTTCTTTCAGGTTAATTAATCTTTGAAAAAAATCTTAGATGCTCATAATTATAAAAAATCTCAGATTTTAGCCTTGTATTTCTTAATTGTCGAAACAGAAAATTTGGAAGTTTTAAAAATTGAAAAGTAAAAGACATAAATAAAAAGAAAAGAATGGAAAATAAGGTGTCGGTATTTATGCCGGGTATTTAACTTACGTAAAAAAATAATGTTTCAAATTTAACAAAAATTGCAACAAATAAATTTAAGAATATTAATAAGGGATTGTAATATGTACAAAAAGGTACCTTTTTCTGTAAATCCATAAAGCAGTATTTAAGAGAAATTCAATTTGTAAAATCATTTTGTAAGAGAAATCCTAAAAAAAGCAATTTTAAATCTTTTAATATTTGAGTTCAATAAGTATTACAAAAAAAAGTAAAAATAAATAAGTTAATATTTTTTTTTGTCAATAATATGAACATCTATTTTACGATTTGCGCTTTAAATTGAATCTTGAACTCTTTCCTGACTTTAATCCTATCTCATTTCTTCAATTATTTACCAACAAGGATTTGCTTTTTTTTAACATATAGCTTAAAATATAGAGCATCTTTTTCAAAGTATTTACTTTCACCAACAAGGATTATTAACCACTTTTTTAATAATTTTGTAACTCAGTTTGTTGAGTCTTGAAATGCAATGTTTAAAATAATTCTTATTTTCGCCTATTTCGGCATCAATTTACGGACAAGTTTTGCATTAGACAGAGACTAGAATTATTCATGATTTCAAATTTATTTATTTTATCAAATTAGATCAATATTTAAATAAATAAAAGATTGATAAAGTTTAGAATCGAGAGCACATTGTAGAGAGAAATTCAACAAGCGGTGGCAAATGAACGACGAGGCCTTTCTTCACCGTCCGTGCTTGTGAACAAAAACCCCCTCTCCCTGGCGTTTTGCTCATTCTTCACTCAGTCGTCGTACTAGCAACCTCGTTCTCGTGAAATTTTCTAAACTAATTCTCTGTCGAAATGGCCGATAAAGTCGATTCTCCAGCTGCTCCTGCGGTTGCAACACCGAAAAAAGCTGCGAAAGCTAAAAAGCCTCAGGCAAAAGCTACTCATCCACCAGCTTCCGAGATGGTGAATGCAGCTATTGCTTCTTTGAAAGAAAGAGGTGGCTCTTCTCTTCAGGCTATCAAGAAGTATATTGCTGCTACCTACAAAGTCGATGTTGAGAAGCAAGCACCCTTCATCAAGAGATACTTGAAAGCTGCGGTTGCAAACAAATCTCTGGTCCAAACTAAAGGAAAAGGAGCTTCCGGATCCTTCAAGTTGGCTGTCAAAGCTGAAGGAAAAGCTAAACCCAAGGCGAAGCCCGCTGCTGCCAAGAAGCCTAAATCTGCTGCACCTAAAGCCAAGAAAGCAGCTTCACCGAAGAAAGCTACTGCTGCCAAGACCAAGAAAGCTGTAGCCGAGAAAAAGAGGACTCCTAAGGTAGTAGCAGCTAAACCACCAAAGGCAAAAACCGCTGCTGCCAAGCCTAAAGCTTCTCCCAAGAAGACCAAGGCACCCGCAGCCAAGAAAGCTGCTTCTCCTAAAAAAGCTGCAGCAAAGAGGGTTGCGAAGAAGTAAGTAGGGAAAATGTTTTAATTGACATTTTCACAGATGGATAGATACAATCGGCCCTTTTCAGGGCCACCAAGTATTTTTTACGAAGGATTATTTATTAAATGTCAAACATTTAAATTCATTTTTATAATTTTAAAGTTTGCAGGTATCTTAGTTGTCAAGAATAATTACCACGTTTCTATTTGATCAGGGATCTGGCTGAATACACTCCGAAATTATTGTATGTTTTAAAATTATATTTCTCAGACCTGTAGAGAACGCAAAGTGTCGAAATGTCTAAAAATACAAATTTTATTTTTAGACATATTTCGACACTTAATTTTATTATTTATTATTTTATTAATTTTATTATAAAATTAATTAAAATATTGTACTTATTTGTATTATTTAAAAGTTTAAAAAAAGAAATCAATAAATTCATTTTTCATGTATCTAAAAAAGCCTTAATTAAACTAAACATAAATAAATTCCACTCAGCAAATAATTTGCTAATGAAGCTTCTAATTCGGTGTAAATTTTGTTCTTGAACGTTAGAAACTAATTGTTTTTAATATCGAAGCAATATTAATTCGAGTCTATTTTGCTTTTAATACATCTGAGATATGTATATTATTATTATTTACATTATCGAGAAGTTGTACAACTTTTGACCTAATACTTCTTTCATTTAAAATTTGAAATTTATGAAAAAATATAGGACATTTAACTCCGCGGGGTTCCGAACTCGGGACTTTCCTGGAAATTTTGAATTGAATATACCTACTTATTTTAATTTTTTGCGTTTTTTGTTATATTATACTTCTGAACAAAATTATCATTTTTATCTAATTTTCGGATAAATGTTCATTTGGCTGTTCTTACAGGGTACTGGAAGGTTTTGTCAGTAAAATTAAATGGACAAAATTATCTCATGTCTCCAAGGATGTTCAGACACTTTGTAAAGTCAAATTAAGTCGTAAAACAATTGCTACAATAATAATAATAATAACAATTTAACAACTTCAGGGCTGACAAAAATAAACGCTATTACAATTTTTCTAGAACAAGTTATTCCTGTCTCCGACACTTTTTGAGTTCTGAGAACTAACTTTCCCAATATTTACTGAAAATCTATAAAAAATAAATTCCTATACTGAAAACATTGATTAACTATAGATATGTTTAAAAATAACTTACAGTTAATATAACAAATGTAAGAATATAATTTTATATCCAATCCAGATATTTTAGCGCTTTTAAAAAAATTTCTAATCTGTACATGAAATCAGAAATTTACCATGGTAAACCACTCTGCAGAGTGGTCAATATTTTGACTGAAAAATACATACCAGAAAAGTATGTCTAATGAAACAGTTCAATTCAACGTAAGAAAAATTGGTGGCCCTGAAAAGGGCCGATTGTATATTGATGTCGAGAGAATTCAACCGCCGAAACCGTAAAGAGTACGGCCTTGACGTTTCAAAGCGTAGACGACGTCCATGGCAGTGACGGTCTTCCTCTTGGCGTGTTCGGTGTAAGTGACAGCATCACGGATTACGTTCTCAAGGAACACTTTCAAGACACCACGAGTTTCCTCATAGATCAAGCCAGAGATACGCTTCACTCCACCACGACGAGCCAGACGACGGATGGCGGGCTTCGTGATTCCTTGGATGTTATCACGAAGAACTTTACGATGCCGTTTCGCTCCTCCTTTTCCCAAACCTTTTCCTCCTTTACCGCGACCAGTCATGTTTTAAAATTTGATTAAAGCGACCTTACACGTCGAGAATCAAACGAAGAATGCTAAATTACGTCCAAAGTGGGTAGTTTTGTTAACTCGCAAGAACTCGGTTTCCCCCGTATTTCGCTATTGACCAATCGAATCACAACGCTCCCTTCCCTATGTGTATTATCCAATAGCGTGCTACTTACCACCTCTCTACGAAAAAGGTGTCGATTCTACAAAACTAAGTGTTTGGCCGCGAAACTTCATTCTTCTTTGAGATTTCGTCGTTCAAACGTCGCATCTTTTCGAAATGGCTCGTACCAAGCAAACCGCTCGTAAATCAACCGGAGGAAAGGCTCCAAGGAAGCAGCTGGCTACTAAAGCTGCAAGGAAGAGCGCTCCAGCAACTGGTGGAGTTAAGAAACCCCATCGTTACAGGCCAGGAACTGTCGCTCTTCGTGAGATTCGTCGTTACCAAAAAAGCACTGAGCTTCTCATCCGCAAGCTCCCATTCCAACGTCTAGTCCGTGAGATCGCTCAAGATTTCAAAACTGACTTGCGTTTCCAGAGCTCTGCTGTCATGGCTCTCCAGGAAGCTAGCGAGGCTTACCTCGTCGGTCTGTTTGAAGACACCAACTTGTGCGCCATCCACGCCAAGAGAGTAACCATCATGCCAAAAGACATTCAATTGGCCCGTCGCATCCGAGGAGAACGTGCTTAATTTCTTTTTTCTGTTCCTATAAAACCAATCGGCCCTTTTCAGGGCCACCAAATGCTTTTTTCTGTGGAATTCCTTATTGTTTACTGCATACAAAGGGAAAGGTTGGGTTAAGTTTAGACTAAATTATTTTGAAGATGTTTTTGATGCTTTATCGTACTTATTTTTTATTTGCTACCATTTACCTACTAGTATAATAGAAAACTCATGTTTCTCAGTGCGAGAAGCAAATCCGAAA
Organism: Ganaspis brasiliensis; assembly: GCA_037103525.1. NCBI lineage: Eukaryota > Metazoa > Arthropoda > Insecta > Hymenoptera > Figitidae > Ganaspis > Ganaspis brasiliensis. The sequence continues at coordinate 467,399 of JAZKLR010000651.1, forward strand.
ATTACTGTAATATATCGATCAAACGACATTCACTGCTGTAGGTTTTTTTTACAAATTTTATATCTTTCAGGAGCATAACCACTTAAGGTAAAAGCCTCAGGTATTAGCCATGTACCATAACGTAGCCACTAACGTGAATTTTATTTTTTTTAAACTGTACCAGTCAAATCAAGATAATATAATTATAAGGTTTCATAACTTTAATAATAGTCATTCAATATTTAATTTATTTCATGAATATGTTACAGTTTCATGTCCCAGAAGTGCAATGTCCAATCAGAAGAACACATTTTTTACACGTACTTATGGCTAAACTAATGGAGATATCTTGTTGAAACTTTGGGAATCATCTCAAAAAGTCCTAAAGTGTGTCACGAATGTCTGACTTTTTAATTATTTTGAAAAAAATTAATTGTCGGTAAGTAGAGATCATACGGTAGAGATTTCAGCTGCGCGCTTGAACAACCGAGCTCGAACCAATCAGGTTTTTTTTTTTTTTTTTTTTTTTTTTTTTGACTTTTGACTTTTGAAAATAAACTTTATTGATACTAAAATACAAAAGGATATACATATGCGTTACAAATATTATATTTTTGGATCATCAGTTCACATTGGAACAATCAGAATGCTTCTCTGCCTGTCAAGTTTTAATTCACTGTTTTCTCATCGACTTTTTCTTCTTTTTTCACATAATAGGTTATTAAGTTTTGAAAAGTGTAATTATTTTCGTGTAAATAAGCAAACTGGTCATAAACAATATTATGTTGTTCGAAATGTAATAAGAAATAAAAGTAGTAGTCACTTGCGCGCTCGGACAATCGAGCTCGAGCCAATGAGATTGTTTCTCTGCCTGTCGAGTTTCTTTGCACTGTTCTGTCATCGACTTTTTCTTACTTTTTCATCTAATAAGTTATTGAATTCTAAAAAGCATAATTATATTCATGTAAATAATCAAACTGGACACAAACAATACTATGCTTTACGAAATGTAATAGGAAGAAAAAGCAATAGTTAGTTGCGCGCTCAGACAACCGAGCTCGAGCCAATCAGATTGCTTCTCTGCCTGTCGAGTTTTTATTCACTGTTTTCTCATCGACTTTTGCTTCTTTTTTCACATAATAAGTTATTAAATTCTGAAAAGTAAATTTATGTTTATGTAAATAAGCAAACTGGTCATATAAAATATGATACTTTTAAAAATATAATAAGAAATAAAAGCAATAGTCAATTGCGCGCTTGAGCAACCGAAGTCGAACCAATCAGATGTCACCATTTTTCTTAACAGTTCGCAGTTTGACATGTCGAGAATTAAACCGTTTAAGTTCTTTTTCTTTTAAGAAAAACATTATTTTCTACATAAAATTTATAACAAATTGTTCCTTCTTCTTAGCATACTTTAAATAAACAATATTATCACACACAAAAGGTTAATTAGAATTACGGTATAAAGAAAATGTGCAAACACTTCAAGATTTGTTCATTTAAACACAATTATTTTTTTTATATATTTAGCTTTCATAAGAAATCGTTCATTTTGGGCCCAAAATATCTTCCTAGTAATGCTTGAAAAGTAATCAAACAAAAAATTGAAGAAAAGTTAGTTCAAGCGTAAAATAATGTTACAATCACGAGTTACAATTTTTTTTTAACCTGACTCAGAGATTAATAGTATCATTACAAATACATTAGCAGACGACGTCGACGAATTATCATTCTTTGAATTTAATTTGTTTTTATTCGAATTTACATAGTCTATTTAAATTAGTCTTATTTATGAAAAGTCATAGAATCTGGAAATTTTATCAAAGAGTAAATAAATTTGCGAAAAATAGACAAAAATGTAAAAAATTGATTAAATTTGCAAAAAAAAACAAGCAAATGTAACTGAAATAATTTAAGTCTAATATTTTTGACTTTGGGGTCAGGCTTCGCCAAGCGGATCGGCTAAAATAAATTATAAAAATTTTATTTCTTATGAGACATCATTTTTGTTATCCTTAAAGTATATAAATTAGGCTAAAAAATTGTTGACCATAAAAATAAAACAAAAATGAAGTCGATTTTTTGATCAATGCAAAGTATAATACTATCTTAATATTGCATTTTTCAAGTTTCTCAAGAATACAAGATTAAAATTAATAAAATTTTTCTGTACATTTATTAGGGAGAAATTTTCCAAATAGCGAACTTCTGGGGATAAATGGCAAAATAGGTGCTTTTAGGGTTAATCGGTGACTTTTACAGGGGGATTAGCGAATTATATTTTCCAAATTCCAGGATGACGCTGAAGTGGGCAACGTTTCTGAGAAACGAACAAAATTTTTGTAAATTATACTTAAAATTTTATGGTTCGTTTCTCAGAAACGTTGCGCACTTCTACGTCATATTCCAGGATCGTAAACTACAATTTTCTCGGATTTGTTAATTTATTTAAATATTAAGAAGTTTAAAAAAAATCTTGAAAAAAAAGTTTTAAATATCCAGTATTTCATCTTTATTAAGAACAGTAAAGTTAGTTTAAAAAAAACCCGGCGATATACGGTGAAACCTGCACAGAAAAAAGTAACTTGGGGCATCCGCAAATTACTTTAAGTTTGTATGTTACGCATAAACAATTTATTGTTTCTACATTTTTTCAAAGAAACTAAATTCTTCATAACAAATTTCTGTTTTAGAATTGAAAAATTAAAGAAAAACAACGATTGAGGTCATGATAAGTAACTTTGCACTAAAGTTATATCTTTCCAGCACTTTTAGTTAAATACATTTACACGTGGAAATCCTGCTATCATAAAACAAGTAGAAAAATACATTTATAAATTTAAATGTTTCAAAAATAAAATTCCTTCATGAAAAAATTTGGTGGCCCTGAAAAGGGCCGATTGTTAGAGAATGATCAGTTAGGATATTTAAGCTTTTTTCTCGGTCTTTTTGGGAAGGAGAACAGCTTGGATGTTGGGTAAAACACCACCCTGGGCGATGGTAACACCAGAGAGGAGTTTGTTCAATTCTTCGTCGTTTCTGATGGCGAGCTGGAGATGACGAGGGATGATTCTCGACTTCTTGTTGTCACGAGCGGCATTACCTGCCAACTCCAAAACTTCAGCGGCCAAGTATTCCATCACTGCTGCGAGGTAGACTGGAGCTCCAGCACCAACACGCTCAGCATAGTTGCCTTTGCGCAAAAGACGATGGATACGTCCAACGGGGAATTGAAGTCCAGCTCGGGTGGAACGAGTCCTTGACTTTCCCTTTACTTTGCCTCCTTTACCACGTCCAGACATTTTAGATTTCTTTTTTTCAAGAGACGAAGTGACACTGTAGAGAGAACTCGGGATAATGATGAAAAATTCGAAAACGCGTCTATTTACGTTCTCGCACGGGGCGTGGCTAAGGACACCTTTCTCTTTGCTGGTTGGGAGATGCGCGCTCGGTGCACCGAGCTCTAACCAATCAGCTATTTCCTTCGCTCTGACTGGTTCGAGCTCAACACGCAAACAACGTAAATAGCAAAAAAACGCAATTTTGGCATAATTTTCCGAGTCCTCGTTCAGTAAAGACGTGTTGCTCTCTGAAATTTTAAGATGCCGCCTAAAGCAAGTGGTAAAGCTGTTAAAAAAGCCGGAAAGGCCCAAAAGAACATCGCCAAGACCGACAAGAAGAAGAAGCGTAAGAGGAAGGAAAGTTACGCTATCTACATCTACAAAGTCTTGAAACAGGTCCATCCTGACACTGGAGTTTCCAGCAAAGCCATGAGTATCATGAACAGTTTTGTGAATGATATCTTTGAACGCATTGCTGCGGAATCTTCCCGTTTGGCTCACTACAACAAGAGATCGACCATCACCTCTCGGGAAATCCAGACTGCTGTCAGGCTTCTCCTTCCTGGTGAACTCGCCAAGCACGCCGTCTCTGAAGGCACCAAGGCTGTCACCAAATACACCAGCTCCAAATAAATCCATTACTCATCATCAATAAACAATCGGCCCTTTTCAGGGCCACCAAATACCTTTTACGTTGAATTTTAATGTTTCATTCGTTTGTTGCTGCCACTTTTTTCTTTACTCGTTTTTACACTATCCAGTCGACACGAAAATAATGCTTATTGCTATGCTTTTATTATTCTTAGGCAGTATTCTTCAATAATTGTGTCATAAAATTCTGAATTGCATATCATTTCTATATAGGAGGCAAGAACTCAAAATGCACGTGAGTTAATTACTCTAGGTAATTTTAATTACTATTATGTATAAATTAATTTAGTGGGATATTTCAGGTACTTGATATTGGCTCGATATTGTATGCTGTGGCAGCTAAAATGTTAGCTAAGGAAACTAATCAAATATAATTGAATAGTTATTTATTATTTTAATTGCAATAATATGCATGTTTATTAAACTTTCGTATTGTGATGTACAAATATTTAAGAACTATATTTTACTAGCGATTACACTAATCTATATATATACATATAATATACTACACTAGCAATATTTTATGCCAGATTATAAATTCTACGGTAAAAAAATACACTAGTGAAAATTTAATGAATTTGAGTTTTTGGTATCGTTTATAGATTCGTAAAAAGAAACTGCATTATTCGGCCCGAATAGAAACGTTGTATTTTTAAACGAAATGACTAGACGTACTTTTTTTTAAATTAATATATATAATGTGCTAAATGATATTTGTTCTTGAGCATCCCAAAGCGGCTTAATATAGATTTTAATGAAATTTGATACCCTCATTAAGCCCAAATATCTAATTATTTTTTAATATTTTTTGTAATATTTTCACAGTTTGTTCAATTTTTTTAAACTTTTCCTTTATTTTTCATTGTATTTCCTTATTTTTAATTTATTTCATCTCTTTAAATATATATTAACTGACTATTCCAATTTACTCATAATCCAAACTTAGATTTATCCAATTTTAATTCGATCGAAATGACCAACTTGAGAATTTTTTTACCTTCTACGAAATAAGACAAAAATCTAGTTTCAAAATTTATTACCTTTAAAATTTTTTTTTATTCATTTGAAAATAAGTTGTCCCACTATTCTGGCATTTTTTTAATGTAACATGTATGTACGAGTACGTATTTGGGGTATTCCACGTGACATTTTCATTCAAAAAATTTTTTAGTCTGAAAATAATGTTTTTCTGATTCTATATGAAAAATAAGGAAAAACTTATTTTTTTGTTGGATGCAAATTACTTAAGTTATAAATTTATGAGATTTAACGTTTTCAGAAATAGAGCATTTTTTACACGTGTTTTTCTTCGTTATTATTAAAAAATTGTAAATAATGCCTTGCATAAAATTTGCTAAGATTTTCTTCAATTTTTTAGACATATATAGTGAAAACTAATGTATTAGCAACATAGCTACATAAAAAATTGAGTTTAAGCCTGAAAAGTGACTTCTTAAAACCGAAGTTTTTGATTTTTTTCTTTTAACAAAATTACTGTTTAATGAAGTCATTTTCCTCATGAGTCTGGAAGTGGTGCTCTTAAATGTTTAAACAATACTTACATTTATTTGATTAACTTTTACAATTTTTAAAAAATTAAACTTCATTCAAAACAAAAGAAATAAAGTACAAAGTAAATAGTAACTTGAAGTTGTTTAATTTCTGTAATTGATAATTTAAACCTTTGTACAACAAAAAATCGTTTCATTACTTAGTAATTTTGTTAAAAGAAAGAAATCGAAATCTTAAGTTTTGAGAAAAAGTCACTTTTTAGGCGTAAATTCAATTTTGTGTAACTTTGTTGCGAATATATTATTTTTACTATATGTCTAAAAAGTTTCAAAAAAACTGAGTAAATTTTATGCAGGGTATTATTTATAATTTTCTAAAAATAACGGAGAAAAACGCGTGTCAAAAATGTTTTGTTTCTGAAAACGTTATATTTAATAAATTCATAACTTCTGTAATTTGCATTCAATAAGAAAATAAAAAAGACTCATTTCCTTATTTTTAATATAAAACCAGAAAAAACAATTATTTCCAGCAAAAAAATTTTTTGAATGAAAATGTCACGTGGAATGCCCCATTTAGAAACAAAATATTTTTATCATAATAGTTAACATTTTAATAATGTTAGAAAAAATACTTTAACTCTTTTAAACGTTTGACTACAAACCGAGGTAGTAGAATTTACAGAAAAAAAACATTAGGCCAAAATTGATTGTCAAAAATACTAGGTAATTATTCTAATACTTTTTGCGTTTTGTCTGTGAGTAACTCATTTCAGACAAAGGTTGCAATAAATTTTTATAAAACCCGTAGCTTAGCTTATTGTTTTCTAAAAATATCATTTTAAAATTGTCAAATGTTTGTTAAAAAATTCTAAAGTATACAAATTTCATTTATTACTTAATTTTTAAAAAACAGAGTTTTAACAACAATATGATTATAAGTGTAGAAAACATTTTAATTGTCGATTTTTGTCAAAAATTTGCTATTTTTCGTGGAGGGGCTGTAGGAAGTTTAAAAGTATATAATAGCGCTAGAGTGCGAGTGGGAAAGAGTGATCATTGGTGAGAGTTAATGACGGTAATTAGCTCTAACAATTAAAATCTCTGTCTTAACTCCACCCAAAATTACGATTGGAGTATTAGGAAAAGTAGGGGTTCGCAAATTTTCCATGCAGAATTATAAAAGCTGCAGTTTTCCAAGATATGTCACAACTTTTCCCGATTTTCTCAACACCTGTTCATCATGTTTACTGACGATAAAGAGGGAAATAAGAAGAGGAAGTTGAACGAGCTCGAGGAGGATAACGAATTAGATTGGCAACTGATTAATGCCATTTTGGAAAGTGTGCCGAATATAATATTTGAGCAGGAAGACAGCTCGATAACTACAAATTTAGAGTGGATCGATGCACTGTATTCTAAAATAAATAACAGCACCCAACAACAATTTGAGTGCTTAAGACGGATGATACTTTTACACGTGTCTTTGACTAAAGCACGTGAAGAACAAATTGCAAGAAAATTGCAATAACAGCAAAATAAACAATCGGCCCTTTTCAGGGCCCACAAATATTCTTACTCTGGAATTTCTGTTTTTTAAACTTTTATCCCTTTTACTCTCATATCTCACAGAAAAAAAAACAATGCAATCGTAATAAAATGATTTTGTGGGCGGATCTAAATATGTGTAACGCATTTTAACCTCAAAATGTAGCCAAATCATGACATCAGCTGATACTGTGCTATGCGCGGAGACCAGCAGAGTTGTACTGCGCATGATCCAAGTGTACTGCCTAATGCATCTGCGCATGTTTGTAGAAACTCTTTGGTCGAAATGAGGGGGACCCAAATTCTTTTTTTTAATAATTGGCACTTTTAAGTAACGGATTGATATTATGTCCGAGAAGTTGGCAACGCCATTTTGTTTTTTCCAAAAAATCAAAATTGTGCTGAATTGTGCTAGGTTTGTGCCCAATTGTGCCGTAAAAAGTTTTTCAAAAAAAATTTTTTTTGACCAAAAATTTTTGAAAAAAAAAAGTTTGCATCAGAAATGCCATTTTTTAAAAATGACAAAAAAAAAGTTGTGTTAACTTGTGCTAGATGGGTGCATAATTGTGCCGTAAACATTTTTTCAAAAAAAAATTTTTTTGCACTAGAAATGCCATTTTGTCTAAATCAAAAAAGGAAAGTTGTGCTAAATTGTGCTAGATGTGTGCATAATCGTGCCGTAAACATATTTTCAAAATACATGAAAATTTTGAAAAAAAATTCAAAAAATAATTTTTACTACTCAAAAAAAAAATTTTGTTTTTTTCAAAAAACAAAGTTGTGCAAAATTACTTTGAACTGTGCTAGGCGAATGCAATAAAAAACTCTCATAACATTTTTCGCTAAAGTCAATATTTTTTGAAAAAAAGTTAGAATTAAAATCTTTATCATATTTTTTGGGGCGGCAATTTCGAGAGGGAGGGACAGTTCGGAGTAATTAGGAAATTTTATTTTGATTGATTACTGCTTTCAATTTTTACCACCACAGATTGCATTACTACTTAACGCAGTAGGTCTGGATTTATTGAAAATAAGTAGTATGTTTGAGTGCCTTTTGTAGGACAAATGTATTTGGATTTTATATTTATATATATATATAAAGTAATATATAAGAAGAATGATGTGTAGTTGTGTTAAAGAGGATTTTCTGATAGATATTACTACCATGCCTAAGGTAAGCTAATTATTATTAATAAAATTGCAAAAAATGTTTATCTATTAATTGTCATTCTATTTTTAATTTGAGCCAGAAGAATGACGCTTCAGCTTGTGAATTATTAAAAAATATTACAGAATATTATTCAAAGAAAATTGTTCTGCATTTTTGTCCTCTTTTATTTTATGTTTTGTTGCTTTTCCATAATTTGTTTTTGTTAATTTTTAACCCGGCGGGCGTAAGGTGAAACTTTGTAACACGGAGCGTAAGGTAGGGTATTTTTTACCCTGTAAAGATTTTCTATTTGTATATTAAAAAAAAGCTTGAGCTTATATTATAAATTATAAAAATGATAGAGAACAAAAAATTTTTTTTTGAAAAACTTTTTACGGCACAATTGGGCACAAACCTAGCACAATTCCGCACAATTTTGATTTTCTGGAAAAAACAAAATGGCGTTGCCAACTTCTCGGACATACTGATATTTCATTGGTTCCCCCTCGAAAAAATTGAATTTCTTCCATAATTTTTTTCTGGATAAAAAGCATATTTTTTAAAAAATTACAGATGGATTTAAAAATATTAGAATTTTTATTAAATTCTGTTATTAGTATTTTTTACTATTAAAAACGAAACAAAAATTAAATCAAATTTAGGAAAGTTATACAAGAATTATTAAATATGTATTTACAAGAGTTAAATTCATTTTTTCATTTAATATTATTCTAGTATCAAATGAAATTTGATGAATCGAATTTAATCGGAATAGAATCAGCTTTTGGGTTAATTTAAATTGAAGCTAGTTTCTATCAGTATATTTTAATATACATAATAAACATATATTTACTGTTTCACGAAAGAAATCAAATTTAGCAAAGAAAAACTCATCAAAAGGGTTGTTACAAATTTTTTACTAGTATATGTTTAAGATAAAATAAGAAAGAAATAATTTTATGCAATAAATAAACTTAATGCTGCTAATAATTATCAAAACAAAAGTCTGACAGTTAAAGTTATGAAATCGGCAAAAGAGTTGACAAAAGAGCTGATCATTATTTTAACAAAATAAAAATTGACCATTAAGGCAATTAGAAAGGAACAAGCCAGTCTAATAAGCCGAAAAAGTTGTATAAGTTAAAAAACGAATGAAACACTTTAAACTCAACGTAAGAAAATTTGGTGGCCCTGAAAAGGGCCGATTGTGTAAAAAAAGAAATGAGCAGAAAATTTAACCGCCGAAACCGTAAAGAGTACGACCTTGACGTTTCAGAGCGTAGACAACATCCATAGCGGTAACGGTCTTCCTCTTGGCGTGTTCGGTGTAGGTGACAGCGTCACGGATCACGTTTTCAAGGAATACTTTCAAGACACCACGAGTTTCCTCGTAGATCAAGCCAGAGATACGCTTGACTCCACCACGACGAGCCAGACGACGGATAGCGGGCTTTGTGATTCCTTGGATGTTGTCACGAAGAACTTTACGATGCCGTTTCGCTCCTCCTTTTCCCAAACCTTTTCCTCCTTTACCGCGACCAGTCATGTTTTCAAAATTGATTGAAGCGTACTTTCACGACGAAAATCAAACGAAGAATGCTAAATTACCGTCAACGTGGGTAGTTTTGTTAACTCGCATAAACTCGGATTCCCCCGTATTTCGCTATCGACCAATCGAATCGCGAGGCTCCCTTCCCTATGTGTATTATCCAATAGCGTGCTACTTACCACCTCTTACCGAAAAAGGCATCGATTCAACAAAAGTACGTGTTCAGCCGCGAAACTTCATTGTTTCTTGAGATTTCTTCGTGTAAACGTCGCATCTTTTCGAAATGGCTCGTACTAAGCAAACTGCACGTAAATCGACCGGAGGAAAGGCTCCAAGGAAGCAGCTGGCTACTAAAGCTGCAAGGAAGAGCGCTCCAGCAACTGGTGGAGTTAAGAAACCCCATCGTTACAGGCCCGGAACTGTCGCTCTCCGTGAGATCCGTCGTTACCAGAAAAGCACTGAGCTTTTGATCCGCAAGCTTCCTTTCCAACGTTTAGTCCGTGAGATCGCTCAGGATTTCAAAACCGACTTGCGTTTCCAGAGCTCTGCTGTCATGGCTCTCCAGGAAGCTAGCGAAGCCTACTTGGTTGGTCTCTTTGAAGACACCAACTTGTGCGCCATCCACGCCAAGAGAGTAACCATCATGCCAAAAGACATTCAATTGGCTCGTCGTATTCGAGGAGAACGTGCTTAACTTATTTTTTCTATTTCTATAAAACCAATCGGCCCTTTTCAGGGCCACCAAATACTTTTTTCTGTGGAATTCCTTATTGTTTACTGCATACTAAGGAAAAGGTTAGGTTAAGTTTCGACTAAATTATTTTTTTTATTCATTACTATCATTTACCTACTAATATATTAGAAATCTCATTTTTCTCAGTGCAAGAAACAAATACGAAAATTACTAATAATATATCGGTAAAACGACATTCACTGCTGTAGGTTTTTGTTTGTAAATTTTATGACTTTCAGGTTCAGGAGCATAATAACTTGATCAATTTTGTAATGAAACACAATAAATATAGTTCCACAGTTATAGTGCAAATTAGCAAATTAGACGTTTTACAAATTATATTCAATAACAATTGATGCAAATAATTAATAATTTTCAATTATCTCCTTCAATTTTTTCAATTTTCAATGATTCTCAGAAAATTTTACAACTAACTGATATTGATCTCAAAATCTCTTGACCATCCAAATATCGTATTGATATTGATGACAAAAAAAATTAACTGGCGCGGTACTACGCCATTAGTCATATTTGGCATAAGTCTGTAATTTCTGATTGGGTGGTGATTTATGTATTTTGCAATTATTTCGTAAACTAATTGATTTCAGTAAAAAATGCATCAAACATAAAGTGTGTATTTTAATGAGATCTATATCTTTTGTATAAATTTGTTTTTTATATTTGCAATATTTAAAGAGATAAATGCAAACAACCAAATTGATTATGATTCTTTATACATCTTTTTTACCATGAATTTCAAATTTGCGAAAATTTTCACTATGATTATTTGTAAACAGCGAATCAAATTACGTAAGCATACGAAGTATCAAAAAGATTTGAGGTTCAAGCTTTCCGGAATAAGTACACCCAAGTTTGTTTCAAACACCTGCATGAAAATAATTTTTGTCAAAAAATACTTTCTGTTAGAAAATACTTTTGGTCAAAAAATACTGTTGATAGTACGCCACTAGAAAGCTAGAATACCTATAATTGTAATTGTAGTCTTATTATCTCAGATATATTCTGTAATTCTTTCAATTATTTTTTACAAATTTTTATTATTTTCTTTAATTAACAATTAATTCAATCAATTATTTTTTTATTAAATTTATTTTTTAATTAATTTTTGTCTTTTTAAAATATTTTTTGATTTATTTTCGAATTTTTTTTATTATTTATCTCAAATTCTAGTTATTTTTTCAATATATAATTATTTTCATCATTCTGCAGTCATATTCTTTTATTATTTATAACTATATGCTGTAATTTTTTCAATTATTTTTAACAAACTAAAATTATTGTCTTCAATTTTTCATTATTTTTATTACTTTTTATAATTATCTCGAATTTTTTATTACTTTCTTTATTCTTTAATTAATTTTTTAGATTTTAAAATATTTTTCTCAAATTTTAATAATTTTCTTCAATTTTGAATTGTTATAGTTATCATTTTGCAATTAATTTCTTCAAATTTAAGTTATTTTCAAATTTAATTACTCAATAAATTCTTAAATTTTCAATTATTTATCTCATTTTTCAATTATTTTTTTCAATTTTTATTTTCTTTTATATTTTTGCAATTAGTTTCTTCACCTTTTAATTAGATACATTAATTATTTTTCAATCACTTTCTTTTACATCAAATAAATTTTGTAATTTTCTCGATTTTTGTTCTTAAATTTCCATAATTAATTTTAGTTTCCAAATATTTTTATCCTTTTTTAAGTAGTCTTGTTTATTTCAAATATATTCTGTAACTTTTACAATTATTTTTTCACAAAATTTTATTAAATTCTTCAATTTTCAACTATTTTTATCATTTTTAAACTAATTTTTGTCATTTTCAATTATTGTTTAACAAATTCTCTAACTTTTTTTTATTATTTATCTCTAATCTCAGTTAACTATTTTTTCAATTCACATTTATTTTTATTATTCTGCAACAATTCTCGTTTATTATAACTACTATATATTGTAATTTTTTCAATTATTTTTAACAAACTAAAATTATTGTCTTTAGTTTTTCATTATTTTTATTACTTTGCAAATATTTTCTCGGAGTTTTTATTACTTTCATTATTCTTCAATTAATTTCCTAGATTTTACAATATTTTTCTACAATTTTAATAATTTTCTTCAATTTTGAATTATTATTGTTATCATTTGGAATCAATTTCTTCAATTTTTATTTATTCTCAAACTCTATTCTTCAATTAAATTCCTAAATTTTCAATTATTTATCTCACTTTTTAATGAGTTCTTTCAATTTTAATTTTCTTTTATCTTTTTGCATTTATTTTGGCAAGATAATTTGGCATTTAGATATAATAATTTTTTTTCAATTTATATCCTAAATTTTCATTTAATATGTCAAGTCTAAGTTACTGAATCTACTTTTCAATGTTTAAATGACTGCGGGGAAGAAAAGATTAAATAAATAAATAAATAAATAAATTATCCTACAATTTTTTTTCTCAAATTTCAATTAGCTACTTCGTCAATTTTTAATTATATTTTTTTTCTTTTGTAATGATTTTCACAAATTTTATACTATTTTGATTATTTATTTATTAATTCCGAAAATTTACTCGAAATGAAATAAATTTTCAACTTTTTCGTTACAATAATTACGATAATTAAGAAACTCTTTAATTTAATATTGTTTTATTTCTCTTCTCCCCTCCCCCCACCCGGTGAATATTAAGTGTGCAGATGGCAAAAATTTAGAAGTCTTCGCTCCTGATTAAACATATTTTTTAACTTCTATTTTTCTAAGGAATATAGGGAGGGGTGGGGGAGGCGCCAAAATATTTATCTCGCACCCGACACGAAAAACCTAAGTTACGGTTCTGAATAAACTTATTGATAATTGAAAAAAAATAATTGACCAAAGGCGAAAATTTTTAAGGTTAATGTTTGAAAATTACAAAATGGAATAAAAATTTGAAGAAAGTAATTGAGATGAAGAAAATAGTCGTAAAATTGAACAATTGAATTGAAAATTTACTTAAAACAATTTTGATGAGTGAAAAAAATAATTGAAAACAACCGAGAATTATTAAATATTGTGGAATTAATTGAAAAAAGGAAATAATTACAAATTCAGGAAAATAATTAAAATTGTAGATATAAATAGAAAATTAAATTGAAACTGTATGATAATAATTGATAATAATTGTAAGGATAATTACAAAATGACAAAAATAATTCAATATTATGGAAAATAATTGTCAATTTATAAAGAATTCAATAAATAGCGAGATTAATGGGCGTCAGAGAGAAATAATTTTAAAGATTAAAGAACAACTTACTATAAAACTGAGGGGTAATAATAAATTATCAATTGAAAACTATAGATAATTAAAGAAAAAATTGTAGGATAGAAATAAAAATTAAAGAAATCAACTGGAAATTTTAGAAATGTATTGAAATTTCAAGAAAATAATTGATAGTTGAAAAGTGACGAGAATTATTGAATATTGAATAAAATAATAAAAATTAAAAACTAAGGAAAATAATGAAGAATAGACAAAAAAATTAAAAATTAAATAAATAAATAGAAGGTTAAAGAATTAAATTTAAATATTCATTTGTGATTAGAGTAATATTGTAATTTGAAAACTTTTGACAATTATAAAAAAAATTATTGGTTTATTATTAATAAAATTAAAATTATTTCAACTAATAATTTTAAATTAAAATTTTAATAAATGTAAATACTTTTTTTTAAAAAGTAGCTTCATGGTTTAAAACAAAAAATATCTAAGTGCCAGATTTGAGGAAATTGTGAATTATTAGTAATATAGATTCTTCTAAATATTAGCTAATATTTTCGGATTTTCAAGTATTCCAAATATTCCCTATCCTACATATTTACAAGTATTTTCAAGTAATCCTTTGAGAATATATTCTTCGTACGCTCTAAAATGAAGTTGTCGATCCCTCGAGTATAATTAATATATCTACTTTGAATTGTCCCGAACTACCCCTAAATTTTGCAATTTTTTCAAAATCGTCGAGGTAATGCGGGCCAGCAGTTTTTCGCGATTCAGGGTCATCAATAAAATCTACTAACCCATACAGTTATTCTAGGAAAGTCACGTAACAAGTTAATGCAAAAGAAAACCTTAAGTATTGCCTTTTAAAAAAAAAACCTTACATTATTAGTGAAAATTAAAAATTCTGTCCCGAATTGCACCAACTGACCCTAATTATTTAAATCTGTTATCAAGTTTAGACTATTATTTTTCTCTTTTTCTATAAAAAACATTTTACTTACTTTTCTTTTATATTCATTATTTTGTTTACGTAACATTTAAACATTTTTAAAGTCAAATTCTTGTGTTAAAGTGTCATCGATATTATGTTGTACTTTATGTTGGGAGATGACATCTTTAAAATAAATGTCTTTCAGTTTGTCTGATGTGACCGCGTCTGAGAAAAATATGCTTGTGACCAAAAAAAATTTTTCGACCGGAACTGGTCGTTCTACATTTTTTAGACCTTAAAATACATAAAACCGTTAAAAACAAAACAACGATTTTTTTGGTCACGAGCATCTTTTTCTCAGACGCGGTCACATATATTTTAAAAAAATTCAAACAGTTTATCTTATAAATCACAATTGTTTCTTCTCTTTATAATTAATCGGATCTTTACATCAATTTATCAAGTTATCTAAAGAAGCATAATTTGAATACGGTATTAACATTATAATTTATTAACAATCTTTTAATTGTTTAATAATAACTACTTAAAAAAGGAATATAGACACAACAGACCTACTATCAAATTATTTCCGATACATTTATATTATTATTATTTAAAAAATCTAATCTATTTTTTACATGTTTAACAATAAAATCATCCAGATAACCATTTAGCAAATAGGAGGCTTTTAAGGATAATTTAGAATGTTTGTGAAGCCTGCAAGAAAAACAGTAATTTGTGGCATACACAAATCAGTTTGGGTTTGCCAAAAAAAGTACAATATATTATGCACAAATACTTTACTGTTTCTACATTTTTTTAAAGAAACAAATTGATGTTTTACAATTGTAAAATTAAAAAAAAACATAACAATTAAGGGCATGTTAAGCAAATCGTAGCCGATTTGTGAACGCCAAAGTATTTTTTTCCGTGTTATTTAAGCTTTGCATAAAGGTTACATTTTTGAAGCACCTTTTATTAAATTCCCTAACATTTTCTTCACTTTCTAGATACGTGACTATACATCCTGCTATCGCGCAACAAGTACACTTATAAATTTGTATGTTTCAAAAATAGAATTCCTTCATGAAAATATTTGGTGGCCCTGAAAAGGGCCGATTGTTTAGAGAATGATCAGTTAGGATATTTAAGCTTTTTTCTCGGTCTTTTTGGGAAGGAGAACAGCTTGGATGTTGGGTAAAACACCACCCTGGGCGATGGTAACACCAGAGAGGAGTTTGTTCAATTCTTCGTCGTTTCTGATGGCGAGCTGGAGATGACGAGGGATGATTCTCGACTTCTTGTTGTCACGAGCGGCATTACCTGCCAACTCCAAAACTTCAGCGGCCAAGTATTCCATCACTGCTGCGAGGTAGACTGGAGCACCAGCACCAACACGCTCAGCATAGTTGCCTTTGCGCAAAAGACGATGGATACGTCCAACGGGGAATTGAAGTCCAGCTCGGGTGGAACGAGTCCTTGACTTTCCCTTTACTTTGCCTCCTTTACCACGTCCAGACATTTTAGATTTCTTTTTTTCAAGAGACGAAGTGACACTGTAGAGAGAACTCGGGATAATGATGAAAAATTCGAAAACGCGTCTATTTACGTTCTCGCACGGGGCGTGGCTAAGCACACCTTTCTCTTTGCTGGTTGGGAGATGCGCGCTCGGTGCACCGAGCTCTAACCAATCAGCTATTTCCTTCGCTCTGACTGGTTCGAGCTCAACACGCAAACAACGTAAATAGCAAAAAAACGCAATTTTGGCATAATTTTCCGAGTCCTCGTTCAGTAAAGACGTGTTGCTCTCTGAAATTTTAAGATGCCGCCTAAAGCAAGTGGTAAAGCTGTTAAAAAAGCCGGAAAGGCCCAAAAGAACATCGCCAAGACCGACAAGAAAAAGAAGCGTAAGAGGAAGGAAAGTTACGCTATCTACATCTACAAAGTGTTGAAGCAAGTTCATCCTGACACTGGAGTTTCGAGCAAAGCAATGAGTATCATGAACAGTTTTGTGAATGATATCTTTGAGCGTATTGCTGCGGAATCTTCCCGTTTGGCTCATTACAACAAGAGGTCGACCATCACCTCCCGGGAGATCCAAACCGCTGTCAGGCTTCTCCTTCCTGGTGAACTCGCCAAGCACGCCGTCTCTGAAGGCACCAAGGCTGTCACTAAATACACCAGCTCCAAGTAAATTTAATTAACCTGCAACAAATAAAAACAATCGGCCCTTTTCAGGGCCACCAAATATTTTGTACGTTGAATTTTAATGTTTCATTCTTCTTTTTACTGACAGTTTTTTCTTTGGTTGTGTTTACACTATCCAGTTTACATAAAAATAATGCTTATTACTATAAACAAGCGCTAGTTTCTCCAGATAGTTTTTATTCAATTTGGTGAGCTATTTCAGGTACTAGACATTGGAATGGACCATATTGCGGTCAAACTATTTTTTTGACAATAATCTTTAGACAACTCAAAAATGAATCGATTTTTTCTTTTTTTGACAATACTCATAAATATTTGTACAATAATGCTTAACTACTAAAAAATTAAGACTTTTATTAGTAGGGTGTTGTGGGGTAATGTGGAACATGGGAATATGCAACACCTTCGATTTCTGATCTACATTTAGATATTGGACAAAACCGAATAATGTCATCTGTTTGTGTGCACAGTAACTTGTTTTTAATGTATAACACAGGAGACAGCAAGCATCCTGGTTTGCTGTACGTAAAGCGAGTTAAATTTCTGGTGTTCAAAGTATTTTTCACTTTTGACATTTATAGTACTTTCGTGAATTGTTTTGCATTATCTTGTAGATAAAATTGCAGGGTCGCCGAGAGAAAATCCGGGCCGGGGTCCAAATTTTTGCGGGCTCATATACATTTTTTGCAAAAAAATTTTTGAACTAATTTTAAGTATGTATTAAATAATAATGATGACAGGGTCGCTCACATTTTCTCCAAAACTCAATTGTCAGAATATCCATTTGACCGAATTTTATTTATCGAAAATTGCATTTATCAGAAATCTTATTTCTCAGAAATTGCAATTATTAGAAATCTCATTTATCCGATATTGCATTTATCAGAAATCTCATTTATCAAAAATAGAATTTATCACACTTCTTAGTTGTCCGAAATTGCATTTAACAGAAATCTAATTTATCAGAATTTCCAATTATCAAAAATCTAATTTTTCCAAAATTGCATTTATCAGAAATCTTATTTGTCAAAACTTGCATTTATCAGAAATCGCATTTGTCCGAAATCGCACTTATCGGAAGTCTTATTTATCCAAAAGATTATTCACTATGACTTTAAATTGTGCGTAAGTCCATGTATGTACAAGAAATCTCATTTTCCCAAACTTCTATTATCCCAACATTTCTCTTTCCAAGCAAGTTGCCCGTCCCTGGTCTAATCGGTAAAATAGAGTGCAGTTCAGAAGGAATTCGGAGCGACATCTATTGTTTCACCGAACAGACCAGGGACAGGCAACTCTCTTGGAAAAAGAAATGTTGGGATAATGGAAGTTATGGAAAATGCGATTTCTTGTACATGGACTTTCGCACAATTGAAGGTTATGGAGAATAATCTTTTGGATAAATAAGACTTTCGATAAGTGCGATTTCTGATAAATGCAAGTTTTGACAAATAAGATTTCTGATAAATGCAATTTTGGAAAAATTAGATTTTTGACAGTTGGAAATTAGATTTCTGTTACATGCAAATTCGGACAACTAAGAAGTGTGATAAATTCAATTTTTGATAAATTAGATTTTTGACAAATTAAAATTTAGATAAATGAGGTTTTTGAAAATTGATTTTTTTGACAAATGAGATTTCTGATAAATGCACTATCAGTCAAATGAGACTTCTGATAATTACAATTTTTTGAGAAATGTGATTTCTGATAAATGCAATTTTTGACAAATAAGATTACTGATAATTAACATTTTTGACAAAAGAGATATCTGAAAAATAATATTTCGGATGAATGAGATTTCTGATAAATTCAATATCGGACAAATAAAATTTCTAATAATTGCAATTTCTGATAAATGCAATTTTCGATAAATAAGATTACTGATAATTGACATTCTTGACAAATGAGATTTCTGATAATTGCAATTCCTGAGAAATGAGATTTCTCATAAATGCAATTTTCGATAAATAAAATGACTGAAAATTTATATTTTTGACAAATAAAATTTCTAATAAATAATATTCAGGACAAATGAGATTTCTGTAAAATGCACTTTTGGATAAATGGGTTTTTTGATAATTACAATGTTGGGAAAACTAGATTTCTTATAAATGCTACTTCGGGCAGATGAGATTTCTGTTAAATGCTTTGTCTAATAAATTAGGTTTCTGACAAATGCAATTTCGGACTAATGAGATTTCTGATAAATACAATTTTTGATAAATGAAATTCGTTATAATTTAATTTTTTGAAGAACGAGATTTCTATTAAATGCTATTTTGGAAAAATAAGATTTTTGATAAATGCGTTTTTGTATGAATGGCATTTCTGATAATTGAAATTTCTGTGAAGTAAGATTTTTAGTAAATGACATTGCCCACAAATAAAATCTCTGATAAATACAATTTCTAATAGATGTGATTTCTGAGAAATTTAATTTTGGAAGCATTAAATTTCGCATAAATGCAATTTCGGACAGATGCCATTTCTGAGAAATGCAATCTCGGAAACATTAGATTTCTGATAAAAGCAATTTTTGATAAAGAAGATTTTAGATAATTCAAATTACTGACAAATTAGATTTTTGATTAATGTAATTTTGGACAAATGAGATTTTCGAGAAATGCGTATTTGGATAAATGAGATTTCTGATAAATTATTATTATTATTAAAATTATTAAATTATTATTAAATTTATTATTTTTTAATAAACTTGAATGTACTTTTAAGTTTTAATCATATAAATAACTTTTTAAAAAACAAAATTTATGAAACATTGGTCAAAAATAAAAACAAGAGGCAATTTTCACTAATTTTGGTAAACGTTTCATAATTTAATTATTAACACTAGTTTTCAAATTTTCGAAACTTTTTTGATCTAGAACATTTAACTCTCATTTCTTATGTAAAATGATCAGCTGAGTCCAAAAATAAAATTCAAAATTTAGAAACTTTTTGGTTTTTTCATGTTTTTCGTTACGAATTTTTTTTTTCATTAAAATGTAAATATCATCGGTTCCAGAGAACGGATTTTAATTTTTTTTTCTTTTAAATTGAAGATAATTAAATTTTCAATTAACCATCCGTAAAATATTTTTTAATCCAATCATCCCCTTCAACACTATTGATGATTATATTTTGCTTCAAATTTACAAAAATTTCGAATAAAGGCTGGATTCTATTATTGATTGCTCTAAAATAAAATTTTTAAGATCCAATTCATTATTGATAATTAAAGTCTGATCTATTGCGATGAAAATGAGCGGTAATTTAACAAATTTGGTTGAAAATATCAGTTATAAGCTATTTATTAAAAATGTAAAAATTCGATTTGTTTTGCATATTTTCAGTATTTTGGTTTCTGCGTTACAATATAATCTTTTTACCTTTACAGTCTCTTGGAAAAGATTTTAGTGGATATTATTTCTTCACAAATTTTATTTTATAATTTATAAATTATAGGAATAGAGAGATATATGGGATAAATATTTTTAAAATAGAAATCGTATAGTTTACTTTATAAATTTGTTACACATGTGTTAAAATTCTATTTTCCTGATAAATAACGAATATTTTCATTCATTCATTCACAAAGATAAGTTATTTGTGCCAAATAAAAATATCTTTGTCTCACAGCCCACTAACTTTTTATTTGTTTCAAATAAAAAAATTAATTTGAATCGCCTAAAATTGTATTTGACATAAATAAAAATTTATTTAATTTAAATAAAAAAGTTAGTAGACTGTGAGTTAATATATTTTTTCTCTGGGTGTACATCTGACAAACTTCTAGTTAACTACACCATTTGTTTAATCTGTCGAAGAGACAGAAAATCAAATTATCACATTTTCCCTGAAATCTAACGCTTTTTAAAGTTGAATAAGTAAAAATTAACTTATTACACTCAGAGAAAAAA
Source organism: Ganaspis brasiliensis (assembly GCA_037103525.1). Classification (NCBI taxonomy): domain Eukaryota; kingdom Metazoa; phylum Arthropoda; class Insecta; order Hymenoptera; family Figitidae; genus Ganaspis; species Ganaspis brasiliensis. The sequence continues at coordinate 488,201 of JAZKLR010000651.1, forward strand.
TATATTAACTCACAGCCTACTAACTTTTTTACTTATAAATTTTTATTTGATTCAAATAAATTTTTTTATTTTAAACAAATAAAAAGTTAGTTGGCTGTGAGACAAAGTTATTTTTATTTATCACAAAACTGTCACACCAGTCTGCTCAAAATATCGTATTTGGGGTAATGTGCAATACACATTTTTAGCTAGTACACGGGGAAAACGTTTGAGGTAATCTTTCCCATATTATATGCAGGACCTCGGATCAAAGTTACAATTGAGATATTGTGTTCAAAATTCTGATAGTTATTTTCAAAAAATAAGAAAAATTTTCCCATATTCGTGGTACTTGAGAGTCAAAAGTAGACTGAAAAAGACTACTCGCTTAAAGCTGTAAAATGTGCATTAAAGTTGAAAAGAGTTTGCCGAGAAATGTGCAGAAGTTTACCATGCTACGGGTAATCGGAGTTCGGGCTCAGCGTCAAGTCCAATGACTCTCCAGCATGGTAAACTCTCCTCAAAACTCGCAATTTATTCCTATCGCATGATAAATCAAACTTTCTCCCTCTTTTTCCATTTTTAATTTGCAGATGCGATCACATATTATTTGTCTGTTAATTCCACAAGAACTCTTTCTATTAAAAGGAAAAAGAATGATCTTTAAATTATTAATTTTAATACTTACACTGAGAAAAAATTTTGTTTGAATCAAACATAATATATTTGATTTAAACTTAATTTCACTTTGTTATACAGTCAAACATAATTAAGTTTGATTTGAACAAATTTAGTGGTTGATCATTTATGTTTGATTAAAAGATATTTTTTGTTTGATTCAAACAAAATTTTCATTTACATACTTTAAACAAAATATTATTTTTCATTTTAAACAAAGTAAATTTTATTTCAAATAAAAGAAATTTTTATTCTTATCATATTATCCTTTTTATTTTTAACACAAAATTTGTTTATTTTAAACACAAAATATGTTCCGCGATAGTTTAATTTTTGTTTGTTGCTTTCATATGATGCATCCTTTATGTTTGAGATTACTTTAAGTGTTTACATATAAACTATAAAAACCGAAGAAAATTACACTTTTCATTATAACTGCACACAATTCTGGAAATGTGGAACTTTGAATCAGTCTAATTTTAAAGAAAAATGCACAAAAGAAACAATATCTTTAGTATAAACTCACTTGTGCACAAAAGTTTTAATCACTTCAGATATACCTCAATTTTTCGATAAAATGATAACACTTACACTTTTAAGAAATCACTTTAATAAAAACAAAACCACTATTGTAAACATTTTTTTCCAAAAAAGCGACAAACACACTAGAAACGACGCGACGCGTTCATGTCTTGCAGAAAACGTAAACTAACGTCAGAATCAGTAACGACGCCATATTGAATGCGCAAAGACCTCTGCGCATTCATTATGTTTGAATCAAACATAAAATATATTTCTTTCAAGTATGAAGACTTCAGATACAAATTTGGTTTAATTTGAATAAAATTTAATTTTTAATCAAACAAACAGAAAATTATCTTCAAACATAAAATATATTTTAATTAAAACTTCAGATATTTCTAATATATTGAAATTAAACTTAAAAACATTATTCATTCAATCAAAATCATTCAAACAAATACTTATATTTAAATCAAGAAAATATTTTTCTCAGTGTATATTAGAGGCTAGCCTAGCTTACGTTGAATTATATAACATGCAACTATGACAAACAAATTTTAAACGAAAACTTGTTAGATATTTCATATTTTACTGACTACTCTTTCAATTAGTTTATTTTTTAAATTCTTATAATATTTTGATTCTTTAATTGTGTATTTCTGTAAATAGTTTAATTCTTAATATTTATTTACATTTAATACTAAAATAATAAATTTTATAATAAATTAAACAATATTTGTATTTTACATTAATTAAAAAGAAAATTACCTAAAATATTTCAGATATGATGCTTTTCTTGGTTTTTTTATCATTGTAAAATTAAACTATCAAACATATATTTTACAACTTCTAAACTTCTATGTTTGTAAATTTTTTTAAATAAAAATTTCTTGTAATTTAAAGGCAGATTTTTTATATTTTAAAGTTTCTTTCTTGCTTTGAAAATTTTCAATTATGGTAATTTTTACTCTTTACTATTTTTAAATAGCTAAGTGTCATTTTTTAAAATTATTATTTTTCTTACTTTTCATTTATTATACCTTTATAAGATCTACTTAATTCATTACTTTCAATTTTTAGTTGTAATAACTTTTATTTATTCAAATTCTTATTCAAAATAATATTTATTTTCGTAAATAACGTTTAACAAATTCTCTAAATCTGAGTCAGTTAAAAATAACTAGCTTGAAATCAAAAAGTTAGCTATTAATTCAAATAGCTATATTTCTACTAATCATTTAGTAAAAAATAAATAATTATTAGTTTAGTTTATTTTTAAGTTATATCAAAATAGATAATATTTTAGTAAAATTCTGATTATTATTAATAATTAATTATTTTTAACTAATTCAGATTAAAAGGACAGATAGGATTTTCTAGGTTATTAAACTTTTAATGCAGAAAATACAAATTTGTTTCTATAAAAATTATTATATTAAATAACATTTATATTAATATTTTTATATATAATACATATAATATATTTTTAATAAATGAATATTTGGTTTTTTAAACATTGTAAAAATTAAAATTTTAATAAATAAGAATTTTCTGTCTAATTATTAAATTACTTTATTTAAAAATTATATAATACAGGAGTCTCGGAAATCGAAATTAACACAAGTGAAATTGATCTAAAGTGAATAAAAGATAAAGTCAAAGATTTTGTTAATTACACCTATTTTTAATATTTAGATAATTGTTAAATTTGTACACATTATAAAAAATATTTTTTAAAATATCTAAAAGTTATTTTTATAACAAGACCTTTAAGTTTTATTTAATTAATGAACTGCATAATTATAACTTTATACATTAAATAAAACTTTTTTTTAAATTAAAAAACTATTTGACATTAATATAATATTTTGGTCGTACTTTTTAGAATTTAAAATACAAAATAAGTTCTAAATTAACATTTTGAATTTGATTCACAGATTATTGCAAGACAAAAAAGAAAGATTTAATAGAAATTACCAAAATTTTGAAACTTGATTTATATAAAAAATTGATCAAGGAAGGAAGCAATAATTAACACATAATTGTTTTAAATTAAAATTATTCAGTCTAAAGATATAAGAATTAAAACCGTTTCTCATAAAGGGATACAATTCTACTCAGTTAGTATATAAGGAAAGTTTGAATCTCTAATTCCAAATGTATTCGAGCGTGTTCGGTGTGCGTGAATGTGTATTTAGATATTTGTATATTGCGGCGTAAGTTTAGTTTAGGTAAATCGCGTCTTGTATATAGTTGAAAAGAATATTAAATTAATCTTAAGGTTAAAACTATGATCGTGATTGTATCGTTAAATGTAATTATAATTAGCGAAATAAGTAATCTCTATAGGAAATAAATCTGTAATTAATATGAAGGAAATCTTTTTATTTTTTGGTTGAATAGAAAAGATCATCTAGTTGGCAAAACTTTACCATGCTGGTGAGCAGGAGCCTTGACAAGAACATTGTCAAGAATTCGAGCTCAGCGCCTTGTCATCCAGCATGGTAAAGTTTTCCCACGTGCTGTGTATAATACTACTCAACTTTCTGGCAATCGAGGAATCGCCCTCCGACCATCAAATTACCATGCTGGAGAGTGATGTGTATCCATATTTTTGTATAAAACATTTCTAATTCTTGAATAATTTCTATTATAAATTGAATGGTAAAGTTTTCTAAAAATCACTTTCATCCGAGGTGTATCATGCTAACATGGTAAACTTTATCTGAAACATTTTCTCCGTGTACATGTATTGCTATTTTATGATTAAATATGTGAATATGAAGAGTTTTTTTGCATTTTTTAATGTTTTTAGTCATCAGTATGCTAGGAAAATAAAATAATAAATCGAATATTAAATACAAATTTTTTTTTCTCTTGGTTGAAATTTCCACTTTTTAGAGGTTGCCTATATCGTAGTGAAAATTTTTTTTTCTGCGGATTTCGATTAATTTTTATTAAACAAGCCTTAATTTAATATTCAAAACAATTCACAGATATTTATCAATTTTTACTGTGAAATATACTTGTGTTGTACATTACCCCAACTTTTTTGCAAAATGACAAGAAGAATGTTTTGAAAAATGCGAAAATTTGTGAAGAAAAATTTAAAATTTTGACAATCCACTGATGCAGAAATGTAGTATTTTTCTTCCTCTACATTATTTAATCATAAAATATTCAAGAATTTGATTATATGATATGATTTACGAGGAACGAAAAAAAGTGTTCCACATTACCCCACAACACCCTAACTTTTAAAAATGTAAAAAATTATTTTCTGAGAAAGTAATTTTAAGATTTTTGATATCAAAAACTATATTTACACCAAAGTAAAATATGTATTTTATACACAAAACTTATCTAAGCTTTTTTAAATAGTTCTACTTACTAACCAACAATTTTGATTTTTTTTAAACAGTCTTAGCTAAATAAATTCATAACTTCAAAAGCTTTCCTTACTTAGATTTCGTTTCTTTGTTTAAATTAATTAATTAATTAATTAATTAATTAATTACTATAATAATTAAGAAATCTTTTGAGGTTATTTATTTGTTAACTTAAACTGTTTAAGAGAAGTAATACAAATTTTCGAAGTTATTTATTTGTTAATTAAGATTGTTTAGACAATCTAAAAATTGTATTAGGATTCTAAGCCAATAATGACGAATTAATTTTACAGTAAAAACTAATTCTAAGTATGTAATGAAAACTTTGGAAGTGATTATATCGAAATACCTTGAAATAACTCTCTAAAAAAGTGATTTTTTAAAGTTACTAACATTCTGTTTAGTTAATATTAAAAGTCTTGATTTTTGACTACCAACTTAATCGCTTTAGTACAAATATTTATGAGTATTTTAAAAAAATAAAATTAAATTTAGTTCATTTTTGAGTTGTTGGCAAATTGCAAGAAAATTGCAATAAGAGCAAAATAAACAATCGGCCCTTTTCAGGGCCCACAAATATTCTTACTATGGAATTTCTGTTTGTTCAAACTTTTATCCCTTTTACTCTCATATCTCACTGAAAATAAACAATGCAATCGTAATAAAATGATTTTGTGGGCGGAACTAAATATGTGTAACGCATTTTAACCCCAAAATGTAGCCGAATCACGACATCAGCTGATACTGTGCAATTGGTCGAAGTGAGCGGGGCCCAAAATTATTTTTTTAATAATTGGCACTTTTAAGTTACGGGTTGATATTTCATTGGTTCCCCCTCGAAAAATTTGAATTTCTTCCATAATTTTTTTCTTGATAAAAAGCATATTTTTTAAAACAATACAGATGGATTTAAAAATATTAGAATTTTTCGCATGGAATTTTTCAATTCTGTTATTAGCATTTTTTACTATTAAAAAGGAAACAAAAAATAAATCGAATTGAGGAAAATTATACAAGAATTATTAAATATGTAGTTACAAGAATTAAATTTATTTTGTCATTGAATATTATGTTAGTATCAATTGAAATTTGAAGAATTGAACATAATCGGAAATTGAAATTGAATCTAGTTTCCATCAGTATATTTTAATATAGATATATTTACCACTCTTCCAAATAGTTGAAATTTCAAATTAATAATATAGTTTATTCAAATGTCATTTATTAAGTAAGTCAGTTTTGGCAGTAACTCTGTCAGAGTAAGAAAAATAAAATAAAAACAGTCGTCTAATACTAAAACCAAACCAAGGTCGCTACAGAAGTCAGGTTTTAAAATCTCTAGACTTTTCCAAGCTATCGAGAACAAATTTTCGAGAATTTCCTGGACAATTTTTTTAAACAATCCAAAGCTTTCGAATAAATATGAAAGATTTATCATCAGAAATAGAAGTTCCCTTTCATTAAGCAGCTAATAAACGTCAAAATCTTGATAAGAACAAAATAAGTCAACAATTATTGTTATGAACAATGATTTAAAAAAAAACAATATACATTTAGAATCGTTAAGAAGATGTCGCCAATATCAAAGAAAGAAACATGAAAATCAGTTCATTATTTCCTAAGTTGCAGGGAATTTGAATAAACAATTGTTATAAACAATGCTTTTGTTTTAAAACAATAAACATGTTTCGAATCGCTAGAAAAAAGTAGGCAAGAGCAAAAAAAGAAACATTAAAATTAGTTTATTATTCCCAGATTTATAGGGAATTTTAATAATTTAACAAGTCAAATAAATTTCTGATATAGTGCTACTTGGCAGAATTTAAAAAAAATTTAGTAATTTTTTTTCGTGAATATTTTTATATTTATTACCGTCGACAGAAGATTCCTTTCATTAAGCATCAAATAAATGTCAAAATTTAGGTAAGTAAAAAATAAGTTAACAATTTTGTTAAAAAGAATAACTTTTTAAAAAAACAATAAACATATTTAGAATCGCTAGAAAAAAGTAGCCTGGACCAAAAAAGAAAGATCAAAATCGGTTAATTATTTGCTGAGTTACAGGGAAGTTTATTAATTTAAAGATTTGAATTCAATTCCAGCGCGAGCGACGACACTATACCCCCACTCCCATGCTCAAAGCACCCTTGACTTGAGCCCTTTCATTCATCCCGATTTTAATGAAGAAAATCACAAGCTAGAATCTTGTTGATTTTTATGAATAAGATCAATAATTTATCTTTGTATCCTATAATTTTCATTTAAATATAATTAATGAAAAATTAAATTAATATTAAAAAATGCCGGTCAGAATTTTTTTCAACAAATAATTTTCTTTCTCCCCTAATTAACGTAAATCAACTTTTTTTTTTAAAGCATGTAATTAACGTACCTTTACGGTTTATCAATTTACAATTTGAGGGATAAGTATCAACAGAAATATAATGTATTTTTCTTTTAAATAGAAAATTGTCAAGACAATTCTCCAATCCACTCCAACTCATGATTTAGCTGCTTATTTATCAAAAATTTTAAGACCAATTTCAGGTAAATCTCAGTCTTATGTAAAAGATTCTTGGTCGTTTAAAAAAGATGTTAGTGGTTTAATTGTTCCTAATAATTTTGTTATGCTGTCTCTGGATGTTGTAAATATGTTTCATAACATACCTCTAAATTTAGCTAAGAAAATAATTGAACAAAAGATATCAGAAAATATTTGTCTCCCATCGTTTCGAATATTGTTCTTGAACATATTGAAAACAAAGCTTTACAATCTTTAGATTTTGTTCCCATCATTTTTAAGAGGTATGTGGATGACATTTTTACAATTATTCCTAAAGATAAAGTCTCTGAATTTGTTGACGTTTTCAATAGTATTGACCCTTCGTTACAGTTTACTCATGAATTGGAGAATAATAAAAAAATAAGGTTTTTAGACTTAAATTTGATTAGAGGTTCTGATGGTCTTAAAAAGACCAATTGGTTTAGAAAAGCTACTTGGTCTGGCCAGTATTTGAATTACCATTCTCATCATCAAATTTCACAAAAAGTAGGTTTAATTAAATCCTTGCTAGATATTTGATTCTAAACTTTAACAATCTTTTATTTATTTAATTGTACACGAAAAAAAGTTGTCTAAAAATTGCTCGATTAGTTGTAGAATCCTGGATATAGGCGAAGATTTAGCAAAGTCACAGACTTCTTCTATATGACTATTAAAGAAATACTAAATGAATGTTGAATACATTTTAGAAACCTAGTTATAGAAAAAAAAGTCTTCCAACTATTATAAAACTGTTTTCTATAAAGTTATCAACGAAATCTAAATTTTAATGCATAAGGATATAATAATTAGAAAAATGCGACTATTTAATAATTTAAAGGAATCTTTTTGCCATAAACACAGGGGCGTAACTACAAATGTCGAGGCCCCCCCGCAAATTTTTTCAGGAGGCCCCCTCCCCCCAATATTTTTTAAAATAATGTATAAATAATTTCGGTCAATATTTTCTATTTTTAATTATTTTTTTTTAAAAATTTTTTGCATTAGGGTTATTGAGCTCGAGGCCCCCCAGCAAGCCGAGGCCCCCCCGCAATGCGGGGTTTCGCTGTATGGTAGTTACGTCCCTGCATAAACAGTTTTCTAAACTCTAGAGAAAACTGATTTAGATTTTAAAACGATGTTGACGTAATTTTAAATTATTTGTGTACTAGCAAAATAAAATGCGCGCGATTAGCTTTTCATACATTTTAGAAATGATAAAATACAATAATATATATCTAATAAGAAGAAATAAATATTTTAAATATAATATTTAAAAATCAATTAATATAAATAAAATAAATATTTATTTAGGACCAAATTTATAATATTTTAGAATTAAAAATAATTGAAATTAAACAAATTAATTGCAAATTTTGCAAACTAATTAAAAAAAAAATAAAATCAATTAAAAATTGGGGAAAGTAATTTAAACAATCATAAAGATGTTTTAAACATAATGAAAATAAATTAAATTTGAGAAAAATACTTGAGAATCTTAAAAGTAAATTAAAACAAAATTGAATAATGAAAACGTAGAGAAAATAATTGAAAAAACATGGTTAAAAATTGAGATAAATAAATTAAAATTAAAGAAAATAATTAAAATTTGAGAAAATAATTAAGCAAATTACATAAAATATTTTAAATAAAGGAAAGTTAATCAAAATTCGAGAAAAATACTTAAAACTTTCAAAAGTTCATTGAAATAAAAGAAAATAATTAAAAATTAGAGAAAATAAATGAAAAAAGATAAACATAATTTAAAAGTGAACAGAACAAGTTTTAATTAAAGAGATAAGTAAAAACTTGTTGGCAATTATGAAAAAGAACTAGAAAAAGAACGAAAAAAATTGAAAATTGAAGAAAATAATATAAAAAATAATATAAATAATGAAATAATTGAAAAGTCAGATAAATAGTTAAAAATTTTTGAAATTATGAAACAAATGTAATGAATTAAAAATTGAAGAAAATAAATTTTGGAAAAGAATTAAAAAAGGTTTTAAATTTTAAAACTTGACGAAAATAATTAAAATATGATACAAACAATGATAATTTGTAAAAAAAATAAATGACATTTAATTGTGATAATTGAAAGAACTACAGAATTTTTTTTAAATAAAGAAAAAAATAATTGATATTTGAAAAAAATACATGAAGATCTTAGAAATCAATTGAAAAAAAAAAACTAAAAATTGGAGAAAAGAACTGAAGAAATAAGCTAAAAGTAATTGAAATTTACGATAATTAATAAACAAATTTTGAAATTCTGATAATAAATTATTCAGAAAAATACTTAAGAATCTTAGAAAATAATTTTAGAAAATGAGAATAATAATTAACAATCGAGAAAAATAATTTAAAAATGATAAAATTAATTAAAAATTGAAAAAAATACTTGAAATATGCTGAAAATAATTTAAGATTGAGAAAGAAAATTAAATTATAATGATAATAATTTAAATATGAAAAATCGAAAACATTCAATAAAATTTGAGAGAAATAACTGAAAAAATCATAGAATATATGTTTAAAAAAAAATAATAATTACAAAATTACTTAAAAAATTTTAATTAAAGAGAATAATTAAAAATAGCAGAAATAACGAAAATTGATAAAAATAATTGCAATATCGGATAAATAATTGAAATTTTTAAAAGTAATGCCAAAATAATGAATATAATTATTAATTGATGAAAATCAAGAAAAATTGCAGAATTTATTTTTAAGCAAAAGAAAATATTTAAAAAATCGTTATATAATGGAAAATTGATGACAATAATCTACATTCAATTCAAAATTCAAAATATTTCCTGATAAACAGAGTCAAAATCAATAAAATAACAGGGACTAAGACTAACTTCACTTCAGTTTTTAAAACTTGTACAGAAAAAGATGAATAAATATCAATACTAACTAAATTCACTTCAGACTTTAAAACGTGGACAGAAAAAGATGAATAAATATAAATACTAACTAACTTCAGGAGTTTACGGAGATTATTATTATTTAATTAGAATTTAGAAATAGAGAATCGAAAACACGGTTTATAAGAAGTAGTCGACCAAGTCGCAGACTTCGAAAACGATGCGCGTCGAAGATACGCAGACTTTCTAGTGCCCAGCAGTGTCAAAACATAAACTGTTTTATATGATTTTCATTTCGGTACGTATAATTTGGAGCACTGTTTAATTGACAACACATTTTATGCATATTATTATATGTATATATTTTTTGCAACTTGATAAAACATATATTTCCAGTGGTCACAGACTGAGACCGTCAACTTATCATATTTTTTACTCAATTATTTCGTTTATTTCGTGTTTTTATCTTATATTTCATCTATTTTGTTCATTTTGCATCTTTTACATGCTTTATAAATGTATTCTTTTATTTTCCAAAGATTTATTTTTTACTAAAATTTAATTAATTTAAATAATTTTAATCTATCAAAATTTTAATAGCTCAAAATATAACAATGTTAATCAAGTTTAAATTTAATTCATCGAAAATTTAAAAGATCTTACTTTCAATTCATTAACATTTTAATTAACCTAATATTTATTTATATAAATTTCATAATTTATTTTAACTTTTACTCATTAAAAGTGCAAGTAGCACAAATTAAAATTAAATTCTACTTTTTACTGGTTTTTTTTTATTAGAGGTAAAACCATTATATTTTAACTAAGTCGGATGTACCCTATTTTTTGAAAATTTTTATTTTGAAATATATTAGAGACTAATGTTTTAGCAACTTATTTCTGACATTATCTTAAATAAATATTCTATTTAGATCAATCAAAAATTAATTTTCTACCTTTGAAGGTTCACAAAAATCTCACTTTTATGCACACTTTTATTATAGATTACAATTTATTAGAATATGAAAAAATTTAATTTAATTTGTACTACAATGTTAAAAATTCTTCGAAACTTTATTTTTAAGTAATAAATGTAACTGAAATAATGAAATAAATAAAGAAAACCTTGTTTAAAGAAGAGCGTAATAGCGACGATTTTCCAAAACTTTGAAAACCTTAATTACAGCAATTTTTTAAAGTTTTTAAATTGACTTAGTTGAAATATAATGATTTGACTCTTAGTTAAAATCTTCATAAGAAGATTCGTACTGCGTTTCCTGCATTCATTATTTTTATTAAAAATTTTAAGTTAGATAAATATTTAAAAAATTTTCCTTTCTTTTTTTATATTTGTTCGTATGTTATAATTTTTCAGACTACAAAATTGGTTAATCTTTTTTAAATAATAAACAGAAACTGTTATGCATTTTATCTACTATTTTTTTTTTAATCCAAAAAAATTGATTTCTAAATAAAAATCATGATTTTTATCATCCTTGCCAGAAACTATAAACAATAGAAGTTTATTTTAATTAACAAAACTTAAGAAATTCAATTACTGGAAATAAAATAAATATTTTGAACTTCAAAATATGTGGTTTTCCTTGTTAGAATAAAAATTACACCAACACTTGATTCATTAAAATCCAAATTTAGAATATTTGAAATATTTTTAATCGTTTAATAAATGCGTTGGAAATTATAATTTGAAAATAAGTTTAAAAATATTAATTTTAAATAAATTGTTACACATTAAATAAATTTTGGGTAGGGGAGACCGAGGAGGAAAGTAACAAAAATCAGTTTTTTGATGCTAGCATTAAAACTATTTGTCGGATAAGTTCTGTAAACATATTAATCGAAAGCTTGGACTTTCACCTATTAAATAAAATTGTAATTAAACATTAATAATAATTTGATAGTTCACTGCAGGACTTTTTAATCAGCTCTTTATTTGTTACTTTCCTCCTCACCCCTGAGGTGGAAAGTAACAGCACGAAGGATGAAAGTAACACTTTAAAATTAAGGCTAGCATTTCAAATATAAAACTGCTATTTATTTAAATTATTTTTATTATGAACATATAACAAGACAAAGTGATATTAACTACATTTTGTACATAATTGGCAGATATTTTTGCACTTTTTTGAAATCAAGTTTTTTTTTATCTATTTAGTATTCGTTGAATAAGAGTGACATGAAAAAAGCATCGTTTCTTAAAAATTCCAATCAAAAGTCCAAAATTTAGTCTTTAAAATATAAAATAAACATATAAAATCACATAGTTATAAAAAAGGAGGAGGTTTATAAAAATAAAGCATTAGATGAGGAGGAAAGTAACAACGTGTTACTTTTCACCTCACCCCTCTTTTCCTTGGATTTCAAAAAACAAGTTTAAATTACAAAAAAGTATTTTGCATTTTTTTAATATGCACTAGCACGACTTAAAGATAAATAAAAAAGCTTCAAAAAAACGAAAAGCATATTTAAAATATCTATAAAATCAAAAAATTATGATATTTTGAAAATTTAGGCAAAAACTTACTTTTGACGTAATTTTTGCACAAAATGTCAGTATCAGATATATAGCTTCCGGTAGACCCCTAACATAATTTAGGGGAGGTAGAGGGGGGCAAAACTGACTTAAAATTTTTTAAGGACTATGTCTGTCCGCTCATTGGTTTAGAAGTTATAAGCGTTGTTACTTTCCACCTCTGTTACTTTCCTCCTCGGTCTCCCCTATTTATTTTAAATATTAATACACGGAAAAAATTTATTTATTAAAATTGATTCAAAAGTCGATGAAAACCAGGACATATTTTAGTAGATATACAGTGGGGTATCTGGACCAACTAGTGTGTGTCCGTGTGAGCTATGTATGTGTGTGTCTGTGTGAGAGCCAATCAGAAGCGACCTTTACAACGAAATGGACCAATCAGGAGCCAGGATTTTGATGACGTCATAGTGTATGCCTCGTTTTAAACTAGGTATGTAACGCGATGCCTAATTAGAGCCCCATCAGGTAGGTGAGGTAAGGAATTTAACCTTGAAAGGGGGGGGGGGGCAATTGCACAATTCTGCGAAATTTGAATCACCGATTTTGCATACGCGTGTTTGACCTTCCAGAACCCTCTAAGCACGTGCGTGTGACCTTGGTGGGGGACATTTACACGTGTAATTTGAATATTTGGAGGGGGGGGGGTAACCTTCAGAAAGGAAGTGGGGGTAAGGAATTTAACCTTGAAAGAAGGAGGTTTGTCTCGGAGTAAAGTACATAACCTAGAATAAGGGTGGGGAGTACATAAGAATACATCACACATTTCTGTGAAATTTAATTTACATACGTGTGTATGTGTGCCTGTGTGACCCCACAGAAGCTTTTAGAACATTCAAGGGGGCTCATTTACCCTTGAAAAAAGGAGGATTACATGAAAAATATACCGCGTAATTCTGCGAAATTTGAATCACCGATTTTACATACGCGTGTGTGACCTTCCAGAACCCTCTAAAAAATTTCGATTTTAGGTGGTGGGGGTTACTTTTTTTGCACGTGTGACCCCTGCAGAACCCTCCAGAAGCTTTGTTCTATTTTGCGTACAATTTTTTTAGTATCCTTCGAGAACTTTCGAAAACAAATTGGAGGGGTGGGGGGGGGGGTAATATTAGAGTTAACATTTTAAAATTTTTTAATACATCTTAGAACATGAGTTTATATGCAGTGTAATATACTTTCAAGAAATTAAGAAATTTGCATGACATTTGACGTATTTTAATGGTTTTTACAATTTTTGAAAAATGTTTAAAATTTTGAATTTTTTGATTTTGAAAAATCTTATTGAATAGCTTTCATAAAAGTAGACTGCCCTTAGGAACCCCGTAAATTTCGTTAGATTTTGCGTATCTCTCACCGTTCTCGAGATATTTTGAAAAAAGACTTTTGGAGGGGTGGGGGTAGCATTAGAGTTGACATTTTAAAATTTTTTAATACATCTTAGAACATGAGTTTATATGCAGTGTAATATACTTTCAAGAAATTAAGAAATTTGCATGACATTTGACGTATTTTAATGGTTTTTACAATTTTTGAAAAATGTTTAAAATTTTGAATTTTTTGATTTTGAAAAATCTTATTGAATAGCTTTCATAAAAGTAGACTGCCCTTAGGAGTCCTGTAAATTTCGTTAGATTTTGCGTATCTCTCACCGTTCTCGAGATATTTTAAAAAAGACTTTTGGAGGGGTGGGGGTAGCATTAGAGTTGATATTTTCAAATTTTTTAACACATCTTAGAACATGAGTTCATATGTAGTGTAATATACTTTCAAGAAAGTAAGAAATTTGCATGACATTTGACGTGTTTTAATGGTTTTTACAATTTTTGAAAATTTTTGAATTTTTTGATTTTGAAAAATCTTATTGAATAACTTTCATAAAAGTAGACTGCCCTTAGGAACCCAGTAAATTTAGTCAGATTTTGCGTATCTCTCACCGTTTTCGAGATATTTTGGGAAAAGACTTTACAAAGGTGAGGCTCATTTAACCTTCAAATTTACATGAAAAATATATTGCACAATTGTGCAAAATTTGAATCATTGGTAAATTTAACATATGTGTACGTGTCTGTGTGACCCCTCTAAACCCTTTATAGTGTTGGGGATAGATATTGAGCAATGCAAGTGTTAAGACCATTTTTGCATTGGTGGGAGTATATGACGTTATCAAGGGTAATAAGACAGATATTGCAGCATATTGCACAATCCAAGTGATGGGAAAAAGTGTATTGGTGGGAGTATTCTTTAATGGTGGGTGGTATTTCTTAGTGGTAAGGGGTTGCTGTTGTGGGGGTGATAAGACACATCAGAGATCTTCTTTACCGATAGTTTAGTCTACACATGAACCAAAGTGATAAAAGAGTGGGGTTTATCTCAGACTCAAATTACATGTGAAATTGTCAACCTTGTGACGTCACCAAGATATTGCAGCATATTATTATGCTTAATAACCGTTCCTTCGATAAAATATTATAAATTCAAGAATTTGAGGTTATGTTAAACTCAAGAATTTGAGGTTATGTTAATCTGTTATGCGCATGTCCGATGGAGACTAGAGTTTATGTCAAATATCCTTTTCCTTTTCAATTGAAATATTCTTACAACAAGCATAAGTTACAAGATATATTGGTAAGTTTTGGAAACTATTTTGTTAATAATAATAGGAAAATTAATAATAATAATAATAATTCCAATTTTTATATATAAATGTAAATTATAATAAGAGTAATAACAATTTTAAAAATAATTTTTTAAGAAATGATGTTTATAATAATTTTTTTATTAATATTTAATTTGATTAATAAACTGTTTTGTATGTTTCAGAATTTGGAGAATTATCATAAAATACCACTAGTATTCTATGTTCCAATTTTATGGGTAGATTGCAACACAGATGAAAAGTTGAGCAAGTTTTTAGTAGTAGCTGCTGCATGTATAAAACATAATTTTTTTGTAAAAAAGAGTCATCAACCAGTTGTTTTAAGACATCACAATATTTTTGTAGAAGTTATACAGATAGAAGTTGGAGATTTTTATTGTAGAATAAGAACAGATTTGAAAGATTTTTTATAATACAGTTTGTAGCAATGAGATTGACGGATACAATGAACAAGATAACGTAGATGAAACAATAGTAGAAATTGTAGTGAATGAGGAAAGAGAAGAGGAAGAGTTTGTTTTGAACATTGAGGAAGAAAAAAAATTTTCAATGGAATTAATAGTAGGAATTGAAAACTATGAAGAGCAAGATGTATTAAAAGAGAGTAAGAATGAACAAATTGTAAATTATGAGAGTGACGAAGATTTGATAGAGGTACAGGAGCGTGAGAGACAACAAGATATAAAAAAGAAGATTAAGTCTTTAGCTCCATGGCTGAGTTTTGGATTGTGTGAGGTGGAGCAATGCATAAAGAATGGAGAGGTACAAATTATCAGTAAAGGAGCGATATTTTTTATCTTATAAAACACCTACCTTTCTCTTAAAAAACCCTACCTTTTTCTTTTTACATGAATAAATATAAATGAGTTTTTAAATATGTGAACTGTTAGATGTGGATTAGTTCATTTTATATAAGGTGCAGTTTATGTATTTAAATATTTGAGATTAAATAGTGAAACAAACTAAAAAGTAAGAAAAATTATTAATTCTTATTTCTGATTTTACACAAATTGTTATTACTTTTTTAATTCTTTATTCGTTTAGTGGAAGATTATATTATTGGAGAAAGGCTTTCAGCCCTTCTTAGTTTACCAACACCACCAAGAGAAATACAATTAGAATATGGATGGAATAGAGATGATGCCAGCGAAAACATTGTACTGACAGTAAGTTTAAATGTTTGTTTAATGTAAAAATATTTTTTGTTTCATAAGTTTATTGTAAGTAATTGAAAACCGTTAAAAATAAGCAAAAATATAAAGAAAATAATTAGAAAATGACAAAAATACTTGAATGATGACAAGAGTAATTAAAATTTGAAGAAAATAAGCAAAAATAGTTTAAAGTAATTGTAAGTAGTTGAAAAATAGTCAAAAGTAATTGAAATCAGTTAAAAATAATAAATAGTAATTGAAAACAATTAAAATGAATTGAATATCATTGAAAATAAGCAAAAATATTTTAATATGATTGAAAAATAATTGGAAATAGATGAAAATAAGTGAAAATTATTAAAAGAAATTGAAAAACGTTAAAAATATGCAAAAATATGAAGAAAATAATTATAAAATGACAAAAATACTTGAACGATGACAAAAGTAATTAAAATTTCAAGAAAATAAACAAAAATAATTGAATATCGCTGAAAATAAGCAAAAATAGTTTAAAGTAATTGTAAGTAGTTGAAAAATAGTCAAAAGTAATTGAAATCAGTTAAAAATAATAAATAGTAATTGAAAACAATTAAAATTAGTTGAATATCATTGAAAAAAAGCAAAAATATTTGAACATAATTGAAAAATAATTGAAAATAGATGAAAATAAGTAAAAATTATTAAAAGAAATTGAAAAACGTTAAAAATATGCAAAAATATGAAGAAAATAATTATAAAATGACAAAAATACTTGAACGATGACAAAAGTAATTAAAATTTCAAGAAAATAAACAAAAATAATTGAATATCGCTGAAAATAAGCAAAAATAGTTTAAAGTAATTGTAAGTAGTTGAAAAATAGTCAAAAGTAATTGAAATCAGTTAAAAATAATAAATAGTAATTGAAAACAATTAAAATTAGTTGAATATCATTGAAAAAAAGCAAAAATATTTGAATATGATTGAAAAATAATTGAAAATAGATTAAAATAAGTAAAAATTATTAAAAGTAAATAAAAACCTTTAAAAATAAGCAAAAATATGAAAGAAATAATTAGAAAATGACAAAAATGCTTAAATGATGACAAGAGTAATTAAAATTTCAAGAAAATAAGCAAAAGTAATTGAAATCAGTTAAAAATAAGCAAAAATATGAAGGAAATTATTCGAAAATGATAAAAATACTTGAGTGATGGCAAAAGTAATTAAATTTTGAAGAAAATAACTTTATTTCTGTACAAATTATATCAAAAAAGATCTAAAAATGTCTGGATCTGGAGATTATGGGTTTTACAGTACAACTCGAGATATGGTACATAAGATGTAACACCCAAAGAAAACTGACTTAATTATATAGAACTTAAAAATTTTGATAAATAACTTAAAATATTAGACTTGAACATTAACCAACCTAAGACTTAAATCATAAAATTTAAAAAAAAATAAGACTTAATACCTCAATTACAGGGCTTAAGAATTAAAAAACAAAAGACATAAGACTTATATCAGACAACTTAACACATACAACATAATATTTAATGCATAATGCTTAAAGCAATAAGACTTGAATAGAACTCAACCTAATACTTGAACTAAAAAAGAACTAAAAACCGATGACTCAAAAAATGAAAGGCAGAGTATAAAAATCCAACATGTGATAGAAGAGTTAAGACATGCAACTCAAGATATGAGATAAAATACTCAAACCATAAACCCTTAAGACATAAGATTACTAACATAAAACTCAACAATAAAACTTAAAACATAAGACACAATATATGACAATCAAGAAAAAAAAAGACTCAATACATAGAATCTAAAAATATTATCAAATTTTTAGAAATATAAGACTTGAAAAGCATTCCACCTAAGGTTAAAAAAAAGGACTTAAGATTCAATAGATCAAACTCAAAGCTTAAAAATCAAAGAACATTAGACTTATTCAACTTGAAATGGGGATTCCTTGAAAATCTTGAGAACTTTTAAGAAATCCCTAAGCATTCCTGAAAATTCGTAGAAAGCTCCTAATTAGGTATGCCTTATAAATTACTGGGAGTTCTTGAGAAATTTCTAGGAATTTTTGGAAAATCTTTAGTGATTTAGTATCAAACCAGGAATAATGCAAAACAATCTATCGAAATTTGGGTGAAAGTTGGAGACTCGTGAAACATTTATTTCTTAAATATTATTATTAGGTTGAGTTCTATTCAAGTCTTATTGCTTTAAGCATTATGCATTAAATATAATGTTGTATGTGTTAAGTTGTCTGATATAAGTCTTATGTCTTTTGTTTTTTAATTCTTAAGCCCTGTACTTGAGGTATTAAGTCTTATTTTTTTTTTAAATTTTATGATTTAAGTCTTAGGTTGGTTAATTCTTTTTTACAAACTTTTCTACACTTTCAACTGTACAAGTATCATTTTCTTTGTGCACTAATCGTGCAGTTAATTCAAGTTGAATAAGTCTAATGTGCTTTGATTTTTAAGCTTTGAGTTTGATCTATTGAATCTTAAGTCCTTTTTTTTAACCTTAGGTGGAATGCTTTTCAAGTCTTATATTTCTAAAAATTTGATAATATTTTTAGATTCTATGTATTGAGTCTTTTTTTTTCTTGATTGTCATATATTGTGTCTTATGTTTTAAGTTTTATTGTTGAGTTTTATGTTAGTAATCTTATGTCTTAAGGGTTTATGGTTTGAGTATTTTATCTCATATCTTGAGTTGCATGTCTTAACTCTTCTATCACATGTTGGATTTTTATACTCTGCCTTTCATGTTTTGAGTCATCGGTTTTTAGTTCTTTTTTAGTTCAAGTATTAGGTTGAGTTCTATTCAAGTCTTATTGCTTTAAGCATTATGCATTAAATATTATGTTGTATGTGTTAAGTTGTCTGATATAAGTCTTATGTCTTTTGTTTTTTAATTCTTAAGCCCTGTAATTGAGGTATTAAGTCTTATTTTTTTTTAAATTTTATGATTTAAGTCTTAGGTTGGTTAATGTTCAAGTCTAATATTTTAAGTTATTTATCAAAATTTTTAAGTTCTATATAATTAAGTCAGTTTTCTTTGGGTGTTACATCTTATGTACCATATCTCGAGTTGTACTGTAAAACCCATAATCTCCAGATCCAGACATTTTCAGATCTTTTTTGATATAATTTGTACAGAAATAAAGTTATTTTCTTCAAAATTTAATTACTTTTGCCATCACTCAAGTATTTTTATCATTTTCGAATAATTTCCTTCATATTTTTGCTTATTTTTAACTGATTTCAATTACTTTTAAATATTTTTCCTTATTTTTATCTATTTTCAATTATATTCAAATATTTTTGTTTATTTTCAATGATATTCAATTATTTTCAATTATTTCCAATTATTTTTGCTTATTTTCTTGAAATTTTAATTACTCTTGTCATTATTTAAGCATTTTTGTCATTTTCTAATTATTTCTTTCATATTTTTGCTTATTTTTAAAGGTTTTTATTTACTTTTAATAATTTTTACTTATTTTAATCTATTTTCAATTATTTTTCAATCATATTCAAATATTTTTGCTTTTTTTCAATGATATTCAACTAATTTTAATTGTTTTCAATTACTATTTATTATTTTTAACTGATTTCAATTACTTTTGACTATTTTTCAACTACTTACAATTACTTTAAACTATTTTTGCTTATTTTCAGCGATATTCAATTATTTTTGCTTATTTTCTTCAAATTTTAATTACTCTTGTCATCATTCAAGTATTTTTATCATTTTCGAATAATTTCCTTCATATTTTTGCTTATTTTTAACTGATTTCAATTACTTTTACATATTTTTCCTTATTTTCATCTATTTTCAATTATATTCAAATATTTTTGTTTATTTTCAATGATATTCAATTATTTTCAATTATTTCCAATTATTTTTGCTTATTTTCTTGAAATTTTAATTACTCTTGTCATTATTTAAGCATTTTTGTCATTTTCTAATTATTTCTTTCATATTTTTGCTTATTTTTAAAGGTTTTTATTTACTTTTAATAATTTTTACTTATTTTAATCTATTTTCAATTATTTTTCAATCATATTCAAATATTTTTGCTTTTTTTCAATGATATTCAACTAATTTTAATTGTTTTCAATTACTATTTATTATTTTTAACTGATTTCAATTACTTTTGACTATTTTTCAACTACTTACAATTACTTTAAACTATTTTTGCTTATTTTCAGCGATATTCAATTATTTTTGTTTATTTTCATGAAATTTT
Source organism: Ganaspis brasiliensis (assembly GCA_037103525.1). Lineage (NCBI taxonomy): Eukaryota > Metazoa > Arthropoda > Insecta > Hymenoptera > Figitidae > Ganaspis > Ganaspis brasiliensis. Next base: position 508,806 of record JAZKLR010000651.1, read on the forward strand.
AATTACTTTTGTCATCGTTCAAGTATTTTTGTCATTTTATAATTATTTTCTTCATATTTTTGCATATTTTTAACGTTTTTCAATTTCTTTTAATAATTTTTACTTATTTTAATCTATTTTCAATTATTTTTCAATCATATTCAAATATTTTTGCTTTTTTTCAATGATATTCAACTAATTTTAATTGTTTTCAATTACTATTTATTATTTTTAACTGATTTCAATTACTTTTGACTATTTTTCAACTACTTACAATTACTTTAAACTATTTTTGCTTATTTTCAGCGATATTCAATTATTTTTGTTTATTCTCTTGAAATTTTAATTACTTTTGTCATCGTTCAAGTATTTTTGTCATTTTATAATTATTTTCTTCATATTTTTGCATATTTTTAACGTTTTTCAATTTCTTTTAATAATTTTTACTTATTTTCATCTATTTTCAATTATTTTTCAATTATGTTCAAATATTTTTGCTTATTCTCAATGATATTCAATTCATTTTAATTGTTTTCAATTACTATTTATTATTTTTAACTGATTTCAATTACTTTTGACTATTTTTCAACTACTTACAATTACTTTAAACTATTTTTGCTTATTTTCAGCGATATTCAATTATTTTTGTTTATTTTCTTGAAATTTTAATTACTTTTGTCATCGTTCAAGTATTTTTGTCATTTTATAATTATTTTCTTCATATTTTTGCATATTTTTAACGTTTTTCAATTTCTTTTAATAATTTTCACTTATTTTCATCTATTTCCAATTATTTTTCAATCATATTAAAATATTTTTGCTTATTTTCAATGATATTCAATTCATTTTAATTGTTTTCAATTACTATTTATTATTTTTAACTGATTTCAATTACTTTTGACTATTTTTCAACTACTTACAATTACTTTAAACTATTTTTGCTTATTTTCTTTAAATTTTAATTACTCTTGTCATCATTCAAGTATTTTTGTCATTTTCTAATTATTTTCTTTATATTTTTGCTTATTTTTAACGGTTTTCAATTACTTACAATAAACTTATGAAACAAAAAATATTTTTACATTAAACAAACATTTAAACTTACTGTCAGTACAATGTTTTCGCTGGCATCATCTCTATTCCATCCATATTCTAATTGTATTTCTCTTGGTGGTGTTGGTAAACTAAGAAGGGCTGAAAGCCTTTCTCCAATAATATAATCTTCCACTAAACGAATAAAGAATTAAAAAAGTAATAACAATTTGTGTAAAATCAGAAATAAGAATTAATAATTTTTCTTACTTTTTAGTTTGTTTCACTATTTAATCTCAAATATTTAAATACATAAACTGCACCTTATATAAAATGAACTAATCCACATCTAACAGTTCACATATTTAAAAACTCATTTATATTTATTCATGTAAAAAGAAAAAGGTAGGGTTTTTTAAGAGAAAGGTAGGTGTTTTATAAGATAAAAAATATCGCTCCTTTACTGATAATTTGTACCTCTCCATTCTTTATGCATTGCTCCACCTCACACAATCCAAAACTCAGCCATGGAGCTAAAGACTTAATCTTCTTTTTTATATCTTGTTGTCTCTCACGCTCCTGTACCTCTATCAAATCTTCGTCACTCTCATAATTTACAATTTGTTCATTCTTACTCTCTTTTAATACATCTTGCTCTTCATAGTTTTCAATTCCTACTATTAATTCCATTGAAAATTTTTTTTCTTCCTCAATGTTCAAAACAAACTCTTCCTCTTCTCTTTCCTCATTCACTACAATTTCTACTATTGTTTCATCTACGTTATCTTGTTCATTGTATCCGTCAATCTCATTGCTACAAACTGTATTATAAAAAATCTTTCAAATCTGTTCTTATTCTACAATAAAAATCTCCAACTTCTATCTGTATAACTTCTACAAAAATATTGTGATGTCTTAAAACAACTGGTTGATGACTCTTTTTTACAAAAAAATTATGTTTTATACATGCAGCAGCTACTACTAAAAACTTGCTCAACTTTTCATCTGTGTTGCAATCTACCCATAAAATTGGAACATAGAATACTAGTGGTATTTTATGATAATTCTCCAAATTCTGAAACATACAAAACAGTTTATTAATCAAATTAAATATTAATAAAAAAATTATTATAAACATCATTTCTTAAAAAATTATTTTTAAAATTGTTATTACTCTTATTATAATTTACATTTATATATAAAAATTGGAATTATTATTATTATTATTAATTTTCCTATTATTATTAACAAAATAGTTTCCAAAACTTACCAATATATCTTGTAACTTATGCTTGTTGTAAGAATATTTCAATTGAAAAGGAAAAGGATATTTGACATAAACTCTAGTCTCCATCGGACATGCGCATAACAGATTAACATAACCTCAAATTCTTGAGTTTAACATAACCTCAAATTCTTGAATTTATAATATTTTATCGAAGGAACGGTTATTAAGCATAATTTGTACTTGATTCAATGCATTTTTGGACTGGTACAAAAATTTCTCAGTGCCAACTGAGAGATTTAGATCTTTTTTTAACCATTTTTACATACATTAAACTAAATTTATATTTTTTACAAATAAATTTAATTATGATTAAACCACTCTTTAAAAATAAAATGTACTTCTTTCATCACTTACCTTACAATATTACTCGTAATATCCTTAGCACTAAATTTTTTATTTTTATAACTATTTATATTAAACCTTTTATCAATTATGAGAATGTTCCTCTTCAAACGACTTTTTAAGTACTGGTACAAAATTTTCTTTAAAACTATCTTCTGAGTAACAAATATCGCAAACACCACCCTTTACCCCTAATTCAATCCTCCTGATTGTGTAATATGATTCAATATCTTTCACTATTACCTTGTCTACTTTTTCAAATAACCTTGTTCAATGTCAATTTTCCCTCACTACTGCATTAAATTTCACGTTTCAATACGAGTTTTACTAAATCACACATAAAATACCCCCCTCCTCTGCAACCACCACCAACTGAGACAAACTACCCACCATTTGGATTGTGCAATATGCTGCAATATCTTGGTGACGTCACAAGGTTGACAATTTCACATGTAATTTGAGTCTGAGATAAACCCCACTCTTTTATCACTTTGGTTCATGTGTAGACTAAACTATCGGTAAAGAAGATCTCTGATGTGTCTTATCACCCCCACAACAGCAACCCCTTACCACTAAGAAATACCACCCACCATTAAAGAATACTCCCACCAATACACTTTTTCCCATCACTTGGATTGTGCAATATGCTGCAATATCTGTCTTATTACCCTTGATAACGTCATATACTCCCACCAATGCAAAAATGGTCTTAACACTTGCATTGCTCAATATCTATCCCCAACACTATAAAGGGTTTAGAGGGGTCACACAGACACGTACACATATGTTAAATTTACCAATGATTCAAATTTTGCACAATTGTGCAATATATTTTTCATGTAAATTTGAAGGTTAAATGAGCCTCACCTTTGTAAAGTCTTTTCCCAAAATATCTCGAAAACGGTGAGAGATACGCAAAATCTGACTAAATTTACTGGGTTCCTAAGGGCAGTCTACTTTTATGAAAGTTATTCAATAAGATTTTTCAAAATCAAAAAATTCAAAAATTTTCAAAAATTGTAAAAACCATTAAAACACGTCAAATGTCATGCAAATTTCTTACTTTCTTGAAAGTATATTACACTACATATGAACTCATGTTCTAAGATGTGTTAAAAAATTTGAAAATATCAACTCTAATGCTACCCCCACCCCTCCAAAAGTCTTTTTTAAAATATCTCGAGAACGGTGAGAGATACGCAAAATCTAACGAAATTTACAGGACTCCTAAGGGCAGTCTACTTTTATGAAAGCTATTCAATAAGATTTTTCAAAATCAAAAAATTCAAAATTTTAAACATTTTTCAAAAATTGTAAAAACCATTAAAATATGTCAAATGTCATGCAAATTTCTTAATTTCTTGAAAGTATATTACACTACATATAAACTCATGTTCTAAGATGTGTTAAAAAATTTAAAAATATCAACTCTAATACTACCCCCACCCCTCCAAAAGTCTTTTTTAAAATATCTCGAGAACGGTGAGAGATACGCAAAATCTAACGAAATTTACAGGATTCCTAAGGGCAGTCTACTTTTATGAAAGCTATTCAATAAGATTTTTCAAAATCAAAAAATTCAAAATTTTAAACATTTTTCAAAAATTGTAAAAACCATTAAAATATGTCAAATGTCATGCAAATTTCTTAATTTCTTGAAAGTATATTACACTACATATAAACTCATGTTCTAAGATGTGTTAAAAAATTTAAAAATATCAACTCTAATACTACCCCTACCCCTCCAATTTGTTCACGAAAGTTCTCGAAGGTTACCAAAAAAATTGTACGCAGAATAGAACAAAGTGCGTTTGAAATAATCCCCCCACCTCTCTGACCCCCCATAAAAAAGTTCTAGAAGTTTCTCAAAGGTTAAATTGCGCATCAAATAAATGAAAAATACCCCTACCATCTCCACTGAAATCGAATGTTCTAGAAGCTTCTGGAGGGTTCTGCAGGGGTCACACGTGCAAAAAAAGTAACCCCCACCACCTAAAATTAAAACTTGTTTAGAGGGTTCTGGAAGGTCACACACGCGTATGTTAAATCGGTGATTCAAATTTCGCAATATTACGCAATATATTTTTCATGTAATACCCCCTTTTTCAAGGTTAAATAAGCCACGCCCCTTGAATGTTCTAGAAGCTTCTAGAAGGTCACACACACGTATGTAAAATCGGTGATTTAAATTTCGCAGAATTACGCAGTATGTTTTTCATGTAATCCCCCCCCCCCTTTTATTTCAAGGTTAAATGAGCCCCATTGAATGTTCTAGAAGCTTCTGTGGGGTCACACAGGCACACACACACACGTATGTAAATTAAATTTCAAAGAAATGTGCGATGTATTCTTATGTAATCCCCACCCTTATTCGAGGTTATGTACTTTACTCCGAGACAAACCCCCTTCTTTCAAGGTTAAATTCCTTACCCCCACTTCCTTTCTGAAGGTTACCCCCCCCCTCCAAATATTCAAATTACACGTGTAAATGTCCCCCACCAAGGTCACACGCACGTGCTTAGAGGGTTCTGGAAGGTCAAACACGCGTATGCAAAATCGGTGATTCAAATTTCGCAGAATTGTGCAATTGCCCCCCCCCCCTTTCAAGGTTAAATTCTATTAGTCAAATTTATTAGCCCAGAAAGAAAATTCCCGGTTTGACGGAAAATTCATAAGATTTTTCAAAATCAAAAAATTCAAAATTTTAAACATTTTTCAAAAATTGTAAAAACCATTAAAATACGTCAAATGTCATGCAAATTTCTTAATTTCTTGAAAGTATATTACACTGCATATAAACTCATGTTCTAAGATGTATTAAAAAATTTTAAAATGTTAACTCTAATATTACCCCCCCCCCCACCCCTCCAATTTGTTTTCGAAAGTTCTCGAAGGATACTAAAAAAATTGTACGCAAAATAGAACAAAGCTTCTGGAGGGTTCTGCAGGGGTCACACGTGCAAAAAAAGTAACCCCCACCACCTAAAATCGAAATTTTTTAGAGGGTTCTGGAAGGTCACACACGCGTATGTAAAATCGGTGATTCAAATTTCGCAGAATTACGCGGTATATTTTTCATGTAATCCTCCTTTTTTCAAGGGTAAATGAGCCCCCTTGAATGTTCTAAAAGCTTCTGTGGGGTCACACAGGCACACATACACACGTATGTAAATTAAATTTCACAGAAATGTGTGATGTATTCTTATGTACTCCCCACCCTTATTCTAGGTTATGTACTTTACTCCGAGACAAACCTCCTTCTTTCAAGGTTAAATTCCTTACCCCCACTTCCTTTCTGAAGGTTACCCCCCCCCCTCCAAATATTCAAATTACACGTGTAAATGTCCCCCACCAAGGTCACACGCACGTGCTTAGAGGGTTCTGGAAGGTCAAACACGCGTATGCAAAATCGGTGATTCAAATTTCGCAGAATTGTGCAATTGCCCCCCCCCCCCCCCTTTCAAGGTTAAATTCCTTACCTCACCTACCTGATGGGGCTCTAATTAGGCATCGCGTTACATACCTAGTTTAAAACGAGGCATACACTATGACGTCATCAAAATCCTGGCTCCTGATTGGTCCATTTCGTTGTAAAGGTCGCTTCTGATTGGCTCTCACACAGACACACACATACATAGCTCACACGGACACACACTAGTTGGTCCAGATACCCCACTGTATATCTACTTATTTTCATAAAGTTTGAAATATGATTGCATACTTATTCATGAGCACAATAGAAAAAATCATCAAGCAGTCGAGTAAACTTAAATCCTGGTGTAGTAAAACAGAGTGACAATTATTGGTTAACTAGTAACAAAAGGTGTTTACGAAAGCTGAAAATAGTTCCAAATGTTAACCACTTAAATTTTATTCAACAGTCAGGGGCGGTCCAAGCTAAATTTTTTACCCGGGCAAACCATAGGGGGCCCCTGTCAACAGTCGAGGAATCGACGAAACGTAACGCTTGTTATGCTATAGTTCAGTGTCACTCATTTCATTCCGAAGACTCTCACGTATTCTTGAATGGCCGAGGGGTACAGGGCACCGTCTCAATCATCGTCGTGCGACAGAACCCGCGTTCGAAACCCGGTTGCGAGATTTTTCGTTAATAAATTAAAATTTGCGTTTATATAATTAGGGAATGTATGTGTGCGATCTAGTTATCTAAATTGTACAACATAATAATTGAAAATATAAAACACTTTTTACTAAATTTTCTTTGAAGTAATCCAATTTTCCAACATTTAGAAATTTAACTACTAAAAACATACATATTAAAAATTTAGAATGCTGTCAGTTATATCCAAGATTCTGTGACAAAGTCCCAGGAAATTTAGACAACTTTTTTTTTCCGTGTACAGCAAAAAATTTAAAAAATTTTTTTTTACATAACTTTATAAATGAACAAACTTTGACGCACAAAATAGTATCATTGAGCAGGCTTGTAGGCAAAAACTTTTTAAGTGGGGGGAAGCGAGACAAACATTCTATTCTAGTGGCGCCCATAGCAAAAATATTTTTCGCTGGAAAAACACTGCAAAAACTGCTGTCTTCTAAGTGTCTTATTTTAAGATATTTTGATATCTTTTTAGTATCTAAGACGCAAAAAATGTCTCATTTTAAAACATTAATTGCATCTTAGACACCAAAATATCTTAAAATAAGACACTTAGAAGACATCAGTTTTTGCAGTGAAGGGATATTTTTTTTAACGTGTAAGAAAAAATTCGGGGGGTCAGGCTACGTCCCTGACTTTGAGTTTCTTTAACTCAGAAAAAAAAATTTTCTTGTCGGCTAACACATAGGACATAGGGCACCTTTAGAAGGTAATAATTGGTTCAAAACTTACTAAATTCTGAATAATATGAGCCCAAGAGAAAGTCGTTTTGTCCACTCTAAAGAAATGTATTGTAATAAAAGTGAAAATTACAGCGTTTTTTCAATTTTTAATAACTTTTAAAATATTAAAGATCTCTTTATGTTCTTGGTGTGATTTTAAAGATAATTTTTTGTAGAAATTAAAAAATGTATCACTATTGTTGCACAGTTTTTTCGTAAATTTTTCCTGAGGCTAAAGTCAGTACAAAAAAATTCAAAAAAATTAAACAATATAATTAGTGAGAAAAATAATTTTCAAAATTATAATGAAAAATATTTATAAACAATTTTTGCAAAAACTTTAATTAAATTAATTCATCATAATTTTAAAATATATTTTTCTCACTCAATTTTTATTTAAATTTTTTGCATTTTTTTATTATCACTTTAGTCCGAGAAAAAATCTAAGAAAAAAATTGTGCAACAATAGTGATGTATTTTTTAATTTTTGTAGAAAATTATCTCTAAAATCACACCAAGAAAATAAAAAGATCTTTATTATTTGAAAAGTTGTTAAAAATTGAAAAATACTCTGCAACTTACACTTTTTTTAGAATAAATTTTTTGAAAGTAGACAAAACGACTTTATCCTGAGCTCATTTTGTTCAGAATTTAGTTAGTTTTGAACCAATTTATTGTAGAGAAAAAATTTTATTTTAGAATAAGATCGAAGAAAAATTTATTTTAGTAATTTTTTCTACCCAGTGGGCAAAAATCCATGTTCGTTCTAAAAACGTTTTCGAACATACATGTTCCAAATAACGTCCCAGAACATTATTTGTCCGACATGAAACGTTCTAAAAACGTTTTTAAAACGAACATGGATTTTTGCCCACTGGGTAGTAAACAAAAATAAATTTATAAACCGTCTTGGCTAAGTTCAGATATTTTTAAATTCAAGTCTCTTTGTTATAATAAAATTTGGTTTTAATAGTGAACAGTTACACATCAATTTTAAGGTTAAGATATAGACTTTTCTTTGCCTTTTTATGAATAAGTTTAATAACTTGCTTTACATATATAGTTTATTCTCGCAAAAGTAACGAATGTTTATTATTTGCTTCAACTATTAATTAAATTAGAATCCAGCAGAACATTTCTAGTTTTAACGTTTTAGAGATACTTCAAACGCACCTACGCAAGCTTGAAAAATCATATCGACCAATGATACGAGTTTCCACTGATGCGCAGGTGCGCCAGGTAAAATTGTTGCGCAGTACGTCTCTGCTGGTCTCTGCGCATAGACGTGTCAGTCCGCCATTGAAAAGTATCAGCTGATGTCGTGTCGCCTGCGCTGTACATATTTCGTTCTGCAAACAAACTTGATTATTAACTTTTATTAACAAAATTATTTTGTTGTGGTTACATTGTTAATTGTTTCAGTGTATCAGTATAAAAGATAAAAAAGTTTCAAAAAACAGAAATTCCATAGTAAAAATATTTGTTAGCTCTAAAAAGGGCCGATTGTTTTTTTTTTGCCTTTTTAAAACAATTTTTTTGAAACCTGCTCCTCTTCCCGAGCTCAAAATCGTCGTTTTTCACAAAAATCGACAATCAGAATGTTTTCTACAATTATAATCATTTTAAAATTAGTAAAACTTTATTGTAAAATAATTATTTAACAAATGAAATTTGCATTCTTTATAATTTTTCAACAACAAACATTTGACAATTTTAATATGATATTAGCTGAAAAGAGTAAATTATACCTATTGGTTGTATAAAAAAATGACAAAAATAGCAATTTTTGTATTATTGTGAGTTACTGACAGACAAATCGCATTAATAGATAAAAGAAAATAGAAATAAGTTAATGAATTGAAAAATTGAAAAAATCTGCAAAAAAAGGTTTAAAAAACTATGAGAATATTACAAAAAAATATTAAAAAATATTTAGATATTTATGTGTTTATATGTTAAGACTGTTTCCATTTCAAATCATGCAGGCCGAATATTTTTAAAATTCAAAATCTTGTTTAACATGCTTTTTATTTTTTTTTTTGCGAAAAATTTTTTTTTCGCAGAGTTACGAGAATTTGGAGTTTCAGGACAAAATGTGCTTTTTGAACGAAAAGGCTAACAAATTTTTTTAAAATCTCTTTAGTTTTTTCAAAAATTGATATTTTTTAATTTTGTTCTCCTATTTTGCTAATGTTTTAAATGCTCTTTCTTAGCAATTTTGAAAATTAACAAGATGACGGTCATTTTTTTAAAAAATCAAAGAACCAAAATTTCTCAGAAATTAATTATTTATTTTTTTGAAATTCTTTTTGTAGTTTTTGGATAACAAGAAGAATTTTTTCACTGGATTTAATGTGCGCTAAACACCATGAAAGAAGCAAGAATTTTTTGTTTTTGAATATACTAAAAGTCATTAATTTGGGTAATACCGTGCCATACATAAAGTTTTTTTCTTATTAGAAAATGTAAAAGAGAATTTTTTTCAATTGGTTTGATATATCCGCTAAGATGTCGTAGACGGCGGAATTTTATTTTTTCTAAAAACGCAAAAAGCCATTATTTTGGCTAAGGCAAAAGTATCTTTCACAGTTGGTAAAATCAACTAGATTTTTTTTTATTTTCCTTTTGAATAAATATTTTTTATCTAAAGAAATGTAGTTTTTAATACACTTTTTTATCTAGTAAAAATTCGGAAAAATTTCAAAGAAATAAAAAATATTGTTTTTCAAAAAATTGTTCAAGTTCTTGCACAAGTATAAATTGGTCAGAAAACAGCTGCTTTCGATACTAATTTTCTAATAAGTTTTTTGTTAAAATTTTTTACTTCAAAACATGTTGCATATATACACCAATTTGGTGCAAAATAAATAAAAACGCAACACAATATATAACATAGTTATAATGCGAGTTAAAGTTCTAAAAAGAACTGGGTATACAAATTTTATTATATTTAGCTCTTAGTTTTACATTGTAAAAAAAAAACTGAAAACTGCTTTCGAAACTTATGCACAAAGTACTATTGTATTTTTAGATCAAAATTATTCCGACTTTTACGACATCTTAGTGAATGTACCAAGGGGCCATCCATAAATTACGTAAGACTTTTAGGGGGGAGGGGGGTCCAGGAAATCTTACGACCAATAGAAAAAATGGCGCTAATGTATGTAAAAAATCTTACGTGGGGGAGGGGGGGGATTAAATTACCGAAAAAACGTCTTACGTAATTTATGGATGGCCCCCAAACCTATTGGAAAAAATTCTCTTCTACGTTTACTAACAAGAAAATTTATTTTTAAGAAAATAAAAGATTATGTTTTTTAGAAAATCAAGTTTTTTTATTTTTCACAAAATGACCGTCATTTTGTAAATTTCTAAATTTGGCAGAAGAGAAGCATCTAAAACGCTACTAAAATAAAACATAAATATATGAATAATGAGTATGTGACGTGGTATTAGCCAAATTAATATATTATTTGAAAAAAAAAATTCTTGCGCCTTTTAGTGTTTTGGGGCACATTAAACGTATTGAAAAAATTCAATTTGTTATCTAATATCTACAAAAAAATTGCAAAAAAATAAAAAAAAAATTTTCTGAGAAATTTTAAATTTCTTATTTTGAAAAAAATCGCCTCCATTTTATTAATTTTTAAAATTGCTAAGAAAGAGCATTAAAAACATTAGTCAAATCAAACAAGAAAATTGAAAAATATAAATTTTTGAGAAAAATAGAGATTTTACAAAAAATTGTTAGCGTTTTCGTTCAAAAACCATTCTTTGTCATAAAACTTTCATATTCTTGTAACTCTGCGAAAAAAAATTTTTCACGAAACAAAACAATACGTGTCTCTTCGTTTATCTTAGAAAGCAATAAAAAGCATGTTCAACATGATTTTGAATTTTAAAAATATTCGGCCTGCATGATTTGAAATGAAAACAGCCTCAAGCTGTTTGAATTAAAAAACCAAACATCTACATTTTGATTAAATGTTTAGATTGAGATGTAATTGGAATCATTAAGAAAAATATATAAAAATAATTTCAATCAATATATGACATGAAATTGGTCTATATTGCGTGGATAAGCTTTCAGCGGCTTTGAGAGATGTACATAAAAAAGTATGATTTTATGTATCGAAAAACATATATCTTCATTACCAAGAGATTTCTTTCATTTTAATGCAATTTTATCCCTCATATATGATCGCTAAATTACATCTTTATTATTTTCCTGTCACAAAATCCTATCATTTATTTAAGTATAATCTTTATTAACAAAAGTAGAATTTTTTTTCAGACTAAAAAATTAAACATTAGAATATATAATCAATTTTGTAAGGGATTACTGTTGGTTAGACAGTATAATATAATTTTTAAACCTTTTCACATCATCACTCAAAATTTCAATAACGGCAATTAAAATTGGACGACACAGCTAACTTATTCTCACTGTGTGTTCTTGTCATTATCCTTCAAAGACATATGTTTCCATACATTTTGTCTAATATAAAAACATGTATCTCATACAAAAAGGTATCCAACATACAATTCTATCATACAGTTATTTAAGAACACTGTCCAAGAATACTATCATTTCTATGCTAACTAAGCAGTGTAAAATCAACTGAAAAAAAAATTGCCTGTAACAAACGAGCCAGTATCACTTTGACACAAAATTTATTTTTAAGATTGTTATATTGTACAGAATGAGAATGTTATTTTGTACAAATGGTAAATGATATTTAGTACAATTTTGAAAAATGAATTTGTTATTTTGTACAATTATTTAAAAAATGGATTTAATTGTAATCCCAAAGTTTTTGATCTTTATTAAAAAAGTGTACAAAATAACATTTAGCAATTGTGCAAAATGATACTGGCTCTAACAAACGATTGAAACATTAAAATTTAACGTATAAAATTAATTTTTTACTGGTTAATGGAAATAATTTTCAATTTTAGTACCAGCATTGAAAATTTGAATCATTTTCTATTGATCAATCAGGTAAAAATCACCGAGAATTCATCAGTTTTTAACTTATTACAAATAAAATATCACTGATTGAAATCATAAAAATATGTATTCTTGTTACTTTCATCGACTCTACAGAGTAAAATCTAACAAATAAAGAAATTGGCAATATGATAAATGAACGAAACATTATTATTCAACGTAAGAAAATTTGGTGGCCCTGAAAAGGGCCGATTGTGTTTAGAATAGCAATGGATTTATTTGGAGCTGGTGTATTTGGTGACAGCCTTGGTGCCTTCAGAGACGGCGTGCTTGGCGAGTTCACCAGGAAGGAGAAGCCTGACAGCAGTCTGGATTTCCCGGGAGGTGATGGTCGACCTCTTGTTGTAATGAGCCAAACGGGAAGATTCCGCAGCAATGCGCTCAAAGATATCATTAACAAAACTGTTCATGATACTCATGGCTTTGCTGGAAACTCCAGTGTCAGGATGGACCTGTTTCAAGACTTTGTAGATGTAGATAGCGTAACTTTCCTTCCTCTTACGCTTCTTCTTCTTGTCGGTCTTGGCGATGTTCTTTTGGGCCTTTCCGGCTTTTTTAACAGCTTTACCACTAGCTTTAGGCGGCATCTTGAAATTTTAGAGAGAAATACGTGTTTACTCGTCGAAAACTCAGGAAAATATGACGATTCCTACATTTGCCTTTTTTTTTACGTTGTTTGACGTGTTGAGCTCGAACCAATGAGAGCGAAGGAAATAGGTGATTGGTTAGAGCTCGGTGCACCGAGCGCGCATCTCCCAACCAGCAAAGAGAAAGGTGTCCTTAGCCACGCCCCGTGCGAGAGCGTAAATAGACGCGTTTTCGAATTTTTTCATCATTCTCCCGAGTTCTCTCGACAGTGTAACTTCGTTCCTTTGAAAAAAAGAATCTAACATGTCTGGACGTGGTAAAGGAGGCAAAGTTAAGGGAAAGTCAAGGACTCGTTCCACCCGAGCTGGACTTCAATTCCCCGTTGGACGTATCCATCGTCTCTTGCGCAAAGGCAACTATGCCGAGCGTGTTGGTGCTGGTGCTCCAGTCTACTTGGCTGCAGTGATGGAATACTTGGCTGCTGAAGTTTTGGAGTTGGCAGGCAATGCCGCTCGTGACAACAAAAAGTCGAGAATTATCCCTCGTCATTTGCAGCTTGCAATCAGGAACGACGAGGAATTGAACAAGCTCCTCTCTGGTGTTACCATCGCCCAGGGTGGTGTTTTACCCAACATCCAAGCTGTTCTCCTTCCCAAAAAGACCGAGAAAAAAGCTTAAATATCCTAACTGATCATTCTCTAAACAATCGGCCCTTTTCAGGGCCACCAAATATTTTCACGAAGGAGTTTATTTTTCAAACTAACAAATTTTATTACTTCATTGTAGTTAACAAAAAATGTCGACATTTATTGTTATTTTTTGTTAAGTATACATTGTACACTGGAGTGTAAATACCTACATGATTTTCCACCAAGAACTAAAATATTCGATGCAGACGTTTTTGAGGAACGACAAATCTAAATTTTAAAATAACAAAGTCTCAGGGCTCGGATTTGAGCGACTTTTCGACTTTTTTCGAATAAAATACGACTTTTGCGACTATTTTAAGATTTTTTTTAGTACTTTTTGGCTCTAATTTTAAGAAAAGTAGGAAACATTATTTTATGAGAAGGAGCGGATTAAGACTCTCCCACCTACCGATTTTAGAAATTTTTACTAATTCAATTTTTGAACGACTTTTCATCATTTCATGAGTTCTTTGACAAATTTAGATTAAAAGTTCCAGCTGTTGGTTGTAACACGTATTTTTGAAAAATGTGTCTTAAGCTCAAGAAAAAATATTTAAGAAAATTATAAAATATGTCTGAAATAATAATTTACAAAACTAAATTGTAGGATTCAATATTGAACAAGGACTATCCATTTAATTATTTTGTTATCTTAGTCAGGCCGTTTTATTTCAACCAAAGTCGTTGCATACCAATTTTTAAAAAATTTGAAACTTTTAGAAATGATTCTGTTAAGTTTCTAGAGTATGAAATGGAAAATAATTATGCTAAGATTTCTTTTATTTATGTTTATATACATTGGAATTTTTTAAAATAATAAACTAGCGAAGCTAATTAATTTTTTGCGATGTGTATTTTATAAAATCAATAACAATGTGGCCTAATATTATATGACTTTAAGCTGTACTTTATTCTCTTATTTGGTTCTTTTTACCCGTATGTATTTTCAAATAAATAAATGTTAAAATATGATTTTAAATTACAAGCGGTACAGAAAAACGTCGCTTTTTTACCTATCAGAAAATATTTTTGAAAATATAGAATTATCTTAAAAAAATGTTATTTTTAATTTTTCCACTTGAAAAGAAAAAAAATAATGATTTGTAGTTGTTTACAATTATTGAATTTATTATTTTTAAGTATATATATATCACTTAAAGATATAAAATAATAGATAAAACATGGTTTCGAAATTGGACTGTCAAATAACCTAATTTTTCGATTTTTATCCGTTATTTGTAAGAAAATGGAATTTATAAAATAAGTTTTAATTTATTAAATTGAAAACAGGAATCTTTCATTTTTGCGAACTTTACGTCCTAATATCTTGGTTTACGAAAAATATACAAATTTGAATTAAAAAGATACAAAAAACACCTTAAACTTATGTAATTAAGTATTGTTTTAACCTAAAAATTTATTACAATTTTTAATCTTTACTATTTAAAAAACTAAATTCAGGAGCAACATGAAATTTCATTGTGAGTAGATTTAGGCGTGATATGAATATATTAAAGGTTCAAAATTTTTATATTTTTTGTAAACCAAGATATTAGATCTTTAAGTTCACAAAAATAAAAAAATTCATGTTTTGAATTTATTATTTCTCATAACATAAAGTAAACATTTACAAAGTTAACATTTATTTTACTAATTCCATTTTCTCACAAATAACGGTTAAAAATCGCAAAATTAGATTATTTGCCAGTCGAACTTTAAAACCATCTTTTATCTATTATTTTATATCTTTAAGTTTAATACATTTAAGAATAATAAATTCAATAATTGGTCATTTCCATAATAGCCTGTCAATTTTCGTTCTTGCGTCACAATGAATAAAACAGCTACATCTTTTTTAATTTTTTTTAAAAAATTAAAAACTCAGCTGGACATGTTTCTATCTTTTTAAATTTATCAGAGAAAAGTTAAATTTTTTTCTAAACAAATGCAAATCATTATTCTTCCACTTTTTAAGATAATTCTATATTTTTGAAAATATATTCTGATGAGTAAAAAAGTGGCATTTTTCTGTACTTCATACTCTTATCATAAGAATCATTTTTAGAAGTTTCAAATTTTTCAAAAATTGGTCCCAACGACTTTGGTTGAAATAAAATAGTCTGACGCATTAAAAAAAAACTATAATTATATAGTTTATGTTTTTTTTCCTTTTCTTGCATAATAAATACATTTATTTTCTATAAAAATGTAAAAAGTAAACAAATGACTTCTACAAAAATTAAATTTTTTGACTATTTCATGCGACTTTTTTAATGATTTTATGCGACTTTTGTTGTGATTTTATGAGACTAAAGCGACTTTTTTTTAGTCTTAAAGTCAGTCATGTGAAGTTGGCACCCCATTTTCAAAAAAATTAATTGTTTTTCGGAGTTCCAGGTAGTGTTTGCATAGTTCTAGAGTTCCTTAACAATAATTTAAATTGTTCCAGCGAATAAAGCAAAAAAAAATCAATTTGAAAATTTGGGGTGCTAACTTCACGCTGCACCCTTTTTTCGAGAAAAAAGAGTTCTGACACAAAATTTCAACAAACAACAAAGAGTTCTAGAGTTCCTTAATTGTTTTATAAATAGTTCCGGCAAATTTCAAAAAATAAAAAAAATAAATTTTTTTTTTTAAAAATTTTTAGTTTTCAAGAATCTTAAAATTCTAACTACAATTCGGTCAGCTCTCAACAAATGCTTCAAATTATCCCTATAAACTTTTTTTATAAACTCAAAATCAAAAAAGTTAGAGGCACTCAAAGTGGGACCTAAAATTTTGAGTTTACAAAAATCAAAGATCCAGGAGTTCTTATTAGAGTTCTGATAGCACTCTTCAAAGATCTACAAATTATCCCTATAAACTTTTTTTATAAACTCAAAATTTTAGGTCCCACTTTGAGTGCCTCTAACTTTTTTGATTTTGAGTTTATAAAAAAAGTTTATAGGGATAATTTGAAGCATTTGTTGAGAGCTGACCGAATTGTAGATAGAATTTTAAGATTCTTGAAAACTAAAAATTTTTAAAAAAAAATTTTATTTTTTTTATTTTTTGAAATTTGCCGGAACTATTTATAAAACAATTAAGGAACTCTAGAACTCTTTGTTGTTTGTTGAAATTTTGTGTCAGAACTCTTTTTTCTCGAAAAAAGGGTGCAGCGTGAAGTTAGCACCCCAAATTTTCAAATTGATTTTTTTTTGCTTTATTCGCTGGAACTATTTAAATTATTGTTAAGGAACTCTAGAACTATGCAAAAACTACCTGAAACTCCGAAAAAAAATTAATTTTTTTGAAAATGGGGTGCCAACTTCACATGACTCTTAAAGTCAATCCGAGCCCTGAAGTCTCAGTCCTGTCCAGTTTAGAAGAAAACTTTATACCGCCTGGCCAAAAATACATATTTTCTGCATAGTTTCCGAAGAAGAGCGTAAAAAAAATTGTGTCAAGAAAATATGGGCGGATTGGTTTATAGTATAGTAATTCGCAGAAAAGTACCCGCTTAAATTTTAATCATGAAGGTTTGCCTTCTTAAATTTTGAAATTTACATATGATAGATAATAAATTTCTGTTCTTTTTTGTTATATAATAATAATAATAATTATACATTTACAGAAAATATGAACGTTTCTATATTTTACGTATATTAAATTATTTAAACGTTCATATTTTCTGTAAATGTTATCACAGGGTTGCCACAGAAACATGATATTTAAAAATTCTATTATTTTTCCAGGTTTTCCAGACCATTTTCACAAAAATTCCAGGTCAAAATAAAATTATTTTAATAACTTTTTTGGTAGTTACAACGAAAAAAATTTTAAATATTCAAATTAAATGAATAATAAAATATCAATCAGGGTATCAAGTGATTTTTTAAGAAAATTGAAGACATTTTAAAAAGGTTTCTATTAGGTCAAAAATAATTTTTTTCAAGTTTACTTTTGATGTAATATTTTTAATTTTGAGATTAAAGTTGATCAACAATTTCGTACCAAAAATGCAAAAAGAAATAATATATACATATTATTTTTCATCAAATTCCATGACCAAATACAAAATAAGTTGCAACTTTAACACGCTCATTGTTATTAGTCATTTAAAACTATAAGTTTTTGTAAAAACCAATAAATAATGAAAATTACGAGAATTTAAATTTAAAAAATATATTGAAAATTGAAAAAAGTAATTAAAAAAGCTAAGAATTATGGAATATAGAAAAAAATAATTGAAAACTGAAGAATGGAATTAAAATTTGAAGAAAATAATTTAAAAATGAAGAAATACATTGAAAATTTAAAAATTAAAATTTTCTAATGTTATTTAAAATTCGATAAAATGTTAGTTGTATGTATATCAAGTTAGCAGAGCAACCTTGGAAAAATCCAAAATGCAACATTGGAACATTTGCCGTTAATTTGCCGCTAATTAGTCGTGAAAAAACCGATTTTGCCGTTTTCGAATTTTTAAAAAAAACAGGGTGCACTGCTAACTTGATATCAACTTAGCAGTACACCCGTCATAAAATCCACAGTTTTACAGATAGAACAATTTTTAACAGGTCAGAATTTGCCGTTTTTTTGCCGTAATCGAACAGCATTAACACTTTTTCAAAAAATCAAAAAATTTTTTTTTTTTAAAAAAAATTTTTTTTTGATTTTTTTTTTTTTTTTTTAAGACATTTTTAGACTAAAAAACTTATAATTATCAACTATATTATACATTTTAAGAGCTTACTAACAGAATATTACTCATTCAACAAATATTTTTATATCACCAAACTTATAACAAAAAAATTAATGGAATTTAATAATTGCCATTCGAGGAAAGCTAAAAAACCGACCGCAGATAACAACTTTTTTCTGAAAATATGCAATAAAAAGTTAGCGCATCACGAATGCACCATCACAACTAGATTCACAAAAAGTAATATTAATCCGTTTAGAAACAACAAACCTCTAACAAATAGCCCAAACGGCAAATTCCGATCACAAAACAAATCCCGAAAAGAACCTAATTTACTAATTAAGCGACTGCACTGCTAACTTTTACCTATTTTCCAAAACAAACTGAATCTACAGCCCAATGATGATGATTACTGATCACCAATCCTCACGGATAAATCATTTAGCCCAAACAGCAAATTCTTATCACAAAACTAATCCCGAAAATAACCTAATTTACTAATTAAGCGACTGTACTGCTAACTTTTACCTTTTTTTCAAAACTAACTGAATCTACAGCCCAATGATGATGATTACTGATCACCAATCCTCACGGATAAATCATTCAGCCCAAACGGCAAATTCCCATCACAAAACTAATCCCGAAAATAACCTAATTTACTAATTAAGCGACTATACTGCTAACTTTTACCTTTTTATCAAAACCAACTGAATCTACAGCCCAATGATGATGATTACTGATTACCAATCCTCACGGATAAATCATTCGGCCCATACGGCAAATTCCCATCACGTAAAAACTCCCGAAAAGAACCTAATTTACTAATTAAGCGACTGTACTGCTAACTTTTACCTTTTTTTTAAAACTAACTGAATCTACAGCCCAATGATGATGATTACTGATCACCAATCCTCACGGATAAATCATTCAGCCCAAACGGCAAATTCCCATCACATAAAAACTCCCGAAAAGAACCTAATTTACTAATTAAGCGACTGTACTGCTAACTTTTACCTTTTTTTTAAAACTAACTGAATCTACAGCCCAATGATGATGATTACTGATCACCAATCCTCACGGATAAATCATTCAGCCCAAACGGCAAATTCCCATCACATAAAAACTCCCGAAAAGAACCTAATTTACTAATTAAGCGACTGTACTGCTAACTTTTACCTTTTTTTTAAAACTAACTGAATCTACAGCCCAATGATGATGATTACTGATCACCAATCCTCACGGATAAATCATTCAGCCCAAACGGCAAATTCCCATCACATAAAAACTCCCGAAAAGAACCTAATTTACTAATTAAGCGACTGTACTGCTAACTTTTACCTATTTTTTAAAACTAACTGAATTTACAGCCCAATGATGATGATTACTGATCACCAATCCTCACGGATAAATCATTCAGCCCAAACGGCAAATTCCCATCACAAAACTAATCTAAAAAAAAACCTAATTTACTAATTAGGCGACTGCACTGCTAACTTTTACCTATTTTTCAAAACTAACTGAATCTACAGCCCAATGATGATGATTACTGATTACCAATCCTCACGGATAAATCATTCAGCCCAAACGGCAAATTCCCATCACGTAAAAACTCCCGAAAAGAACCTAATTTACTAATTCAGCGACTGTACTGCTAACTTTTACCTTTTTTTTAAAACTAACTGAATTTACAGCCCAATGATGATGATTACTGATCACCAATCCTCACGGATAAATCATTCAGCCCAAACGGCAAATTCCCATCACAAAACTAATCTAAAAAAAAACCTAATTTACTAATTAGGCGACTGCACTGCTAACTTTTACCTATTTTTCAAAACTAACTGAATCTACAGCCCAATGATGATGATTACTGATTACCAATCCTCACGGATAAATCATTCAACCCAAACGGCAAATTCCCATCACGTAAAACCTCCCGAAAAGAACCTAATTTACTAATTCAGCGACTGTACTGCTAACTTTTACCTTTTTTTTAAAACTAACTGAATTTACAGCCCAATGATGATGATTACTGATCACCAATCCTCACGGATAAATCATTCAGCCCAAACGGCAAATTCCCATCACAAAACTAATCTAAAAAAAAACCTAATTTACTAATTAGGCGACTGCACTGCTAACTTTTACCTATTTTTCAAAACTAACTGAATCTACAGCCCAATGATGATGATTACTGATTACCAATCCTCACGGATAAATCATTCAACCCAAACGGCAAATTCCCATCACGTAAAAACTCCCGAAAAGAACCTAATTTACTAATTAAGCGACTGTACTGCTAACTTTTACCTTTTTTTTAAAACTAACTGAATCTACTGCCCAATGATGATGATTACTGATCATCAATCCTCACGGATAAATCATTCAGCCCATACGGCAAATTCCCATCACATAAAAACTCCCAAAAAGAACCTAATTTACTAATTAAGCGACTGTACTGCTAACTTTTACCTATTTTTTAAAACTAACTGAATCTACAGCCCAATGATGATGATTACTGATCACCAATCCTCACGGATAAATCATTCAGCCCAAACGGCAAATTCCCATCACAAAACTAATCTAAAAAAAAACCTAATTTACTAATTAGGCGACTGCACTGCTAACTTTTACCTATTTTTCAAAACTAACTGAATCTACAGCCCAATGATGATGATTACTGATCACCAATCCTCACGGATAAATCATTCAGCCCAAACGGCAAATTCCCATCACAAAACTAATCCCGAAAATAACCTAATTTACTAATTAAGCGACTATACTGCTAACTTTTACCTTTTTTTTAAAACTAACTGAATTTACAGCCCAATGATGATGATTACTGATCACCAATCCTCACGGATAAATCATTCAGCCCAAACGGCAAATTCCCATCACAAAACTAATCTAAAAAAAAACCTAATTTACTAATTAGGCGACTGCACTGCTAACTTTTACCTATTTTTCAAAACTAACTGAATCTACAGCCCAATGATGATGATTACTGATCACCAATCCTCACGGATAAATCATTCAGCCCAAACGGCAAATTCCCATCACAAAACTAATCTAAAAAAAAACCTAATTTACTAATTAGGCGACTGCACTGCTAACTTTTACCTATTTTTCAAAACTAACTGAATCTACAGCTCAATGATGATGATTACTGATCACCAATCCTCACGGATAAATCATTCAGCCCAAACGGCAAATTCCCATCACAAAACTAATCCCGAAAATAACCTAATTTACTAATTAAGCGACTGTACTGCTAACTTTTACCTTTTTTTCAAAACTAACTGAATCTACAGCCCAATGATGATGATTACTGATCACCAATCCTCACGGATAAATCATTCAGCCCAAACGGCAAATTCCCATCACAAAACTAATCTAAAAAAAAACCTAATTTACTAATTAGGCGACTGCACTGCTAACTTTTACCTATTTTTCAAAACTAACTGAATCTACAGCTCAATGATGATGATTACTGATCACCAATCCTCACGGATAAATCATTCAGCCCAAACGGCAAATTCCCATCACAAAACTAATCCCGAAAAGAACCTAATTTACTAATTCAGCGACTGTACTGCTAACTTTTACCTTTTTTTTAAAACTAACTGAATTTACAGCCCAATGATGATGATTACTGATCACCAATCCTCACGGATAAATCATTCAGCCCAAACGGCAAATTCCCATCACAAAACTAATCCCGAAAAGAACCTAATTTACTAATTCAGCGACTGTACTGCTAACTTTTACCTTTTTTTTAAAACTAACTGAATTTACAGCCCAATGATGATGATTACTGATCACCAATCCTCACGGATAAATCATTCAGCCCAAACGGCAAATTCCCATCACAAAACTAATCTAAAAAAAAACCTAATTTACTAATTAGGCGACTGCACTGCTAACTTTTACCTATTTTTCAAAACTAACTGAATCTACAGCCCAATGATGATGATTACTGATTACCAATCCTCACGGATAAATCATTCAACCCAAACGGCAAATTCCCATCACGTAAAAACTCCCGAAAAGAACCTAATTTACTAATTAAGCGACTGTACTGCTAACTTTTACCTTTTTTTTAAAACTAACTGAATCTACTGCCCAATGATGATGATTACTGATCATCAATCCTCACGGATAAATCATTCAGCCCATACGGCAAATTCCCATCACATAAAAACTCCCAAAAAGAACCTAATTTACTAATTAAGCGACTGTACTGCTAACTTTTACCTATTTTTTAAAACTAACTGAATCTACAGCCCAATGATGATGATTACTGATCACCAATCCTCACGGATAAATCATTCAGCCCAAACGGCAAATTCCCATCACAAAACTAATCTAAAAAAAAACCTAATTTACTAATTAGGCGACTGCACTGCTAACTTTTACCTATTTTTCAAAACTAACTGAATCTACAGCCCAATGATGATGATTACTGATCACCAATCCTCACGGATAAATCATTCAGCCCAAACGGCAAATTCCCATCACAAAACTAATCCCGAAAATAACCTAATTTACTAATTAAGCGACTATACTGCTAACTTTTACCTTTTTTTTAAAACTAACTGAATTTACAGCCCAATGATGATGATTACTGATCACCAATCCTCACGGATAAATCATTCAGCCCAAACGGCAAATTCCCATCACAAAACTAATCTAAAAAAAAACCTAATTTACTAATTAGGCGACTGCACTGCTAACTTTTACCTATTTTTCAAAACTAACTGAATCTACAGCCCAATGATGATGATTACTGATCACCAATCCTCACGGATAAATCATTCAGCCCAAACGGCAAATTCCCATCACAAAACTAATCTAAAAAAAAACCTAATTTACTAATTAGGCGACTGCACTGCTAACTTTTACCTATTTTTCAAAACTAACTGAATCTACAGCTCAATGATGATGATTACTGATCACCAATCCTCACGGATAAATCATTCAGCCCAAACGGCAAATTCCCATCACAAAACTAATCCCGAAAATAACCTAATTTACTAATTAAGCGACTGTACTGCTAACTTTTACCTTTTTTTCAAAACTAACTGAATCTACAGCCCAATGATGATGATTACTGATCACCAATCCTCACGGATAAATCATTCAGCCCAAACGGCAAATTCCCATCACAAAACTAATCTAAAAAAAAACCTAATTTACTAATTAGGCGACTGCACTGCTAACTTTTACCTATTTTTCAAAACTAACTGAATCTACAGCTCAATGATGATGATTACTGATCACCAATCCTCACGGATAAATCATTCAGCCCAAACGGCAAATTCCCATCACAAAACTAATCCCGAAAAGAACCTAATTTACTAATTCAGCGACTGTACTGCTAACTTTTACCTTTTTTTTAAAACTAACTGAATTTACAGCCCAATGATGATGATTACTGATCACCAATCCTCACGGATAAATCATTCAGCCCAAACGGCAAATTCCCATCACAAAACTAATCCCGAAAAGAACCTAATTTACTAATTCAGCGACTGTACTGCTAACTTTTACCTTTTTTTTAAAACTAACTGAATTTACAGCCCAATGATGATGATTACTGATCACCAATCCTCACGGATAAATCATTCAGCCCAAACGGCAAATTCCCATCACAAAACTAATCCCGAAAATAACCTAATTTACTAATTAAGCGACTGTACTGCTAACTTTTACCTTTTTTTCAAAACTAACTGAATCTACAGCCCAATGATGATGATTACTGATCACCAATCCTCACGGATAAATCATTCAGCCCAAACGGCAAATTCCCATCACAAAACTAATCCCGAAAAGAACCTAATTTACTAATTAAGCGACTGTACTGCTAACTTTTACCTTTTTTTTAAAACTAACTGAATCTACAGCCCAATGATGATGATTACTGATCACCAATCCTCACGGATAAATCATTCAGCCCAAACGGCAAATTCCCATCACAAAACTAATCTAAAAAAAAACCTAATTTACTAATTAGGCGACTGCACTGCTAACTTTTACCTATTTTTCAAAACTAACTGAATCTACAGCTCAATGATGATGATTACTGATCACCAATCCTCACGGATAAATCATTCAGCCCAAACGGCAAATTCCCATCACATAACAAATCTAGAAAAGAATCTAATTTACTAATCAACCGACTGCATTGGTAACTTATTTTTTAACAATTATTTTGGTTGTTTTAAACAGCTCTAATGGCCTAATGATTATTCAAAATAAGAATAAAGTTAGTTTTAAGTTTTTTTTATTAATGTGAAGAACAATTTTTGAGAATTATTTATTATAAGTTAACATTAGGTTTGACTACACTGCAAAAACATGGTGTCTTAAATTGGCCAAAAATGTCTTAAATTAAGATACTTTTGGTGTCTCAGACACGAAAAACGTCTTATTTGGAGACATTTTTGAACAATTGAAGACACCTGTTTTTGCAGTGTACTTATAATACTTTGGTTTTATAGAAATATTTTTTTTTGTATCATATAACCTACGTAAATTAGATTTGTTTTAAATATATTTTTGCTTTGGTAGGTTTAATTTGGTTTTAATTTTTAATGTTTTTCTGTATACCAACGTTTTTGGTTTAAAATTGTAGTTTTTTGTAACTTTTTGTGGTGTGTTTTTAAATCCATCATAAATTAACCAATTTTTTGTTCGTTTAATTATTGCTGTATAGTGCCCTACGGAAGTTGATGATCTCACTGCAAAAACTTTTGTCTTCTAAGTGTCTTATTTTAAGACACAAAACATTAAGAAAGCGTCTTACGGTTATTTCAAACTATTTCATTGGTTAATAATTTTGAAAAATGCTTTCTGATTGGTTTAAAATGAAGACACCTTAAAACGTCTTAAAAGTGAGGACAAAAATGTCTTAAAATAAGACACTTGTTTTTACAGTGTTGCTCATTACATTTGGGCCCTCGTGCTGCGAAAAGAGCGTAAGTTGCTTTGCTTGTAGGACATATGAATGATTTTTGTAAGCAAGTTAGTTCTACCTTACAGTCGACGTCGATTCCTATGAGTACAATATCACCTAGATATCACCTAGATATACATCTAGATATACAATATCAACACGATATATAATAGAGGGGGGAGGGGGTTAAGAAAATGTGACGTAATTTTAAAGGGAAGTTGACAAATACACTCAAAAAAAATTCTGGTTAGATTAACCAGAATTCTGGTTATTTTAACTAGAATAGAAAGTTAAATATACCCTTACTATTTTTTCTGGTTAAAAGTATTAGAAAATCTGGTTAAAATTTTCTGGTAAAAATTTCTGGTTAATTTAACCAGAATTTCTTGTTTAGTGTAACTATATATACAGTATCTATATATACTAGAATATCCCTCTTAACAGTATTTCAGGTTATTTGTGAAATTCAAATATTCTAGTTTTCACTATACAATTATTTCACTTGTGAGACTATTGTCATAAATAAATTTAAAGTTGAAAAGTAAATTTCAGGGAAAAGAGGACTTAGATAGATTGTATACACTGAAATAAAAATACCTGGAAACTTGTAAATATCTGTAAATATTTCCTTCAATTCCACTAAAAACATATTTCTTTGAGGGAATTCAACATTTTCTTTATTCTACTTTTGTTTAAAATTCACAAAACACTATCACTAAGACATAAGTCTGGACGAAAATCAGAAAACAAAACGCTAAACTTGCACCAAACAACATGTGCCATGTGCTAAGAGCTCGACTTTTTTTGAAAGCACACTCTACCGTGTAATTTTTCAACTATATTAACCAGGATTTTTAACCAGAAATTTTGTTAACCAGAAAAATCAACCAGAATGATTTAACCAGATGGAGATGGTAACTTTAACCAGATATTTTTTTTGAGTGTATGTAACAATTTTTTACAAGGGGGAGGAGGGTCAAAAAAAAGGAAAAAAGGTATGACATAATTTATGGACGGCCTCAAAATATAATTATTTGAAAAACAAATTATTCTTATAAATGAAAATTCAGAATATAACGTTATTATTCAATTTACGAAAAGGCATGGGCGTTGACACATAAATTTTTTACTCTCATGTATCCCAATAAGAAGATAAGAAAAAGGAGTAAGTAAATTATAAATCCTAATTTTTAATAAATAATATAATTATTATTAAATTAGACATGGGAAAAGAAATTAACATTTTTAAAAGAATGTAATTTAAACAAAATCTAATTGTCATTAAAATTAAATCAAAATGTAAATAATATTTGAAAACAAAACTACAATTGACATAATAATATGTAAAAATAACAGGCTTCGCAGTGATATGAAGAAGAATATATTAGGGAATATAGGGGACTGAATACATAAAAATAGGGGACTTTTAGAGTACTTAAAAAAATTTAATAAATAAAGATTAATAAAATATATACCTTCATTAATTTTCACGACCAAACATTTTGTAGTCCAAATTTTAAAAGAGTTCTTCTGTTATTATTACATTATTAACTTTTACGATTAAAAGAAATAAATTTAATTTATAAATACGTACATGACACAATACTACACAGACAGAATTGTGGAATTATTTATTTAGAAGTGACTAAAAAACATCTTTAAATGTAATTTTTTCCTCATTTAATAAAAGATAGAAAAACTTACAAAAGGAATGGGAATTTGGATCGATTAAAATTTAAATAGATTAAAAATTTGAGAAATTAAGGTTCGAATTATTAGCAAATTGGAAACAATTAATATTTAATTTTAACGAGATGAAATAAAAATAGAGCAATACATTGAAAAATATAGAAAATCTGCAAAAAAAAGTTTCACAAGCAATAAAAATATAATAAAAGGTAGGGGAGAGGGCCCCAAGTTGGACACCCTATCGATTTATTGCTGTAGAATCCAAACCGAATAAAATGCATTAAAATGTTTTATACCGGATGAAAGTACAATTTATAAGGTAACTTGTGGCCACAGAGATAAAATTTTATTTTGAACATAAACATTTTTTAAAGCATTTTTTCTAATTGTTAAAATTTTCGGTCTAAAAAAAAGTGGCCCCAAGAGGGACACCTTCTTAAAAGTCTCTGAAAATGGTAGTAAATAAAAAATTAACATCGTGTAACAATTCTTGAACTAAGTTTTAATCATTTTACGGAATTTATCAAGAAATAAAATTTCTAAAAACTTCAATTTAATAGCTTAACAGTAAAAAGTAATAAAATATCGAAAAATATCAATATAATAAATTCTCTAACGATAAAATCACATTTTATGGTGAAAAAAAAAAATTTTAATTAATTGGCTCAAAAAACTATTGAAAAAAGCATAAAATCGAAAATATGCAAAAAAATACATTGAGATTTTAGGCCTGTCCATTTTAGGGTACATGACACCATTTTTTAATCCCCAGTAAAAATATATATATGAATACTGAATTAGTAAAATCATTTTAGAATATTATTATACGATAAATAAAGAATATTATAACGTTCAGTACTCATTCTAAATCATAAATTTAAATAAATTTACCAACTTGAGAAAAAACTGTTACAAAACTTTTTTAGACCCAAAATTACGTGGCATGTATAGAAGAAAAACCAACTGGTTTTTTTTCTTCAAATGTGCATCAAAATGTTCGTCTATACATACAACAAAAATGACAGAAAGCATAAGGCGCTGTCACCTTAAACAAAAATTTTATACGAAATGTCCATATTGGGGCCCTGTCCATCTTGGGGCCCACTCCCCTATTTAAAAATATAAAAATACTGTAAAATAAATTAGAAAATAAAAAACAGTGAGAATACACTGCAAAAACTGCTGTCTTCTAAGTGTCTTATTTTAAGACATTTTGGTGTCTAAGACGCAATTAATGTCTTAAAAAGAGACATTTTTTGCGTCTTAGATACAAAAAACACATCAAAATGTCTTAAAATAAGACACTTAGGAGACATCAGTTTTTGCAATGTAAAATAAGAAAATATAAAATGATGAGTAAAAATGTTATAAAAGAATTTTTTTAAATAATACATTATACATTAAAATCACAAATTCTTTAAAAATGAAAAAATCCAGGAAGTTATTTACAAAATGAAGAAAATTTAAAAAGAATGTGTAACTAACTTACCAAAATAAAAGAAAAACTAGGTGAGAATTATGTCCATTTCATGGATATTTCGCTTCCAAGTAAGCAAAATAATTTGCTTCCTCATAGAGGAAGCAAGAAATTAATAATATATAAGTTCATTGAGAAAATTGTTAAAAAAGAAAATTTTTAATGCAAAAAAATGTAAAAATATGAATTCTTTTACGAATTCTTAATCAATTATTAAAGTTATATAGGTCAATCAATTCGTTTTGGGATAAGGAATATGATTTTTGTATTCTTTAAGTTGTATTTTTAGCTTGAAAAAAATTTTTGGCAAAAAACGATTTTTTTTCGATGAAAAAAGGTGCTCAAAAAAATTTGGTTGGGTATTTTCCAAAATCCCTGTGTCCAAATTTAGATATTCATGAGATTAATAAGTCATCTAAATGTTATTGGAATCCGTTAAAGAGTCCTCGAGGTATCTTGTACACAAAAAACGCTATACACACACACACACATACTTACACACACATCTGGACATTTGCTTAGGAATGAAAATTTACGCTTTTTAGATGAAAATAAGTAGATTTAGACTGTTTTTGGAAAATTGAAAATCTTAACGATCACAAAGCTTCCTCTATGAGGAAGCAAAATTGTGGCTGCATGATTTATCTGCGAGGATTGGTGATCAGTAATCATCATCATTGGGCTGTAGATTCAGTTAGTTTTGAAAAATAGGTAAAAGTTAGCAGTGCAGTCGCTTAATTAGTAAATTAGGTTATTTTCGGGATTAGTTTTGTGATGGGAATTTGCCGTTTGGGCTGAATGATTTATCCGTGAGGATTGCTGATCAGTAATCATCATCATTGGGCTGTAGATTCAGTTAGTTTTGAAAAAAAGGTAAAAGTTAGCAGTACAGTCGCTTAATTAGTAAATTAGGTTATTTTCGGGAGTTTTCATGTGATGGGAATTTGCCGTTTGGGCTGAATGATTTATCCGTGAGGATTAGTGATCAGTAATCATCATCATTGGGCTGTAGATTCAGTTAGTTTTGAAAAAAAGGTAAAAGTTAGCAGTACAGTCGCTTAATTAGTAAATTAGGTTATTTTCGGGAGTTTTCATGTGATGGGAATTTGCCGTTTGGGCTGAATGATTTATCCGTGAGGATTGGTGATCAGTAATCATCATCATTGGGCTGTAGATTCAGTTAGTTTTGAAAAATAGGTAAAAGTTAGCAGTACAGTTGCTTAATTAGTAAATTAGGTTCTTTTCGGGAGTTTATATGTAATGGGAATTTGCCGTTTGGGCTGAATGATTTATCCGTGAGGATTGGTGATCAGTAATCAACATCATTGGGCTGTAGATTCAGTTAGTTTTGAAAAATAGGTAAAAGTTAGCAGTACAGTCGCTTAATTAGTAAATTAGGTTTTTTTTTTAGATTAGCTTTGTGATGGGAATTTGCCGTTTGGGCTGAATGATTTATCCGTGAGGATTGGTGATCAGTAATCATCATCATTGGGCTGTAGATTCAGTTAGTTTTAAAAAAAAGGTAAAAGTTAGCAGTACAGTCGCTTAATTAGTAAATTAGGTTCTTTTCGGGATTAGTTTTGTGATGGGAATTTGCCGTTTGGGCTGAATGATTTATCCGTGAGGATTGCTGATCAGTAATCATCATCATTGGGCTGTAGATTCAGTTAGTTTTGAAAAAAAGGTAAAAGTTAGCAGTACAGTCGCTTAATTAGTAAATTAGGTTATTTTCGGGAGTTTTCATGTGATGGGAATTTGCCGTTTGGGCTGAATGATTTATCCGTGAGGATTGGTGATCAGTAATCATCATCATTGGGCTGTAGATTCAGTTAGTTTTGAAAAATAGGTAAAAGTTAGCAGTACAGTTGCTTAATTAGTAAATTAGGTTCTTTTCTGGAGTTTATATGTAATGGGAATTTGCCGTTTGGGCTGAATGATTTATCCGTGAGGATTGGTGATCAGTAATCAACATCATTGGGCTGTAGATTCAGTTAGTTTTGAAAAATAGGTAAAAGTTAGCAGTACAGTCGCTTAATTAGTAAATTAGGTTTTTTTTTTAGATTAGCTTTGTGATGGGAATTTGCCGTTTGGGCTGAATGATTTATCCGTGAGGATTGGTGATCAGTAATCATCATCATTGGGCTGTAGATTCAGTTAGTTTTGAAAAATAGGTAAAAGTTAGCAGTGCAGTCGCTTAATTAGTAAATTAGGTTTTTTTTAGATTAGCTTTGTGATGGGAATTTGCCGTTTGGGCTGAATGATTTATCCGTGAGGATTGGTGATCAGTAATCATCATCATTGGGCTGTAGATTCAGTTAGTTTTAAAAAAAAGGTAAAAGTTAGCAGTACAGTCGCTTAATTAGTAAATTAGGTTCTTTTCGGGATTAGTTTTGTGATGGGAATTTGCCGTTTGGGCTGAATGATTTATCCGTGAGGATTGGTGATCAGTAATCATCATCATTGGGCTGTAGATTCAGTTAGTTTTGAAAAAAAGGTAAAAGTTAGCAGTACAGTCGCTTAATTAGTAAATTAGGTTATTTTCGGGATTAGTTTTGTGATGGGAATTTGCCGTTTGGGCTGAATGATTTATCCGTGAGGATTGGTGATCAGTAATCAACATCATTGGGCTGTAGATTCAGTTAGTTTTGAAAAATAGGTAAAAGTTAGCAGTACAGTCGCTTAATTAGTAAATTAGGTTTTTTTTTTAGATTAGCTTTGTGATGGGAATTTGCCGTTTGGGCTGAATGATTTATCCGTGAGGATTGGTGATCAGTAATCATCATCATTGGGCTGTAGATTCAGTTAGTTTTAAAAAAAAGGTAAAAGTTAGCAGTACAGTCGCTTAATTAGTAAATTAGGTTCTTTTCGGGATTAGTTTTGTGATGGGAATTTGCCGTTTGGGCTGAATGATTTATCCGTGAGGATTGCTGATCAGTAATCATCATCATTGGGCTGTAGATTCAGTTAGTTTTGAAAAAAAGGTAAAAGTTAGCAGTACAGTCGCTTAATTAGTAAATTAGGTTATTTTCGGGAGTTTTCATGTGATGGGAATTTGCCGTTTGGGCTGAATGATTTATCCGTGAGGATTGGTGATCAGTAATCATCATCATTGGGCTGTAGATTCAGTTAGTTTTGAAAAATAGGTAAAAGTTAGCAGTACAGTTGCTTAATTAGTAAATTAGGTTCTTTTCTGGAGTTTATATGTAATGGGAATTTGCCGTTTGGGCTGAATGATTTATCCGTGAGGATTGGTGATCAGTAATCAACATCATTGGGCTGTAGATTCAGTTAGTTTTGAAAAATAGGTAAAAGTTAGCAGTACAGTCGCTTAATTAGTAAATTAGGTTTTTTTTTTAGATTAGCTTTGTGATGGGAATTTGCCGTTTGGGCTGAATGATTTATCCGTGAGGATTGGTGATCAGTAATCATCATCATTGGGCTGTAGATTCAGTTAGTTTTGAAAAATAGGTAAAAGTTAGCAGTGCAGTCGCTTAATTAGTAAATTAGGTTTTTTTTAGATTAGCTTTGTGATGGGAATTTGCCGTTTGGGCTGAATGATTTATCCGTGAGGATTGGTGATCAGTAATCATCATCATTGGGCTGTAGATTCAGTTAGTTTTAAAAAAAAGGTAAAAGTTAGCAGTACAGTCGCTTAATTAGTAAATTAGGTTCTTTTCGGGATTAGTTTTGTGATGGGAATTTGCCGTTTGGGCTGAATGATTTATCCGTGAGGATTGGTGATCAGTAATCATCATCATTGGGCTGTAGATTCAGTTAGTTTTGAAAAAAAGGTAAAAGTTAGCAGTACAGTCGCTTAATTAGTAAATTAGGTTATTTTCGGGATTAGTTTTGTGATGGGAATTTGCCGTTTGGGCTGAATGATTTATCCGTGAGGATTGGTGATCAGTAATCATCATCATTGGGCTGTAGATTCAGTTAGTTTTAAAAAATAGGTAAAAGTTAGCAGTACAGTCTCTTTATTAGTAAATTAGGTTCTTTTTGGGAGTTTTTATGTGATGGGAATTTGCCTTATGGGCTGAATAATTTATCCGTGAGGATTGGTGATCAGTAATCATCATCATTGGGCTGTAGATTCAGTTAGTTTTAAAAAATAGGTAAAAGTTAGCAGTACAGTCGCTTAATTAGTAAATTAGGTTATTTTCGGGAGTTTTCATGTGATGGGAATTTGCCGTTTGGGCTGAATGATTTATCCGTGAGGATTGGTGATCAGTAATCATCATCATTGGGCTGTAGATTCAGTTAGTTTTGAAAAAAAGGTAAAAGTTAGCAGTACAGTCGCTTAATTAGTAAATTAGGTTCTTTTCGGGAGTTTTTATGTGATGGGAATTTGCCGTTTGGGCTGAATGATTTATCCGTGAGGATTGGTGATCAGTAATCATCATCATTGGGCTGTAGATTCAGTTAGTTTTGAAAAAAAGGTAAAAGTTAGCAGTACAGTCGCTTAATTAGTAAATTAGGTTATTTTCGGGATTAGTTTTGTGATGGGAATTTGCCGTTTGGGCTGAATGATTTATCCGTGAGGATTGGTGATCAGTAATCATCATCATTGGGCTGTAGATTCAGTTAGTTTTAAAAAATAGGTAAAAGTTAGCAGTACAGTCTCTTTATTAGTAAATTAGGTTCTTTTTGGGAGTTTTTATGTGATGGGAATTTGCCTTATGGGCTGAATAATTTATCCGTGAGGATTGGTGATCAGTAATCATCATCATTGGGCTGTAGATTCAGTTAGTTTTAAAAAATAGGTAAAAGTTAGCAGTACAGTCGCTTAATTAGTAAATTAGGTTATTTTCGGGAGTTTTCATGTGATGGGAATTTGCCGTTTGGGCTGAATGATTTATCCGTGAGGATTGGTGATCAGTAATTATCATCATTGGGCTGTAGATTCAG
This sequence comes from Ganaspis brasiliensis, assembly GCA_037103525.1. Taxonomy (NCBI): domain Eukaryota; kingdom Metazoa; phylum Arthropoda; class Insecta; order Hymenoptera; family Figitidae; genus Ganaspis; species Ganaspis brasiliensis. The sequence continues at coordinate 542,290 of JAZKLR010000651.1, forward strand.
TTAGTTTTGAAAAAAAGGTAAAAGTTAGCAGTACAGTCGCTGAATTAGTAAATTAGGTTATTTTCGGGATTAGTTTTGTGATGGGAATTTGCCGTTTGGGCTGAATGATTTATCCGTGAGGATTGGTGATCAGTAATCATCATCATTGGGCTGTAGATTCAGTTAGTTTTGAAAAATAGGTAAAAGTTAGCAGTGCAGTCGCTTAATTAGTAAATTAGGTTCTTTTCGGGAGTTTTTATGTGATGGGATTTTGCCGTTTGGGCTGAATGATTTATCCGTGAGGATTGGTGATCAGTAATCATCATCATTGGGCTGTAGATTCAGTTAGTTTTGAAAAAAAGGTAAAAGTTAGCAGTACAGTCGCTTAATTAGTAAATTAGGTTATTTTCGGGATTAGTTTTGTGATGGGAATTTGCCGTTTGGGCTGTATGATTTATCCGTGAGGATTGGTGATCAGTAATCATCATCATTGGGCAGTAGATTCAGTTAGTTTTAAAAAAAAGGTAAAAGTTAGCAGTACAGTCGCTTAATTAGTAAATTAGGTTCTTTTTGGGAGTTTTTATGTGATGGGAATTTGCCGTATGGGCTGAATGATTTATCCGTGAGGATTGGTAATCAGTAATCATCATCATTGGGCTGTAGATTCAGTTAGTTTTGAAAAAAAGGTAAAAGTTAGCAGTACAGTCGCTGAATTAGTAAATTAGGTTATTTTCGGATTAGTTTTGTGATGGGAATTTGCCGTTTGGGCTGAATGATTTATCCGTGAGGATTGGTGATCAGGAATCATCATCATTGGGCTGTAGATTCAGTTAGTTTTGAAAAATAGGTAAAAGTTAGCAGTGCAGTCGCTTAATTAGTAAATTAGGTTCTTTTCGGGAGTTTTTATGTGATGGGATTTTGCCGTTTGGGCTGAATGATTTATCCGTGAGGATTGGTGATCAGTAATCATCATCATTGGGCTGTAGATTCAGTTAGTTTTAAAAAAAAGGTAAAAGTTAGCAGTACAGTCGCTTAATTAGTAAATTAGGTTCTTTTCGGGATTAGTTTTGTGATGGGAATTTGCCGTTTGGGCTGAATGATTTATCCGTGAGGATTGCTGATCAGTAATCATCATCATTGGGCTGTAGATTCAGTTAGTTTTGAAAAAAAGGTAAAAGTTAGCAGTACAGTCGCTTAATTAGTAAATTAGGTTATTTTCGGGAGTTTTCATGTGATGGGAATTTGCCGTTTGGGCTGAATGATTTATCCGTGAGGATTGGTGATCAGTAATCATCATCATTGGGCTGTAGATTCAGTTAGTTTTGAAAAATAGGTAAAAGTTAGCAGTACAGTTGCTTAATTAGTAAATTAGGTTCTTTTCGGGAGTTTATATGTAATGGGAATTTGCCGTTTAAGCTGAATGATTTATCCGTGAGGATTGGTGATCAGTAATCAACATCATTGGGCTGTAGATTCAGTTAGTTTTGAAAAATAGGTAAAAGTTAGCAGTACAGTCGCTTAATTAGTAAATTAGGTTTTTTTTTTTAGATTAGCTTTGTGATGGGAATTTGCCGTTTGGGCTGAATGATTTATCCGTGAGGATTGGTGATCAGTAATCATCATCATTGGGCTGTAGATTCAGTTAGTTTTGAAAAATAGGTAAAAGTTAGCAGTGCAGTCGCTTAATTAGTAAATTAGGTTTTTTTTAGATTAGCTTTGTGATGGGAATTTGCCGTTTGGGCTGAATGATTTATCCGTGAGGATTGGTGATCAGTAATTATCATCATTGGGCTGTAGATTCAGTTAATTTGAAAAATAGGTAAAAGTTAGAAGTGCAGTCGCCTAATTAGTAAATTAGGTTTTTTTTTAGATTAGTTTTGTGATGGGAATTTGCTGTTTGGGCTGAATGATTTATCCGTGAGGATTGGTGATCAGTAATCATCATCATTGGGCTGTAGATTCAGTTAGTTTTGAAAAAAAGGTAAAAGTTAGCAGTACAGTCGCTTAATTAGTAAATTAGGTTATTTTCGGGATTAGTTTTGTGATGGGAATTTGCCGTTTGGGCTGTATGATTTATCCGTGAGGATTGGTGATCAGTAATCATCATCATTGGGCTGTAGATTCAGTTAGTTTTAAAAAAAAGGTAAAAGTTAGCAGTATAGTCGCTTAATTAGTAAATTAGGTTCTTTTCGGGAGTTTTTACGTGATGAGAATTTGCCGTTTGGGCTGAATGATTTATCCGTGAGGATTGGTGATCAGTAATCATCATCATTGGGCTGTAGATTCAGTTAGTTTTGAAAAAAAGGTAAAAGTTAGCAGTACAGTCGCTGAATTAGTAAATTAGGTTATTTTCGGGATTAGTTTTGTGATGGGAATTTGCCGTTTGGGCTGAATGATTTATCCGTGAGGATTGGTGATCAGTAATCATCATCATTGGGCTGTAGATTCAGTTAGTTTTAAAAAATAGGTAAAAGTTAGCAGTACAGTCGCTTAATTAGTAAATTAGGTTCTTTTTGGGAGTTTTTATGTGATGGGAATTTGCCGTATGGGCTGAATGATTTATCCGTGAGGATTGGTGATCAGTAATCATCATCATTGGGCTGTAGATTCAGTTAGTTTTAAAAAAAAGGTAAAAGTTAGCAGTATAGTCGCTTAATTAGTAAATTAGGTTCTTTTCGGGAGTTTTTACGTGATGAGAATTTGCCGTTTGGGCTGAATGATTTATCCGTGAGGATTGGTGATCAGTAATCATCATCATTGGGCTGTAGATTCAGTTAGTTTTAAAAAAAAGGTAAAAGTTAGCAGTACAGTCGCTTAATTAGTAAATTAGGTTCTTTTCGGGATTAGTTTTGTGATGGGAATTTGCCGTTTGGGCTGAATAATTTATCCGTGAGGATTGGTGATCAGTAAATCATCATCATTGGGCTGTAGATTCAGTTAGTTTTAAAAAAAGGTAAAAGTTAGCAGTACAGTCGCTTAATTAGTAAATTAGGTTCTTTTCGGGATTAGTTTTGTGATGGGAATTTGCCGTTTGGGCTGAATGATTTATCCGTGAGGATTGCTGATCAGTAATCATCATCATTGGGCTGTAGATTCAGTTAGTTTTGAAAAATAGGTAAAAGTTAGCAGTACAGTTGCTTAATTAGTAAATTAGGTTCTTTTCGGGAGTTTATATGTAATGGGAATTTGCCGTTTAAGCTGAATGATTTATCCGTGAGGATTGGTGATCAGTAATCAACATCATTGGGCTGTAGATTCAGTTAGTTTTGAAAAATAGGTAAAAGTTAGCAGTACAGTCGCTTAATTAGTAAATTAGGTTTTTTTTTTTAGATTAGCTTTGTGATGGGAATTTGCCGTTTGGGCTGAATGATTTATCCGTGAGGATTGGTGATCAGTAATCATCATCATTGGGCTGTAGATTCAGTTAGTTTTAAAAAAAAGGTAAAAGTTAGCAGTACAGTCGCTTAATTAGTAAATTAGGTTCTTTTCGGGAGTTTTTACGTGATGAGAATTTGCCGTTTGGGCTGAATGATTTATCCGTGAGGATTGGTGATCAGTAATCATCATCATTGGGCTGTAGATTCAGTTAGTTTTAAAAAAAAGGTAAAAGTTAGCAGTACAGTCGCTTAATTAGTAAATTAGGTTCTTTTCGGGATTAGTTTTGTGATGGGAATTTGCCGTTTGGGCTGAATAATTTATCCGTGAGGATTGGTGATCAGTAATCATCATCATTGGGCTGTAGATTCAGTTAGTTTTAAAAAAAAGGTAAAAGTTAGCAGTACAGTCGCTTAATTAGTAAATTAGGTTCTTTTCGGGATTAGTTTTGTGATGGGAATTTGCCGTTTGGGCTGAATGATTTATCCGTGAGGATTGCTGATCAGTAATCATCATCATTGGGCTGTAGATTCAGTTAGTTTTGAAAAATAGGTAAAAGTTAGCAGTACAGTTGCTTAATTAGTAAATTAGGTTCTTTTCGGGAGTTTATATGTAATGGGAATTTGCCGTTTGGGCTGAATGATTTATCCGTGAGGATTGGTGATCAGTAATCAACATCATTGGGCTGTAGATTCAGTTAGTTTTGAAAAATAGGTAAAAGTTAGCAGTAAAGTCGCTTAATTAGTAAATTAGGTTTTTTTTTTAGATTAGCTTTGTGATGGGAATTTGCCGTTTGGGCTGAATGATTTATCCGTGAGGATTGGTGATCAGTAATCATCATCATTGGGCTGTAGATTCAGTTAGTTTTGAAAAATAGGTAAAAGTTAGCAGTGCAGTCGCTTAATTAGTAAATTAGGTTCTTTTCGGGAGTTTTTATGTGATGGGATTTTGCCGTTTGGGCTGAATGATTTATCCGTGAGGATTGGTGATCAGTAATCATCATCATTGGGCTGTAGATTCAGTTAGTTTTGAAAAAAAGGTAAAAGTTAGCAGTACAGTCGCTTAATTAGTAAATTAGGTTATTTTCGGGATTAGTTTTGTGATGGGAATTTGCCGTTTGGGCTGTATGATTTATCCGTGAGGATTGGTGATCAGTAATCATCATCATTGGGCAGTAGATTCAGTTAGTTTTAAAAAAAAGGTAAAAGTTAGCAGTACAGTCGCTTAATTAGTAAATTAGGTTCTTTTCGGGAGTTTTTATGTGATGGGAATTTGCCGTTTGGGCTGAATGATTTATCCGTGAGGATTGGTGATCAGTAATCATCATCATTGGGCTGTAGATTCAGTTAGTTTTGAAAAATAGGTAAAAGTTAGCAGTGCAGTCGCTTAATTAGTAAATTAGGTTTTTTTTAGATTAGCTTTGTGATGGGAATTTGCCGTTTGGGCTGAATGATTTATCCGTGAGGATTGGTGATCAGTAATCATCATCATTGGGCTGTAGATTCAGTTAGTTTTAAAAAATAGGTAAAAGTTAGCAGTACAGTCTCTTTATTAGTAAATTAGGTTCTTTTTGGGAGTTTTTATGTGATGGGAATTTGCCTTATGGGCTGAATAATTTATCCGTGAGGATTGGTGATCAGTAATCATCATCATTGGGCTGTAGATTCAGTTAGTTTTGAAAAAAAGGTAAAAGTTAGCAGTATAGTCGCTTAATTAGTAAATTAGGTTATTTTCGGGATTAGTTTTGTGATGGGAATTTGCCGTTTGGGCTGAATAATTTATCCGTGAGGATTGGTGATCAGTAATCATCATCATTGGGCTGTAGATTCAGTTAGTTTTAAAAAAAAGGTAAAAGTTAGCAGTACAGTCGCTTAATTAGTAAATTAGGTTCTTTTCGGGATTAGTTTTGTGATGGGAATTTGCCGTTTGGGCTGAATGATTTATCCGTGAGGATTGCTGATCAGTAATCATCATCATTGGGCTGTAGATTCAGTTAGTTTTGAAAAAAAGGTAAAAGTTAGCAGTACAGTCGCTTAATTAGTAAATTAGGTTATTTTCGGGAGTTTTCATGTGATGGGAATTTGCCGTTTGGGCTGAATGATTTATCCGTGAGGATTGGTGATCAGTAATCATCATCATTGGGCTGTAGATTCAGTTAGTTTTGAAAAATAGGTAAAAGTTAGCAGTACAGTTGCTTAATTAGTAAATTAGGTTCTTTTCGGGAGTTTATATGTAATGGGAATTTGCCGTTTGGGCTGAATGATTTATCCGTGAGGATTGGTGATCAGTAATCAACATCATTGGGCTGTAGATTCAGTTAGTTTTGAAAAATAGGTAAAAGTTAGCAGTACAGTCGCTTAATTAGTAAATTAGGTTTTTTTTTTAGATTAGCTTTGTGATGGGAATTTGCCGTTTGGGCTGAATGATTTATCCGTGAGGATTGGTGATCAGTAATCATCATCATTGGGCTGTAGATTCAGTTAGTTTTGAAAAATAGGTAAAAGTTAGCAGTGCAGTCGCTTAATTAGTAAATTAGGTTTTTTTTAGATTAGCTTTGTGATGGGAATTTGCCGTTTGGGCTGAATGATTTATCCGTGAGGATTGGTGATCAGTAATCATCATCATTGGGCTGTAGATTCAGTTAGTTTTGAAAAAAAGGTAAAAGTTAGCAGTACAGTCGCTTAATTAGTAAATTAGGTTATTTTCGGGATTAGTTTTGTGATGGGAATTTGCCGTTTGGGCTGAATGATTTATCCGTGAGGATTGGTGATCAGTAATCATCATCATTGGGCTGTAGATTCAGTTAGTTTTGAAAAAAAGGTAAAAGTTAGCAGTACAGTCGCTTAATTAGTAAATTAGGTTCTTTTCGGGAGTTTTTATGTGATGGGAATTTGCCGTTTGGGCTGAATGATTTATCCGTGAGGATTGGTGATCAGTAATTATCATCATTGGGCTGTAGATTCAGTTAATTTTGAAAAATAGGTAAAAGTTAGCAGTGCAGTCGCCTAATTAGTAAATTAGGTTTTTTTTTAGATTAGTTTTGTGATGGGAATTTGCCGTTTGGGCTGAATGATTTATCCGTGAGGATTGGTGATCAGTAATCATCATCATTGGGCTGTAGATTCAGTTAGTTTTAAAAAATAGGTAAAAGTTAGCAGTACAGTCGCTTCATTAGTAAATTAGGTTCTTTTCGGGAGTTTTTATGTGATGGGAATTTGCCGTTTGGGCTGAATGATTTATCCGTGAGGATTGGTGATCAGTAATCATCATCATTGGGCTGTAGATTCAGTTAGTTTTGAAAAAAAGGTAAAAGTTAGCAGTACAGTCGCTTAATTAGTAAATTAGGTTATTTTCGGGATTAGTTTTGTGATGGGAATTTGCCGTTTGGGCTGAATGATTTATCCGTGAGGATTGGTGATCAGTAATCATCATCATTGGGCTGTAGATTCAGTTAGTTTTAAAAAATAGGTAAAAGTTAGCAGTACAGTCTCTTTATTAGTAAATTAGGTTCTTTTTGGGAGTTTTTATGTGATGGGAATTTGCCTTATGGGCTGAATAATTTATCCGTGAGGATTGGTGATCAGTAATCATCATCATTGGGCTGTAGATTCAGTTAGTTTTAAAAAATAGGTAAAAGTTAGCAGTACAGTCGCTTAATTAGTAAATTAGGTTATTTTCGGGAGTTTTCATGTGATGGGAATTTGCCGTTTGGGCTGAATGATTTATCCGTGAGGATTGGTGATCAGTAATTATCATCATTGGGCTGTAGATTCAGTTAGTTTTGAAAAAAAGGTAAAAGTTAGCAGTACAGTCGCTGAATTAGTAAATTAGGTTATTTTCGGGATTAGTTTTGTGATGGGAATTTGCCGTTTGGGCTGAATGATTTATCCGTGAGGATTGGTGATCAGTAATCATCATCATTGGGCTGTAGATTCAGTTAGTTTTGAAAAATAGGTAAAAGTTAGCAGTGCAGTCGCTTAATTAGTAAATTAGGTTCTTTTCGGGAGTTTTTATGTGATGGGATTTTGCCGTTTGGGCTGAATGATTTATCCGTGAGGATTGGTGATCAGTAATCATCATCATTGGGCTGTAGATTCAGTTAGTTTTGAAAAAAAGGTAAAAGTTAGCAGTACAGTCGCTTAATTAGTAAATTAGGTTATTTTCGGGATTAGTTTTGTGATGGGAATTTGCCGTTTGGGCTGTATGATTTATCCGTGAGGATTGGTGATCAGTAATCATCATCATTGGGCAGTAGATTCAGTTAGTTTTAAAAAAAAGGTAAAAGTTAGCAGTACAGTCGCTTAATTAGTAAATTAGGTTCTTTTTGGGAGTTTTTATGTGATGGGAATTTGCCGTATGGGCTGAATGATTTATCCGTGAGGATTGGTAATCAGTAATCATCATCATTGGGCTGTAGATTCAGTTAGTTTTGAAAAAAAGGTAAAAGTTAGCAGTACAGTCGCTGAATTAGTAAATTAGGTTATTTTCGGGATTAGTTTTGTGATGGGAATTTGCCGTTTGGGCTGAATGATTTATCCGTGAGGATTGGTGATCAGGAATCATCATCATTGGGCTGTAGATTCAGTTAGTTTTGAAAAATAGGTAAAAGTTAGCAGTGCAGTCGCTTAATTAGTAAATTAGGTTTTTTTTAGATTAGCTTTGTGATGGGAATTTGCCGTTTGGGCTGAATGATTTATCCGTGAGGATTGGTGATCAGTAATCATCATCATTGGGCTGTAGATTCAGTTAGTTTTAAAAAAAAGGTAAAAGTTAGCAGTACAGTCGCTTAATTAGTAAATTAGGTTCTTTTCGGGATTAGTTTTGTGATGGGAATTTGCCGTTTGGGCTGAATGATTTATCCGTGAGGATTGGTGATCAGTAATCATCATCATTGGGCTGTAGATTCAGTTAGTTTTGAAAAAAAGGTAAAAGTTAGCAGTATAGTCGCTTAATTAGTAAATTAGGTTATTTTCGGGATTAGTTTTGTGATGGGAATTTGCCGTTTGGGCTGAATAATTTATCCGTGAGGATTGGTGATCAGTAATCATCATCATTGGGCTGTAGATTCAGTTAGTTTTAAAAAAAAGGTAAAAGTTAGCAGTACAGTCGCTTAATTAGTAAATTAGGTTCTTTTCGGGATTAGTTTTGTGATGGGAATTTGCCGTTTGGGCTGAATGATTTATCCGTGAGGATTGCTGATCAGTAATCATCATCATTGGGCTGTAGATTCAGTTAGTTTTGAAAAAAAGGTAAAAGTTAGCAGTACAGTCGCTTAATTAGTAAATTAGGTTATTTTCGGGAGTTTATATGTAATGGGAATTTGCCGTTTAAGCTGAATGATTTATCCGTGAGGATTGGTGATCAGTAATCAACATCATTGGGCTGTAGATTCAGTTAGTTTTGAAAAATAGGTAAAAGTTAGCAGTACAGTCGCTTAATTAGTAAATTAGGTTTTTTTTTTAGATTAGCTTTGTGATGGGAATTTGCCGTTTGGGCTGAATGATTTATCCGTGAGGATTGGTGATCAGTAATCATCATCATTGGGCTGTAGATTCAGTTAGTTTTGAAAAAAAGGTAAAAGTTAGCAGTACAGTCGCTTAATTAGTAAATTAGGTTATTTTCGGGATTAGTTTTGTGATGGGAATTTGCCGTTTGGGCTGAATGATTTATCCGTGAGGATTGGTGATCAGTAATCATCATCATTGGGCTGTAGATTCAGTTAGTTTTAAAAAATAGGTAAAAGTTAGCAGTACAGTCTCTTTATTAGTAAATTAGGTTCTTTTTGGGAGTTTTTATGTGATGGGAATTTGCCTTATGGGCTGAATAATTTATCCGTGAGGATTGGTGATCAGTAATCATCATCATTGGGCTGTAGATTCAGTTAGTTTTAAAAAATAGGTAAAAGTTAGCAGTACAGTCGCTTAATTAGTAAATTAGGTTATTTTCGGGAGTTTTCATGTGATGGGAATTTGCCGTTTGGGCTGAATGATTTATCCGTGAGGATTGGTGATCAGTAATTATCATCATTGGGCTGTAGATTCAGTTAGTTTTGAAAAAAAGGTAAAAGTTAGCAGTACAGTCGCTGAATTAGTAAATTAGGTTATTTTCGGGATTAGTTTTGTGATGGGAATTTGCCGTTTGGGCTGAATGATTTATCCGTGAGGATTGGTGATCAGGAATCATCATCATTGGGCTGTAGATTCAGTTAGTTTTGAAAAATAGGTAAAAGTTAGCAGTGCAGTCGCTTAATTAGTAAATTAGGTTTTTTTTAGATTAGCTTTGTGATGGGAATTTGCCGTTTGGGCTGAATGATTTATCCGTGAGGATTGGTGATCAGTAATCATCATCATTGGGCTGTAGATTCAGTTAGTTTTAAAAAAAAGGTAAAAGTTAGCAGTACAGTCGCTTAATTAGTAAATTAGGTTCTTTTCGGGATTAGTTTTGTGATGGGAATTTGCCGTTTGGGCTGAATGATTTATCCGTGAGGATTGGTGATCAGTAATCATCATCATTGGGCTGTAGATTCAGTTAGTTTTGAAAAAAAGGTAAAAGTTAGCAGTATAGTCGCTTAATTAGTAAATTAGGTTATTTTCGGGATTAGTTTTGTGATGGGAATTTGCCGTTTGGGCTGAATAATTTATCCGTGAGGATTGGTGATCAGTAATCATCATCATTGGGCTGTAGATTCAGTTAGTTTTAAAAAAAAGGTAAAAGTTAGCAGTACAGTCGCTTAATTAGTAAATTAGGTTCTTTTCGGGATTAGTTTTGTGATGGGAATTTGCCGTTTGGGCTGAATGATTTATCCGTGAGGATTGCTGATCAGTAATCATCATCATTGGGCTGTAGATTCAGTTAGTTTTGAAAAAAAGGTAAAAGTTAGCAGTACAGTCGCTTAATTAGTAAATTAGGTTATTTTCGGGAGTTTTCATGTGATGGGAATTTGCCGTTTGGGCTGAATGATTTATCCGTGAGGATTGGTGATCAGTAATCATCATCATTGGGCTGTAGATTCAGTTAGTTTTGAAAAATAGGTAAAAGTTAGCAGTACAGTTGCTTAATTAGTAAATTAGGTTCTTTTCGGGAGTTTATATGTAATGGGAATTTGCCGTTTAAGCTGAATGATTTATCCGTGAGGATTGGTGATCAGTAATCAACATCATTGGGCTGTAGATTCAGTTAGTTTTGAAAAATAGGTAAAAGTTAGCAGTACAGTCGCTTAATTAGTAAATTAGGTTTTTTTTTTAGATTAGCTTTGTGATGGGAATTTGCCGTTTGGGCTGAATGATTTATCCGTGAGGATTGGTGATCAGTAATCATCATCATTGGGCTGTAGATTCAGTTAGTTTTGAAAAATAGGTAAAAGTTAGCAGTGCAGTCGCTTAATTAGTAAATTAGGTTTTTTTTAGATTAGCTTTGTGATGGGAATTTGCCGTTTGGGCTGAATGATTTATCCGTGAGGATTGGTGATCAGTAATTATCATCATTGGGCTGTAGATTCAGTTAATTTTGAAAAATAGGTAAAAGTTAGAAGTGCAGTCGCCTAATTAGTAAATTAGGTTTTTTTTTAGATTAGTTTTGTGATGGGAATTTGCTGTTTGGGCTGAATGATTTATCCGTGAGGATTGGTGATCAGTAATCATCATCATTGGGCTGTAGATTCAGTTAGTTTTGAAAAAAAGGTAAAAGTTAGCAGTACAGTCGCTTAATTAGTAAATTAGGTTATTTTCGGGATTAGTTTTGTGATGGGAATTTGCCGTTTGGGCTGTATGATTTATCCGTGAGGATTGGTGATCAGTAATCATCATCATTGGGCAGTAGATTCAGTTAGTTTTAAAAAAAAGGTAAAAGTTAGCAGTACAGTCGCTTAATTAGTAAATTAGGTTCTTTTCGGGAGTTTTTATGTGATGGGAATTTGCCGTATGGGCTGAATGATTTATCCGTGAGGATTGGTAATCAGTAATCATCATCATTGGGCTGTAGATTCAGTTAGTTTTGAAAAAAAGGTAAAAGTTAGCAGTACAGTCGCTGAATTAGTAAATTAGGTTATTTTCGGGATTAGTTTTGTGATGGGAATTTGCCGTTTGGGCTGAATGATTTATCCGTGAGGATTGGTGATCAGTAATCATCATCATTGGGCTGTAGATTCAGTTAGTTTTAAAAAATAGGTAAAAGTTAGCAGTACAGTCGCTTAATTAGTAAATTAGGTTCTTTTTGGGAGTTTTTATGTGATGGGAATTTGCCGTATGGGCTGAATGATTTATCCGTGAGGATTGGTGATCAGTAATCATCATCATTGGGCTGTAGATTCAGTTAGTTTTAAAAAAAAGGTAAAAGTTAGCAGTATAGTCGCTTAATTAGTAAATTAGGTTCTTTTCGGGAGTTTTTACGTGATGAGAATTTGCCGTTTGGGCTGAATGATTTATCCGTGAGGATTGGTGATCAGTAATCATCATCATTGGGCTGTAGATTCAGTTAGTTTTAAAAAAAAGGTAAAAGTTAGCAGTACAGTCGCTTAATTAGTAAATTAGGTTCTTTTCGGGATTAGTTTTGTGATGGGAATTTGCCGTTTGGGCTGAATAATTTATCCGTGAGGATTGGTGATCAGTAATCATCATCATTGGGCTGTAGATTCAGTTAGTTTTAAAAAAAAGGTAAAAGTTAGCAGTACAGTCGCTTAATTAGTAAATTAGGTTCTTTTCGGGATTAGTTTTGTGATGGGAATTTGCCGTTTGGGCTGAATGATTTATCCGTGAGGATTGCTGATCAGTAATCAACATCATTGGGCTGTAGATTCAGTTAGTTTTGAAAAATAGGTAAAAGTTAGCAGTAAAGTCGCTTAATTAGTAAATTAGGTTTTTTTTTTAGATTAGCTTTGTGATGGGAATTTGCCGTTTGGGCTGAATGATTTATCCGTGAGGATTGGTGATCAGTAATCATCATCATTGGGCTGTAGATTCAGTTAGTTTTGAAAAATAGGTAAAAGTTAGCAGTGCAGTCGCTTAATTAGTAAATTAGGTTTTTTTTAGATTAGCTTTGTGATGGGAATTTGCCGTTTGGGCTGAATGATTTATCCGTGAGGATTGGTGATCAGTAATTATCATCATTGGGCTGTAGATTCAGTTAGTTTTGAAAAAAAGGTAAAAGTTAGCAGTACAGTCGCTTAATTAGTAAATTAGGTTATTTTCGGGATTAGTTTTGTGATGGGAATTTGCCGTTTGGGCTGAATGATTTATCCGTGAGGATTGGTGATCAGTAATCATCATCATTGGGCTGTAGATTCAGTTAGTTTTAAAAAATAGGTAAAAGTTAGCAGTACAGTCGCTTAATTAGTAAATTAGGTTCTTTTTGGGAGTTTTTATGTGATGGGATTTTGCCGTTTGGGCTGAATGATTTATCCGTGAGGATTGGTGATCAGTAATCATCATCATTGGGCTGTAGATTCAGTTAGTTTTAAAAAATAGGTAAAAGTTAGCAGTACAGTCGCTTAATTAGTAAATTAGGTTCTTTTCGGGAGTTTTTATGTGATGGGATTTTGCCGTTTGGGCTGAATGATTTATCCGTGAGGATTGGTGATCAGTAATCATCATCATTGGGCTGTAGATTCAGTTAGTTTTGAAAAAAAGGTAAAAGTTAGCAGTACAGTCGCTTAATTAGTAAATTAGGTTATTTTCGGGATTAGTTTTGTGATGGGAATTTGCCGTTTGGGCTGTATGATTTATCCGTGAGGATTGGTGATCAGTAATCATCATCATTGGGCAGTAGATTCAGTTAGTTTTAAAAAAAAAGTAAAAGTTAGCAGTACAGTCGCTTAATTAGTAAATTAGGTTCTTTTCGGGAGTTTTTATGTGATGGGAATTTGCCGTTTGGGCTGAATGATTTATCCGTGAGGATTGGTGATCAGTAATCATCATCATTGGGCTGTAGATTCAGTTAGTTTTGAAAAATAGGTAAAAGTTAGCAGTGCAGTCGCTTAATTAGTAAATTAGGTTTTTTTTAGATTAGCTTTGTGATGGGAATTTGCCGTTTGGGCTGAATGATTTATCCGTGAGGATTGGTGATCAGTAATCATCATCATTGGGCTGTAGATTCAGTTAGTTTTGAAAAAAAGGTAAAAGTTAGCAGTATAGTCGCTTAATTAGTAAATTAGGTTATTTTCGGGATTAGTTTTGTGATGGGAATTTGCCGTTTGGGCTGAATAATTTATCCGTGAGGATTGGTGATCAGTAATCATCATCATTGGGCTGTAGATTCAGTTAGTTTTAAAAAAAAGGTAAAAGTTAGCAGTACAGTCGCTTAATTAGTAAATTAGGTTCTTTTCGGGATTAGTTTTGTGATGGGAATTTGCCGTTTGGGCTGAATGATTTATCCGTGAGGATTGCTGATCAGTAATCATCATCATTGGGCTGTAGATTCAGTTAGTTTTGAAAAAAAGGTAAAAGTTAGCAGTACAGTCGCTTAATTAGTAAATTAGGTTATTTTCGGGAGTTTTCATGTGATGGGAATTTGCCGTTTGGGCTGAATGATTTATCCGTGAGGATTGGTGATCAGTAATCATCATCATTGGGCTGTAGATTCAGTTAGTTTTGAAAAATAGGTAAAAGTTAGCAGTACAGTTGCTTAATTAGTAAATTAGGTTCTTTTCGGGAGTTTATATGTAATGGGAATTTGCCGTTTGGGCTGAATGATTTATCCGTGAGGATTGGTGATCAGTAATCAACATCATTGGGCTGTAGATTCAGTTAGTTTTGAAAAATAGGTAAAAGTTAGCAGTACAGTCGCTTAATTAGTAAATTAGGTTTTTTTTTTAGATTAGCTTTGTGATGGGAATTTGCCGTTTGGGCTGAATGATTTATCCGTGAGGATTGGTGATCAGTAATCATCATCATTGGGCTGTAGATTCAGTTAGTTTTGAAAAATAGGTAAAAGTTAGCAGTGCAGTCGCTTAATTAGTAAATTAGGTTTTTTTTAGATTAGCTTTGTGATGGGAATTTGCCGTTTGGGCTGAATGATTTATCCGTGAGGATTGGTGATCAGTAATTATCATCATTGGGCTGTAGATTCAGTTAATTTTGAAAAATAGGTAAAAGTTAGAAGTGCAGTCGCCTAATTAGTAAATTAGGTTTTTTTTTAGATTAGTTTTGTGATGGGAATTTGCTGTTTGGGCTGAATGATTTATCCCTGAGGATTGGTGATCAGTAATCATCATCATTGGGCTGTAGATTCAGTTAGTTTTGAAAAAAAGGTAAAAGTTAGCAGTACAGTCGCTTAATTAGTAAATTAGGTTATTTTCGGGATTAGTTTTGTGATGGGAATTTGCCGTTTGGGCTGTATGATTTATCCGTGAGGATTGGTGATCAGTAATCATCATCATTGGGCAGTAGATTCAGTTAGTTTTAAAAAAAAGGTAAAAGTTAGCAGTACAGTCGCTTAATTAGTAAATTAGGTTCTTTTCGGGAGTTTTTATGTGATGGGAATTTGCCGTATGGGCTGAATGATTTATCCGTGAGGATTGGTAATCAGTAATCATCATCATTGGGCTGTAGATTCAGTTAGTTTTGAAAAAAAGGTAAAAGTTAGCAGTACAGTCGCTGAATTAGTAAATTAGGTTATTTTCGGGATTAGTTTTGTGATGGGAATTTGCCGTTTGGGCTGAATGATTTATCCGTGAGGATTGGTGATCAGTAATCATCATCATTGGGCTGTAGATTCAGTTAGTTTTAAAAAATAGGTAAAAGTTAGCAGTACAGTCGCTTAATTAGTAAATTAGGTTCTTTTTGGGAGTTTTTATGTGATGGGAATTTGCCGTATGGGCTGAATGATTTATCCGTGAGGATTGGTGATCAGTAATCATCATCATTGGGCTGTAGATTCAGTTAGTTTTAAAAAAAAGGTAAAAGTTAGCAGTATAGTCGCTTAATTAGTAAATTAGGTTCTTTTCGGGAGTTTTTACGTGATGAGAATTTGCCGTTTGGGCTGAATGATTTATCCGTGAGGATTGGTGATCAGTAATCATCATCATTGGGCTGTAGATTCAGTTAGTTTTAAAAAAAAGGTAAAAGTTAGCAGTACACTCGCTTAATTAGTAAATTAGGTTCTTTTCGGGATTAGTTTTGTGATGGGAATTTGCCGTTTGGGCTGAATGATTTATCCGTGAGGATTGGTGATCAGTAATCATCATCATTGGGCTGTAGATTCAGTTAGTTTTGAAAAATAGGTAAAAGTTAGCAGTGCAGTCGCTTAATTAGTAAATTAGGTTTTTTTTAGATTAGCTTTGTGATGGGAATTTGCCGTTTGGGCTGAATGATTTATCCGTGAGGATTGGTGATCAGTAATCATCATCATTGGGCTGTAGATTCAGTTAGTTTTAAAAAATAGGTAAAAGTTAGCAGTACAGTCTCTTTATTAGTAAATTAGGTTCTTTTTGGGAGTTTTTATGTGATGGGAATTTGCCTTATGGGCTGAATAATTTATCCGTGAGGATTGGTGATCAGTAATCATCATCATTGGGCTGTAGATTCAGTTAGTTTTAAAAAATAGGTAAAAGTTAGCAGTACAGTCGCTTAATTAGTAAATTAGGTTATTTTCGGGAGTTTTCATGTGATGGGAATTTGCCGTTTGGGCTGAATGATTTATCCGTGAGGATTGGTGATCAGTAATCATCATCATTGGGCTGTAGATTCAGTTAGTTTTGAAAAATAGGTAAAAGTTAGCAGTGCAGTCGCTTAATTAGTAAATTAGGTTTTTTTTAGATTAGCTTTGTGATGGGAATTTGCCGTTTGGGCTGAATGATTTATCCGTGAGGATTGGTGATCAGTAATCATCATCATTGGGCTGTAGATTCAGTTTGTTTTGGAAAATAGGTAAAAGTTAGCAGTGCAGTCGCCTAATTAGTAAATTAGGTTTTTTTTTAGATTAGTTTTGTGATGGGAATTTGCCGTTTGGGCTGAATGATTTATCCGTGAGGATTGGTGATCAGTAATCATCATCATTGGGCTGTAGATTCAGTTAGTTTTAAAAAAAAGGTAAAAGTTAGCAGTACAGTCGCTTAATTAGTAAATTAGGTTCTTTTCGGGATTAGTTTTGTGATGGGAATTTGCCGTTTGGGCTGAATGATTTATCCGTGAGGATTGCTGATCAGTAATCATCATCATTGGGCTGTAGATTCAGTTAGTTTTGAAAAATAGGTAAAAGTTAGCAGTACAGTCGCTGAATTAGTAAATTAGGTTATTTTCGGGATTAGTTTTGTGATGGGAATTTGCCGTTTGGGCTGAATGATTTATCCGTGAGGATTGGTGATCAGGAATCATCATCATTGGGCTGTAGATTCAGTTAGTTTTGAAAAATAGGTAAAAGTTAGCAGTGCAGTCGCTTAATTAGTAAATTAGGTTCTTTTCGGGAGTTTTTACGTGATGAGAATTTGCCGTTTGGGCTGAATGATTTATCCGTGAGGATTGGTGATCAGTAATCATCATCATTGGGCTGTAGATTCAGTTAGTTTTGAAAAAAAGGTAAAAGTTAGCAGTACAGTCGCTTAATTAGTAAATTAGGTTATTTTCGGGATTAGTTTTGTGATGGGAATTTGCCGTTTGGGCTGAATGATTTATCCGTGAGGATTGGTGATCAGTAATCATCATCATTGGGCTGTAGATTCAGTTAGTTTTGAAAAATAGGTAAAAGTTAGCAGTGCAGTCGCTTAATTAGTAAATTAGGTTATTTTCGGGATTAGTTTTGTGATGGGAATTTGCCGTTTGGGCTGAATGATTTATCCGTGAGGATTGGTGATCAGTAATCATCATCATTGGGCTGTAGATTCAGTTAGTTTTGAAAAAAAGGTAAAAGTTAGCAGTATAGTCGCTTAATTAGTAAATTAGGTTATTTTCGGGATTAGTTTTGTGATGGGAATTTGCCGTTTGGGCTGAATAATTTATCCGTGAGGATTGGTGATCAGTAATCATCATCATTGGGCTGTAGATTCAGTTAGTTTTAAAAAAAAGGTAAAAGTTAGCAGTACAGTCGCTTAATTAGTAAATTAGGTTCTTTTCGGGATTAGTTTTGTGATGGGAATTTGCCGTTTGGGCTGAATGATTTATCCGTGAGGATTGCTGATCAGTAATCATCATCATTGGGCTGTAGATTCAGTTAGTTTTGAAAAAAAGGTAAAAGTTAGCAGTACAGTCGCTTAATTAGTAAATTAGGTTATTTTCGGGAGTTTTCATGTGATGGGAATTTGCCGTTTGGGCTGAATGATTTATCCGTGAGGATTGGTGATCAGTAATCATCATCATTGGGCTGTAGATTCAGTTAGTTTTGAAAAATAGGTAAAAGTTAGCAGTACAGTTGCTTAATTAGTAAATTAGGTTCTTTTCGGGAGTTTATATGTAATGGGAATTTGCCGTTTGGGCTGAATGATTTATCCGTGAGGATTGGTGATCAGTAATCAACATCATTGGGCTGTAGATTCAGTTAGTTTTGAAAAATAGGTAAAAGTTAGCAGTACAGTCGCTTAATTAGTAAATTAGGTTTTTTTTTTAGATTAGCTTTGTGATGGGAATTTGCCGTTTGGGCTGAATGATTTATCCGTGAGGATTGGTGATCAGTAATCATCATCATTGGGCTGTAGATTCAGTTAGTTTTGAAAAATAGGTAAAAGTTAGCAGTGCAGTCGCTTAATTAGTAAATTAGGTTTTTTTTAGATTAGCTTTGTGATGGGAATTTGCCGTTTGGGCTGAATGATTTATCCGTGAGGATTGGTGATCAGTAATTATCATCATTGGGCTGTAGATTCAGTTAATTTTGAAAAATAGGTAAAAGTTAGAAGTGCAGTCGCCTAATTAGTAAATTAGGTTTTTTTTTAGATTAGTTTTGTGATGGGAATTTGCTGTTTGGGCTGAATGATTTATCCGTGAGGATTGGTGATCAGTAATCATCATCATTGGGCTGTAGATTCAGTTAGTTTTGAAAAATAGGTAAAAGTTAGCAGTACAGTTGCTTAATTAGTAAATTAGGTTCTTTTCGGGAGTTTATATGTAATGGGAATTTGCCGTTTGGGCTGAATGATTTATCCGTGAGGATTGGTGATCAGTAATCAACATCATTGGGCTGTAGATTCAGTTAGTTTTGAAAAATAGGTAAAAGTTAGCAGTACAGTCGCTTAATTAGTAAATTAGGTTTTTTTTTTAGATTAGCTTTGTGATGGGAATTTGCCGTTTGGGCTGAATGATTTATCCGTGAGGATTGGTGATCAGTAATCATCATCATTGGGCTGTAGATTCAGTTAGTTTTGAAAAATAGGTAAAAGTTAGCAGTGCAGTCGCTTAATTAGTAAATTAGGTTTTTTTTAGATTAGCTTTGTGATGGGAATTTGCCGTTTGGGCTGAATGATTTATCCGTGAGGATTGGTGATCAGTAATCATCATCATTGGGCTGTAGATTCAGTTAGTTTTGAAAAAAAGGTAAAAGTTAGCAGTACAGTCGCTTAATTAGTAAATTAGGTTATTTTCGGGATTAGTTTTGTGATGGGAATTTGCCGTTTGGGCTGAATGATTTATCCGTGAGGATTGGTGATCAGTAATCATCATCATTGGGCTGTAGATTCAGTTAGTTTTAAAAAATAGGTAAAAGTTAGCAGTACAGTCGCTTAATTAGTAAATTAGGTTATTTTCGGGAGTTTTCATGTGATGGGAATTTGCCGTTTGGGCTGAATGATTTATCCGTGAGGATTGGTGATCAGTAATTATCATCATTGGGCTGTAGATTCAGTTAGTTTTGAAAAAAAGGTAAAAGTTAGCAGTACAGTCGCTGAATTAGTAAATTAGGTTATTTTCGGGATTAGTTTTGTGATGGGAATTTGCCGTTTGGGCTGAATGATTTATCCGTGAGGATTGGTGATCAGTAATCATCATCATTGGGCTGTAGATTCAGTTAGTTTTAAAAAATAGGTAAAAGTTAGCAGTACAGTCGCTTAATTAGTAAATTAGGTTCTTTTTGGGAGTTTTTATGTGATGGGAATTTGCCGTATGGGCTGAATGATTTATCCGTGAGGATTGGTGATCAGTAATCATCATCATTGGGCTGTAGATTCAGTTAGTTTTAAAAAAAAGGTAAAAGTTAGCAGTATAGTCGCTTAATTAGTAAATTAGGTTCTTTTCGGGAGTTTTTACGTGATGAGAATTTGCCGTTTGGGCTGAATGATTTATCCGTGAGGATTGGTGATCAGTAATCATCATCATTGGGCTGTAGATTCAGTTAGTTTTAAAAAAAAGGTAAAAGTTAGCAGTACAGTCGCTTAATTAGTAAATTAGGTTCTTTTCGGGATTAGTTTTGTGATGGGAATTTGCCGTTTGGGCTGAATAATTTATCCGTGAGGATTGGTGATCAGTAATCATCATCATTGGGCTGTAGATTCAGTTAGTTTTAAAAAAAAGGTAAAAGTTAGCAGTACAGTCGCTTAATTAGTAAATTAGGTTCTTTTCGGGATTAGTTTTGTGATGGGAATTTGCCGTTTGGGCTGAATGATTTATCCGTGAGGATTGCTGATCAGTAATCATCATCATTGGGCTGTAGATTCAGTTAGTTTTGAAAAATAGGTAAAAGTTAGCAGTGCAGTCGCTTAATTAGTAAATTAGGTTTTTTTTAGATTAGCTTTGTGATGGGAATTTGCCGTTTGGGCTGAATGATTTATCCGTGAGGATTGGTGATCAGTAATCATCATCATTGGGCTGTAGATTCAGTTAGTTTTGAAAAAAAGGTAAAAGTTAGCAGTACAGTCGCTTAATTAGTAAATTAGGTTATTTTCGGGATTAGTTTTGTGATGGGAATTTGCCGTTTGGGCTGAATGATTTATCCGTGAGGATTGGTGATCAGTAATTATCATCATTGGGCTGTAGATTCAGTTAGTTTTGAAAAAAAGGTAAAAGTTAGCAGTACAGTCGCTGAATTAGTAAATTAGGTTATTTTCGGGATTAGTTTTGTGATGGGAATTTGCCGTTTGGGCTGAATGATTTATCCGTGAGGATTGGTGATCAGTAATCATCATCATTGGGCTGTAGATTCAGTTAGTTTTGAAAAATAGGTAAAAGTTAGCAGTGCAGTCGCTTAATTAGTAAATTAGGTTCTTTTCGGGAGTTTTTATGTGATGGGATTTTGCCGTTTGGGCTGAATGATTTATCCGTGAGGATTGGTGATCAGTAATCATCATCATTGGGCTGTAGATTCAGTTAGTTTTGAAAAATAGGTAAAAGTTAGCAGTACAGTCGCTGAATTAGTAAATTAGGTTATTTTCGGGATTAGTTTTGTGGTGGGAATTTGCCGTTTGGGCTGAATGATTTATCCGTGAGGATTGGTGATCAGGAATCATCATCATTGGGCTGTAGATTCAGTTAGTTTTGAAAAATAGGTAAAAGTTAGCAGTGCAGTCGCTTAATTAGTAAATTAGGTTCTTTTCGGGAGTTTTTATGTGATGGGATTTTGCCGTTTGGGCTGAATGATTTATCCGTGAGGATTGGTGATCAGTAATCATCATCATTGGGCTGTAGATTCAGTTAGTTTTGAAAAAAAGGTAAAAGTTAGCAGTACAGTCGCTTAATTAGTAAATTAGGTTCTTTTCGGGAGTTTTTATGTGATGGGAATTTGCCGTTTGGGCTGAATGATTTATCCGTGAGGATTGGTGATCAGTAATTATCATCATTGGGCTGTAGATTCAGTTAATTTTGAAAAATAGGTAAAAGTTAGCAGTGCAGTCGCCTAATTAGTAAATTAGGTTTTTTTTTAGATTAGTTTTGTGATGGGAATTTGCCGTTTGGGCTGAATGATTTATCCGTGAGGATTGGTGATCAGTAATCATCATCATTGGGCTGTAGATTCAGTTAGTTTTGAAAAAAAGGTAAAAGTTAGCAGTATAGTCGCTTAATTAGTAAATTAGGTTATTTTCGGGATTAGTTTTGTGATGGGAATTTGCCGTTTGGGCTGAATAATTTATCCGTGAGGATTGGTGATCAGTAATCATCATCATTGGGCTGTAGATTCAGTTAGTTTTAAAAAAAAGGTAAAAGTTAGCAGTACAGTCGCTTAATTAGTAAATTAGGTTCTTTTCGGGATTAGTTTTGTGATGGGAATTTGCCGTTTGGGCTGAATGATTTATCCGTGAGGATTGCTGATCAGTAATCATCATCATTGGGCTGTAGATTCAGTTAGTTTTGAAAAAAAGGTAAAAGTTAGCAGTACAGTCGCTTAATTAGTAAATTAGGTTATTTTCGGGAGTTTTCATGTGATGGGAATTTGCCGTTTGGGCTGAATGATTTATCCGTGAGGATTGGTGATCAGTAATCATCATCATCGGGCTGTAGATTCAGTTAGTTTTGAAAAATAGGTAAAAGTTAGCAGTGCAGTCGCTTAATTAGTAAATTAGGTTTTTTTTAGATTAGCTTTGTGATGGGAATTTGCCGTTTGGGCTGAATGATTTATCCGTGAGGATTGGTGATCAGTAATTATCATCATTGGGCTGTAGATTCAGTTAATTTTGAAAAATAGGTAAAAGTTAGAAGTGCAGTCGCCTAATTAGTAAATTAGGTTTTTTTTTAGATTAGTTTTGTGATGGGAATTTGCTGTTTGGGCTGAATGATTTATCCGTGAGGATTGGTGATCAGTAATCATCATCATTGGGCTGTAAATTCAGTTAGTTTTGAAAAAAAGGTAAAAGTTAGCAGTACAGTCGCTTAATTAGTAAATTAGGTTATTTTCGGGATTAGTTTTGTGATGGGAATTTGCCGTTTGGGCTGTATGATTTATCCGTGAGGATTGGTGATCAGTAATCATCATCATTGGGCAGTAGATTCAGTTAGTTTTAAAAAAAAGGTAAAAGTTAGCAGTACAGTCGCTTAATTAGTAAATTAGGTTCTTTTCGGGAGTTTTTATGTGATGGGAATTTGCCGTATGGGCTGAATGATTTATCCGTGAGGATTGGTAATCAGTAATCATCATCATTGGGCTGTAGATTCAGTTAGTTTTGAAAAAAAGGTAAAAGTTAGCAGTACAGTCGCTGAATTAGTAAATTAGGTTATTTTCGGGATTAGTTTTGTGATCGGAATTTGCCGTTTGGGCTGAATGATTTATCCGTGAGGATTGGTGATCAGTAATCATCATCATTGGGCTGTAGATTCAGTTAGTTTTAAAAAATAGGTAAAAGTTAGCAGTACAGTCGCTTAATTAGTAAATTAGGTTCTTTTTGGGAGTTTTTATGTGATGGGAATTTGCCGTATGGGCTGAATGATTTATCCGTGAGGATTGGTGATCAGTAATCATCATCATTGGGCGGTAGATTCAGTTAGTTTTAAAAAAAAGGTAAAAGTTAGCAGTACAGTCGCTTAATTAGTAAATTAGGTTCTTTTCGGGAGTTTTTACGTGATGAGAATTTGCCGTTTGGGCTGAATGATTTATCCGTGAGGATTGGTGATCAGTAATCATCATCATTGGGCGGTAGATTCAGTTAGTTTTAAAAAAAAGGTAAAAGTTAGCAGTACAGTCGCTTAATTAGTAAATTAGGTTCTTTTCGGGATTAGTTTTGTGATGGGAATTTGCCATTTGGGCTGAATAATTTATCCGTGAGGATTGGTGATCAGTAATCATCATCATTGGGCTGTAGATTCAGTTAGTTTTAAAAAAAAGGTAAAAGTTAGCAGTACAGTCGCTTAATTAGTAAATTAGGTTCTTTTCGGGATTAGTTTTGTGATGGGAATTTGCCGTTTGGGCTGAATGATTTATCCGTGAGGATTGCTGATCAGTAATCATCATCATTGGGCTGTAGATTCAGTTAGTTTTGAAAAATAGGTAAAAGTTAGCAGTACAGTTGCTTAATTAGTAAATTAGGTTCTTTTCGGGAGTTTATATGTAATGGGAATTTGCCGTTTGGGCTGAATGATTTATCCGTGAGGATTGGTGATCAGTAATCAACATCATTGGGCTGTAGATTCAGTTAGTTTTGAAAAATAGGTAAAAGTTAGCAGTACAGTCGCTTAATTAGTAAATTAGGTTTTTTTTTTAGATTAGCTTTGTGATGGGAATTTGCCGTTTGGGCTGAATGATTTATCCGTGAGGATTGGTGATCAGTAATCATCATCATTGGGCTGTAGATTCAGTTAGTTTTGAAAAATAGGTAAAAGTTAGCAGTGCAGTCGCTTAATTAGTAAATTAGGTTTTTTTTAGATTAGCTTTGTGATGGGAATTTGCCGTTTGGGCTGAATGATTTATCCGTGAGGATTGGTGATCAGTAATCATCATCATTGGGCTGTAGATTCAGTTAGTTTTGAAAAAAAGGTAAAAGTTAGCAGTACAGTCGCTTAATTAGTAAATTAGGTTATTTTCGGGATTAGTTTTGTGATGGGAATTTGCCGTTTGGGCTGAATGATTTATCCGTGAGGATTGGTGATCAGTAATCATCATCATTGGGCTGTAGATTCAGTTAGTTTTAAAAAATAGGTAAAAGTTAGCAGTACAGTCTCTTTATTAGTAAATTAGGTTCTTTTTGGGAGTTTTTATGTGATGGGAATTTGCCTTATGGGCTGAATAATTTATCCGTGAGGATTGGTGATCAGTAATCATCATCATTGGGCTGTAGATTCAGTTAGTTTTAAAAAATAGGTAAAAGTTAGCAGTACAGTCGCTTAATTAGTAAATTAGGTTATTTTCGGGAGTTTTCATGTGATGGGAATTTGCCGTTTGGGCTGAATGATTTATCCGTGAGGATTGGTGATCAGTAATTATCATCATTGGGCTGTAGATTCAGTTAGTTTTGAAAAAAAGGTAAAAGTTAGCAGTACAGTCGCTGAATTAGTAAATTAGGTTATTTTCGGGATTAGTTTTGTGATGGGAATTTGCCGTTTGGGCTGAATGATTTATCCGTGAGGATTGGTGATCAGTAATCATCATCATTGGGCTGTAGATTCAGTTAGTTTTGAAAAATAGGTAAAAGTTAGCAGTGCAGTCGCTTAATTAGTAAATTAGGTTCTTTTCGGGAGTTTTTATGTGATGGGATTTTGCCGTTTGGGCTGAATGATTTATCCGTGAGGATTGGTGATCAGTAATCATCATCATTGGGCTGTAGATTCAGTTAGTTTTGAAAAATAGGTAAAAGTTAGCAGTACAGTCGCTGAATTAGTAAATTAGGTTATTTTCGGGATTAGTTTTGTGATGGGAATTTGCCGTTTGGGCTGAATGATTTATCCGTGAGGATTGGTGATCAGGAATCATCATCATTGGGCTGTAGATTCAGTTAGTTTTGAAAAATAGGTAAAAGTTAGCAGTGCAGTCGCTTAATTAGTAAATTAGGTTCTTTTCGGGAGTTTTTATGTGATGGGATTTTGCCGTTTGGGCTGAATGATTTATCCGTGAGGATTGGTGATCAGTAATCATCATCATTGGGCTGTAGATTCAGTTAGTTTTGAAAAAAAGGTAAAAGTTAGCAGTACAGTCGCTTAATTAGTAAATTAGGTTCTTTTCGGGAGTTTTTATGTGATGGGAATTTGCCGTTTGGGCTGAATGATTTATCCGTAAGGATTGGTGATCAGTAATCATCATCATTGGGCTGTAGATTCAGTTAGTTTTGAAAAAAAGGTAAAAGTTAGCAGTATAGTCGCTTAATTAGTATATTAGGTTATTTTCGGGATTAGTTTTGTGATGGGAATTTGCCGTTTGGGCTGAATAATTTATCCGTGAGGATTGGTGATCAGTAATCATCATCATTGGGCTGTAGATTCAGTTAGTTTTAAAAAAAAGGTAAAAGTTAGCAGTACAGTCGCTTAATTAGTAAATTAGGTTCTTTTCGGGATTAGTTTTGTGATGGGAATTTGCCGTTTGGGCTGAATGATTTATCCGTGAGGATTGCTGATCAGTAATCATCATCATTGGGCTGTAGATTCAGTTAGTTTTGAAAAAAAGGTAAAAGTTAGCAGTACAGTCGCTTAATTAGTAAATTAGGTTATTTTCGGGAGTTTTCATGTGATGGGAATTTGCCGTTTGGGCTGAATGATTTATCCGTGAGGATTGGTGATCAGTAATCATCATCATTGGGCTGTAGATTCAGTTAGTTTTGAAAAATAGGTAAAAGTTAGCAGTACAGTTGCTTAATTAGTAAATTAGGTTCTTTTCGGGAGTTTATATGTAATGGGAATTTGCCGTTTGGGCTGAATGATTTATCCGTGAGGATTGGTGATCAGTAATCAACATCATTGGGCTGTAGATTCAGTTAGTTTTGAAAAATAGGTAAAAGTTAGCAGTACAGTCGCTTAATTAGTAAATTAGGTTTTTTTTTTAGATTAGCTTTGTGATGGGAATTTGCCGTTTGGGCTGAATGATTTATCCGTGAGGATTGGTGATCAGTAATCATCATCATTGGGCTGTAGATTCAGTTAGTTTTGAAAAATAGGTAAAAGTTAGCAGTGCAGTCGCTTAATTAGTAAATTAGGTTTTTTTTAGATTAGCTTTGTGATGGGAATTTGCCGTTTGGGCTGAATGATTTATCCGTGAGGATTGGTGATCAGTAATCATCATCATTGGGCTGTAGATTCAGTTAGTTTTGAAAAAAAGGTAAAAGTTAGCAGTACAGTCGCTTAATTAGTAAATTAGGTTCTTTTCGGGAGTTTTTATGTGATGGGAATTTGCCGTTTGGGCTGAATGATTTATCCGTGAGGATTGGTGATCAGTAATTATCATCATTGGGCTGTAGATTCAGTTAATTTTGAAAAATAGGTAAAAGTTAGCAGTGCAGTCGCCTAATTAGTAAATTAGGTTTTTTTTTAGATTAGTTTTGTGATGGGAATTTGCCGTTTGGGCTGAATGATTTATCCGTGAGGATTGGTGATCAGTAATCATCATCATTGGGCTGTAGATTCAGTTAGTTTTGAAAAAAAGGTAAAAGTTAGCAGTATAGTCGCTTAATTAGTAAATTAGGTTATTTTCGGGATTAGTTTTGTGATGGGAATTTGCCGTTTGGGCTGAATAATTTATCCGTGAGGATTGGTGATCAGTAATCATCATCATTGGGCTGTAGATTCAGTTAGTTTTAAAAAAAAGGTAAAAGTTAGCAGTACAGTCGCTTAATTAGTAAATTAGGTTCTTTTCGGGATTAGTTTTGTGATGGGAATTTGCCGTTTGGGCTGAATGATTTATCCGTGAGGATTGCTGATCAGTAATCATCATCATTGGGCTGTAGATTCAGTTAGTTTTGAAAAAAAGGTAAAAGTTAGCAGTACAGTCGCTTAATTAGTAAATTAGGTTATTTTCGGGAGTTTTCATGTGATGGGAATTTGCCGTTTGGGCTGAATGATTTATCCGTGAGGATTGGTGATCAGTAATCATCATCATCGGGCTGTAGATTCAGTTAGTTTTGAAAAATAGGTAAAAGTTAGCAGTACAGTTGCTTAATTAGTAAATTAGGTTCTTTTCGGGAGTTTATATGTAATGGGAATTTGCCGTTTGGGCTGAATGATTTATCCGTGAGGATTGGTGATCAGTAATCAACATCATTGGGCTGTAGATTCAGTTAGTTTTGAAAAATAGGTAAAAGTTAGCAGTACAGTCGCTTAATTAGTAAATTAGGTTTTTTTTTTAGATTAGCTTTGTGATGGGAATTTGCCGTTTGGGCTGAATGATTTATCCGTGAGGATTGGTGATCAGTAATCATCATCATTGGGCTGTAGATTCAGTTAGTTTTGAAAAATAGGTAAAAGTTAGCAGTGCAGTCGCTTAATTAGTAAATTAGGTTTTTTTTAGATTAGCTTTGTGATGGGAATTTGCCGTTTGGGCTGAATGATTTATCCGTGAGGATTGGTGATCAGTAATTATCATCATTGGGCTGTAGATTCAGTTAATTTTGAAAAATAGGTAAAAGTTAGAAGTGCAGTCGCCTAATTAGTAAATTAGGTTTTTTTTTAGATTAGTTTTGTGATGGGAATTTGCTGTTTGGGCTGAATGATTTATCCGTGAGGATTGGTGATCAGTAATCATCATCATTGGGCTGTAAATTCAGTTAGTTTTGAAAAAAAGGTAAAAGTTAGCAGTACAGTCGCTTAATTAGTAAATTAGGTTATTTTCGGGATTAGTTTTGTGATGGGAATTTGCCGTTTGGGCTGTATGATTTATCCGTGAGGATTGGTGATCAGTAATCATCATCATTGGGCAGTAGATTCAGTTAGTTTTAAAAAAAAGGTAAAAGTTAGCAGTACAGTCGCTTAATTAGTAAATTAGGTTCTTTTCGGGAGTTTTTATGTGATGGGAATTTGCCGTATGGGCTGAATGATTTATCCGTGAGGATTGGTAATCAGTAATCATCATCATTGGGCTGTAGATTCAGTTAGTTTTGAAAAAAAGGTAAAAGTTAGCAGTACAGTCGCTGAATTAGTAAATTAGGTTATTTTCGGGATTAGTTTTGTGATGGGAATTTGCCGTTTGGGCTGAATGATTTATCCGTGAGGATTGGTGATCAGTAATCATCATCATTGGGCTGTAGATTCAGTTAGTTTTAAAAAATAGGTAAAAGTTAGCAGTACAGTCGCTTAATTAGTAAATTAGGTTCTTTTTGGGAGTTTTTATGTGATGGGAATTTGCCGTATGGGCTGAATGATTTATCCGTGAGGATTGGTGATCAGTAATCATCATCATTGGGCTGTAGATTCAGTTAGTTTTAAAAAAAAGGTAAAAGTTAGCAGTATAGTCGCTTAATTAGTACATTAGGTTCTTTTCGGGAGTTTTTACGTGATGAGAATTTGCCGTTTGGGCTGAATGATTTATCCGTGAGGATTGGTGATCAGTAATCATCATCATTGGGCTGTAAATTCAGTTAGTTTTAAAAAATAGGTAAAAGTTAGCAGTACAGTCGCTTAATTAGTAAATTAGGTTCTTTTCGGGAGTTTTTATGTGATGGGAATTTGCCGTTTGGGCTGAATGATTTATCCGTGAGGATTGGTGATCAGTAATCATCATCATTGGGCTGTAGATTCAGTTAGTTTTAAAAAAAAGGTAAAAGTTAGCAGTACAGTCGCTTAATTAGTAAATTAGGTTCTTTTCGGGATTAGTTTTGTGATGGGAATTTGCCGTTTGGGCTGAATGATTTATCCGTGAGGATTGCTGATCAGTAATCATCATCATTGGGCTGTAGATTCAGTTAGTTTTGAAAAATAGGTAAAAGTTAGCAGTACAGTTGCTTAATTAGTAAATTAGGTTCTTTTCGGGAGTTTATATGTAATGGGAATTTGCCGTTTGGGCTGAATGATTTATCCGTGAGGATTGGTGATCAGTAATCAACATCATTGGGCTGTAGATTCAGTTAGTTTTGAAAAATAGGTAAAAGTTAGCAGTACAGTCGCTTAATTAGTAAATTAGGTTTTTTTTTTAGATTAGCTTTGTGATGGGAATTTGCCGTTTGGGCTGAATGATTTATCCGTGAGGATTGGTGATCAGTAATCATCATCATTGGGCTGTAGATTCAGTTAGTTTTGAAAAATAGGTAAAAGTTAGCAGTGCAGTCGCTTAATTAGTAAATTAGGTTTTTTTTAGATTAGCTTTGTGATGGGAATTTGCCGTTTGGGCTGAATGATTTATCCGTGAGGATTGGTGATCAGTAATCATCATCATTGGGCTGTAGATTCAGTTAGTTTTGAAAAAAAGGTAAAAGTTAGCAGTACAGTCGCTTAATTAGTAAATTAGGTTATTTTCGGGATTAGTTTTGTGATGGGAATTTGCCGTTTGGGCTGAATGATTTATCCGTGAGGATTGGTGATCAGTAATCATCATCATTGGGCTGTAGATTCAGTTAGTTTTAAAAAATAGGTAAAAGTTAGCAGTACAGTCTCTTTATTAGTAAATTAGGTTCTTTTTGGGAGTTTTTATGTGATGGGAATTTGCCTTATGGGCTGAATAATTTATCCGTGAGGATTGGTGATCAGTAATCATCATCATTGGGCTGTAGATTCAGTTAGTTTTAAAAAATAGGTAAAAGTTAGCAGTACAGTCGCTTAATTAGTAAATTAGGTTATTTTCGGGAGTTTTCATGTGATGGGAATTTGCCGTTTGGGCTGAATGATTTATCCGTGAGGATTGGTGATCAGTAATTATCATCATTGGGCTGTAGATTCAGTTAGTTTTGAAAAAAAGGTAAAAGTTAGCAGTACAGTCGCTGAATTAGTAAATTAGGTTATTTTCGGGATTAGTTTTGTGATGGGAATTTGCCGTTTGGGCTGAATGATTTATCCGTGAGGATTGGTGATCAGTAATCAACATCATTGGGCTGTAGATTCAGTTAGTTTTGAAAAATAGGTAAAAGTTAGCAGTACAGTCGCTTAATTAGTAAATTAGGTTTTTTTTTTAGATTAGCTTTGTGATGGGAATTTGCCGTTTGGGCTGAATGATTTATCCGTGAGGATTGGTGATCAGTAATCATCATCATTGGGCTGTAGATTCAGTTAGTTTTGAAAAATAGGTAAAAGTTAGCAGTGCAGTCGCTTAATTAGTAAATTAGGTTTTTTTTAGATTAGCTTTGTGATGGGAATTTGCCGTTTGGGCTGAATGATTTATCCGTGAGGATTGGTGATCAGTAATTATCATCATTGGGCTGTAGATTCAGTTAATTTTGAAAAATAGGTAAAAGTTAGAAGTGCAGTCGCCTAATTAGTAAATTAGGTTTTTTTTTAGATTAGTTTTGTGATGGGAATTTGCTGTTTGGGCTGAATGATTTATCCGTGAGGATTGGTGATCAGTAATCATCATCATTGGGCTGTAAATTCAGTTAGTTTTGAAAAAAAGGTAAAAGTTAGCAGTACAGTCGCTTAATTAGTAAATTAGGTTATTTTCGGGATTAGTTTTGTGATGGGAATTTGCCGTTTGGGCTGTATGATTTATCCGTGAGGATTGGTGATCAGTAATCATCATCATTGGGCAGTAGATTCAGTTAGTTTTAAAAAAAAGGTAAAAGTTAGCAGTACAGTCGCTTAATTAGTAAATTAGGTTCTTTTCGGGAGTTTTTATGTGATGGGAATTTGCCGTATGGGCTGAATGATTTATCCGTGAGGATTGGTAATCAGCAATCATCATCATTGGGCTGTAGATTCAGTTAGTTTTGAAAAAAAGGTAAAAGTTTGCAGTACAGTCGCTGAATTAGTAAATTAGGTTATTTTCGGGATTAGTTTTGTGATGGGAATTTGCCGTTTGGGCTGAATGATTTATCCGTGAGGATTGGTGATCAGTAATCATCATCATTGGGCTGTAGATTCAGTTAGTTTTAAAAAATAGGTAAAAGTTAGCAGTACAGTCGCTTAATTAGTAAATTAGGTTCTTTTTGGGAGTTTTTATGTGATGGGAATTTGCCGTATGGGCTGAATGATTTATCCGTGAGGATTGGTGATCAGTAATCATCATCATTGGGCTGTAGATTCAGTTAGTTTTAAAAAAAAGGTAAAAGTTAGCAGTATAGTCGCTTAATTAGTAAATTAGGTTCTTTTCGGGAGTTTTTACGTGATGGGAATTTGCCGTTTGGGCTGAATGATTTATCCGTGAGGATTGGTGATCAGTAATCATCATCATTGGGCTGTAGATTCAGTTTGTTTTGGAAAATAGGTAAAAGTTAGCAGTGCAGTCGCCTAATTAGTAAATTAGGTTTTTTTTTAGATTAGTTTTGTGATGGGAATTTGCCGTTTGGGCTGAATGATTTATCCGTGAGGATTGGTGATCAGTAATCATCATCATTGGGCTGTAGATTCAGTTAATTTTGAAAAATAGGTAAAAGTTAGAAGTGCAGTCGCCTAATTAGTAAATTAGGTTTTTTTTTAGATTAGTTTTGTGATGGGAATTTGCTGTTTGGGCTGAATGATTTATCCGTGAGGATTGGTGATCAGTAATCATCATCATTGGGCAGTAGATTCAGTTAGTTTTAAAAAAAAGGTAAAAGTTAGCAGTACAGTCGCTTAATTAGTAAATTAGGTTCTTTTCGGGAGTTTTTATGTGATGGGAATTTGCCGTATGGGCTGAATGATTTATCCGTGAGGATTGGTAATCAGTAATCATCATCATTGGGCTGTAGATTCAGTTAGTTTTGAAAAAAAGGTAAAAGTTTGCAGTACAGTCGCTGAATTAGTAAATTAGGTTATTTTCGGGATTAGTTTTGTGATGGGAATTTGCCGTTTGGGCTGAATGATTTATCCGTGAGGATTGGTGATCAGTAATCATCATCATTGGGCTGTAGATTCAGTTAGTTTTAAAAAATAGGTAAAAGTTAGCAGTACAGTCGCTTAATTAGTAAATTAGGTTCTTTTTGGGAGTTTTTATGTGATGGGAATTTGCCGTATGGGCTGAATGATTTATCCGTGAGGATTGGTGATCAGTAATCATCATCATTGGGCTGTAGATTCAGTTAGTTTTAAAAAAAAGGTAAAAGTTAGCAGTATAGTCGCTTAATTAGTAAATTAGGTTCTTTTCGGGAGTTTTTACGTGATGAGAATTTGCCGTTTGGGCTGAATGATTTATCCGTGAGGATTGGTGATCAGTAATCATCATCATTGGGCTGTAGATTCAGTTAGTTTTAAAAAAAAGGTAAAAGTTAGCAGTACAGTCGCTTAATTAGTAAATTAGGTTCTTTTCGGGATTAGTTTTGTGATGGGAATTTGCCGTTTGGGCTGAATAATTTATCCGTGAGGATTGGTGATCAGTAATCATCATCATTGGGCTGTAGATTCAGTTAGTTTTAAAAAAAAGGTAAAAGTTAGCAGTACAGTCGCTTAATTAGTAAATTAGGTTCTTTTCGGGATTAGTTTTGTGATGGGAATTTGCCGTTTGGGCTGAATGATTTATCCGTGAGGATTGCTGATCAGTAATCATCATCATTGGGCTGTAGATTCAGTTAGTTTTGAAAAATAGGTAAAAGTTAGCAGTACAGTCGCTGAATTAGTAAATTAGGTTATTTTCGGGATTAGTTTTGTGATGGGAATTTGCCGTTTGGGCTGAATGATTTATCCGTGAGGATTGGTGATCAGGAATCATCATCATTGGGCTGTAGATTCAGTTAGTTTTGAAAAATAGGTAAAAGTTAGCAGTGCAGTCGCTTAATTAGTAAATTAGGTTCTTTTCGGGAGTTTTTACGTGATGAGAATTTGCCGTTTGGGCTGAATGATTTATCCGTGAGGATTGGTGATCAGTAATCATCATCATTGGGCTGTAGATTCAGTTAGTTTTAAAAAAAAGGTAAAAGTTAGCAGTACAGTCGCTTAATTAGTAAATTAGGTTCTTTTCGGGATTAGTTTTGTGATGGGAATTTGCCGTTTGGGCTGAATAATTTATCCGTGAGGATTGGTGATCAGTAATCATCATCATTGGGCTGTAGATTCAGTTAGTTTTAAAAAAAAGGTAAAAGTTAGCAGTACAGTCGCTTAATTAGTAAATTAGGTTATTTTCGGGATTAGTTTTGTGATGGGAATTTGCCGTTTGGGCTGAATGAATTATCCGTGAGGATTGGTGATCAGTAA
Source organism: Ganaspis brasiliensis (assembly GCA_037103525.1). Lineage (NCBI taxonomy): Eukaryota > Metazoa > Arthropoda > Insecta > Hymenoptera > Figitidae > Ganaspis > Ganaspis brasiliensis. Next base: position 575,145 of record JAZKLR010000651.1, read on the forward strand.
TCAACATCATTGGGCTGTAGATTCAGTTAGTTTTGAAAAATAGGTAAAAGTTAGCAGTACAGTCGCTTAATTAGTAAATTAGGTTTTTTTTTTAGATTAGCTTTGTGATGGGAATTTGCCGTTTGGGCTGAATGATTTATCCGTGAGGATTGGTGATCAGTAATCATCATCATTGGGCTGTAGATTCAGTTAGTTTTGAAAAATAGGTAAAAGTTAGCAGTGCAGTCGCTTAATTAGTAAATTAGGTTTTTTTTAGATTAGCTTTGTGATGGGAATTTGCCGTTTGGGCTGAATGATTTATCCGTGAGGATTGGTGATCAGTAATTATCATCATTGGGCTGTAGATTCAGTTAATTTTGAAAAATAGGTAAAAGTTAGAAGTGCAGTCGCCTAATTAGTAAATTAGGTTTTTTTTTAGATTAGTTTTGTGATGGGAATTTGCTGTTTGGGCTGAATGATTTATCCGTGAGGATTGGTGATCAGTAATCATCATCATTGGGCTGTAAATTCAGTTAGTTTTGAAAAAAAGGTAAAAGTTAGCAGTACAGTCGCTTAATTAGTAAATTAGGTTATTTTCGGGATTAGTTTTGTGATGGGAATTTGCCGTTTGGGCTGTATGATTTATCCGTGAGGATTGGTGATCAGTAATCATCATCATTGGGCAGTAGATTCAGTTAGTTTTAAAAAAAAGGTAAAAGTTAGCAGTACAGTCGCTTAATTAGTAAATTAGGTTCTTTTCGGGAGTTTTTATGTGATGGGAATTTGCCGTATGGGCTGAATGATTTATCCGTGAGGATTGGTAATCAGCAATCATCATCATTGGGCTGTAGATTCAGTTAGTTTTGAAAAAAAGGTAAAAGTTTGCAGTACAGTCGCTGAATTAGTAAATTAGGTTATTTTCGGGATTAGTTTTGTGATGGGAATTTGCCGTTTGGGCTGAATGATTTATCCGTGAGGATTGGTGATCAGTAATCATCATCATTGGGCTGTAGATTCAGTTTGTTTTGGAAAATAGGTAAAAGTTAGCAGTGCAGTCGCCTAATTAGTAAATTAGGTTTTTTTTTAGATTAGTTTTGTGATGGGAATTTGCCGTTTGGGCTGAATGATTTATCCGTGAGGATTGGTGATCAGTAATCATCATCATTGGGCTGTAGATTCAGTTAGTTTTAAAAAAAAGGTAAAAGTTAGCAGTACAGTCGCTTAATTAGTAAATTAGGTTCTTTTCGGGATTAGTTTTGTGATGGGAATTTGCCGTTTGGGCTGAATGATTTATCCGTGAGGATTGCTGATCAGTAATCATCATCATTGGGCTGTAGATTCAGTTAGTTTTGAAAAATAGGTAAAAGTTAGCAGTACAGTCGCTGAATTAGTAAATTAGGTTATTTTCGGGATTAGTTTTGTGATGGGAATTTGCCGTTTGGGCTGAATGATTTATCCGTGAGGATTGGTGATCAGGAATCATCATCATTGGGCTGTAGATTCAGTTAGTTTTGAAAAATAGGTAAAAGTTAGCAGTGCAGTCGCTTAATTAGTAAATTAGGTTCTTTTCGGGAGTTTTTACGTGATGAGAATTTGCCGTTTGGGCTGAATGATTTATCCGTGAGGATTGGTGATCAGTAATCATCATCATTGGGCTGTAGATTCAGTTAGTTTTAAAAAAAAGGTAAAAGTTAGCAGTACAGTCGCTTAATTAGTAAATTAGGTTCTTTTCGGGATTAGTTTTGTGATGGGAATTTGCCGTTTGGGCTGAATAATTTATCCGTGAGGATTGGTGATCAGTAATCATCATCATTGGGCTGTAGATTCAGTTAGTTTTAAAAAAAAGGTAAAAGTTAGCAGTACAGTCGCTTAATTAGTAAATTAGGTTCTTTTCGGGATTAGTTTTGTGATGGGAATTTGCCGTTTGGGCTGAATGATTTATCCGTGAGGATTGCTGATCAGTAATCATCATCATTGGGCTGTAGATTCAGTTAGTTTTAAAAAATAGGTAAAAGTTAGCAGTACAGTCGCTTAATTAGTAAATTAGGTTATTTTCGGGAGTTTTCATGTGATGGGAATTTGCCGTTTGGGCTGAATGATTTATCCGTGAGGATTGGTGATCAGTAATTATCATCATTGGGCTGTAGATTCAGTTAGTTTTGAAAAAAAGGTAAAAGTTAGCAGTACAGTCGCTGAATTAGTAAATTAGGTTATTTTCGGGATTAGTTTTGTGATGGGAATTTGCCGTTTGGGCTGAATGATTTATCCGTGAGGATTGGTGATCAGTAATCAACATCATTGGGCTGTAGATTCAGTTAGTTTTGAAAAATAGGTAAAAGTTAGCAGTACAGTCGCTTAATTAGTAAATTAGGTTTTTTTTTTAGATTAGCTTTGTGATGGGAATTTGCCGTTTGGGCTGAATGATTTATCCGTGAGGATTGGTGATCAGTAATCATCATCATTGGGCTGTAGATTCAGTTAGTTTTGAAAAATAGGTAAAAGTTAGCAGTGCAGTCGCTTAATTAGTAAATTAGGTTTTTTTTAGATTAGCTTTGTGATGGGAATTTGCCGTTTGGGCTGAATGATTTATCCGTGAGGATTGGTGATCAGTAATTATCATCATTGGGCTGTAGATTCAGTTAATTTTGAAAAATAGGTAAAAGTTAGAAGTGCAGTCGCCTAATTAGTAAATTAGGTTTTTTTTTAGATTAGTTTTGTGATGGGAATTTGCCGTTTGGGCTGTATGATTTATCCGTGAGGATTGGTGATCAGTAATCATCATCATTGGGCAGTAGATTCAGTTAGTTTTAAAAAAAAGGTAAAAGTTAGCAGTACAGTCGCTTAATTAGTAAATTAGGTTCTTTTCGGGAGTTTTTATGTGATGGGAATTTGCCGTATGGGCTGAATGATTTATCCGTGAGGATTGGTAATCAGCAATCATCATCATTGGGCTGTAGATTCAGTTAGTTTTGAAAAAAAGGTAAAAGTTTGCAGTACAGTCGCTGAATTAGTAAATTAGGTTATTTTCGGGATTAGTTTTGTGATGGGAATTTGCCGTTTGGGCTGAATGATTTATCCGTGAGGATTGGTGATCAGTAATCATCATCATTGGGCTGTAGATTCAGTTAGTTTTAAAAAATAGGTAAAAGTTAGCAGTACAGTCGCTTAATTAGTAAATTAGGTTCTTTTTGGGAGTTTTTATGTGATGGGAATTTGCCGTATGGGCTGAATGATTTATCCGTGAGGATTGGTGATCAGTAATCATCATCATTGGGCTGTAGATTCAGTTAGTTTTAAAAAAAAGGTAAAAGTTAGCAGTATAGTCGCTTAATTAGTAAATTAGGTTCTTTTCGGGAGTTTTTACGTGATGGGAATTTGCCGTTTGGGCTGAATGATTTATCCGTGAGGATTGGTGATCAGTAATCATCATCATTGGGCTGTAGATTCAGTTTGTTTTGGAAAATAGGTAAAAGTTAGCAGTGCAGTCGCCTAATTAGTAAATTAGGTTTTTTTTTAGATTAGTTTTGTGATGGGAATTTGCCGTTTGGGCTGAATGATTTATCCGTGAGGATTGGTGATCAGTAATCATCATCATTGGGCTGTAGATTCAGTTAGTTTTAAAAAAAAGGTAAAAGTTAGCAGTACAGTCGCTTAATTAGTAAATTAGGTTCTTTTCGGGATTAGTTTTGTGATGGGAATTTGCCGTTTGGGCTGAATGATTTATCCGTGAGGATTGCTGATCAGTAATCATCATCATTGGGCTGTAGATTCAGTTAGTTTTGAAAAATAGGTAAAAGTTAGCAGTACAGTCGCTGAATTAGTAAATTAGGTTATTTTCGGGATTAGTTTTGTGATGGGAATTTGCCGTTTGGGCTGAATGATTTATCCGTGAGGATTGGTGATCAGGAATCATCATCATTGGGCTGTAGATTCAGTTAGTTTTGAAAAATAGGTAAAAGTTAGCAGTGCAGTCGCTTAATTAGTAAATTAGGTTCTTTTCGGGAGTTTTTACGTGATGAGAATTTGCCGTTTGGGCTGAATGATTTATCCGTGAGGATTGGTGATCAGTAATCATCATCATTGGGCTGTAGATTCAGTTAGTTTTAAAAAAAAGGTAAAAGTTAGCAGTACAGTCGCTTAATTAGTAAATTAGGTTCTTTTCGGGATTAGTTTTGTGATGGGAATTTGCCGTTTGGGCTGAATAATTTATCCGTGAGGATTGGTGATCAGTAATCATCATCATTGGGCTGTAGATTCAGTTAGTTTTAAAAAAAGGTAAAAGTTAGCAGTACAGTCGCTTAATTAGTAAATTAGGTTCTTTTCGGGATTAGTTTTGTGATGGGAATTTGCCGTTTGGGCTGAATGATTTATCCGTGAGGATTGCTGATCAGTAATCATCATCATTGGGCTGTAGATTCAGTTAGTTTTAAAAAATAGGTAAAAGTTAGCAGTACAGTCGCTTAATTAGTAAATTAGGTTATTTTCGGGAGTTTTCATGTGATGGGAATTTGCCGTTTGGGCTGAATGATTTATCCGTGAGGATTGGTGATCAGTAATTATCATCATTGGGCTGTAGATTCAGTTAGTTTTGAAAAAAATGTAAAAGTTAGCAGTACAGTCGCTGAATTAGTAAATTAGGTTATTTTCGGGATTAGTTTTGTGATGGGAATTTGCCGTTTGGGCTGAATGATTTATCCGTGAGGATTGGTGATCAGTAATCAACATCATTGGGCTGTAGATTCAGTTAGTTTTGAAAAATAGGTAAAAGTTAGCAGTACAGTCGCTTAATTAGTAAATTAGGTTTTTTTTTTAGATTAGCTTTGTGATGGGAATTTGCCGTTTGGGCTGAATGATTTATCCGTGAGGATTGGTGATCAGTAATCATCATCATTGGGCTGTAAATTCAGTTAGTTTTGAAAAAAAGGTAAAAGTTAGCAGTACAGTCGCTTAATTAGTAAATTAGGTTATTTTCGGGATTAGTTTTGTGATGGGAATTTGCCGTTTGGGCTGTATGATTTATCCGTGAGGATTGGTGATCAGTAATCATCATCATTGGGCAGTAGATTCAGTTAGTTTTAAAAAAAAGGTAAAAGTTAGCAGTACAGTCGCTTAATTAGTAAATTAGGTTCTTTTCGGGAGTTTTTATGTGATGGGAATTTGCCGTATGGGCTGAATGATTTATCCGTGAGGATTGGTAATCAGCAATCATCATCATTGGGCTGTAGATTCAGTTAGTTTTGAAAAAAAGGTAAAAGTTTGCAGTACAGTCGCTGAATTAGTAAATTAGGTTATTTTCGGGATTAGTTTTGTGATGGGAATTTGCCGTTTGGGCTGAATGATTTATCCGTGAGGATTGGTGATCAGTAATCATCATCATTGGGCTGTAGATTCAGTTAGTTTTAAAAAATAGGTAAAAGTTAGCAGTACAGTCGCTTAATTAGTAAATTAGGTTCTTTTTGGGAGTTTTTATGTGATGGGAATTTGCCGTATGGGCTGAATGATTTATCCGTGAGGATTGGTGATCAGTAATCATCATCATTGGGCTGTAGATTCAGTTAGTTTTAAAAAAAAGGTAAAAGTTAGCAGTATAGTCGCTTAATTAGTAAATTAGGTTCTTTTCGGGAGTTTTTACGTGATGGGAATTTGCCGTTTGGGCTGAATGATTTATCCGTGAGGATTGGTGATCAGTAATCATCATCATTGGGCTGTAGATTCAGTTTGTTTTGGAAAATAGGTAAAAGTTAGCAGTGCAGTCGCCTAATTAGTAAATTAGGTTTTTTTTTAGATTAGTTTTGTGATGGGAATTTGCCGTTTGGGCTGAATGATTTATCCGTGAGGATTGGTGATCAGTAATCATCATCATTGGGCTGTAGATTCAGTTAATTTTGAAAAATAGGTAAAAGTTAGAAGTGCAGTCGCCTAATTAGTAAATTAGGTTTTTTTTTAGATTAGTTTTGTGATGGGAATTTGCTGTTTGGGCTGAATGATTTATCCGTGAGGATTGGTGATCAGTAATCATCATCATTGGGCAGTAGATTCAGTTAGTTTTAAAAAAAAGGTAAAAGTTAGCAGTACAGTCGCTTAATTAGTAAATTAGGTTCTTTTCGGGAGTTTTTATGTGATGGGAATTTGCCGTATGGGCTGAATGATTTATCCGTGAGGATTGGTAATCAGTAATCATCATCATTGGGCTGTAGATTCAGTTAGTTTTGAAAAAAAGGTAAAAGTTTGCAGTACAGTCGCTGAATTAGTAAATTAGGTTATTTTCGGGATTAGTTTTGTGATGGGAATTTGCCGTTTGGGCTGAATGATTTATCCGTGAGGATTGGTGATCAGTAATCATCATCATTGGGCTGTAGATTCAGTTAGTTTTAAAAAATAGGTAAAAGTTAGCAGTACAGTCGCTTAATTAGTAAATTAGGTTCTTTTTGGGAGTTTTTATGTGATGGGATTTTGCCGTTTGGGCTGAATGATTTATCCGTGAGGATTGGTGATCAGTAATCATCATCATTGGGCTGTAGATTCAGTTAGTTTTAAAAAATAGGTAAAAGTTAGCAGTACAGTCGCTTAATTAGTAAATTAGGTTCTTTTCGGGAGTTTTTATGTGATGGGATTTTGCCGTTTGGGCTGAATGATTTATCCGTGAGGATTGGTGATCAGTAATCATCATCATTGGGCTGTAGATTCAGTTAGTTTTGAAAAAAAGGTAAAAGTTAGCAGTACAGTCGCTTAATTAGTAAATTAGGTTATTTTCGGGATTAGTTTTGTGATGGGAATTTGCCGTTTGGGCTGTATGATTTATCCGTGAGGATTGGTGATCAGTAATCATCATCATTGGGCAGTAGATTCAGTTAGTTTTAAAAAAAAAGTAAAAGTTAGCAGTACAGTCGCTTAATTAGTAAATTAGGTTCTTTTCGGGAGTTTTTATGTGATGGGAATTTGCCGTTTGGGCTGAATGATTTATCCGTGAGGATTGGTGATCAGTAATCATCATCATTGGGCTGTAGATTCAGTTAGTTTTGAAAAATAGGTAAAAGTTAGCAGTGCAGTCGCTTAATTAGTAAATTAGGTTTTTTTTAGATTAGCTTTGTGATGGGAATTTGCCGTTTGGGCTGAATGATTTATCCGTGAGGATTGGTGATCAGTAATCATCATCATTGGGCTGTAGATTCAGTTAGTTTTGAAAAAAAGGTAAAAGTTAGCAGTATAGTCGCTTAATTAGTAAATTAGGTTATTTTCGGGATTAGTTTTGTGATGGGAATTTGCCGTTTGGGCTGAATAATTTATCCGTGAGGATTGGTGATCAGTAATCATCATCATTGGGCTGTAGATTCAGTTAGTTTTAAAAAAAAGGTAAAAGTTAGCAGTACAGTCGCTTAATTAGTAAATTAGGTTCTTTTCGGGATTAGTTTTGTGATGGGAATTTGCCGTTTGGGCTGAATGATTTATCCGTGAGGATTGCTGATCAGTAATCATCATCATTGGGCTGTAGATTCAGTTAGTTTTGAAAAAAAGGTAAAAGTTAGCAGTACAGTCGCTTAATTAGTAAATTAGGTTATTTTCGGGAGTTTTCATGTGATGGGAATTTGCCGTTTGGGCTGAATGATTTATCCGTGAGGATTGGTGATCAGTAATCATCATCATTGGGCTGTAGATTCAGTTAGTTTTGAAAAATAGGTAAAAGTTAGCAGTACAGTTGCTTAATTAGTAAATTAGGTTCTTTTCGGGAGTTTATATGTAATGGGAATTTGCCGTTTGGGCTGAATGATTTATCCGTGAGGATTGGTGATCAGTAATCAACATCATTGGGCTGTAGATTCAGTTAGTTTTGAAAAATAGGTAAAAGTTAGCAGTACAGTCGCTTAATTAGTAAATTAGGTTTTTTTTTTAGATTAGCTTTGTGATGGGAATTTGCCGTTTGGGCTGAATGATTTATCCGTGAGGATTGGTGATCAGTAATCATCATCATTGGGCTGTAGATTCAGTTAGTTTTGAAAAATAGGTAAAAGTTAGCAGTGCAGTCGCTTAATTAGTAAATTAGGTTTTTTTTAGATTAGCTTTGTGATGGGAATTTGCCGTTTGGGCTGAATGATTTATCCGTGAGGATTGGTGATCAGTAATTATCATCATTGGGCTGTAGATTCAGTTAATTTTGAAAAATAGGTAAAAGTTAGAAGTGCAGTCGCCTAATTAGTAAATTAGGTTTTTTTTTAGATTAGTTTTGTGATGGGAATTTGCTGTTTGGGCTGAATGATTTATCCCTGAGGATTGGTGATCAGTAATCATCATCATTGGGCTGTAGATTCAGTTAGTTTTGAAAAAAAGGTAAAAGTTAGCAGTACAGTCGCTTAATTAGTAAATTAGGTTATTTTCGGGATTAGTTTTGTGATGGGAATTTGCCGTTTGGGCTGTATGATTTATCCGTGAGGATTGGTGATCAGTAATCATCATCATTGGGCAGTAGATTCAGTTAGTTTTAAAAAAAAGGTAAAAGTTAGCAGTACAGTCGCTTAATTAGTAAATTAGGTTCTTTTCGGGAGTTTTTATGTGATGGGAATTTGCCGTATGGGCTGAATGATTTATCCGTGAGGATTGGTAATCAGTAATCATCATCATTGGGCTGTAGATTCAGTTAGTTTTGAAAAAAAGGTAAAAGTTAGCAGTACAGTCGCTGAATTAGTAAATTAGGTTATTTTCGGGATTAGTTTTGTGATGGGAATTTGCCGTTTGGGCTGAATGATTTATCCGTGAGGATTGGTGATCAGTAATCATCATCATTGGGCTGTAGATTCAGTTAGTTTTAAAAAATAGGTAAAAGTTAGCAGTACAGTCGCTTAATTAGTAAATTAGGTTCTTTTTGGGAGTTTTTATGTGATGGGAATTTGCCGTATGGGCTGAATGATTTATCCGTGAGGATTGGTGATCAGTAATCATCATCATTGGGCTGTAGATTCAGTTAGTTTTAAAAAAAAGGTAAAAGTTAGCAGTATAGTCGCTTAATTAGTAAATTAGGTTCTTTTCGGGAGTTTTTACGTGATGAGAATTTGCCGTTTGGGCTGAATGATTTATCCGTGAGGATTGGTGATCAGTAATCATCATCATTGGGCTGTAGATTCAGTTAGTTTTAAAAAAAAGGTAAAAGTTAGCAGTACACTCGCTTAATTAGTAAATTAGGTTCTTTTCGGGATTAGTTTTGTGATGGGAATTTGCCGTTTGGGCTGAATGATTTATCCGTGAGGATTGGTGATCAGTAATCATCATCATTGGGCTGTAGATTCAGTTAGTTTTGAAAAATAGGTAAAAGTTAGCAGTGCAGTCGCTTAATTAGTAAATTAGGTTTTTTTTAGATTAGCTTTGTGATGGGAATTTGCCGTTTGGGCTGAATGATTTATCCGTGAGGATTGGTGATCAGTAATCATCATCATTGGGCTGTAGATTCAGTTAGTTTTAAAAAATAGGTAAAAGTTAGCAGTACAGTCTCTTTATTAGTAAATTAGGTTCTTTTTGGGAGTTTTTATGTGATGGGAATTTGCCTTATGGGCTGAATAATTTATCCGTGAGGATTGGTGATCAGTAATCATCATCATTGGGCTGTAGATTCAGTTAGTTTTAAAAAATAGGTAAAAGTTAGCAGTACAGTCGCTTAATTAGTAAATTAGGTTATTTTCGGGAGTTTTCATGTGATGGGAATTTGCCGTTTGGGCTGAATGATTTATCCGTGAGGATTGGTGATCAGTAATCATCATCATTGGGCTGTAGATTCAGTTAGTTTTGAAAAATAGGTAAAAGTTAGCAGTGCAGTCGCTTAATTAGTAAATTAGGTTTTTTTTAGATTAGCTTTGTGATGGGAATTTGCCGTTTGGGCTGAATGATTTATCCGTGAGGATTGGTGATCAGTAATCATCATCATTGGGCTGTAGATTCAGTTTGTTTTGGAAAATAGGTAAAAGTTAGCAGTGCAGTCGCCTAATTAGTAAATTAGGTTTTTTTTTAGATTAGTTTTGTGATGGGAATTTGCCGTTTGGGCTGAATGATTTATCCGTGAGGATTGGTGATCAGTAATCATCATCATTGGGCTGTAGATTCAGTTAGTTTTAAAAAAAAGGTAAAAGTTAGCAGTACAGTCGCTTAATTAGTAAATTAGGTTCTTTTCGGGATTAGTTTTGTGATGGGAATTTGCCGTTTGGGCTGAATGATTTATCCGTGAGGATTGCTGATCAGTAATCATCATCATTGGGCTGTAGATTCAGTTAGTTTTGAAAAATAGGTAAAAGTTAGCAGTACAGTCGCTGAATTAGTAAATTAGGTTATTTTCGGGATTAGTTTTGTGATGGGAATTTGCCGTTTGGGCTGAATGATTTATCCGTGAGGATTGGTGATCAGGAATCATCATCATTGGGCTGTAGATTCAGTTAGTTTTGAAAAATAGGTAAAAGTTAGCAGTGCAGTCGCTTAATTAGTAAATTAGGTTCTTTTCGGGAGTTTTTACGTGATGAGAATTTGCCGTTTGGGCTGAATGATTTATCCGTGAGGATTGGTGATCAGTAATCATCATCATTGGGCTGTAGATTCAGTTAGTTTTGAAAAAAAGGTAAAAGTTAGCAGTACAGTCGCTTAATTAGTAAATTAGGTTATTTTCGGGATTAGTTTTGTGATGGGAATTTGCCGTTTGGGCTGAATGATTTATCCGTGAGGATTGGTGATCAGTAATCATCATCATTGGGCTGTAGATTCAGTTAGTTTTGAAAAATAGGTAAAAGTTAGCAGTGCAGTCGCTTAATTAGTAAATTAGGTTATTTTCGGGATTAGTTTTGTGATGGGAATTTGCCGTTTGGGCTGAATGATTTATCCGTGAGGATTGGTGATCAGTAATCATCATCATTGGGCTGTAGATTCAGTTAGTTTTGAAAAAAAGGTAAAAGTTAGCAGTATAGTCGCTTAATTAGTAAATTAGGTTATTTTCGGGATTAGTTTTGTGATGGGAATTTGCCGTTTGGGCTGAATAATTTATCCGTGAGGATTGGTGATCAGTAATCATCATCATTGGGCTGTAGATTCAGTTAGTTTTAAAAAAAAGGTAAAAGTTAGCAGTACAGTCGCTTAATTAGTAAATTAGGTTCTTTTCGGGATTAGTTTTGTGATGGGAATTTGCCGTTTGGGCTGAATGATTTATCCGTGAGGATTGCTGATCAGTAATCATCATCATTGGGCTGTAGATTCAGTTAGTTTTGAAAAAAAGGTAAAAGTTAGCAGTACAGTCGCTTAATTAGTAAATTAGGTTATTTTCGGGAGTTTTCATGTGATGGGAATTTGCCGTTTGGGCTGAATGATTTATCCGTGAGGATTGGTGATCAGTAATCATCATCATTGGGCTGTAGATTCAGTTAGTTTTGAAAAATAGGTAAAAGTTAGCAGTACAGTTGCTTAATTAGTAAATTAGGTTCTTTTCGGGAGTTTATATGTAATGGGAATTTGCCGTTTGGGCTGAATGATTTATCCGTGAGGATTGGTGATCAGTAATCAACATCATTGGGCTGTAGATTCAGTTAGTTTTGAAAAATAGGTAAAAGTTAGCAGTACAGTCGCTTAATTAGTAAATTAGGTTTTTTTTTTAGATTAGCTTTGTGATGGGAATTTGCCGTTTGGGCTGAATGATTTATCCGTGAGGATTGGTGATCAGTAATCATCATCATTGGGCTGTAGATTCAGTTAGTTTTGAAAAATAGGTAAAAGTTAGCAGTGCAGTCGCTTAATTAGTAAATTAGGTTTTTTTTAGATTAGCTTTGTGATGGGAATTTGCCGTTTGGGCTGAATGATTTATCCGTGAGGATTGGTGATCAGTAATTATCATCATTGGGCTGTAGATTCAGTTAATTTTGAAAAATAGGTAAAAGTTAGAAGTGCAGTCGCCTAATTAGTAAATTAGGTTTTTTTTTAGATTAGTTTTGTGATGGGAATTTGCTGTTTGGGCTGAATGATTTATCCGTGAGGATTGGTGATCAGTAATCATCATCATTGGGCTGTAGATTCAGTTAGTTTTGAAAAATAGGTAAAAGTTAGCAGTACAGTTGCTTAATTAGTAAATTAGGTTCTTTTCGGGAGTTTATATGTAATGGGAATTTGCCGTTTGGGCTGAATGATTTATCCGTGAGGATTGGTGATCAGTAATCAACATCATTGGGCTGTAGATTCAGTTAGTTTTGAAAAATAGGTAAAAGTTAGCAGTACAGTCGCTTAATTAGTAAATTAGGTTTTTTTTTTAGATTAGCTTTGTGATGGGAATTTGCCGTTTGGGCTGAATGATTTATCCGTGAGGATTGGTGATCAGTAATCATCATCATTGGGCTGTAGATTCAGTTAGTTTTGAAAAATAGGTAAAAGTTAGCAGTGCAGTCGCTTAATTAGTAAATTAGGTTTTTTTTAGATTAGCTTTGTGATGGGAATTTGCCGTTTGGGCTGAATGATTTATCCGTGAGGATTGGTGATCAGTAATCATCATCATTGGGCTGTAGATTCAGTTAGTTTTGAAAAAAAGGTAAAAGTTAGCAGTACAGTCGCTTAATTAGTAAATTAGGTTATTTTCGGGATTAGTTTTGTGATGGGAATTTGCCGTTTGGGCTGAATGATTTATCCGTGAGGATTGGTGATCAGTAATCATCATCATTGGGCTGTAGATTCAGTTAGTTTTAAAAAATAGGTAAAAGTTAGCAGTACAGTCGCTTAATTAGTAAATTAGGTTATTTTCGGGAGTTTTCATGTGATGGGAATTTGCCGTTTGGGCTGAATGATTTATCCGTGAGGATTGGTGATCAGTAATTATCATCATTGGGCTGTAGATTCAGTTAGTTTTGAAAAAAAGGTAAAAGTTAGCAGTACAGTCGCTGAATTAGTAAATTAGGTTATTTTCGGGATTAGTTTTGTGATGGGAATTTGCCGTTTGGGCTGAATGATTTATCCGTGAGGATTGGTGATCAGTAATCATCATCATTGGGCTGTAGATTCAGTTAGTTTTAAAAAATAGGTAAAAGTTAGCAGTACAGTCGCTTAATTAGTAAATTAGGTTCTTTTTGGGAGTTTTTATGTGATGGGAATTTGCCGTATGGGCTGAATGATTTATCCGTGAGGATTGGTGATCAGTAATCATCATCATTGGGCTGTAGATTCAGTTAGTTTTAAAAAAAAGGTAAAAGTTAGCAGTATAGTCGCTTAATTAGTAAATTAGGTTCTTTTCGGGAGTTTTTACGTGATGAGAATTTGCCGTTTGGGCTGAATGATTTATCCGTGAGGATTGGTGATCAGTAATCATCATCATTGGGCTGTAGATTCAGTTAGTTTTAAAAAAAAGGTAAAAGTTAGCAGTACAGTCGCTTAATTAGTAAATTAGGTTCTTTTCGGGATTAGTTTTGTGATGGGAATTTGCCGTTTGGGCTGAATAATTTATCCGTGAGGATTGGTGATCAGTAATCATCATCATTGGGCTGTAGATTCAGTTAGTTTTAAAAAAAAGGTAAAAGTTAGCAGTACAGTCGCTTAATTAGTAAATTAGGTTCTTTTCGGGATTAGTTTTGTGATGGGAATTTGCCGTTTGGGCTGAATGATTTATCCGTGAGGATTGCTGATCAGTAATCATCATCATTGGGCTGTAGATTCAGTTAGTTTTGAAAAATAGGTAAAAGTTAGCAGTGCAGTCGCTTAATTAGTAAATTAGGTTTTTTTTAGATTAGCTTTGTGATGGGAATTTGCCGTTTGGGCTGAATGATTTATCCGTGAGGATTGGTGATCAGTAATCATCATCATTGGGCTGTAGATTCAGTTAGTTTTGAAAAAAAGGTAAAAGTTAGCAGTACAGTCGCTTAATTAGTAAATTAGGTTATTTTCGGGATTAGTTTTGTGATGGGAATTTGCCGTTTGGGCTGAATGATTTATCCGTGAGGATTGGTGATCAGTAATTATCATCATTGGGCTGTAGATTCAGTTAGTTTTGAAAAAAAGGTAAAAGTTAGCAGTACAGTCGCTGAATTAGTAAATTAGGTTATTTTCGGGATTAGTTTTGTGATGGGAATTTGCCGTTTGGGCTGAATGATTTATCCGTGAGGATTGGTGATCAGTAATCATCATCATTGGGCTGTAGATTCAGTTAGTTTTGAAAAATAGGTAAAAGTTAGCAGTGCAGTCGCTTAATTAGTAAATTAGGTTCTTTTCGGGAGTTTTTATGTGATGGGATTTTGCCGTTTGGGCTGAATGATTTATCCGTGAGGATTGGTGATCAGTAATCATCATCATTGGGCTGTAGATTCAGTTAGTTTTGAAAAATAGGTAAAAGTTAGCAGTACAGTCGCTGAATTAGTAAATTAGGTTATTTTCGGGATTAGTTTTGTGGTGGGAATTTGCCGTTTGGGCTGAATGATTTATCCGTGAGGATTGGTGATCAGGAATCATCATCATTGGGCTGTAGATTCAGTTAGTTTTGAAAAATAGGTAAAAGTTAGCAGTGCAGTCGCTTAATTAGTAAATTAGGTTCTTTTCGGGAGTTTTTATGTGATGGGATTTTGCCGTTTGGGCTGAATGATTTATCCGTGAGGATTGGTGATCAGTAATCATCATCATTGGGCTGTAGATTCAGTTAGTTTTGAAAAAAAGGTAAAAGTTAGCAGTACAGTCGCTTAATTAGTAAATTAGGTTCTTTTCGGGAGTTTTTATGTGATGGGAATTTGCCGTTTGGGCTGAATGATTTATCCGTGAGGATTGGTGATCAGTAATTATCATCATTGGGCTGTAGATTCAGTTAATTTTGAAAAATAGGTAAAAGTTAGCAGTGCAGTCGCCTAATTAGTAAATTAGGTTTTTTTTTAGATTAGTTTTGTGATGGGAATTTGCCGTTTGGGCTGAATGATTTATCCGTGAGGATTGGTGATCAGTAATCATCATCATTGGGCTGTAGATTCAGTTAGTTTTGAAAAAAAGGTAAAAGTTAGCAGTATAGTCGCTTAATTAGTAAATTAGGTTATTTTCGGGATTAGTTTTGTGATGGGAATTTGCCGTTTGGGCTGAATAATTTATCCGTGAGGATTGGTGATCAGTAATCATCATCATTGGGCTGTAGATTCAGTTAGTTTTAAAAAAAAGGTAAAAGTTAGCAGTACAGTCGCTTAATTAGTAAATTAGGTTCTTTTCGGGATTAGTTTTGTGATGGGAATTTGCCGTTTGGGCTGAATGATTTATCCGTGAGGATTGCTGATCAGTAATCATCATCATTGGGCTGTAGATTCAGTTAGTTTTGAAAAAAAGGTAAAAGTTAGCAGTACAGTCGCTTAATTAGTAAATTAGGTTATTTTCGGGAGTTTTCATGTGATGGGAATTTGCCGTTTGGGCTGAATGATTTATCCGTGAGGATTGGTGATCAGTAATCATCATCATCGGGCTGTAGATTCAGTTAGTTTTGAAAAATAGGTAAAAGTTAGCAGTGCAGTCGCTTAATTAGTAAATTAGGTTTTTTTTAGATTAGCTTTGTGATGGGAATTTGCCGTTTGGGCTGAATGATTTATCCGTGAGGATTGGTGATCAGTAATTATCATCATTGGGCTGTAGATTCAGTTAATTTTGAAAAATAGGTAAAAGTTAGAAGTGCAGTCGCCTAATTAGTAAATTAGGTTTTTTTTTAGATTAGTTTTGTGATGGGAATTTGCTGTTTGGGCTGAATGATTTATCCGTGAGGATTGGTGATCAGTAATCATCATCATTGGGCTGTAAATTCAGTTAGTTTTGAAAAAAAGGTAAAAGTTAGCAGTACAGTCGCTTAATTAGTAAATTAGGTTATTTTCGGGATTAGTTTTGTGATGGGAATTTGCCGTTTGGGCTGTATGATTTATCCGTGAGGATTGGTGATCAGTAATCATCATCATTGGGCAGTAGATTCAGTTAGTTTTAAAAAAAAGGTAAAAGTTAGCAGTACAGTCGCTTAATTAGTAAATTAGGTTCTTTTCGGGAGTTTTTATGTGATGGGAATTTGCCGTATGGGCTGAATGATTTATCCGTGAGGATTGGTAATCAGTAATCATCATCATTGGGCTGTAGATTCAGTTAGTTTTGAAAAAAAGGTAAAAGTTAGCAGTACAGTCGCTGAATTAGTAAATTAGGTTATTTTCGGGATTAGTTTTGTGATCGGAATTTGCCGTTTGGGCTGAATGATTTATCCGTGAGGATTGGTGATCAGTAATCATCATCATTGGGCTGTAGATTCAGTTAGTTTTAAAAAATAGGTAAAAGTTAGCAGTACAGTCGCTTAATTAGTAAATTAGGTTCTTTTTGGGAGTTTTTATGTGATGGGAATTTGCCGTATGGGCTGAATGATTTATCCGTGAGGATTGGTGATCAGTAATCATCATCATTGGGCGGTAGATTCAGTTAGTTTTAAAAAAAAGGTAAAAGTTAGCAGTACAGTCGCTTAATTAGTAAATTAGGTTCTTTTCGGGAGTTTTTACGTGATGAGAATTTGCCGTTTGGGCTGAATGATTTATCCGTGAGGATTGGTGATCAGTAATCATCATCATTGGGCGGTAGATTCAGTTAGTTTTAAAAAAAAGGTAAAAGTTAGCAGTACAGTCGCTTAATTAGTAAATTAGGTTCTTTTCGGGATTAGTTTTGTGATGGGAATTTGCCATTTGGGCTGAATAATTTATCCGTGAGGATTGGTGATCAGTAATCATCATCATTGGGCTGTAGATTCAGTTAGTTTTAAAAAAAAGGTAAAAGTTAGCAGTACAGTCGCTTAATTAGTAAATTAGGTTCTTTTCGGGATTAGTTTTGTGATGGGAATTTGCCGTTTGGGCTGAATGATTTATCCGTGAGGATTGCTGATCAGTAATCATCATCATTGGGCTGTAGATTCAGTTAGTTTTGAAAAATAGGTAAAAGTTAGCAGTACAGTTGCTTAATTAGTAAATTAGGTTCTTTTCGGGAGTTTATATGTAATGGGAATTTGCCGTTTGGGCTGAATGATTTATCCGTGAGGATTGGTGATCAGTAATCAACATCATTGGGCTGTAGATTCAGTTAGTTTTGAAAAATAGGTAAAAGTTAGCAGTACAGTCGCTTAATTAGTAAATTAGGTTTTTTTTTTAGATTAGCTTTGTGATGGGAATTTGCCGTTTGGGCTGAATGATTTATCCGTGAGGATTGGTGATCAGTAATCATCATCATTGGGCTGTAGATTCAGTTAGTTTTGAAAAATAGGTAAAAGTTAGCAGTGCAGTCGCTTAATTAGTAAATTAGGTTTTTTTTAGATTAGCTTTGTGATGGGAATTTGCCGTTTGGGCTGAATGATTTATCCGTGAGGATTGGTGATCAGTAATCATCATCATTGGGCTGTAGATTCAGTTAGTTTTGAAAAAAAGGTAAAAGTTAGCAGTACAGTCGCTTAATTAGTAAATTAGGTTATTTTCGGGATTAGTTTTGTGATGGGAATTTGCCGTTTGGGCTGAATGATTTATCCGTGAGGATTGGTGATCAGTAATCATCATCATTGGGCTGTAGATTCAGTTAGTTTTAAAAAATAGGTAAAAGTTAGCAGTACAGTCTCTTTATTAGTAAATTAGGTTCTTTTTGGGAGTTTTTATGTGATGGGAATTTGCCTTATGGGCTGAATAATTTATCCGTGAGGATTGGTGATCAGTAATCATCATCATTGGGCTGTAGATTCAGTTAGTTTTAAAAAATAGGTAAAAGTTAGCAGTACAGTCGCTTAATTAGTAAATTAGGTTATTTTCGGGAGTTTTCATGTGATGGGAATTTGCCGTTTGGGCTGAATGATTTATCCGTGAGGATTGGTGATCAGTAATTATCATCATTGGGCTGTAGATTCAGTTAGTTTTGAAAAAAAGGTAAAAGTTAGCAGTACAGTCGCTGAATTAGTAAATTAGGTTATTTTCGGGATTAGTTTTGTGATGGGAATTTGCCGTTTGGGCTGAATGATTTATCCGTGAGGATTGGTGATCAGTAATCATCATCATTGGGCTGTAGATTCAGTTAGTTTTGAAAAATAGGTAAAAGTTAGCAGTGCAGTCGCTTAATTAGTAAATTAGGTTCTTTTCGGGAGTTTTTATGTGATGGGATTTTGCCGTTTGGGCTGAATGATTTATCCGTGAGGATTGGTGATCAGTAATCATCATCATTGGGCTGTAGATTCAGTTAGTTTTGAAAAATAGGTAAAAGTTAGCAGTACAGTCGCTGAATTAGTAAATTAGGTTATTTTCGGGATTAGTTTTGTGATGGGAATTTGCCGTTTGGGCTGAATGATTTATCCGTGAGGATTGGTGATCAGGAATCATCATCATTGGGCTGTAGATTCAGTTAGTTTTGAAAAATAGGTAAAAGTTAGCAGTGCAGTCGCTTAATTAGTAAATTAGGTTCTTTTCGGGAGTTTTTATGTGATGGGATTTTGCCGTTTGGGCTGAATGATTTATCCGTGAGGATTGGTGATCAGTAATCATCATCATTGGGCTGTAGATTCAGTTAGTTTTGAAAAAAAGGTAAAAGTTAGCAGTACAGTCGCTTAATTAGTAAATTAGGTTCTTTTCGGGAGTTTTTATGTGATGGGAATTTGCCGTTTGGGCTGAATGATTTATCCGTAAGGATTGGTGATCAGTAATCATCATCATTGGGCTGTAGATTCAGTTAGTTTTGAAAAAAAGGTAAAAGTTAGCAGTATAGTCGCTTAATTAGTATATTAGGTTATTTTCGGGATTAGTTTTGTGATGGGAATTTGCCGTTTGGGCTGAATAATTTATCCGTGAGGATTGGTGATCAGTAATCATCATCATTGGGCTGTAGATTCAGTTAGTTTTAAAAAAAAGGTAAAAGTTAGCAGTACAGTCGCTTAATTAGTAAATTAGGTTCTTTTCGGGATTAGTTTTGTGATGGGAATTTGCCGTTTGGGCTGAATGATTTATCCGTGAGGATTGCTGATCAGTAATCATCATCATTGGGCTGTAGATTCAGTTAGTTTTGAAAAAAAGGTAAAAGTTAGCAGTACAGTCGCTTAATTAGTAAATTAGGTTATTTTCGGGAGTTTTCATGTGATGGGAATTTGCCGTTTGGGCTGAATGATTTATCCGTGAGGATTGGTGATCAGTAATCATCATCATTGGGCTGTAGATTCAGTTAGTTTTGAAAAATAGGTAAAAGTTAGCAGTACAGTTGCTTAATTAGTAAATTAGGTTCTTTTCGGGAGTTTATATGTAATGGGAATTTGCCGTTTGGGCTGAATGATTTATCCGTGAGGATTGGTGATCAGTAATCAACATCATTGGGCTGTAGATTCAGTTAGTTTTGAAAAATAGGTAAAAGTTAGCAGTACAGTCGCTTAATTAGTAAATTAGGTTTTTTTTTTAGATTAGCTTTGTGATGGGAATTTGCCGTTTGGGCTGAATGATTTATCCGTGAGGATTGGTGATCAGTAATCATCATCATTGGGCTGTAGATTCAGTTAGTTTTGAAAAATAGGTAAAAGTTAGCAGTGCAGTCGCTTAATTAGTAAATTAGGTTTTTTTTAGATTAGCTTTGTGATGGGAATTTGCCGTTTGGGCTGAATGATTTATCCGTGAGGATTGGTGATCAGTAATCATCATCATTGGGCTGTAGATTCAGTTAGTTTTGAAAAAAAGGTAAAAGTTAGCAGTACAGTCGCTTAATTAGTAAATTAGGTTCTTTTCGGGAGTTTTTATGTGATGGGAATTTGCCGTTTGGGCTGAATGATTTATCCGTGAGGATTGGTGATCAGTAATTATCATCATTGGGCTGTAGATTCAGTTAATTTTGAAAAATAGGTAAAAGTTAGCAGTGCAGTCGCCTAATTAGTAAATTAGGTTTTTTTTTAGATTAGTTTTGTGATGGGAATTTGCCGTTTGGGCTGAATGATTTATCCGTGAGGATTGGTGATCAGTAATCATCATCATTGGGCTGTAGATTCAGTTAGTTTTGAAAAAAAGGTAAAAGTTAGCAGTATAGTCGCTTAATTAGTAAATTAGGTTATTTTCGGGATTAGTTTTGTGATGGGAATTTGCCGTTTGGGCTGAATAATTTATCCGTGAGGATTGGTGATCAGTAATCATCATCATTGGGCTGTAGATTCAGTTAGTTTTAAAAAAAAGGTAAAAGTTAGCAGTACAGTCGCTTAATTAGTAAATTAGGTTCTTTTCGGGATTAGTTTTGTGATGGGAATTTGCCGTTTGGGCTGAATGATTTATCCGTGAGGATTGCTGATCAGTAATCATCATCATTGGGCTGTAGATTCAGTTAGTTTTGAAAAAAAGGTAAAAGTTAGCAGTACAGTCGCTTAATTAGTAAATTAGGTTATTTTCGGGAGTTTTCATGTGATGGGAATTTGCCGTTTGGGCTGAATGATTTATCCGTGAGGATTGGTGATCAGTAATCATCATCATCGGGCTGTAGATTCAGTTAGTTTTGAAAAATAGGTAAAAGTTAGCAGTACAGTTGCTTAATTAGTAAATTAGGTTCTTTTCGGGAGTTTATATGTAATGGGAATTTGCCGTTTGGGCTGAATGATTTATCCGTGAGGATTGGTGATCAGTAATCAACATCATTGGGCTGTAGATTCAGTTAGTTTTGAAAAATAGGTAAAAGTTAGCAGTACAGTCGCTTAATTAGTAAATTAGGTTTTTTTTTTAGATTAGCTTTGTGATGGGAATTTGCCGTTTGGGCTGAATGATTTATCCGTGAGGATTGGTGATCAGTAATCATCATCATTGGGCTGTAGATTCAGTTAGTTTTGAAAAATAGGTAAAAGTTAGCAGTGCAGTCGCTTAATTAGTAAATTAGGTTTTTTTTAGATTAGCTTTGTGATGGGAATTTGCCGTTTGGGCTGAATGATTTATCCGTGAGGATTGGTGATCAGTAATTATCATCATTGGGCTGTAGATTCAGTTAATTTTGAAAAATAGGTAAAAGTTAGAAGTGCAGTCGCCTAATTAGTAAATTAGGTTTTTTTTTAGATTAGTTTTGTGATGGGAATTTGCTGTTTGGGCTGAATGATTTATCCGTGAGGATTGGTGATCAGTAATCATCATCATTGGGCTGTAAATTCAGTTAGTTTTGAAAAAAAGGTAAAAGTTAGCAGTACAGTCGCTTAATTAGTAAATTAGGTTATTTTCGGGATTAGTTTTGTGATGGGAATTTGCCGTTTGGGCTGTATGATTTATCCGTGAGGATTGGTGATCAGTAATCATCATCATTGGGCAGTAGATTCAGTTAGTTTTAAAAAAAAGGTAAAAGTTAGCAGTACAGTCGCTTAATTAGTAAATTAGGTTCTTTTCGGGAGTTTTTATGTGATGGGAATTTGCCGTATGGGCTGAATGATTTATCCGTGAGGATTGGTAATCAGTAATCATCATCATTGGGCTGTAGATTCAGTTAGTTTTGAAAAAAAGGTAAAAGTTAGCAGTACAGTCGCTGAATTAGTAAATTAGGTTATTTTCGGGATTAGTTTTGTGATGGGAATTTGCCGTTTGGGCTGAATGATTTATCCGTGAGGATTGGTGATCAGTAATCATCATCATTGGGCTGTAGATTCAGTTAGTTTTAAAAAATAGGTAAAAGTTAGCAGTACAGTCGCTTAATTAGTAAATTAGGTTCTTTTTGGGAGTTTTTATGTGATGGGAATTTGCCGTATGGGCTGAATGATTTATCCGTGAGGATTGGTGATCAGTAATCATCATCATTGGGCTGTAGATTCAGTTAGTTTTAAAAAAAAGGTAAAAGTTAGCAGTATAGTCGCTTAATTAGTACATTAGGTTCTTTTCGGGAGTTTTTACGTGATGAGAATTTGCCGTTTGGGCTGAATGATTTATCCGTGAGGATTGGTGATCAGTAATCATCATCATTGGGCTGTAAATTCAGTTAGTTTTAAAAAATAGGTAAAAGTTAGCAGTACAGTCGCTTAATTAGTAAATTAGGTTCTTTTCGGGAGTTTTTATGTGATGGGAATTTGCCGTTTGGGCTGAATGATTTATCCGTGAGGATTGGTGATCAGTAATCATCATCATTGGGCTGTAGATTCAGTTAGTTTTAAAAAAAAGGTAAAAGTTAGCAGTACAGTCGCTTAATTAGTAAATTAGGTTCTTTTCGGGATTAGTTTTGTGATGGGAATTTGCCGTTTGGGCTGAATGATTTATCCGTGAGGATTGCTGATCAGTAATCATCATCATTGGGCTGTAGATTCAGTTAGTTTTGAAAAATAGGTAAAAGTTAGCAGTACAGTTGCTTAATTAGTAAATTAGGTTCTTTTCGGGAGTTTATATGTAATGGGAATTTGCCGTTTGGGCTGAATGATTTATCCGTGAGGATTGGTGATCAGTAATCAACATCATTGGGCTGTAGATTCAGTTAGTTTTGAAAAATAGGTAAAAGTTAGCAGTACAGTCGCTTAATTAGTAAATTAGGTTTTTTTTTTAGATTAGCTTTGTGATGGGAATTTGCCGTTTGGGCTGAATGATTTATCCGTGAGGATTGGTGATCAGTAATCATCATCATTGGGCTGTAGATTCAGTTAGTTTTGAAAAATAGGTAAAAGTTAGCAGTGCAGTCGCTTAATTAGTAAATTAGGTTTTTTTTAGATTAGCTTTGTGATGGGAATTTGCCGTTTGGGCTGAATGATTTATCCGTGAGGATTGGTGATCAGTAATCATCATCATTGGGCTGTAGATTCAGTTAGTTTTGAAAAAAAGGTAAAAGTTAGCAGTACAGTCGCTTAATTAGTAAATTAGGTTATTTTCGGGATTAGTTTTGTGATGGGAATTTGCCGTTTGGGCTGAATGATTTATCCGTGAGGATTGGTGATCAGTAATCATCATCATTGGGCTGTAGATTCAGTTAGTTTTAAAAAATAGGTAAAAGTTAGCAGTACAGTCTCTTTATTAGTAAATTAGGTTCTTTTTGGGAGTTTTTATGTGATGGGAATTTGCCTTATGGGCTGAATAATTTATCCGTGAGGATTGGTGATCAGTAATCATCATCATTGGGCTGTAGATTCAGTTAGTTTTAAAAAATAGGTAAAAGTTAGCAGTACAGTCGCTTAATTAGTAAATTAGGTTATTTTCGGGAGTTTTCATGTGATGGGAATTTGCCGTTTGGGCTGAATGATTTATCCGTGAGGATTGGTGATCAGTAATTATCATCATTGGGCTGTAGATTCAGTTAGTTTTGAAAAAAAGGTAAAAGTTAGCAGTACAGTCGCTGAATTAGTAAATTAGGTTATTTTCGGGATTAGTTTTGTGATGGGAATTTGCCGTTTGGGCTGAATGATTTATCCGTGAGGATTGGTGATCAGTAATCAACATCATTGGGCTGTAGATTCAGTTAGTTTTGAAAAATAGGTAAAAGTTAGCAGTACAGTCGCTTAATTAGTAAATTAGGTTTTTTTTTTAGATTAGCTTTGTGATGGGAATTTGCCGTTTGGGCTGAATGATTTATCCGTGAGGATTGGTGATCAGTAATCATCATCATTGGGCTGTAGATTCAGTTAGTTTTGAAAAATAGGTAAAAGTTAGCAGTGCAGTCGCTTAATTAGTAAATTAGGTTTTTTTTAGATTAGCTTTGTGATGGGAATTTGCCGTTTGGGCTGAATGATTTATCCGTGAGGATTGGTGATCAGTAATTATCATCATTGGGCTGTAGATTCAGTTAATTTTGAAAAATAGGTAAAAGTTAGAAGTGCAGTCGCCTAATTAGTAAATTAGGTTTTTTTTTAGATTAGTTTTGTGATGGGAATTTGCTGTTTGGGCTGAATGATTTATCCGTGAGGATTGGTGATCAGTAATCATCATCATTGGGCTGTAAATTCAGTTAGTTTTGAAAAAAAGGTAAAAGTTAGCAGTACAGTCGCTTAATTAGTAAATTAGGTTATTTTCGGGATTAGTTTTGTGATGGGAATTTGCCGTTTGGGCTGTATGATTTATCCGTGAGGATTGGTGATCAGTAATCATCATCATTGGGCAGTAGATTCAGTTAGTTTTAAAAAAAAGGTAAAAGTTAGCAGTACAGTCGCTTAATTAGTAAATTAGGTTCTTTTCGGGAGTTTTTATGTGATGGGAATTTGCCGTATGGGCTGAATGATTTATCCGTGAGGATTGGTAATCAGCAATCATCATCATTGGGCTGTAGATTCAGTTAGTTTTGAAAAAAAGGTAAAAGTTTGCAGTACAGTCGCTGAATTAGTAAATTAGGTTATTTTCGGGATTAGTTTTGTGATGGGAATTTGCCGTTTGGGCTGAATGATTTATCCGTGAGGATTGGTGATCAGTAATCATCATCATTGGGCTGTAGATTCAGTTAGTTTTAAAAAATAGGTAAAAGTTAGCAGTACAGTCGCTTAATTAGTAAATTAGGTTCTTTTTGGGAGTTTTTATGTGATGGGAATTTGCCGTATGGGCTGAATGATTTATCCGTGAGGATTGGTGATCAGTAATCATCATCATTGGGCTGTAGATTCAGTTAGTTTTAAAAAAAAGGTAAAAGTTAGCAGTATAGTCGCTTAATTAGTAAATTAGGTTCTTTTCGGGAGTTTTTACGTGATGGGAATTTGCCGTTTGGGCTGAATGATTTATCCGTGAGGATTGGTGATCAGTAATCATCATCATTGGGCTGTAGATTCAGTTTGTTTTGGAAAATAGGTAAAAGTTAGCAGTGCAGTCGCCTAATTAGTAAATTAGGTTTTTTTTTAGATTAGTTTTGTGATGGGAATTTGCCGTTTGGGCTGAATGATTTATCCGTGAGGATTGGTGATCAGTAATCATCATCATTGGGCTGTAGATTCAGTTAATTTTGAAAAATAGGTAAAAGTTAGAAGTGCAGTCGCCTAATTAGTAAATTAGGTTTTTTTTTAGATTAGTTTTGTGATGGGAATTTGCTGTTTGGGCTGAATGATTTATCCGTGAGGATTGGTGATCAGTAATCATCATCATTGGGCAGTAGATTCAGTTAGTTTTAAAAAAAAGGTAAAAGTTAGCAGTACAGTCGCTTAATTAGTAAATTAGGTTCTTTTCGGGAGTTTTTATGTGATGGGAATTTGCCGTATGGGCTGAATGATTTATCCGTGAGGATTGGTAATCAGTAATCATCATCATTGGGCTGTAGATTCAGTTAGTTTTGAAAAAAAGGTAAAAGTTTGCAGTACAGTCGCTGAATTAGTAAATTAGGTTATTTTCGGGATTAGTTTTGTGATGGGAATTTGCCGTTTGGGCTGAATGATTTATCCGTGAGGATTGGTGATCAGTAATCATCATCATTGGGCTGTAGATTCAGTTAGTTTTAAAAAATAGGTAAAAGTTAGCAGTACAGTCGCTTAATTAGTAAATTAGGTTCTTTTTGGGAGTTTTTATGTGATGGGAATTTGCCGTATGGGCTGAATGATTTATCCGTGAGGATTGGTGATCAGTAATCATCATCATTGGGCTGTAGATTCAGTTAGTTTTAAAAAAAAGGTAAAAGTTAGCAGTATAGTCGCTTAATTAGTAAATTAGGTTCTTTTCGGGAGTTTTTACGTGATGAGAATTTGCCGTTTGGGCTGAATGATTTATCCGTGAGGATTGGTGATCAGTAATCATCATCATTGGGCTGTAGATTCAGTTAGTTTTAAAAAAAAGGTAAAAGTTAGCAGTACAGTCGCTTAATTAGTAAATTAGGTTCTTTTCGGGATTAGTTTTGTGATGGGAATTTGCCGTTTGGGCTGAATAATTTATCCGTGAGGATTGGTGATCAGTAATCATCATCATTGGGCTGTAGATTCAGTTAGTTTTAAAAAAAAGGTAAAAGTTAGCAGTACAGTCGCTTAATTAGTAAATTAGGTTCTTTTCGGGATTAGTTTTGTGATGGGAATTTGCCGTTTGGGCTGAATGATTTATCCGTGAGGATTGCTGATCAGTAATCATCATCATTGGGCTGTAGATTCAGTTAGTTTTGAAAAATAGGTAAAAGTTAGCAGTACAGTCGCTGAATTAGTAAATTAGGTTATTTTCGGGATTAGTTTTGTGATGGGAATTTGCCGTTTGGGCTGAATGATTTATCCGTGAGGATTGGTGATCAGGAATCATCATCATTGGGCTGTAGATTCAGTTAGTTTTGAAAAATAGGTAAAAGTTAGCAGTGCAGTCGCTTAATTAGTAAATTAGGTTCTTTTCGGGAGTTTTTACGTGATGAGAATTTGCCGTTTGGGCTGAATGATTTATCCGTGAGGATTGGTGATCAGTAATCATCATCATTGGGCTGTAGATTCAGTTAGTTTTAAAAAAAAGGTAAAAGTTAGCAGTACAGTCGCTTAATTAGTAAATTAGGTTCTTTTCGGGATTAGTTTTGTGATGGGAATTTGCCGTTTGGGCTGAATAATTTATCCGTGAGGATTGGTGATCAGTAATCATCATCATTGGGCTGTAGATTCAGTTAGTTTTAAAAAAAAGGTAAAAGTTAGCAGTACAGTCGCTTAATTAGTAAATTAGGTTATTTTCGGGATTAGTTTTGTGATGGGAATTTGCCGTTTGGGCTGAATGAATTATCCGTGAGGATTGGTGATCAG
Source organism: Ganaspis brasiliensis (assembly GCA_037103525.1). Lineage (NCBI taxonomy): Eukaryota > Metazoa > Arthropoda > Insecta > Hymenoptera > Figitidae > Ganaspis > Ganaspis brasiliensis. The sequence goes on from JAZKLR010000651.1 coordinate 601,705, forward strand.
TAATCAACATCATTGGGCTGTAGATTCAGTTAGTTTTGAAAAATAGGTAAAAGTTAGCAGTACAGTCGCTTAATTAGTAAATTAGGTTTTTTTTTTAGATTAGCTTTGTGATGGGAATTTGCCGTTTGGGCTGAATGATTTATCCGTGAGGATTGGTGATCAGTAATCATCATCATTGGGCTGTAGATTCAGTTAGTTTTGAAAAATAGGTAAAAGTTAGCAGTGCAGTCGCTTAATTAGTAAATTAGGTTTTTTTTAGATTAGCTTTGTGATGGGAATTTGCCGTTTGGGCTGAATGATTTATCCGTGAGGATTGGTGATCAGTAATTATCATCATTGGGCTGTAGATTCAGTTAATTTTGAAAAATAGGTAAAAGTTAGAAGTGCAGTCGCCTAATTAGTAAATTAGGTTTTTTTTTAGATTAGTTTTGTGATGGGAATTTGCTGTTTGGGCTGAATGATTTATCCGTGAGGATTGGTGATCAGTAATCATCATCATTGGGCTGTAAATTCAGTTAGTTTTGAAAAAAAGGTAAAAGTTAGCAGTACAGTCGCTTAATTAGTAAATTAGGTTATTTTCGGGATTAGTTTTGTGATGGGAATTTGCCGTTTGGGCTGTATGATTTATCCGTGAGGATTGGTGATCAGTAATCATCATCATTGGGCAGTAGATTCAGTTAGTTTTAAAAAAAAGGTAAAAGTTAGCAGTACAGTCGCTTAATTAGTAAATTAGGTTCTTTTCGGGAGTTTTTATGTGATGGGAATTTGCCGTATGGGCTGAATGATTTATCCGTGAGGATTGGTAATCAGCAATCATCATCATTGGGCTGTAGATTCAGTTAGTTTTGAAAAAAAGGTAAAAGTTTGCAGTACAGTCGCTGAATTAGTAAATTAGGTTATTTTCGGGATTAGTTTTGTGATGGGAATTTGCCGTTTGGGCTGAATGATTTATCCGTGAGGATTGGTGATCAGTAATCATCATCATTGGGCTGTAGATTCAGTTTGTTTTGGAAAATAGGTAAAAGTTAGCAGTGCAGTCGCCTAATTAGTAAATTAGGTTTTTTTTTAGATTAGTTTTGTGATGGGAATTTGCCGTTTGGGCTGAATGATTTATCCGTGAGGATTGGTGATCAGTAATCATCATCATTGGGCTGTAGATTCAGTTAGTTTTAAAAAAAAGGTAAAAGTTAGCAGTACAGTCGCTTAATTAGTAAATTAGGTTCTTTTCGGGATTAGTTTTGTGATGGGAATTTGCCGTTTGGGCTGAATGATTTATCCGTGAGGATTGCTGATCAGTAATCATCATCATTGGGCTGTAGATTCAGTTAGTTTTGAAAAATAGGTAAAAGTTAGCAGTACAGTCGCTGAATTAGTAAATTAGGTTATTTTCGGGATTAGTTTTGTGATGGGAATTTGCCGTTTGGGCTGAATGATTTATCCGTGAGGATTGGTGATCAGGAATCATCATCATTGGGCTGTAGATTCAGTTAGTTTTGAAAAATAGGTAAAAGTTAGCAGTGCAGTCGCTTAATTAGTAAATTAGGTTCTTTTCGGGAGTTTTTACGTGATGAGAATTTGCCGTTTGGGCTGAATGATTTATCCGTGAGGATTGGTGATCAGTAATCATCATCATTGGGCTGTAGATTCAGTTAGTTTTAAAAAAAAGGTAAAAGTTAGCAGTACAGTCGCTTAATTAGTAAATTAGGTTCTTTTCGGGATTAGTTTTGTGATGGGAATTTGCCGTTTGGGCTGAATAATTTATCCGTGAGGATTGGTGATCAGTAATCATCATCATTGGGCTGTAGATTCAGTTAGTTTTAAAAAAAAGGTAAAAGTTAGCAGTACAGTCGCTTAATTAGTAAATTAGGTTCTTTTCGGGATTAGTTTTGTGATGGGAATTTGCCGTTTGGGCTGAATGATTTATCCGTGAGGATTGCTGATCAGTAATCATCATCATTGGGCTGTAGATTCAGTTAGTTTTAAAAAATAGGTAAAAGTTAGCAGTACAGTCGCTTAATTAGTAAATTAGGTTATTTTCGGGAGTTTTCATGTGATGGGAATTTGCCGTTTGGGCTGAATGATTTATCCGTGAGGATTGGTGATCAGTAATTATCATCATTGGGCTGTAGATTCAGTTAGTTTTGAAAAAAAGGTAAAAGTTAGCAGTACAGTCGCTGAATTAGTAAATTAGGTTATTTTCGGGATTAGTTTTGTGATGGGAATTTGCCGTTTGGGCTGAATGATTTATCCGTGAGGATTGGTGATCAGTAATCAACATCATTGGGCTGTAGATTCAGTTAGTTTTGAAAAATAGGTAAAAGTTAGCAGTACAGTCGCTTAATTAGTAAATTAGGTTTTTTTTTTAGATTAGCTTTGTGATGGGAATTTGCCGTTTGGGCTGAATGATTTATCCGTGAGGATTGGTGATCAGTAATCATCATCATTGGGCTGTAGATTCAGTTAGTTTTGAAAAATAGGTAAAAGTTAGCAGTGCAGTCGCTTAATTAGTAAATTAGGTTTTTTTTAGATTAGCTTTGTGATGGGAATTTGCCGTTTGGGCTGAATGATTTATCCGTGAGGATTGGTGATCAGTAATTATCATCATTGGGCTGTAGATTCAGTTAATTTTGAAAAATAGGTAAAAGTTAGAAGTGCAGTCGCCTAATTAGTAAATTAGGTTTTTTTTTAGATTAGTTTTGTGATGGGAATTTGCCGTTTGGGCTGTATGATTTATCCGTGAGGATTGGTGATCAGTAATCATCATCATTGGGCAGTAGATTCAGTTAGTTTTAAAAAAAAGGTAAAAGTTAGCAGTACAGTCGCTTAATTAGTAAATTAGGTTCTTTTCGGGAGTTTTTATGTGATGGGAATTTGCCGTATGGGCTGAATGATTTATCCGTGAGGATTGGTAATCAGCAATCATCATCATTGGGCTGTAGATTCAGTTAGTTTTGAAAAAAAGGTAAAAGTTTGCAGTACAGTCGCTGAATTAGTAAATTAGGTTATTTTCGGGATTAGTTTTGTGATGGGAATTTGCCGTTTGGGCTGAATGATTTATCCGTGAGGATTGGTGATCAGTAATCATCATCATTGGGCTGTAGATTCAGTTAGTTTTAAAAAATAGGTAAAAGTTAGCAGTACAGTCGCTTAATTAGTAAATTAGGTTCTTTTTGGGAGTTTTTATGTGATGGGAATTTGCCGTATGGGCTGAATGATTTATCCGTGAGGATTGGTGATCAGTAATCATCATCATTGGGCTGTAGATTCAGTTAGTTTTTAAAAAAAGGTAAAAGTTAGCAGTATAGTCGCTTAATTAGTAAATTAGGTTCTTTTCGGGAGTTTTTACGTGATGGGAATTTGCCGTTTGGGCTGAATGATTTATCCGTGAGGATTGGTGATCAGTAATCATCATCATTGGGCTGTAGATTCAGTTTGTTTTGGAAAATAGGTAAAAGTTAGCAGTGCAGTCGCCTAATTAGTAAATTAGGTTTTTTTTTAGATTAGTTTTGTGATGGGAATTTGCCGTTTGGGCTGAATGATTTATCCGTGAGGATTGGTGATCAGTAATCATCATCATTGGGCTGTAGATTCAGTTAGTTTTAAAAAAAAGGTAAAAGTTAGCAGTACAGTCGCTTAATTAGTAAATTAGGTTCTTTTCGGGATTAGTTTTGTGATGGGAATTTGCCGTTTGGGCTGAATGATTTATCCGTGAGGATTGCTGATCAGTAATCATCATCATTGGGCTGTAGATTCAGTTAGTTTTGAAAAATAGGTAAAAGTTAGCAGTACAGTCGCTGAATTAGTAAATTAGGTTATTTTCGGGATTAGTTTTGTGATGGGAATTTGCCGTTTGGGCTGAATGATTTATCCGTGAGGATTGGTGATCAGGAATCATCATCATTGGGCTGTAGATTCAGTTAGTTTTGAAAAATAGGTAAAAGTTAGCAGTGCAGTCGCTTAATTAGTAAATTAGGTTCTTTTCGGGAGTTTTTACGTGATGAGAATTTGCCGTTTGGGCTGAATGATTTATCCGTGAGGATTGGTGATCAGTAATCATCATCATTGGGCTGTAGATTCAGTTAGTTTTAAAAAAAAGGTAAAAGTTAGCAGTACAGTCGCTTAATTAGTAAATTAGGTTCTTTTCGGGATTAGTTTTGTGATGGGAATTTGCCGTTTGGGCTGAATAATTTATCCGTGAGGATTGGTGATCAGTAATCATCATCATTGGGCTGTAGATTCAGTTAGTTTTAAAAAAAAGGTAAAAGTTAGCAGTACAGTCGCTTAATTAGTAAATTAGGTTCTTTTCGGGATTAGTTTTGTGATGGGAATTTGCCGTTTGGGCTGAATGATTTATCCGTGAGGATTGCTGATCAGTAATCATCATCATTGGGCTGTAGATTCAGTTAGTTTTAAAAAATAGGTAAAAGTTAGCAGTACAGTCGCTTAATTAGTAAATTAGGTTATTTTCGGGAGTTTTCATGTGATGGGAATTTGCCGTTTGGGCTGAATGATTTATCCGTGAGGATTGGTGATCAGTAATTATCATCATTGGGCTGTAGATTCAGTTAGTTTTGAAAAAAAGGTAAAAGTTAGCAGTACAGTCGCTGAATTAGTAAATTAGGTTATTTTCGGGATTAGTTTTGTGATGGGAATTTGCCGTTTGGGCTGAATGATTTATCCGTGAGGATTGGTGATCAGTAATCAACATCATTGGGCTGTAGATTCAGTTAGTTTTGAAAAATAGGTAAAAGTTAGCAGTACAGTCGCTTAATTAGTAAATTAGGTTTTTTTTTTAGATTAGCTTTGTGATGGGAATTTGCCGTTTGGGCTGAATGATTTATCCGTGAGGATTGGTGATCAGTAATCATCATCATTGGGCTGTAGATTCAGTTAGTTTTGAAAAATAGGTAAAAGTTAGCAGTGCAGTCGCTTAATTAGTAAATTAGGTTTTTTTTAGATTAGCTTTGTGATGGGAATTTGCCGTTTGGGCTGAATGATTTATCCGTGAGGATTGGTGATCAGTAATTATCATCATTGGGCTGTAGATTCAGTTAATTTTGAAAAATAGGTAAAAGTTAGAAGTGCAGTCGCCTAATTAGTAAATTAGGTTTTTTTTTAGATTAGTTTTGTGATGGGAATTTGCTGTTTGGGCTGAATGATTTATCCGTGAGGATTGGTGATCAGTAATCATCATCATTGGGCTGTAAATTCAGTTAGTTTTGAAAAAAAGGTAAAAGTTAGCAGTACAGTCGCTTAATTAGTAAATTAGGTTATTTTCGGGATTAGTTTTGTGATGGGAATTTGCCGTTTGGGCTGTATGATTTATCCGTGAGGATTGGTGATCAGTAATCATCATCATTGGGCAGTAGATTCAGTTAGTTTTAAAAAAAAGGTAAAAGTTAGCAGTACAGTCGCTTAATTAGTAAATTAGGTTCTTTTCGGGAGTTTTTATGTGATGGGAATTTGCCGTATGGGCTGAATGATTTATCCGTGAGGATTGGTAATCAGCAATCATCATCATTGGGCTGTAGATTCAGTTAGTTTTGAAAAAAAGGTAAAAGTTTGCAGTACAGTCGCTGAATTAGTAAATTAGGTTATTTTCGGGATTAGTTTTGTGATGGGAATTTGCCGTTTGGGCTGAATGATTTATCCGTGAGGATTGGTGATCAGTAATCATCATCATTGGGCTGTAGATTCAGTTAGTTTTAAAAAATAGGTAAAAGTTAGCAGTACAGTCGCTTAATTAGTAAATTAGGTTCTTTTTGGGAGTTTTTATGTGATGGGAATTTGCCGTATGGGCTGAATGATTTATCCGTGAGGATTGGTGATCAGTAATCATCATCATTGGGCTGTAGATTCAGTTAGTTTTAAAAAAAAGGTAAAAGTTAGCAGTATAGTCGCTTAATTAGTAAATTAGGTTCTTTTCGGGAGTTTTTACGTGATGGGAATTTGCCGTTTGGGCTGAATGATTTATCCGTGAGGATTGGTGATCAGTAATCATCATCATTGGGCTGTAGATTCAGTTTGTTTTGGAAAATAGGTAAAAGTTAGCAGTGCAGTCGCCTAATTAGTAAATTAGGTTTTTTTTTAGATTAGTTTTGTGATGGGAATTTGCCGTTTGGGCTGAATGATTTATCCGTGAGGATTGGTGATCAGTAATCATCATCATTGGGCTGTAGATTCAGTTAATTTTGAAAAATAGGTAAAAGTTAGAAGTGCAGTCGCCTAATTAGTAAATTAGGTTTTTTTTTAGATTAGTTTTGTGATGGGAATTTGCTGTTTGGGCTGAATGATTTATCCGTGAGGATTGGTGATCAGTAATCATCATCATTGGGCAGTAGATTCAGTTAGTTTTAAAAAAAAGGTAAAAGTTAGCAGTACAGTCGCTTAATTAGTAAATTAGGTTCTTTTCGGGAGTTTTTATGTGATGGGAATTTGCCGTATGGGCTGAATGATTTATCCGTGAGGATTGGTAATCAGTAATCATCATCATTGGGCTGTAGATTCAGTTAGTTTTGAAAAAAAGGTAAAAGTTTGCAGTACAGTCGCTGAATTAGTAAATTAGGTTATTTTCGGGATTAGTTTTGTGATGGGAATTTGCCGTTTGGGCTGAATGATTTATCCGTGAGGATTGGTGATCAGTAATCATCATCATTGGGCTGTAGATTCAGTTAGTTTTAAAAAATAGGTAAAAGTTAGCAGTACAGTCGCTTAATTAGTAAATTAGGTTCTTTTTGGGAGTTTTTATGTGATGGGAATTTGCCGTATGGGCTGAATGATTTATCCGTGAGGATTGGTGATCAGTAATCATCATCATTGGGCTGTAGATTCAGTTAGTTTTAAAAAAAAGGTAAAAGTTAGCAGTATAGTCGCTTAATTAGTAAATTAGGTTCTTTTCGGGAGTTTTTACGTGATGAGAATTTGCCGTTTGGGCTGAATGATTTATCCGTGAGGATTGGTGATCAGTAATCATCATCATTGGGCTGTAGATTCAGTTAGTTTTAAAAAAAAGGTAAAAGTTAGCAGTACAGTCGCTTAATTAGTAAATTAGGTTCTTTTCGGGATTAGTTTTGTGATGGGAATTTGCCGTTTGGGCTGAATGATTTATCCGTGAGGATTGCTGATCAGTAATCATCATCATTGGGCTGTAGATTCAGTTAGTTTTAAAAAATAGGTAAAAGTTAGCAGTACAGTCGCTTAATTAGTAAATTAGGTTATTTTCGGGAGTTTTCATGTGATGGGAATTTGCCGTTTGGGCTGAATGATTTATCCGTGAGGATTGGTGATCAGTAATTATCATCATTGGGCTGTAGATTCAGTTAGTTTTGAAAAAAAGGTAAAAGTTAGCAGTACAGTCGCTGAATTAGTAAATTAGGTTATTTTCGGGATTAGTTTTGTGATGGGAATTTGCCGTTTGGGCTGAATGATTTATCCGTGAGGATTGGTGATCAGTAATCAACATCATTGGGCTGTAGATTCAGTTAGTTTTGAAAAATAGGTAAAAGTTAGCAGTACAGTCGCTTAATTAGTAAATTAGGTTTTTTTTTTAGATTAGCTTTGTGATGGGAATTTGCCGTTTGGGCTGAATGATTTATCCGTGAGGATTGGTGATCAGTAATCATCATCATTGGGCTGTAGATTCAGTTAGTTTTGAAAAATAGGTAAAAGTTAGCAGTGCAGTCGCTTAATTAGTAAATTAGGTTTTTTTTAGATTAGCTTTGTGATGGGAATTTGCCGTTTGGGCTGAATGATTTATCCGTGAGGATTGGTGATCAGTAATTATCATCATTGGGCTGTAGATTCAGTTAATTTTGAAAAATAGGTAAAAGTTAGAAGTGCAGTCGCCTAATTAGTAAATTAGGTTTTTTTTTAGATTAGTTTTGTGATGGGAATTTGCTGTTTGGGCTGAATGATTTATCCGTGAGGATTGGTGATCAGTAATCATCATCATTGGGCTGTAAATTCAGTTAGTTTTGAAAAAAAGGTAAAAGTTAGCAGTACAGTCGCTTAATTAGTAAATTAGGTTATTTTCGGGATTAGTTTTGTGATGGGAATTTGCCGTTTGGGCTGTATGATTTATCCGTGAGGATTGGTGATCAGTAATCATCATCATTGGGCAGTAGATTCAGTTAGTTTTAAAAAAAAGGTAAAAGTTAGCAGTACAGTCGCTTAATTAGTAAATTAGGTTCTTTTCGGGAGTTTTTATGTGATGGGAATTTGCCGTATGGGCTGAATGATTTATCCGTGAGGATTGGTAATCAGCAATCATCATCATTGGGCTGTAGATTCAGTTAGTTTTGAAAAAAAGGTAAAAGTTTGCAGTACAGTCGCTGAATTAGTAAATTAGGTTATTTTCGGGATTAGTTTTGTGATGGGAATTTGCCGTTTGGGCTGAATGATTTATCCGTGAGGATTGGTGATCAGTAATCATCATCATTGGGCTGTAGATTCAGTTAGTTTTAAAAAATAGGTAAAAGTTAGCAGTACAGTCGCTTAATTAGTAAATTAGGTTCTTTTTGGGAGTTTTTATGTGATGGGAATTTGCCGTATGGGCTGAATGATTTATCCGTGAGGATTGGTGATCAGTAATCATCATCATTGGGCTGTAGATTCAGTTAGTTTTAAAAAAAAGGTAAAAGTTAGCAGTATAGTCGCTTAATTAGTAAATTAGGTTCTTTTCGGGAGTTTTTACGTGATGGGAATTTGCCGTTTGGGCTGAATGATTTATCCGTGAGGATTGGTGATCAGTAATCATCATCATTGGGCTGTAGATTCAGTTTGTTTTGGAAAATAGGTAAAAGTTAGCAGTGCAGTCGCCTAATTAGTAAATTAGGTTTTTTTTTAGATTAGTTTTGTGATGGGAATTTGCCGTTTGGGCTGAATGATTTATCCGTGAGGATTGGTGATCAGTAATCATCATCATTGGGCTGTAGATTCAGTTAATTTTGAAAAATAGGTAAAAGTTAGAAGTGCAGTCGCCTAATTAGTAAATTAGGTTTTTTTTTAGATTAGTTTTGTGATGGGAATTTGCTGTTTGGGCTGAATGATTTATCCGTGAGGATTGGTGATCAGTAATCATCATCATTGGGCAGTAGATTCAGTTAGTTTTAAAAAAAAGGTAAAAGTTAGCAGTACAGTCGCTTAATTAGTAAATTAGGTTCTTTTCGGGAGTTTTTATGTGATGGGAATTTGCCGTATGGGCTGAATGATTTATCCGTGAGGATTGGTAATCAGTAATCATCATCATTGGGCTGTAGATTCAGTTAGTTTTGAAAAAAAGGTAAAAGTTTGCAGTACAGTCGCTGAATTAGTAAATTAGGTTATTTTCGGGATTAGTTTTGTGATGGGAATTTGCCGTTTGGGCTGAATGATTTATCCGTGAGGATTGGTGATCAGTAATCATCATCATTGGGCTGTAGATTCAGTTAGTTTTAAAAAATAGGTAAAAGTTAGCAGTACAGTCGCTTAATTAGTAAATTAGGTTCTTTTTGGGAGTTTTTATGTGATGGGAATTTGCCGTATGGGCTGAATGATTTATCCGTGAGGATTGGTGATCAGTAATCATCATCATTGGGCTGTAGATTCAGTTAGTTTTAAAAAAAAGGTAAAAGTTAGCAGTATAGTCGCTTAATTAGTAAATTAGGTTCTTTTCGGGAGTTTTTACGTGATGAGAATTTGCCGTTTGGGCTGAATGATTTATCCGTGAGGATTGGTGATCAGTAATCATCATCATTGGGCTGTAGATTCAGTTAGTTTTAAAAAAAAGGTAAAAGTTAGCAGTACAGTCGCTTAATTAGTAAATTAGGTTCTTTTCGGGATTAGTTTTGTGATGGGAATTTGCCGTTTGGGCTGAATAATTTATCCGTGAGGATTGGTGATCAGTAATCATCATCATTGGGCTGTAGATTCAGTTAGTTTTAAAAAAAAGGTAAAAGTTAGCAGTACAGTCGCTTAATTAGTAAATTAGGTTCTTTTCGGGATTAGTTTTGTGATGGGAATTTGCCGTTTGGGCTGAATGATTTATCCGTGAGGATTGCTGATCAGTAATCATCATCATTGGGCTGTAGATTCAGTTAGTTTTGAAAAATAGGTAAAAGTTAGCAGTACAGTCGCTGAATTAGTAAATTAGGTTATTTTCGGGATTAGTTTTGTGATGGGAATTTGCCGTTTGGGCTGAATGATTTATCCGTGAGGATTGGTGATCAGGAATCATCATCATTGGGCTGTAGATTCAGTTAGTTTTGAAAAATAGGTAAAAGTTAGCAGTGCAGTCGCTTAATTAGTAAATTAGGTTCTTTTCGGGAGTTTTTACGTGATGAGAATTTGCCGTTTGGGCTGAATGATTTATCCGTGAGGATTGGTGATCAGTAATCATCATCATTGGGCTGTAGATTCAGTTAGTTTTAAAAAAAAGGTAAAAGTTAGCAGTACAGTCGCTTAATTAGTAAATTAGGTTCTTTTCGGGATTAGTTTTGTGATGGGAATTTGCCGTTTGGGCTGAATAATTTATCCGTGAGGATTGGTGATCAGTAATCATCATCATTGGGCTGTAGATTCAGTTAGTTTTAAAAAAAAGGTAAAAGTTAGCAGTACAGTCGCTTAATTAGTAAATTAGGTTCTTTTCGGGATTAGTTTTGTGATGGGAATTTGCCGTTTGGGCTGAATGATTTATCCGTGAGGATTGCTGATCAGTAATCATCATCATTGGGCTGTAGATTCAGTTTGTTTTGGAAAATAGGTAAAAGTTAGCAGTGCAGTCGCTTAATTAGTAAATTAGGTTCTTTTCGGGATTTGTTTTGTGATCGGAATTTGCCGTTTGGGCTATTTGTTAGAGGTTTGTTGTTTCTAAACGGATTAATATTACTTTTTGTGAATCTAGTTGTGATGGTGCATTCGTGATGCGCTAACTTTTTATTGCATATTTTCAGAAAAAAGTTGTTATCTGCGGTCGGTTTTTTAGCTTTCCTCGAATGGCAATTATTAAATTCCATTAATTTTTTTGTTATAAGTTTGGTGATATAAAAATATTTGTTGAATGAGTAATATTCTGTTAGTAAGCTCTTAAAATGTATAATATAGTTGATAATTATAAGTTTTTTAGTCTAAAAATGTCTTAAAAAAAAAAAAAAAAAATCAAAAAAAAATTTTTTTTAAAAAAAAAAAAATTTTTTGATTTTTTGAAAAAGTGTTAATGCTGTTCGATTACGGCAAAAAAACGGCAAATTCTGACCTGTTAAAAATTGTTCTATCTGTAAAACTGTGGATTTTATGACGGGTGTACTGCTAAGTTGATATCAAGTTAGCAGTGCACCCTGTTTTTTTTAAAAATTCGAAAACGGCAAAATCGGTTTTTTCACGACTAATTAGCGGCAAATTAACGGCAAATGTTCCAATGTTGCATTTTGGATTTTTCCAAGGTTGCTCTGCTAACTTGATATACATGTTAGTTGTGATGTTATCCCTTTCAGTCACATAATTAAGAAGTCAAACCTTCATGATTTAAGTTTACGCGGGTTTTTTTTCTGCGAATTAGTACTCTAAAAACACCCGCCTATATTTTCATGACACTCAATTTTTTCTATGACGGAACGGGCGAATTCAATTATTTCCCTTTTTACGCCCGTCTTCGGAAACAATGTATTTTTGGTCAGGCGGGCGAACTAATTCATTTCTCTTATTTCGCCCATCTTCAAAACGCATGCATATTTGGTCAGGCGGGCGAAATAATTCATTCACCTTATTTCGCCCGCGCGGGCAATCTAGTCACTTCGGTTTTTAAAAACAAGAAAATGATATCAAACCGTAACTTCAGCTTCTGTTATCTACTGTCAAAATTTACACTCATGCATAAAAACTGCTAAAATAATTATGAATAAAGAAAACTAACACTTTTTGGTGGCATATATTATTTTTCAAGCCTTGAATTATCATAATAATGCATTTACGATCCCTAAAAAACTTGTATTCTTTATGAAAACTAAAAATATATTTAAGGATAATTTCTTTTTCAAAATTCAAAAATAAATAAATAATTATTGAAATTCTCTGAAAGACATAGTTAGGTTCTCTTATTCTATTCCGAAAATCCTACTATAATAAGCTGAATTAAGTCATTATTTATAAAAATCAAATTATCTACTGTTGGATGGCCTCCCATATATACAACGCATATTCGTAAAATATATTGCTCTTTTCGAAAACTAATAAAAAATTTTTTTTCTACAACGGACATGTCTGAAAATTTTCGCTTTTTCAACAATTAAAATCGATGGTTCTCAAAAACACATTCTTATTGGTAATTTCAGCACTAAAAATATTTGTAAGAAAGTTGATTGCATGTAGCAAACAAACAGAAATTCCATAGAGAGAATACTTGGTGGCCCTGAAAAGGGCCGATTGAATAGATTGAAATAACAAAAGGTAAGTTAAGCACGTTCTCCACGGATACGACGAGCCAACTGAATGTCTTTTGGCATGATGGTTACTCTCTTGGCGTGGATGGCGCACAAGTTGGTGTCTTCAAAGAGACCAACCAAGTAGGCTTCGCTGGCTTCCTGAAGAGCCATCACAGCAGAGCTCTGGAAACGCAAGTCGGTTTTGAAATCTTGAGCGATCTCACGGACTAGACGTTGGAAAGGAAGCTTGCGGATGAGAAGCTCAGTGCTTTTTTGGTAACGACGAATTTCACGGAGAGCGACAGTTCCGGGCCTGTAACGATGGGGTTTCTTAACTCCACCAGTCGCTGGCGCGCTTTTTCTCGCAGCTTTGGTAGCCAGCTGCTTCCTTGGAGCCTTTCCTCCGGTCGATTTACGAGCGGTCTGCTTGGTACGTGCCATTTGGAAAAGATGTGACGTTTACACGAAGAAATCTCAAAGAAGAATGAAGTTTTGCGGCTAAACACTTAGTTTTGTTGAATCGATGCCTTTTTCGGAGAGAGGTGGTAAGTAGCACGCTATTGGATAATACACATAGGGAAGTGAGCCTTGCGATTCGATTGGTCGATAGCGAAATACGGGAGAATCCGAGTTCATGCGTGTTAACAAAACTACCCACTTTGACGGTAATTTAGCATTCTTCGTTTGATTCTCGACGTGTAAGGTCGCTTTAATCAAATTTTAAAAAATGACTGGTCGCGGTAAAGGAGGAAAAGGTTTGGGAAAAGGAGGAGCGAAACGGCATCGTAAAGTTCTTCGTGATAACATCCAAGGAATCACGAAGCCCGCCATCCGTCGTCTCGCTCGTCGTGGTGGAGTCAAGCGTATCTCTGGCTTGATCTACGAGGAAACTCGTGGTGTCTTGAAAGTATTCCTTGAGAACGTGATCCGTGACGCTGTCACCTACACCGAACACGCCAAAAGGAAGACCGTCACCGCCATGGACGTCGTCTACGCTCTGAAACGTCAAGGCCGTACTCTCTACGGTTTCGGCGGTTAAACTTTATCTCGACATCATCAATATCCAATCGGCCCTTTTCAGGGCCACCAAATTTTCTTACGTTGAATTTATATGTTTCTTTTGCACACAGTCCTTGCTGCTTTTGTTATTAATCATCTAAAATAGTATACCAGTTGTAGAATCCTGTTTATTAAATCTGCAAAATAATTTTTATTACCTAGCCTTTCTGAAGGTTTTCTTCAGGGCCGAGAATTTTCTTGCTATGCTTAAAATGCTTTTAGGCAGTTATTTTTTTACTACAATGTTTGTTGCGTTTTATTGAAAATATTCATTACCAATGTACTTGAAGTTAAAATAAATTTGAGTCAACATTTTGTTGAAAGTATTTTAAGTTTGGAGAAATTACAATTTGGATTGATAGAACTTTTAAAGAATAAAAATTTAAATTAAATCAAGTTTGGCAGCAGTTTTACATTGTATACAATGAAAATTATATATCTGAAGCAATAATTTTATTATAGTTAAATACCAAATTTCAATGATTTATTATTCTTATTTGAAAAAAATTGTAGTTGTAAATGACCAAAAGAAACGTAATTTTTCTCTTGTGTCTGAGCGTGCGACTATACGTCCGTCTAGCCGGATAAAATATTTTTGTCCGTCTATGTTTCCATATACTAAAGGGGGGGGAGGGGGTTCTTGTAAAAAATCTAGACGGACAAAACTATTTTATCCGGCTAGCCGGACGTCTAGACACTTCGATTAAAATTTGTGTTAATTGAAATAAAAGTGAAATAAAGTATGAAAAAATAAAAATTTGAAACGATGGAGTTCTTCAATTTGTTTTAAAACAGAATAAACTGAAATTTAGATCGCTTAGAATTTGACGAATATCAAGAACCACCTCGAAAGTAATGTGGTTTTTTCAAAATATTTCGTAAAACTCAATAGAGTTTACTTAAGATTTAAATCAATTCACAAAATATAAGTAATAGTCGTATGATACTAAAATTTCAAAATATATTATCAAATTTATGTTATTTGGTTTGACCCATAAACTATTGTTTCGGATCGTCTCAAAGGTCAAGCGAAATAAGAAAAAAAGTTGAAAACCAATTTTGAAATTTCTAACACCTAACAATTATTATTTTACATTTGATGAATTGAGTTCAATCTTCAAGTAAAATCCATTGACTTGTATAAATTTGATAATTTCAATTGTTTAAAAACCAATAAATATTCCTTTGTAAAAAATATTTGGTGGCCCTGAAAAGGGCCGATTGTTTATATTTGGGTGCGAAAATGTCAATTAAAACAGTTTCTCTCCTTACTTCTTCGCAACCCTCTTTGCTGCAGCTTTTTTAGGAGAAGCAGCTTTCTTGGCTGCGGGTGCCTTGGTCTTCTTGGGAGAAGCTTTAGGCTTGGCAGCAGCGGTTTTTGCCTTTGGTGGTTTAGCTGCTACTACCTTGGGAGTCCTCTTTTTCTCGGCTACAGCTTTCTTGGTCTTGGCAGCAGTAGCTTTCTTCGGGGAAGCTGCTTTCTTGGCTTTGGGTGCAGCAGATTTAGGCTTCTTGGCAGCAGCTGGTTTCGCCTTGGGTTTAGCTTTGCCTTCAGCTTTGACAGCCAACTTGAAGGATCCGGAAGCTCCTTTTCCCTTAGTTTGGACCAAAGATTTGTTTGCAACCGCAGCTTTCAGGTACTTTCTGATGAAGGTTGACTGTTTCTCAACATCAACGAGATAAGTAGCAGCAATGTACTTTTTGATCGCCTGTAGAGAAGAGCCACCTCTCTCCTTTAATGAAGCAATAGCTGCATTCACCATCTCGGAAGCTGGTGGATGAGTAGCCTTTGCCTGAGGCTTTTTAGCTTTCGCAGCTTTTTTCGGTGTTGCAACTGCAGGAGCAGCTGGAGATTCAACTTTATCGGCCATTTCGACAGAGAATTGGTATAGAAAATTTCACGAGAGCGACGTTGCTAGTACGACGACTGAGTGAAGAATGAGAAAAAATTTTTGGGGAGGGGGATTTTGTTCACGAGCACGGAC
Organism: Ganaspis brasiliensis; assembly: GCA_037103525.1. Taxonomy (NCBI): domain Eukaryota; kingdom Metazoa; phylum Arthropoda; class Insecta; order Hymenoptera; family Figitidae; genus Ganaspis; species Ganaspis brasiliensis. The sequence goes on from JAZKLR010000651.1 coordinate 617,144, forward strand.
GGTGAAGAAAGGCCTCACCGTTCGTTTGCTGCCGCTTGTCGAAATTCTCTCTACAATATGCGCTATATTTTAAACTTTAACAATCCCTTATTTACTAAATTATTTATTGAATCACATGCAATTAATAAATTTACCTTCGTTATTTATTATAGTTTATCCTTCAAGTAAAACATGATCGTGAATTAATGCGCAAATGGTCAAAAAGTCAATTTTTTTGAAACGTTCCTTTTGAAGAATTCACGGACTGAGTTAAAAAATTATTAATTAATTTGTTTAACAAATTTATTATTTTAAATTGACAATTAGAAGTATGTTCTTTATATAATAAGCTATGTTTTTATTAAACCAGAAGCCTTTTTAGCCGAATATTAAATGGATGAATAATATTCAAAGTCAGGATTCAGTTCAACATTCGATTCAAAGCTAACAATGCTGAAAATATAGGCTTATATTATGTTATAAAAAATGTTGAACCTTTTAATTGTTAATCTATTATAATATATTCTGGCTTTAGTTGAAAACAATTTTAAATTTGTTTTGGTTTTTGACCATAACTTACGTTTTATGCCGAATTTTGCGATTTCTCACACGAGGTTTTAAAATTTATTTAAAAACTACATATTTAGTGGAAATTTTTCTGTAGATGATTGGAACATAACTTTTTATGAGTTACAGGAAATAAACCAAAAGTCTCGCAAATAACAGGAAATGGCTGAAACATAAGTACTTGAGTTTCATGAAAAAAAAAAACCTGAAATTTAAATAAAATGCGTTATGTTAATTTACTTAATTATTTGTCTTTTAAAACTTACCACAATAAAAAAAACGGTCTAAAGCAATGTTTTATTGTAAGTAAATAAAATTTTGTCCATAAAGTGTTAAAATATTTGTAGCAGTGGGTGTGACAATATTTTCCTCCCTTTAAGTCACTAATGAGTATTCCCTTAAACCCTTAAAGATTGGCTAATTGCTAATTACAAGCACCTCCTCTTGTGCCTACAACCAGTATATATATACCCGCTAAATTCTTGATTTTTCATTACTAAACTAGGGCCGGGCATTAAATTCAATGTAAAGGGTTACTCTGTTGTTCGCTGGGACAGACCAAATGCTAATGCGCAGGGTGGAGTTGCTATTTTAATTCACAAAAATGTAAATTTTGCAGAAATAAAAGTTAACACAAATATTTTGGAAACTGTTGCCATTAGGCTTAACGATAATACAATTCTTGTATCTGCATATAAACCACCTAAAATTGAAATTCCCGGCAGAGATTTAGACCTAATATTTAAATTGGGAAATAAAGTAATATTATATGGGGATCTCAACTCAAAGCATCAAGCATGGAATTGTAGAGTAAGCAACACAAATGGTAGATCATTGTATTCGTATGCATTAAAAAATATAATTTCAATAATACACCCAGATAATTACACTCTCTATCCTTACAGCGACGCTCTGCCTAGCATTGTAGATATAGGGCTTACAAAAAATATTAAAACTCTTAGTCAAATTAATGTATACAACGAATTAAACTCTGATCACATGCCAGTAGTTTTTACAATAAATAATACAATAAATAAAACACTTAACAGTAGAGAATATTATAATTACAAATCAGCGAACTGGCCCAAATTTAGGGATGTTTTAAATAAAAATTTAGAAATTAATAAAAATATGAACAATATAAGCGATATTGACAGAGAGGTAGAGCACTTAACAAAATGTATAACCGAGGCAGCCGACTCCGCGATACCAAAACACAGGGCCGGAACCTTTCACATAGATTTACCGGATCACTTAAAGCAACTGATTAAAGATAGAAATAAATTAAGAACAATTAGTCAAAGAACCGCGAGCAGTGAAATTAAAAAAATATTAAATCGGCTTTCAAATAAAATCAAAAGAGATGTAACAAAATTTTATAACGATAAATGGTCAAAAAAGCTGTCAAGTTTAAATGTCAAAGATAATTCGCTATGGAAAATGGCAAAGTGCCTGACCAGGAAAAATAATAGTAATAATATTTCGGCTCTGCATGGTAAAATGGGGGTGGTTGTCTCGAACCTTGACAAGGCTGAAGTTTTGGCCGAACATTATGAATCAGTTCATCGTCTTACTCAGGACTATGGTTGTAGTAACCACGACAGAATGGTAAATAAAGCTTATCGAGAAATTGCGTCTAAGAATGTAAGCGAGAGCGACGTAGCTCTGACATCACCGGCTGAAATTAGAAAAGCAATAATTAGGACTGGCCCAAGGAAGGCACCTGGTAGGGACGGCATACAAAATATACTATTAAAAAATCTTTCAAAAAAAGCCTTGGTTCAAATTATGTATATATTTAATTGCTGTTTATTGCGATCTTACTATCCAGATGACTGGAAAGTGGCGAATATATTGCCTTTCCACAAGCCAGGGAAAGATAAGCTTTTCGCGGCCAGTTACAGGCCCATTAGTTTGCTGCCCGCATTGTCGAAGGTCTTTGAAAGAATTATTTACAATAGAATTAAAAATTATGAAAATAATAATAATATACTAATAAGTGACCAATTTGGATTTAGAGACAATAGAAATACCGTACAACAATTAATTAGACTTGCCAGCCATATTAGCTCAAATTTTAATAAAAATATTTCGACCGCAATGGTACTCCTAGATCTTGAGAAGGCCTTTGACACTGTGTGGCACAGAGGACTGATATACAAATTGAATCAAATAAAATTACCTCTCTACCTAATTAAAATCATTCTAAACTATCTTAAGAATAGAAAATTTTTCGTTTCAATCGATGGTACTGAATCTGGCAAGCAACCTGTTTGTGCAGGAGTCCCACAGGGTTCTATTCTTGGCCCGGTCCTTTTTCTTTATTATATTAACGACATACCGACGACTGACAGCGTTGGACGCTCTCTATTTGCTGACGACACAGCATTACATGCCTCTTCTTGGTGCCCAGTAAGGGCCCACGAATTGCTTCAAAAAGCAACAAATAAAGTGATTGAATTCTTTCAAATCTGGAAACTTAAAACCAATATAGAAAAAACCGAACTTATACTTTTTACGCGAAAAAATTTTGAACATAAACGCAGAAAAAAGATAAAAATAATTCCAGAATTTAAATTGCAGGGCAAGATTATTGAGAGAAAAACAAGTGTTAAATACCTCGGGGTCACACTACACTGTAAACTTAATTATAACGAACATATACAAAATGTAATAAGAAAGGGAAACGCGATGCGTAGTATACTCTATTCTCTCTTGTGTAGGAAGAGCGAATTGAGCGTTAAAAATAAAAATACACTTTATACGTTAATAATTAGACCGATTCTGTTATATGCTGCCCCTTTATGGAGCAACACACATGACACGAATTTAAAAAAATTACAAACTTTTCAAAACAAAATTGTTAGACTAATAACCAGGGCTCAACCAAGAGACAATAATCTTGACCTGCACCAACAATTAAATTTACCGTCTTTATGGGACCAGATTTATAAACTTACTAAAAATTTTCATCAAAAGCAAATGGACCTTGCTGAGCTCCAGGAGGCTAAAATTATTGATGAAAATCTGTTGCCATTTAAAGTCAAATACAAAATGCCGCTACAAGTATTATATAATAAATAAAACGTCTCAGCATCTTAATTCTTTTTGTTTGGCTTGTTATTGTTTGATAGTTTATTTAGTTAGCGTAGTTTTAAGAAAAAATTGACACAAGGGTTTTTATCTAAATTTTACCTAAAATACCAAAGAATTTCTAAAGAAACTAAAATAATTAACGATTTACTAAGCGAATAAATTTGATAGGCTTTAATTCTTTAATTAGAACCAGGCACCTGAAAATATAAAATATGTATAACTGACATGTAGTGATATGTTCAATCAAAGGTCATCAATAAAGAATATTTTTAAATTAAATTTTTGGCATAATTTTTCGAGTCCTCGTTTACTAAAGACGTGTTGCTCTCTGAAATTTAATCATGCCGCCTAAAGCAAGTGGTAAAGCTGTCAAAAAAGCCGGAAAGGCCCAAAAAAACATCGCCAAGACTGACAAGAAGAAGAAGCGTAAGAGGAAGGAAAGTTACGCTATCTACATCTACAAAGTGTTGAAACAGGTCCATCCTGACACTGGAGTTTCCAGCAAAGCCATGAGTATCATGAACAGTTTTGTTAATGATATCTTTGAGCGTATTGCTGCCGAATCTTCCCGTTTGGCTCACTACAACAAGAGGTCGACCATCACCTCCCGGGAGATCCAAACCGCTGTCAGGCTTCTCCTTCCTGGTGAACTCGCCAAGCACGCCGTCTCTGAAGGTACCAAGGCTGTCACCAAATACACCAGCTCCAAATAAATCCATTACTCATCATCAATAAACAATCGGCCCTTTTCAGGGCCACCAAATACCTTTTACGTTGAATTTTAATGTTTCATTCGTTTGTTGCTGCCACTTTTTTCTTTACTCGTTTTTACACTATCCAGTCGACACGAAAATAATGCTTATTGCTATGCTTTTATTATTCTTAGGCAGTATTCTTCAATAATTGTGTCATAAAATTCTGAATTGCATATCATTTCTATATAGGAGGCAAGAACTCAAAATGCACGTGAGTTAATTACTCTAGGTAATTTTAATTACTATTATGTATAAATTAATTTAGTGGGATATTTCAGGTACTTGATATTGGCTCGATATTGTATGCTGTGGCAGCTAAAATGTTAGCTAAGGAAACTAATCAAATATAATTGAATAGTTATTTATTATTTTAATTGCAATAATATGCATGTTTATTAAACTTTCGTATTATGATGTACAAATATTTAAGAACTATATTTTACTAGCGATTACACTAATCTATATATATACATATAATATACTACACTAGCAATATTTTATGCCAGATTATAAATTCTACGGTAAAAAAATACACTAGTGAAAATTTAATGAATTTGAGTTTTTGGTATCGTTTATAGATTCGTAAAAAGAAACTGCATTATTCGGCCCGAATAGAAACGTTGTATTTTTAAACGAAATGACTAGACGTACTTTTTTTTAAATTAATATATATAATGTGCTAAATGATATTTGTTCTTGAGCATCCCAAAGCGGCTTAATATAGATTTTAATGAAATTTGATACCCTCATTAAGCCCAAATATCTAATTATTTTTTAATACTTTTTGTAATATTTTCACAGTTTGTTCAATTTTTTTAAACTTTTCCTTTATTTTTCATTGTATTTCCTTATTTTTAATTTATTTCATCTCTTTAAATATATATTAACTGACTATTCCAATTTACTCATAATCCAAACTTAGATTTATCCAATTTTAATTCGATCGAAATGACCAACTTGAGAATTTTTTTACCTTCTACGAAATAAGACAAAAATCTAGTTTCAAAATTTATTACCTTTAAAATTTTTTTTTATTCATTTGAAAATAAGTTGTCCCACTATTCTGGCATTTTTTTAATGTAACATGTATGTACGAGTACGTATTTGGGGTATTCCACGTGACATTTTCATTCAAAAAATTTTTTAGTCTGAAAATAATGTTTTTCTGATTCTATATGAAAAATAAGGAAAAACTTATTTTTTTGTTGGATGCAAATTACTTAAGTTATAAATTTATGAGATTTAACGTTTTCAGAAATAGAGCATTTTTTACACGTGTTTTTCTTCGTTATTATTAAAAAATTGTAAATAATGCCTTGCATAAAATTTGCTAAGATTTTCTTCAATTTTTTAGACATATATAGTGAAAACTAATGTATTAGCAACATAGCTACATAAAAAATTGAGTTTAAGCCTGAAAAGTGACTTCTTAAAACCGAAGTTTTTGATTTTTTTCTTTTAACAAAATTACTGTTTAATGAAGTCATTTTCCTCATGAGTCTGGAAGTGGTGCTCTTAAATGTTTAAACAATACTTACATTTATTTGATTAACTTTTACAATTTTTAAAAAATTAAACTTCATTCAAAACAAAAGAAATAAAGTACAAAGTAAATAGTAACTTGAAGTTGTTTAATTTCTGTAATTGATAATTTAAACCTTTGTACAACAAAAAATCGTTTCATTACTTAGTAATTTTGTTAAAAGAAAGAAATCGAAATCTTAAGTTTTGAGAAAAAGTCACTTTTTAGGCGTAAATTCAATTTTGTGTAACTTTGTTGCGAATATATTATTTTTACTATATGTCTAAAAAGTTTCAAAAAAACTGAGTAAATTTTATGCAGGGTATTATTTATAATTTTCTAAAAATAACGGAGAAAAACGCGTGTCAAAAATGTTTTGTTTCTGAAAACGTTATATTTAATAAATTCATAACTTCTGTAATTTGCATTCAATAAGAAAATAAAAAAGACTCATTTCCTTATTTTTAATATAAAACCAGAAAAGACAATTATTTCCAGCAAAAAAATTTTTTGAATGAAAATGTCACGTGGAATGCCCCATTTAGAAACAAAATATTTTTATCATAATAGTTAACATTTTAATAATGTTAGAAAAAATACTTTAACTCTTTTAAACGTTTGACTACAAACCGAGGTAGTAGAATTTACAGAAAAAAAACATTAGGCCAAAATTGATTGTCAAAAATACTAGGTAATTATTCTAATACTTTTTGCGTTTTGTCTGTGAGTAACTCATTTCAGACAAAGGTTGCAATAAATTTTTATAAAACCCGTAGCTTAGCTTATTGTTTTCTAAAAATATCATTTTAAAATTGTCAAATGTTTGTTAAAAAATTCTAAAGTATACAAATTTCATTTATTACTTAATTTTTAAAAAACAGAGTTTTAACAACAATATGATTATAAGTGTAGAAAACATTTTAATTGTCGATTTTTGTCAAAAATTTGCTATTTTTCGTGGAGGGGCTGTAGGAAGTTTAAAAGTATATAATAGCGCTAGAGTGCGAGTGGGAAAGAGTGATCATTGGTGAGAGTTAATGACGGTAATTAGCTCTAACAATTAAAATCTCTGTCTTAACTCCACCCAAAATTACGATTGGAGTATTAGGAAAAGTAGGGGTTCGCAAATTTTCCATGCAGAATTATAAAAGCTGCAGTTTTCCAAGATATGTCACAACTTTTCCCGATTTTCTCAACACCTGTTCATCATGTTTACTGACGATAAAGAGGGAAATAAGAAGAGGAAGTTGAACGAGCTCGAGGAGGATAACGAATTAGATTGGCAACTGATTAATGCCATTTTGGAAAGTGTGCCGAATATAATATTTGAGCAGGAAGACAGCTCGATAACTACAAATTTAGAGTGGATCGATGCACTGTATTCTAAAATAAATAACAGCACCCAACAACAATTTGAGTGCTTAAGACGGATGATACTTTTACACGTGTCTTTGACTAAAGCACGTGAAGAACAAATTGCAAGAAAATTGCAATAACAGCAAAATAAACAATCGGCCCTTTTCAGGGCCCACAAATATTCTTACTCTGGAATTTCTGTTTTTTAAACTTTTATCCCTTTTACTCTCATATCTCACAGAAAAAAAAACAATGCAATCGTAATAAAATGATTTTGTGGGCGGATCTAAATATGTGTAACGCATTTTAACCTCAAAATGTAGCCAAATCATGACATCAGCTGATACTGTGCTATGCGCGGAGACCAGCAGAGTTGTACTGCGCATGATCCAAGTGTACTGCCTAATGCATCTGCGCATGTTTGTAGAAACTCTTTGGTCGAAATGAGGGGGACCCAAATTCTTTTTTTTAATAATTGGCACTTTTAAGTAACGGATTGATATTATGTCCGAGAAGTTGGCAACGCCATTTTGTTTTTTCCAAAAAATCAAAATTGTGCTGAATTGTGCTAGGTTTGTGCCCAATTGTGCCGTAAAAAGTTTTTCAAAAAAAATTTTTTTTGACCAAAAATTTTTGAAAAAAAAAGTTTGCATCAGAAATGCCATTTTTTAAAAATGACAAAAAAAAAGTTGTGTTAACTTGTGCTAGATGGGTGCATAATTGTGCCGTAAACATTTTTTCAAAAAAAAATTTTTTTGCACTAGAAATGCCATTTTGTCTAAATCAAAAAAGGAAAGTTGTGCTAAATTGTGCTAGATGTGTGCATAATCGTGCCGTAAACATATTTTCAAAATACATGAAAATTTTGAAAAAAAATTCAAAAAATAATTTTTACTACTCAAAAAAAAAATTTTGTTTTTTTCAAAAAACAAAGTTGTGCAAAATTACTTTGAACTGTGCTAGGCGAATGCAATAAAAAACTCTCATAACATTTTTCGCTAAAGTCAATATTTTTTGAAAAAAAGTTAGAATTAAAATCTTTATCATATTTTTTGGGGCGGCAATTTCGAGAGGGAGGGACAGTTCGGAGTAATTAGGAAATTTTATTTTGATTGATTACTGCTTTCAATTTTTACCACCACAGATTGCATTACTACTTAACGCAGTAGGTCTGGATTTATTGAAAATAAGTAGTATGTTTGAGTGCCTTTTGTAGGACAAATGTATTTGGATTTTATATTTATATATATATATAAAGTAATATATAAGAAGAATGATGTGTAGTTGTGTTAAAGAGGATTTTCTGATAGATATTACTACCATGCCTAAGGTAAGCTAATTATTATTAATAAAATTGCAAAAAATGTTTATCTATTAATTGTCATTCTATTTTTAATTTGAGCCAGAAGAATGACGCTTCAGCTTGTGAATTATTAAAAAATATTACAGAATATTATTCAAAGAAAATTGTTCTGCATTTTTGTCCTCTTTTATTTTATGTTTTGTTGCTTTTCCATAATTTGTTTTTGTTAATTTTTAACCCGGCGGGCGTAAGGTGAAACTTTGTAACACGGAGCGTAAGGTAGGGTATTTTTTACCCTGTAAAGATTTTCTATTTGTATATTAAAAAAAAGCTTGAGCTTATATTATAAATTATAAAGATGATAGAGAACAAAAATTTTTTTTTGAAAAACTTTTTACGACACAATTGGGCACAAACCTAGCACAATTCCGCACAATTTTGATTTTCTGGAAAAAACAAAATGGCGTTGCCAACTTCTCGGACATACTGATATTTCATTGGTTCCCCCTCGAAAAAATTGAATTTCTTCCATAATTTTTTTCTGGATAAAAAGCATATTTTTTAAAAAATTACAGATGGATTTAAAAATATTAGAATTTTTATTAAATTCTGTTATTAGTATTTTTTACTATTAAAAACGAAACAAAAATTAAATCAAATTTAGGAAAGTTATACAAGAATTATTAAATATGTATTTACAAGAGTTAAATTCATTTTTTCATTTAATATTATTCTAGTATCAAATGAAATTTGATGAATCGAATTTAATCGGAATAGAATCAGCTTTTGGGTTAATTTAAATTGAAGCTAGTTTCCATCAGTATATTTTAATATACATAATAAACATATATTTACTGTTTCACGAAAGAAATCAAATTTAGCAAAGAAAAACTCATCAAAAGGGTTGTTCCAAATTTTTTACTAGTATATGTTTAAGATAAAATAAGAAAGAAATAAATTTATGAAATAAATAAACTTAATGCTGCTAATAATTATCAAAACAAAAGTCTGACAGTTAAAGTTATGAAATCGGCAAAAGAGTTGTCAAAAGAGCTGATCATTCTTTATTTTAACAAAATAAAAATTGACCATTAAGGCAATTAGAAAGGAACAAGCCAGTCTAATAAGCCGAAAAAGTTGTATAAGATAAAAAACGAATGAAACACTTTAAACTCAACGTAAGAAAATTTTGTGGCCCTGAAAAGGGCCGATTGTTTAAAAAAAGAAGAAATGAGCAGAAAATTTAACCGCCGAAACCGTAAAGAGTACGGCCTTGACGTTTCAGAGCGTAGACAACATCCATAGCGGTAACGGTCTTCCTCTTGGCGTGTTCGGTGTAGGTGACAGCGTCACGGATCACGTTCTCAAGGAATACTTTCAAGACACCACGAGTTTCCTCGTAGATCAAGCCAGAGATACGCTTGACTCCACCACGACGAGCCAGACGACGGATAGCGGGCTTTGTGATTCCTTGGATGTTGTCACGAAGAACTTTACGATGCCGTTTCGCTCCTCCTTTTCCCAAACCTTTTCCTCCTTTACCGCGACCAGTCATTTTTTAAAATTTGATTAAAGCGACCTTACTCGTCGAAAATCAAACGAAGAATGCTAAATTACCGTCAACGTGGGTAGTTTTGTTAACTCGCATAAACTCGGATTCCCCCGTATTTCGCTATCGACCAATCGAATCGCGAGGCTCCCTTCCCTATGTGTATTATCCAATAGCGTGCTACTTACCACCTCTTACCGAAAAAGGCATCGATTCAACAAAAGTACGTGTTCAGCCGCGAAACTTCGAGCATTGAGATTCGATACTCGACTGTTGAACGGTGCAGACGTGTCTTTTGTTATAACGAAAAACTACCTGTGACTTAGAAGCAACGAAGGCGTTTGGCGCACGTTGCTTCTCCCAACTGAAGTGAAGTGTAATATTCGCTCTTAAAATGAAAACAAAAAGAGGAGATCTACAAGTAAGAGACTGGGAAGACGTTAATTTTAAGAAATTCAAACCATATGATAGAATCAATATGGAGACGAGAAGCCCTATCAAATTAAGCAATCGATTTGAAGTTTTGAACGATAAAACCGACGAACAAAAGGAGAAAATGGATGAAGATGATGATGGAGAATCTTCAAAAAATGATGCAGTTAAAACACAACAAAATGGAAATAAAAAGAAAACTAAAATTCCACCGATCATAACAACTACAAGAATCAACGACTTACCACTACTGATAAATTTAATTTATAACGAGTCTGAAGGTAAACCGGAATTTAAAAATAATAAAGATTCCAGCAAACTTTCAATTTATGCTGACTGTGAAACTGACTATGTCAAAATTCAAGAGATGCTTACAACGAAGAAAATACCATTCTTTACATACGAAAGAAAAGAAAACAAACCCAAGAAACTTGTCCTGCGTGGATTAGGATTGTTAGCAGAAAACGATATTCAAGAATCACTACAAGAACAAGGAATCTCAGCCAGTGTTGTGTTGATGAAGAAGAAAAGTGATCCTGAAAATCACAACCCAATCTACATAGTGACCTTAGACAAATCCGTACAACTCAGTGACGTGTATAAAATTAAAATTGTCTGCTTCATGCGAGTAAGCTGGCAAAGATACAAAAACAACAGGCTAGTAACCCAATGCCGGAACTGCCAGTCATTCGGACATGGTACAAAGCATTGTCATGCTCAGCCTAATTGTGTGAAGTGTTTACTCCCACATCTGACGAATGAGTGCAAGAAAACAAAGACTGAACCACCGCAATGTGTTAATTGTAAGGGGAGTCATCCTGCCAATTTCTCTGGCTGTGAATTCTACAAACAACAAGTTTCCATGGTGAATAGACTTAGGAATAAAAGACTTCAGACAAACCAAAAGAAGATTTTACCAACAACACAATTCAATGGAAATATGCAAGCAAATTTCCCGCCACTTCGACCGATTAATACTGATTATCCTGGTAGCAGAGCTCCCGCATGGAAAAATGATGGTGACAACTCTAGTACGTATCGACGAACAGCAACTGAAAAAGGAGAAACTGAGGACGTTAATCTTCATGATCTACTGGATGTCTTCAAGGATATTGAAAAAATGTGTGATTTGGGTAAGCTTTTCAGGTTAGCAATTAAACTTAAAAATAAATTAATCCATTGTAAAAATAACTTCGATCGCCTCCAGGCAATTCACGAAATGGCTGTTGAACTTGATGGCTAGTTCTTCTTGCTCTAAAATAAATTCCATTAACATAGTCCACTGGAATGCCGGTGGCTTGGCAAATAAATCACACGAAGTTCCTTCTTTTTTAAATAAACATAATGTTGACATTTTTATTGTTAGTGAGACGTGGTTCACTGAAAAAACAAAATTAAAATTCTCAGGTTATAGGTGCTATAAAAAGAATAGATTGGCTAAAAAAGCTTCTGGGGGAGTAGCTATTTTTATTAAGAATGATATACCTTGTGTTGAAGTAAATATTAATAATTTAAAAACTATTGAGGCTCATGCAATTTTGTTAGAAGGAGGTGTTCATATTATTGGTTTATATGCACCTAAAAATAACATAATTAAAGATGATCTACAAGCGATTTTCAAATTAGGTAAAAAAAATTATAGCTGCTGGGGATTTGAACGCCAAACATGTCTCCTGGAATTGCCATTATAATAGTAGAAATGGCAATCAAATTATAGATTTTATAGACAGTGCTACTTGTGAGCTTTCAGTTCCAAACGAATATACTTTGTATCCACACAATCGAAAAGCGAGACCAAGCATAGTAGATTTAGCCATTACGAAGGGATTTTCTAAGACCTTAAATAGTCTAGTAATCAATGAATTAAACTCGGATCACAAACCAGTTATTATGACATTTTCTAGTAAAAATATCGATTTTCCCCCAAAAACAATAGTAAATATCCTAGATTATCAAAAAGCAGATTGGCAAAATTTCAAAGATGTTATTAATAAAAATTTAGAAATTAATTCATTGCAAAATGTTAACGATCAAACTCAAATCGATTTATCAATAAATAATTTAAATTCAGTAATTAATTCCGCTGTTTCTTCATCCATTCCTTTAAAAACACTTAAAACATATAAAGAGAAATTACCTGATAATATATTGCAACAAATTAAACATAAAAATAGTTTAAGAAAATTATATCAAAAGACGCGAAACATTAATCTTAAACCAATTATTAATGAAGCATGTAGGTCAATTAAGCAAAATATAATTGAATTTAGAAACCGCAATTGGGAAAACAAACTTCTATCACTAAATACTAAAAATAATTCTCTTTGGAAATTTACTAAAATACTTAAAGGTAAAAATAACAGATTCATTCCTCCTCTTAAAACAAATGATAAAATAATTTTTTCTGATGAAGAAAAAGCAGAAGTATTAGCTTCTAATTTTGAACAAGTTCACAAATTAACCGGTGATATGGGTTGTCCTGAAAATAATGAAAATGTTTCTAAAAAATATGCTGATATTTTAAAGACTAACATTAATATTGAAGATATTAAATTAACTTCACCTAAAGAAATTAAATTAATCATAAAGAAAACTAAGGCTAAAAAAGCCCCTGGCTTAGATGGCTTTCAAAATATTATTTTAAAATATCTCCCTAAAAAAGCTCTAGTTCAAATTTCTTATATTTTTAACAGTTGTCTTAAAATAAGTTATTTCCCAGAAATTTGGAAAAAAGCCAAAATTATAGCAATACCCAAACCTGGGAAAAATAAAAGCAATTCGCAAAGCTACAGACCTATTAGTCTGTTGCCTACAATAAGTAAAGTTTTTGAATCGGTTGTTTTAAATAGAATAAAATCTCATGAACTGCTAAACAATCAATTAATACCTGAACAATTCGGGTTTAGAAGTAGTCACTCCACAGTTCAGCAACTTGCCCGATTTACTGATCACATATCAACTAAATTTAATATTAAACATAGCACGGCTGCTTTATTCCTCGATATGGAGAAAGCTTTTGATACTGTGTGGATGCAAGGTCTTATATATAAGCTTAACAACAACGATTTACCTTTGTATATAGTAAAATTAATTGCTAGTTATTTAGAAAATAGAACTTTTATGGTTGAACTTAATGCGAAAAAATCTACCGAAAAGAAAATAATGGCAGGCGTGCCACAAGGCTCAATTCTTGGACCAGTATTATTTTTATATTATATTAATGATGTACCTAAGTCTGATAATGTAGAAATATCGCTTTTCGCTGATGATACATCAGTCTACTCTTCTTCTAGAAGAAAAAGGATAGCTATAAGCAGGGTACAAAAGGCTGTTAATGAATTAGAAAAGTATTTTTTGAAATGGAAGCTTAAAATCAATACCAGTAAAACCGAGCTTGTCATTTTTTCACATAATGAAGGTGATAAAATATTTCCTAATATAAAGTTTTACAATGAAGAGATAATTCCAGCTACGGAAGCTAAATATCTCGGGATGGTACTTGATTCAAAGCTATCATTTACTAAACATATCAACGCTACAAAGATTAAAGCCTTCACAGCACTTAATTCTTTGTTTTCTATTATGAATCATAGAAGTAAAATGAGTCAAAACAACAAACTAACGACTTATAAAATGATAATCAGGCCTATTTTATTGTATGCGGCTCCCATTTGGGGAAACACTTATGACTCCAATATAGAAAAAATTCAAAAAATTCAAAACAAATGCTTAAGTATGACTCTAAGTGCAAAACCGGGCACAAAAATTAAATTATTACATGAAATGCTTAAAATCCCTATGATTAAGGATGAAATTCTTAAATTAACCAAAACATTTTTTGACAGACAGCTTACAAGTTTAGATATATTAAAGAATGTAGGCAAAATCAAATATAATGAGGCACCTTTCAAAATTAAATACAAGCTTTTGCAACATTTATTACAATAATGAATTTACTACTTAAACTCTATCAGACAACAGTGGTAGAGTATAACTCTATAGTTTGTAAGGTCTCTGTAAATATTGTATATATGTTCTTATGGTTAGGTTAAGGTATTTATTTTAATTATTTGTCAGGTTTTTCAAAATTTTTCCCTGAGTACTAAAATACATAACATACGATTATTCGACAAGTTATATATCACAACAATAAATAATAGAATTTAGAAACAAATAGGATAAATATTATTAAAATAGAAATCGTATAGTTTAAGTGTTCACAAATTTGTTACATTTATGTAAAAAATTATATTTTTATGATCAATAAAGAATTTTATCAATCAATCCGCGAAACTTCATTGTTTCTTGAGATTTCTTCGTGTAAACGTCGCATCTTTTCGAAATGGCTCGTACTAAGCAAACTGCACGTAAATCGACCGGAGGAAAGGCTCCAAGGAAGCAGCTGGCTACTAAAGCTGCAAGGAAGAGCGCTCCAGCAACTGGTGGAGTTAAGAAACCCCATCGTTACAGGCCCGGAACTGTCGCTCTCCGTGAGATCCGTCGTTACCAGAAAAGCACTGAGCTTTTGATCCGCAAGCTTCCTTTCCAACGTTTAGTCCGTGAGATCGCTCAAGATTTCAAAACCGACTTGCGTTTCCAGAGCTCTGCTGTGATGGCTCTCCAGGAAGCCAGTGAGGCCTACTTGGTTGGTCTCTTTGAAGACACCAACTTGTGCGCCATCCATGCCAAGAGAGTAACCATCATGCCAAAAGACATTCAATTGGCTCGTCGTATTCGAGGAGAACGTGCTTAACTTATTTTTTCTATTTCTATAAAACCAATCGGCCCTTTTCAGGGCCACCAAATACTTTTTTCTGTGGAATTCCTTATTGTTTACTGCATACTAAGGAAAAGGTTAGGTTAAGTTTCGACTAAATTATTTTTTTTATTCATTACTATCATTTACCTACTAATATATTAGAAATCTCATTTTTCTCAGTGCAAGAAACAAATACGAAAATTACTAATAATATATCGGTAAAACGACATTCACTGCTGTAGGTTTTTGTTTGTAAATTTTATGACTTTCAGGTTCAGGAGCATAATAACTTGATCAATTTTGTAATGAAACACAATAAATATAGTTCCACAGTTATAGTGCAAATTAGCAAATTAGACGTTTTACAAATTATATTCAATAACAATTGATGCAAATAATTAATAATTTTCAATTATCTCCTTCAATTTTTTCAATTTTCAATGATTCTCAGAAAATTTTACAACTAACTGATATTGATCTCAAAATCTCTTGACCATCCAAATATCGTATTGATATTGATGACAAAAAAAATTAACTGGCGCGGTACTACGCCATTAGTCATATTTGGCATAAGTCTGTAATTTCTGATTGGGTGGTGATTTATGTATTTTGCAATTATTTCGTAAACTAATTGATTTCAGTAAAAAATGCATCAAACATAAAGTGTGTATTTTAATGAGATCTACATCTTTTGTATAAATTTGTTTTTTATATTTGCAATATTTAAAGAGATAAATGCAAACAACCAAATTGATTATGATTCTTTATACATCTTTTTTACCATGAAATTCAAATTTGCGAAAATTTTCACTATGATTTTTGTAAACAGCGAATCAAATTACGTAAGCATACGAAGTATCAAAAAGATTTGAGGTTCAAGCTTTCCGGAATAAGTACACCCAAGTTTGTTTCAAACACCTGCATGAAAATAATTTTTGTCAAAAAATACTTTCTGTTAGAAAATACTTTTGGTCAAAAAATACTGTTGATAGTACGCCACTAGAAAGCTAGAATACCTATAATTGTAATTGTAGTCTTATTATCTCAGATATATTCTGTAATTCTTTCAATTATTTTTTACAAATTTTTATTATTTTCTTTAATTAACAATTAATTCAATCAATTATTTTTTTATTAAATTTATTTTTTAATTAATTTTTGTCTTTTTAAAATATTTTTTGATTTATTTTCGAATTTTTTTTATTATTTATCTCAAATTCTAGTTATTTTTTCAATTTATAATTATTTTCATCATTCTGCAGTCATATTCTTTTATTATTTATAACTATATGCTGTAATTTTTTCAATTATTTTTAACAAACTAAAATTATTGTCTTCAATTTTTCATTATTTTTATTACTTTTTATAATTATCTCGAATTTTTTATTACTTTCTTTATTCTTTAATTAATTTTTTAGATTTTAAAATATTTTTCTCAAATTTTAATAATTTTCTTCAATTTTGAATTGTTATAGTTATCATTTTGCAATTAATTTCTTCAAATTTAAGTTATTTTCAAATTTAATTACTCAATTAAATTCTTAAATTTTCAATTATTTATCTCATTTTTCAATTATTTTTTTCAATTTTTATTTTCTTTTATATTTTTGCAATTAGTTTCTTCACCTTTTAATTAGATACATTAATTATTTTTCAATCACTTTCTTTTACATCAAATAAATTTTGTAATTTTCTCGATTTTTGTTCTTAAAGTTCCATAATTAATTTTAGTTTCCAATTATTTTTATCCTTTTTTAAGTAGTCTTGTTTAATTCAAATATATTCTGTAACTTTTACAATTATTTTTTCACAAAATTTTATTAAATTCTTCAATTTTCAACTATTTTTATCATATTTAAACTAATTTTTGTCATTTTCAATTATTGTTTAACAAATTCTCTAACTTTTTTTTATTATTTATCTCTAATCTCAGTTACCTATTTTTTCAATTCACATTTATTTTTATTATTCTGCAACAATTCTCGTTTATTATAACTACTATATATTGTAATTTTTTCAATTATTTTTAACAAACTAAAATTATTGTCTTTAGTTTTTCATTATTTTTATTACTTTGCAAATATTTTCTCGGAGTTTTTATTACTTTCATTATTCTTCAATTAATTTCCTAGATTTTACAATATTTTTCTACAATTTTAATAATTTTCTTCAATTTTGAATTATTATTGTTATCATTTGGAATCAATTTCTTCAATTTTTATTTATTCTCAAACTCTATTCTTCAATTAAATTCCTAAATTTTCAATTATTTATCTCACTTTTTAATGAGTTCTTTCAATTTTAATTTTCTTTTATCTTTTTGCATTTATTTTGGCAAGATAATTTGGCATTTAGATATAATAATTTTTTTTCAATTTATATCCTAAATTTTCATTTAATATGTCAAATCTAAGTTACTGAATCTACTTTTCAATGTTTAAATGACTGCGGGGAAGAAAAGATTAAATAAATAAATAAATAAATAAATAAATAAATAAATTATCCTACAATTTTTTTTCTCAAATTGCAATTAGCTACTTCGTCAATTTTTAATTATATTTTTTTTCTTTTGTAATGATTTTCACAAATTTTATACTATTTTGATTATTTATTTATTAATTCCGAAAATTTACTCGAAATGAAATAAATTTTCAACTTTTTCGTTACAATAATTACGATAATTAAGAAACTCTTTAATTTAATATTGTTTTATTTCTCTTCTCCCCTCCCCCCACCCGGTGAATATTAAGTGTGCAGATGGCAAAAATTTAGAAGTCTTCGCTCCTGATTAAACATATTTTTTAACTTCTATTTTTCTAAGGAATATAGGGAGGGGTGGGGGAGGCGCCAAAATATTTATCTCGCACCCGACACGAAAAACCTAAGTTACGGTTCTGAATAAACTTATTGATAATTGAAAAAAAATAATTGACCAAAGGCGAAAATTTTTAAGGTTAATGTTTGAAAATTACAAAATGGAATAAAAATTTGAAGAAAGTAATTGAGATGAAGAAAATAGTCGTAAAATTGAACAATTGAATTGAAAATTTACTTAAAACAATTTTGATGAGTGAAAAAAATAATTGAAAACAACCGAGAATTATTAAATATTGTGGAATTAATTGAAAAAAGGAAATAATTACAAATTCAGGAAAATAATTAAAATTGTAGATATAAATAGAAAATTAAATTGAAACTGTATGATAATAATTGATAATAATTGTAAGGATAATTACAAAATGACAAAAATAATTCAATATTATGGAAAATAATTGTCAATTTATAAAGAATTCAATAAATAGCGAGATTAATGGGCGTCAGAGAGAAATAATTTTAAAGATTAAAGAACAACTTACTATAAAACTGAGGGGTAATAATAAATTATCAATTGAAAACTATAGATAATTAAAGAAAAAATTGTAGGATAGAAATAAAAATTAAAGAAATCAACTGGAAATTTTAGAAATGTATTGAAATTTCAAGAAAATAATTGATAGTTGAAAAGTGACGAGAATTATTGAATATTGAATAAAATAATAAAAATTAAAAACTAAGGAAAATAATGAAGAATAGACAAAAAAATTAAAAATTAAATAAATAAATAGAAGGTTAAAGAATTAAATTTAAATATTCATTTGTGATTAGAGTAATATTGTAATTTGAAAACTTTTGACAATTATAAAAAAAATTATTGGTTTATTATTAATAAAATTAAAATTATTTCAACTAATAATTTTAAATTAAAATTTTAATAAATGTAAATACTTTTTTTTAAAAAGTAGCTTCATGGTTTAAAACAAAAAATATCTAAGTGCCAGATTTGAGGAAATTGTGAATTATTAGTAATATAGATTCTTCTAAATATTAGCTAATATTTTCGGATTTTCAAGTATTCCAAATATTCCCTATCCTACATATTTACAAGTATTTTCAAGTAATCCTTTGAGAATATATTCTTCGTACGCTCTAAAATGAAGTTGTCGATCCCTCGAGTATAATTAATATATCTACTTTGAATTGTCCCGAACTACCCCTAAATTTTGCAATTTTTTCAAAATCGTCGAGGTAATGCGGGCCAGCAGTTTTTCGCGATTCAGGGTCATCAATAAAATCTACTAACCCATACAGTTATTCTAGGAAAGTCACGTAACAAGTTAATGCAAAAGAAAACCTTAAGTATTGCCTTTTAAAAAAAAAACCTTACATTATTAGTGAAAATTAAAAATTCTGTCCCGAATTGCACCAACTGACCCTAATTATTTAAATCTGTTATCAAGTTTAGACTATTATTTTTCTCTTTTTCTATAAAAAACATTTTACTTACTTTTCTTTTATATTCATTATTTTGTTTACGTAACATTTAAACATTTTTAAAGTCAAATTCTTGTGTTAAAGTGTCATCGATATTATGTTGTACTTTATGTTGGGAGATGACATCTTTAAAATAAATGTCTTTCAGTTTGTCTGATGTGACCGCGTCTGAGAAAAATATGCTTGTGACCAAAAAAATTTTTTCGACCGGAACTGGTCGTTCTACATTTTTTAGACCTTAAAATACATAAAACCGTTAAAAACAAAACAACGATTTTTTTGGTCACGAGCATCTTTTTCTCAGACGCGGTCACATATATTTTAAAAAAATTCAAACAGTTTATCTTATAAATCACAATTGTTTCTTCTCTTTATAATTAATCGGATCTTTACATCAATTTATCAAGTTATCTAAAGAAGCATAATTTGAATACGGTATTAACATTATAATTTATTAACAATCTTTTAATTGTTTAATAATAACTACTTAAAAAAGGAATATAGACACAACAGACCTACTATCAAATTATTTCCGATACATTTATATTATTATTATTTAAAAAATCTAATCTATTTTTTACATGTTTAACAATAAAATCATCCAGATAACCATTTAGCAAATAGGAGGCTTTTAAGGATAATTTAGAATGTTTGTGAAGCCTGCAAGAAAAACAGTAATTTGTGGCATACACAAATCAGTTTGGGTTTGCCAAAAAAAGTACAATATATTATGCACAAATACTTTACTGTTTCTACATTTTTTTAAAGAAACAAATTGATGTTTTACAATTGTAAAATTAAAAAAAAACATAACAATTAAGGGCATGTTAAGCAAATCGTAGCCGATTTGTGAACGCCAAAGTATTTTTTTCCGTGTTATTTAAGCTTTGCATCAAGGTTACATTTTTGAAGCACCTTTTATTAAATTCCCTAACATTTTCTTCACTTTCTAGATACGTGACTATACATCCTGCTATCGCGCAACAAGTACACTTATAAATTTGTATGTTTCAAAAATAGAATTCCTTCATGAAAATATTTGGTGGCCCTGAAAAGGGCCGATTGTTTAGAGAATGATCAGTTAGGATATTTAAGCTTTTTTCTCGGTCTTTTTTGGGAGGAGAACAGCTTGGATGTTGGGTAAAACACCACCCTGGGCGATGGTAACACCAGAGAGGAGTTTGTTCAATTCTTCGTCGTTTCTGATGGCGAGCTGGAGATGACGAGGGATGATTCTCGACTTCTTGTTGTCACGAGCGGCGTTACCTGCCAACTCCAAAACTTCAGCAGCCAAGTATTCCATCACTGCTGCGAGGTAGACTGGAGCACCAGCACCAACACGCTCAGCATAGTTGCCTTTGCGCAAAAGACGATGGATACGTCCAACGGGGAATTGAAGTCCAGCTCGGGTGGAACGAGTCCTTGACTTTCCCTTTACTTTGCCTCCTTTACCACGTCCAGACATTTTAGATTTCTTTTTTTCAAGAGACGAAGTGACACTGTAGAGAGAACTCGGGATAATGATGAAAAATTCGAAAACGCGTCTATTTACGTTCTCGCACGGGGCGTGGCTAAGGACACCTTTCTCTTTGCTGGTTGGGAGATGCGCGCTCGGTGCACCGAGCTCTAACCAATCAGCTATTTCCTTCGCTCTGACTGGTTCGAGCTCAACACGCAAACAACGTAAATAGCCAAAAAACGCAATTTTGGCATAATTTTCCGAGTCCTCGTTCAGCAAAGACGTGTTGCTCTCTGAAATTTTAAGATGCCGCCTAAAGCAAGTGGTAAAGCTGTTAAAAAAGCCGGAAAGGCCCAAAAGAACATCGCCAAGACCGACAAGAAAAAGAAGCGTAAGAGGAAGGAAAGTTACGCTATCTACATCTACAAAGTGTTGAAGCAAGTTCATCCTGACACTGGAGTTTCGAGCAAAGCCATGAGTATCATGAATAGTTTTGTGAATGATATCTTTGAGCGCATTGCTGTGGAATCTTCCCGTTTGGCTCATTACAACAAGAGGTCGACTATCACCTCCCGGGAAATCCAGACTGCTGTCAGGCTTCTCCTTCCTGGTGAACTCGCCAAGCACGCCGTCTCTGAAGGCACCAAGGCTGTCACTAAATACACCAGCTCCAAGTAAATTTAATTAACCTGCAACAAATAAAAACAATCGGCCCTTTTCAGGGCCACCAAATATTTTGTACGTTGAATTTTAATGTTTCATTCTTCTTTTTACTGACAGTTTTTTCTTTGGTTGTGTTTACACTATCCAGTTTACATAAAAATAATGCTTATTACTATAAACAAGCGCTAGTTTCTCCAGATAGTTTTTATTCAATTTGGTGAGCTATTTCAGGTACTAGACATTGGAATGGACCATATTGCGGTCAAACTATTTTTTTGACAATAATCTTTAGACAACTCAAAAATGAATCGATTTTTTCTTTTTTTGACAATACTCATAAATATTTGTACAATAATGCTTAACTACTAAAAAATTAAGACTTTTATTAGTAGGGTGTTGTGGGGTAATGTGGAACATGGGAATATGCAACACCTTCGATTTCTGATCTACATTTAGATATTGGACAAAACCGAATAATGTCATCTGTTTGTGTGCACAGTAACTTGTTTTTAATGTATAACACAGGAGACAGCAAGCATCCTGGTTTGCTGTACGTAAAGCGAGTTAAATTTCTGGTGTTCAAAGTATTTTTCACTTTTGACATTTATAGTACTTTCGTGAATTGTTTTGCATTATCTTGTAGATAAAATTGCAGGGTCGCCGAGAGAAAATCCGGGTCGGGGTCCAAATTTTTGCGGGCTCATATACATTTTTTGCAAAAAAATTTTTGAACTAATTTTAAGTAGGTATTAAATAATAATGATGACAGGGTCGCCCACATTTTCTCCAAAACTCAATTGTCAGAATATCCATTTGACCGAATTTTATTTATCGAAAATTGCATTTATCAGAAATCTTATTTCTCAGAAATTGCAATTATTAGAAATCTCATTTATCCGATATTGCATTTATCAGAAATCTCATTTATCAAAAATAGAATTTATCACACTTCTTAGTTGTCTGAAATTGCATTTAACAGAAATCTAATTTATCAGAATTTCCAATTATCAAAAATCTAATTTTTCCAAAATTGCATTTATCAGAAATCTTATTTGTCAAAACTTGCATTTATCAGAAATCGCATTTGTCCGAAATCGCACTTATCGGAAGTCTTATTTATCCAAAAGATTATTCACTATGACTTTAAATTGTGCGTAAGTCCATGTATGTACAAGAAATCTCATTTTCCCAAACTTCTATTATCCCAACATTTCTCTTTCCAAGCAAGTTGCCCGTCCCTGGTCTAATCGGTAAAATAGAGTGCAGTTCAGAAGGAATTCGGAGCGACATCTATTGTTTCACCGAACAGACCAGGGACATGCAACTCTCTTGGAAAAAGAAATGTTGGGATAATGGAAGTTATGGAAAATGCGATTTCTTGTACATGGACTTTCGCACAATTGAAGGTTATGGAGAATAATCTTTTGGATAAATAAGACTTTCGATAAGTGCGATTTCTGATAAATGCAAGTTTTGACAAATAAGATTTCTGATAAATGCAATTTTGGAAAAGTTAGATTTTTGACAGTTGGAAATTAGATTTCTGTTACATGCAAATTCGGACAACTAAGAAGTGTGATAAATTCAATTTTTGATAAATTAGATTTTTGACAAATTAAAATTTAGATAAATGAGGTTTTTGAAAATTGATTTTTTTGACAAATGAGATTTCTGATAAATGCACTATCAGTCAAATGAGACTTCTGATAATTACAATAGTAGTAGAGCTATACCGGTCCGGGAACAGTTACCGACCGTGAAAATGGCTAAATCTGTAATCCTGCAGAAATCTGTTTTACCGACCGAGCGTAGGAATCTGCATTACCCTAGTTACCGACTTTGGCCGGTAGGTGGCGCTGTTTTGGGGGATTCCCCTGAATTTGCATATCATTTGCATACCACCCACCTAATTTGCATACCACCCACCTAATTTGCATACCACCCACCACCCACTCACCTAATTTGCATACGCTGTGAATTGTTTTTAACCCTTTCCTGCAGACTAATTTGCATACATCCAACCTAATTTGCATACGCTGTGTATTGTTCGAGGGTTAATTTGCATACCACCCACCACCCACTCACCTAATTTGCATACGCTGTGAATTGTTTTTAACCCTTTCCTGCAGACTAATTTGCATACCACCCACCGCCACCCACCTTACTTGCATACACATTGAATTTTGGCCTCATTTTGCGATTTGCGCATGCGCGTTTTCAAATTTTACCCACACTTTTTAGGTTGTTGTACGCGGGGTTAGCGAGGAATCTGTTTTACCATGGTTACCAACATTTTACCGACATTTTCCAACAGATGGCGCTGTTGGTGGGGAATCCCCTGTTGTTGTACGCGGGGTTAGCGAGGAATCTGTTTTACCATGGTTACCAACATTTTACCGACATTTTCCAACAGATGGCGCTGTTGGCGGGGAATCCCCTGCTTTTTGAAATTGTAGCATCAGTTGATGTTTTACGCATGCGCTTTTTTAAATTTTTCTTTCATTTTCAGCCATCTTGTTGGAGGGGATTTCAAATTTTACCCCCACTTTTTTACAGCAAATTGCGCCAAATTTTGAACTAAAATGCTAACCCTTTCCTAATTTGCATAAAGTGTTATGTAAGAACTAATTTGCATATCATTAGCAGTCTCAAAAGTGAAAGGTGCGCAGCAAAGATGCGCGTGCGGTTAACGGGGTCCAGTGTGAGTGGATAGACTTGTGAAAGAGGAGTTGCGCGCGCAAAATCAAAGTGGGGGTAAGAAGAGTGGGAAATTGGAGAAGGAGTGGGGTTCAAGAGATATAAGAAGGATTTGAAGCCAAGTGGAGACATATCTGTTACAGACTACATCAGCAGCTGAAGCAGCATCAGGAGCAGCTCCGAATCCTCTACTAGGTAAGCCCTCTTCAACCTTAAAGTCTATTTTTGATTTTAGCTTAATATTATATTTTGATCTAACAGCTCTATTTTGATTTGCTTACAGATATTCAAAAGAATGGACGCCACCTTAAGCAAAATCAACTCTCTTGGACGTTTGCAGCATCTACTACCCACGAAGCCGCTTGCTGAGTTGGATGTCAATGCCCTCTATACCGTAACTAGTATAAAGAGGATGTCAACCAAGTATGGATTCAAATTTGCAGTTGATTTGAATGGTGAATTCCGGACGTTCCTGCCAGCAAGGTTTACGAACCTGTTTGAGAAGGAGCCAGACAACTTCAAGGTGCTCGACGAAGCCGTGGAATCCAACAAATTAAAATTAAAATATATTGGTGGAAAATATAATAATCTAGAATTTGAATTTATCTAATAAATATTATAATAAAGAGAATTGTAATATACTGTAAATATTCAAGATATGTGTTTAAATAAATGCAAAAATTTACTTATAAATTGTATCTTTTTATTCTACCTTTATATTTTAGAAATGTAAGAAAAAAAATAAAAAGAAAAAAAAAAAAAGAAAAAAAAAAGAAAAAAAAATAAATAAAAAAGAAAACAATAAAAGAAAAAAGAAAAAAAAAAAAGAAATAAAAAAAGAAAAAAAGAGAAAAGAAAAAAAGAATAAAACAGAAAAACAATGAACAATATGTAAAAAATAAGTTAAAGCAGTAAAGACATTTTGATTTTCAGTGTACGTTTTTACCGGATAAAGCGTGTTCAAACAAGTCTCAACTTGATTTTTAAACAGAACAAAGACATCGTCTAAGAATTGACTCATAAATTCTTTCTATTATAATACTAAAGGTTCAGGTAAAGACTATTACCGGAACAAGCGTGTTAAACAAGTCTCGACTTGATTTTTAACAGAATAAAGACATCGTCTAAGAATTGATTCATAAAGTCTTTTTATTATAATACTAAGGGTTAAGGTAAAACAGTCAAAACACATTGATTTTCAAAAATATTCAAATTCATTTATTCATATTAAAAGTTCAAATTCATTTCAATACATATTCCCATTGTTCATAATAAGATTTTAAACTATTAGACAGAGGATGTAATTCATCAGCACCTACTATAGATTCTATAGGTTCACACATTAAGTTTAGAAACCAATTTCGAAGAGCTATTACATTGTTTACAGCACAATTTTCAGTTCTTATACAATGGTATGTACATGTAGTTAACAATAAGTCTTTTCTTACATTTCTAAGCGGTGGACAATCTATATCTTCTAAATTTCGTACATTTAACAAATATTTTTCTAACCACTCTTTCTTTTCAACACCTTTTGTATAGATAGTTTTCGCTCCTTGTAATGTTTCTTGAAAAATAGCTCGCAATTCATCATAAGGTATTTCTCCTGTACCCCAATGGAGTCCATGGTAATTGAATGTCAACCAAGTGTTCATACTTTTGCAACGTTTCGATAGTGAATCATAATGATAGGGTGGTTGAAAGTAATAAACTTGAGGTGTAGCATCTGCTTCCAGTGGAAGAATAGCCAACTCCTTGACAATGAAATCGTTGCTGGACTGTTTAAAGCCTTGAACGTCTACTATGAACTCCATCCTGGAATAGAAATAAAATTCTATCCCAAGAACACAACTTATATACCAGTTCAGTCACTCCCCCTCCACTTTTACAATTTCTTGACAATACCGCTGATTGGTTTATATTGCACAATGCGATCATGAATGACCAGACAGTATGCAGTTGTTGCATCGGGGATATTATCTGTGGACTCAAATTCCAAACGTACATCGACTGAGGTCTGCTTTAGGAACTCGTTTTGTTTTGAGCAGTCAATCACAATTAATGGAGCCAATGATTTAAAATTTGACATATTTAATATAGGTTCCGAATCTCTTCCATAGTAAGAGGATTGAAAGTTAGCATACATATCATATAATATAGAATACTGATTTTGATCAAAGTGGAGATTTAAATTTCCATAAGGATAAGATTGTGAATTTAAAAACAGTTTCACATTTGTGAGGTTACAGTGGTCAAAAAAACATGCAGTAACTCCCAATTTATCTTTTCTTTCAGTTTGAAATCCAACAATTACATATCTTGGTTTCTCTAATTGTGTTGAAGATTTAATTTGCCACATAACTCTTGTACTCCTGGGAACTAATGGATACTCATACATTTCCCAAGATCTAAAACTTATTGAAATTAAGGGATCTTTTTCAATAAATTTCAATAATTTTATTTTATTATTGTCAGATGGTAATACATATGGTACCAACCACTCAAGTTTATTAATTACAAATTTGAACTCAGGGATACCAACTTGTCCATCATAAATAATAGAATTTTTATCATTGCGTGATCTTATTAAAATAAGTTCATGTTTAGCATTCGTAACAATTTTCTTATAATCTTCAGCAAAACCGAAAATCATACTCAGTGGTATTGTTACATTAAAGTATCCATTTGTCAATGACATTCTTGAAGTTGATTCAAACTTCACAAATCCAGCATTTTCTGCACGGTTAACTTGAGAAGGCGTTAAAGATACTAAGTTTTTTATAGTTGTAGTGTGTCCAACATACTTGCATCGATCAATCTCAATACCATTTAATTCATAACGAATTTCATCAAACAAATAAGCCGTAGCATTATTTGTAAGATGGACATTTTCTGTAAGAGTGATTCCATCATCCTTAGTTAGCCTTCCAAATATATGTAATGCACTTTTACTTGGTAAAATAGATAAATCTTGATTTTGTACTACAATTCGGATTTCATCACTGTTATTAAAAGATGACGATGCATATGGTTGATGACTATGAATTTCATAATTAGCGATGGATTCATCAAAATTCACTGCTGTTGGAATGCTCAGAATTTCTTCCATTTTTCTTAGAACAGCTGCACATAAAAAATAGGTAAAGTTGATCTCTTCTTTTCCTCTTTCTTTTTCTTATTGTCGAGGTTTGACTTGTAGACCGAGTTGTTTCAGGAATAGTTGATTCTGAGGTGTTAACACTCTCCGAGTCACATTCACACTGATCTTCTCTGCACATGTTGATTGACTTTTATAACTGCCACCAACCTTCTTTTTGTGATTGTACACGATACCCATTACATAGATTTTATATGTAAACGTATTGTTATTGTTTCCCCTCTGAAATTAACCAAGCTACCGTCCTGATCAATTAAACGAAGCTGAATATTATGTATTGTCTTGACGGTGATTGGAAGGTAAATGATTCGAGTTGGAACTTCCGTGATCTTATATCCAGGTGGAACAACAGGAAAAAATTCATGTATAGTATGCACTTTTTGATTATTTATATACGCTCCTGTTGTAATATTACACTCAACTCGTAGAGTATTCACTTTCAATATAGATACAGGTAAATCAGAATTATGAGTTTCATCGGCTTTTAGTTCACGAGGAGCAAATCCTAATAACTTACCAATTGAATCTTCATAATAAAAATCAATGTTACGATTAGATTTAATTTTACAACCTAATGTATTGTTGTTAGGTGTGATAAGTAAATCAATGTTATTTGGTAACTTTGATTTAATATAAGATTCAATATCTTTAATTTCATAACTACCTGTAGGTATTTCAATTATGAAATCATCTATATACAACTTATTACAACCAATATCAATATTAGGAATTGAATTATATGTAAATAAATCAACAAGTCCAAGCGCATAATTTTTGTTTTCCGAGAGTTCAATTGGTGGGAAGTACGCAGTTTCAAGAACTGAAGAGTTCCCCGTTAACGTTAAAGTGAAAGAGTCAGTCATGATTGACATCTATTTTTATACTGATGCTCATAGTTAATTACACACGCTTATATATCTTAAAATTATTCTTAAGATTAAGTTGTCCACATAGAAACTTAAGACATAAGTGTCCGCATATGAATGTATCAAAATTTTGATATCTCACATGATTATATTTTATACAGCTACCAACACCTAAGTAAACAATTAGATCTAATGGTGGTGAAAGATTTCCAAAACTATCAAAATATTCAGTTTCATTATTTATCTTTTTGTAAGCTACCCAATGGGTTCCAGGTCCATCCTTGTCATCAAGATTAATTATTGCTGACTCATATTTCCGAGGTCCTGCAGTGGGTAATTCATTCCGCATAAAAACTCCGCGAAAATGAGGTATTTTCATAATTTTAGCAAATTTAAATAGATCAAAGTTCGTAAGCGCGCGGTGAGGTAGCTGCAATATTAGTTTTTTTGAATCCTTTTCTTATTCTTCAATCCTTTTCCTTGATACGGTTGAAGATAAAGACCAAGTCCTTGACGATAAGGTTTTAGATGTAATCCTTTTCCTAAGGCAATAGCCTCCATTGTTTGATTATGTCGTTGGGCTTCAGAAAATTGTTTTTTGGCTGCATTAGCATCATTTACAGCTTTTACTATACCACCGATCCCTCCACTCAAAGCTCCTAGAGCACTAAGTCCCGCAAAGATTGGAATAAGTGGTAAAATACCACCAACTTTTGAGGGCACGGAAAGAATTCGAGGTGATGAAATTTTAGATTTACCTCCAAACTTCTTTATTGCTTTTTTTGCACCAATCATAGCAGTTCTAATAGTATCTGTTGAATTATTGTTAGGTTTCATACTCTTTTTAGCAGCATTTACAACCTTATTCAATGTGACACGTTTCTTATTCTTAGAAACTGTCTTCTTCTTCTTCTTCATCTTCTTTTGCATCTTTTTCTTTGTCTTATCTTTAATTTTTAAACCCATGCCGAATTTAGATTTAACTTTCATTATGTTGGTTACCGCTAATGCAGCTGCTTTTTCACTAATGCTAGAGTCCTTGGAAAGAACTCGTTGCCACGCCTTTTCAGCTAGTATTTTGTCTGCAGAATTTCTCGCTGTTAAATTTTCCCGATCTTTCGAATATGCTATATCGTGCTCTTTGCAAGCTGCATCCAAAGAGTTTATACCTGGATCACCACGTGCCAAACGTTTTTTTAGCTTAGTACCAGGTCCACAATATTGATACCCAGGTAAATGCAGCTCAAACGGTAATTTATTGATTATATTATTAAGAAACCCTTTACCACTGCAAGAAGTTTTCTTTTTCATTATATCATGAGTAATCATTCTTTACTCAACGGTGGTTTACAACGAACTGATGGAAGTAGAATATATAAATACGGTATTTATAGTTTTTTCCTCAGTCGATTGCAAGATGCAGTTTAAAGTACAAGCTGATCAGCTCCCAATTGTAAATGTCGATAACCTCATTGAAACCAAAGACAGTGGGGTTAAACGTCATGGAAGTCTTTTTTCGAATAGCATTCGCGCAGCTTTTTGCGGACCCTCAAATTGCGGAAAAACGAATGCCCTTCTTTCTTTGATTATACATCCAAATGGTTTAAGCTTTGAAAATATTTATTTATACTCAAAGTCATTACAACAACCAAAATATAAATTTCTAGAAAAAATACTGAGTAATGTTGATGGAATAAAGTACTTTCCATTCAGTGAACATGAGCAAGTGGTTTCACCTAAAGATGCTGAACCCAATTCTATCTTTATTTTCGATGATATTGCTTGTGAGAAGCAGGACAATGTCAGAGCATTCTTTTGTATGGGTAGACATGTTAACGTTGACAGTTTTTACCTGTGTCAAACCTATGCTCATATTCCTAAACATCTTGTTAGAGATAATATCAACTTACTGATTCTTTTCAAACAGGATGATAGAAATCTTAAGCATGTTTATAATGATCATGTAAACACGGATATGACTTATACTCAATTTAGAGATTTATGTTCTACATGTTGGAATTCTGATAGATATGGGTTTGTGGTTATAGATAAAGATAGAAATTTAAATGAAGGTCGTTATAGAAAAGGGTTTGATTGCTTCATTCAGTTATAAATATCAAATGTTTCTAAACAACTACATTAGTGCAATTTGAGACTTCAATATATAAACATGTTTCGAAAAGACGTGGAAAAACTTCATCAAATTGCGAAAGCAAGTGAAGCTATACGACGGAAACATCGCATACTTAAAAGTGGTAGAGAGAATGCAGAAAATATGTTAAGAGAAACTTTCCAACCATTGGTTACTCCATTAGAGAAATTAGTGAATATAACTCAAACACCTATCAAGATTGAAAAAGTTAAGAAAAAAGAAGAAATAAAAGAAGAGGAAGATGATGATTTTGAAACAACTTTTAAGAGTGCTATTAGTGGAAATATACCATTCAATACATCCACTTATGATAACAACATAGAGTTTTCGGATCCTTTTGCTCAAGAAGAAAATTTACTTGATACGAAAAATGAAAATGTGATTAATGAATTGAAAAATGATGAGTTTAATGATGTTATTTCGAATCAAGAGAATATACTTAATAGTGATTCTACAAATCCTGATGCTAATAAATTGACAAATAAATTTATACAAATGTTACATAAAAATAGAAAACAGTATTTGGATATGGTTTACGGAGTACGTAAACTTTCTGATGGTACGTTTCTAATTGGTGATACACAAATAGATTTTGAGGGTCCATACATTAATTTAGTTGGAAAGAAAAGATATTCAAAAACAGATGGTCTATTAGAACTTTTATTCAGACAAAAACCTGATGAAACTGCAATAAGTTCAAATGATTTAGCAAATTATAAGGAAATTATTACTTCTACAAATGCATATAGAAAAAATTACAGTCCAAGTAAACCTGTGCGTAAGAGTACGAGTTCAAAATTCACTAATGTTATTGCAAAGCTTATCCCAAAAACTGGAGATTCCTTGAAGATAAAGAGTCTATTACCACAAGCTATGATAGTTAAGAGAAAATCATATCCAGACTACGTCTATTGGAATGATGCAAATGAACTTGTAGATCGTTTACGGTTGCTCATGGCTTCTCAACAAGCTGGTAACTCAATACATAATAATGAAATTATTTCCATTATTGAAGAATTACGTGAAGCTCAAATCATATATTAAGAAGGTAAAATAAAATCAAGATCATTATCAAGTTGAACATTGATGTATTCAGATGCATTAAAAAATCATTGAAAATGGTTGATAAAAAGTTAGTAGTAGTTACAGAATTACATAGACAAGCTAGGAGAAATTACCCACGTCGCAAAGTGCAAATGCGTGGAATAGATGAAACCTGGCAAGCAGATTTAGTTGAAATGTTACCATATTCTAAAGTTAATAAAGGTTTTAAATATATACTTACGGTTATAGATATCTTTTCCAAGTATGCATGGACTATACCTGTAAAAAGCAAAACTGGAAAAGATGTTTCAGCAGCAATGAAATCTATACTTGTGAATGGACGGATTCCAAAAAAATTGCATACTGATAGAGGCAAAGAATTTTATAATTCTCAATTTGAGAGTTTAATGAAGTCATATAAAATCAAACTTTATTCAACCTTTAGTAACTTAAAAGCTTCAATTATTGAAAGATTTAACCGGACTCTGAAAAATATGATGTGGCCACAATTCAACTTACAAGGAAATTACAAATGGACACATATTTTACCATCACTTGTTTCAAAATATAATGACAAGAAGCATCGTACTATTGGAATGAAACCAAAGGATGTCAGCAGAGAAGATGTATCTGAACTATTAAAGCGCATCTCGAAGCAGAGGGAAATTAAACCTAAGAAGACAAAATTTAAAGTTGGTGATCGAGTTCGAGTGAGCAAGTATAAAAATGTTTTCAATAAAGGATACACACCCAACTGGACGACTGAAATATTTACCATCACTCAAGTGAAACCAACAAGCCCAGTAACATACAAGTTGAAGGATTATCAGGATCAACCCATCGAAGGCGGCTTCTATGAAGAAGAGATATCCAAAGTGAAATATCCAGATGTCTACCTTATAGAAAAAGTTCTCAAGCGCAATCGTGATAAAATCTATGTAAAATGGCTTGGATTTGATAACTCACATAACAGTTGGATCAACAAATCTGAATTGTGATCAAATAGTGCAAGTTAAAGTTAACTTTCAGAAAAGTTAAAGTTAACTTTCAGAAAAGTTAAAGTTAACTTTCAGAAAAGTTAAAGTTAACTTTCATAACAGTTAAATGTAATCAGCATGTAACTCCTATGTAAGTTAAAGGTAACTTTTAGAAAAGTTAAAGTTAACTTTCATAACAGTTAAAATTAACTTTCAGATAAGTTAAAGTTAACTTTCAGAACAGTTAAATGTAACTTTCGAAAAAAAGATAATCTTATACCAAAATAATATTAAGCTGTTATTTTGAAATAATGTTAAAGAAACTTTGAGGTTATGTAAAACTAGTTCTCAGAATGTAATAAAATGTAAATATATTAAAGTTATCTTTAATAAACAATTTATGAAATGAATATTTATATAGTATCTGTTATTAACCTTATCTCTTTGTTTCAAATAATAATAATAAAAATAATTTTTAAGTAAAACAGATTTTCGAATCATGCATATAAAGGTTTTATTGAATAAAGTAGACTAAAAATTAATATAGATGTAGTTTTTATTTATATCTCTCATAATAACGAATAATATACAATGAATTTACAATCAGTTTACTTAAACTAGTGGCATTTCTATATCATTAGAATCTAAATTGTTCAATTTACAATGTCCCCAAGCGAGGGTGTCGGTGCTATTTTTTAACAAATATCTTTTATCATCATACGGACTTAATGCTATTTTTGTCTGTTTTAACGTTTGAACATTATGAAGTTTGGATCGGATTGTGTATTGAGTTCTAGCCTGAATTTCTACATTTTTTAAACAGTATACATAGTCATCGAATGTTATTGTTTTCTTCACAACTACCTCCTTAACACCTTTAGCCTTTTTTATAAAGTCCTGATCCTCTACTCGAATACTATACATTTTACTCCGCAAGCCAACAAATTCTGTAATAATTCTCCCATTACACTCATCTTTCATGAGACCTAAAACTTTTTTATTGACTTGCGGCATTCCATGTATATTATCAGCAGGATAATCAGAAGTGTCAAATTTGCAAATATCTGCTTTCATATCAGAATAGATATTTTCACATTTAACGTGATAAACAAGACTATCGGTGTCAGTATAGAGCAATTTACAGTTATCATTATACTTTTTTCGCATGTAATCGTAATGAAAATCGTACATGAGTGTTTTGGAAATGTCTAAAACGCTAAGACCAATATAGATTGGTTTATTCATAAGCACTTCCGTTTTTCTAAGTTCCACCGCAACTAAATTTTCGCTAAAGATAGCTCGCGAGTGGAAGTTAGGTTTAGATATAAGAGCTTCAACTCCATACCTACCCCCCCACTTTGTTACAAGTTTAACGTCTACACGTTTCCGTACGTTTTCCATTGTCTTACCGTACACTGCATTATTCATGAGTTTAAATAGATTTTTTTCAAAATCATTTGTAGCATTCGTTCGCATCATGGTATTAAAATCCACATAATTTTTCAACCAAGCAGATTGTTTGAATTGTAAAATTCTATGAATATGTGTAAGTTTAATACCATGTGCCAAAGCTTGCTTCAGTGCACGGTAATGGATAACATATTTTTGTTTCGGTAGAAGAGTAGTTAGTAACTTTGTCTCTTTTGATCCTGGTGGTTTTAAGTGTTCAGGACAGAATGGTAAATCACTATGTTTATCATGTAATTCATTAGGATAGTCTAAATCGACTTCTAAAATATAACCAATAGGTGCATCATCTTCAACGTTAAACTTAAAATTATTATTTACGTTAGGCACCCACTTAAAACCACCAAAGGGAAGTGCTTGAACCATAGCCCAACCATACAGGTTGTTCGCATCCAAGTACATAATGTAAGTTGACTCTTCTTCTTCTTTATATTTTTCCATATACTGGTTATTAGCTTTAGCATATCTATTGGAACACTGGCTTACTCCACCTCTAATGCCACGTTCAATAAACATAACCATATCTATATCAGTGAGAAGTTCCAACTTTACATTAGTATACTTTAACATTGCATCCCAGCTCAATCCAGGTGTTGTATAATAATGAGCTGGATCTAAACCATACGCAATAAGACATTGGTTTCTAAAATTTTCAAAAATATCTGCGAGTAATAAAATATCTGTTTTCATATACAAATATACATAATCACAGAGATTTTTACAATTAAATGAATTCCAGACTTTTTGCGCATGTGAATAATCTTCATTACTTACATGCGAATCGTTTAATGTACTGTAAAATTTTTCTATTGGAGGTAGTTGTGCCTCATTAAGTTTTGCTCTACAGTCCAAATACTCGTATGGAAAAATACCTTTTCGCGTTAAAAGTTCAATTTTATCTTTGGGATAGGCGGAAAATTCAGAATTTACTATAATATGCTGAGGAAGATAAGATGCCAATTTATCCAAAGACGATGCCATAAATTTGAATGAATCTATGAACCGAAAATTGATGATACTCCCTTGAACATGTTTAGTGAAGCTAATATATCTTTCTTTGTCAACGGGGAGGAGGTGAACTTTACCCTCAAACTCAGTGGCAATGGATTTTATAATGAAATGCGCATCGTATCCACTTAAATTGTGGAATACTACAGGAATATCTCTTGAATCCTGATAGTTGATGTTACAATCCTGATGCGCTACCCCCCTGTACTTTCCAGTTATATGACAATGATCTTTTACTTTCACAGCCCCATGCGCGATAGAGTTTTTACAGATGTGGCAAATGTTAGTGCTTCGAAAAGCAGCTTGTTGACTTGCATTTAGTTTCTCCATCGGAATGGTGACCATAAATACAGTCTCAATATCCTCTGCCAACTGTTTTAACTCTTTAGCAAACCATTTTGCAGGATCTTCTTCATCCTTAGGTGATGCTTTGTATACTGATAAAGTATCATCATAACACTTTAAATAGTATCCAATGCTCAGAAGTTTATGGTTTTGAAATACTTCTGTGCAATCACCTAAGGTTGAAGATTCCGTTTCAGGAAGCAATAAGCTCTCGCAGTCTGCATATATGATAAATGGAGCACGCTCCTTATTATTGAAATTTTTGAATTGAATTACGTTGTTATTAGGCTGTGGTAAAATTACTTTAGTTTTATTCAATTTGTTACAATCTTCAGTGTGTTCAATAAGTTTTTCTTCACTATTAAAGTAATGCAAACAGCGATCGCAAATATGGATTTTATGATTATATTTAGACAATTGAGAACTTACAAGTCGCGATAAATTCTTAATCCAAACGTAATGATAGTTGAATGAAAGAATTGTTTTATCAGCAGAAGCATCTTCCTCAACACTCAAACTTTCATCAATGTAGTAATCTTCAATGCGTAAAAGATTCACATGAGAAGTTCTTTTGTGTGATGTAAGGTGTAACGGTGTTACACTAAAATCATTTTTACACTTTTGAAGACCATATACATTGACTGAAATTTTATTTAATGTTTCGAATTTCACAATGTTATTTAGAGCTACAGGAAATTCAATTCCTGTAAAATCTAAGACATCTTTAAAGTTTTCGTACTTCGATAAACGATGTGCATTAGAAGAAGCTGGGTATAGTGCTGATAGAATCGACCACTTGAAGCATTGATTATCTAAATTATGAACATTAATGCAGGCCTCTCTTTGTTTAATAACTGGTGGAAGATCGATATAAGAGCCAGCACACATAGGGTTGTATTTGCTTATATTAACATCTAGTCTTTGGATAGAGTCAAGAATCCAATTAGATTCTTTTTCCTGAAACTCTTCCATTTTTCTAAGTGTTAACTGTTTTACATTAACATTATAAAATTCATCTAACTGAGTTGAAGGTAAAATGTCACTTGCTTTAACTGCAAAGTTTTTTAAATCGAATTCTTCTGAACCGTCAGGTAGG
The DNA here is from genome assembly GCA_037103525.1 of Ganaspis brasiliensis. Taxonomy (NCBI): domain Eukaryota; kingdom Metazoa; phylum Arthropoda; class Insecta; order Hymenoptera; family Figitidae; genus Ganaspis; species Ganaspis brasiliensis. The sequence goes on from JAZKLR010000651.1 coordinate 653,704, forward strand.
GTTTTCTTAAATTTGGCGTACAATACCGTATACGTTTTTACCGGACCAAGCGTGTTCAAACAAGTCTCGACATGATTTTTGAAGAGGACAAAGGCATCGTCTAAGAACTGATTAACATCTATATGCGTTAAATTTACTATTGTTCCCGACTGTAATTGATTATTAAAGGCTGTATCCGTGTCAACCCACTTAATTGTTTCATTTGAGTGATTGAGACCGGCACCGCTCTTCTCTAATAAATGAAAATGACATTTCAAGTAGTGCACTCTGTTTAATAAATTTAAGATTTTTTGTTTCTGAGGAAATGTAAAGCTATATCTATTAAAGAATTTTTTTAAAATAGCGTATTGCTGTTTACATTTATGCTGCCATTCGAATGCACTAATAAGACGAGCGTCAGCCGGCTTGGACTTTATAGAGCATAACTTTAATTCCGCAGTATCAATGAAACTGGTGGAGCATTCACAAATTTCATCAACACTGTAAGGAGAGGCGAAACGTTTTTGTACGCTAGTTCTACACGGAGGCATTTTCACAAAGTTTTTTCTAAAATCTGAAAAAGAAAACTGAAAAAAGTTTAAAAAAATGCTAAAAAAAAAAGCCTAAAAAATGCTAAAAAAGGCTGAAAAAATGCTGAAAAAAATAGAAGTGAAACGAGATGCAAAGTTCTCACTGAAGTCGGGCTGAAGATTGATAAATTTTCACACCAGAGGAAATTAGGCTCAGACTAGAACTGTGTACCTAAAACAGAAGAAGAGAAAAATGTTGTAAACAATGAATTGTTATTTACTTGTAATTTTTCAAAATTATTAAAAATAGTAATACTTACGGAACTTAGTGCTGATGCCTAGTGTATTTGTATATCCTATCCAAGTAGGCAGTGTAACAAGTGTACCTGTAACAGAAGAAGAGAAAGGGGTGTTATTAACAAAAAATTGTTTTTTATTTGTAAATAAACAAAAAATTGTTTTTTATTTGTAAATAAACAAAAATTGTTATTTTATTTGTAAATAAACAAAGTTTTGTATTACTTACAGAGTTTATTATTGACAACTGTGAACCTCCTAGAGAAGTAGGCAGAAACTATATCTGTGTATCTGTAACATTAAAAAACATTATTATAAACAACGAATTGTTATTTTACTGGTAAAATATACAAAATCTGTAAAGCTAGAAGTACTTACGGAGCTGCTCTTGGGGGAGAACCTACTGCTACAAAACTCTGAAGCGAAATAAGATTTCATCTCTTGCGAACGCCTATACATTAGAGGCTCCCCCACTCTCACAAGTCCCCCCACACTCGATGACTCTGGGATGCATGCGCGCAAGTTTCTCCCACTTCACAGTACCCAATTATTTATTTATTGTAAATTTATATACAATTATAAAAATCTGAATCCACTTCTGTCTACATTTTCTCACAATATATACTTCCTATATATATTGTGAGAAATGCTTCCCTATACATCAAAATTTTATTTTTTCGTATAGCGGCTCATCTTCGCGGGTCTCGTTCTCTTCCGAACCCAAGGCTCCTCCACGTACAACAGGCGTTGCGCCAACGCGGCGGCGGCCGCCCTCGCTTCGGCTACCTGGTGACGGTTAGGTTGTGGAAGTTCCACAACACAGGGTCGCTGTGTTGGACATGCGTTTGAAGGACTCTGAAAGCAAAAAAACAGTCTAAATTAGAATTTAATATAACAAAAATTTTGAAAATTTTAATTTTTTTTTTAGTTAAAATAGAGGTATATCCTCCCATATTATTTAAGTTGAAAAAACCAATAAGTGATCTTAGGAAGGTAAAATTGAATAAAACTTCAACAATTTCGTCAAATTATCAAAGCGATGTTTCCTTGGCTTGGTTTGTCAACCTCTTCAGACTTCACACACACAACAAATAAACTTCCGTCACTCTACGTCTCTACTCTACCTTCCTAAGATCACTTATTGGTTTTTTCAACTTTAATTTTTTTTTTATTTAAACTAAAAATAAGTAATAAGTAAACTTACTGTTATGTGCCAGTTTTTCGGAAGATTCCAATCTTCCGGATAAATTTTTTTCAGACATGTAACTCTCCTAAAGTTAAAAAATCTTGGGTCCCTCCCAATATTGGTTGAGTTAGATGACGATGATGCCATATTATTATTAAATTAAATTAAAATATAAAAACAATGAAAATTTTGAAAAAAACAGCTCGAACAAGTTCGATGTTCTTAAGGAGCAAGTTTAGCGTCCGGCTGCCTTGACAAAATTTTCGTAAATGACACCCCCCTTGGGATAGTTAGCGAAAATTCCTTAGCAAAGCTAAGAAATGAAAAAGGAAAAAAGATGAAAATGTAAACTGTTGAACAAGGATAAAAGAGAAGAGGAGTGATGGAAAGTTTGAAGGTACAAACCGTTTTATGATAGGGCTTCAGGTCACTTTCTAGATACAGAAATAGACACTCTTAGAAAACTGTGAAAAAACTTTGCTCAAAAATAACGAAAATATTCTCAGAAGAAAAACATTACTTTCTTTCTAAACAGTTAAATAAAAGTTAAAAAAAAAAAAAAAAAAAATTAATATATATATATGTGAGTATCAATGGTTATGGAACTAAAAAAAAAAACATATGTAAATATCACTGATAATTAGTAAAGCAATAATACTTACTGTTAAAAAATGATTGTTTAAATTATTACACTTTTTTATAGAGTTGCCTTCTTCAAACTCTTACTAGGTATAGTTATCTTTACTCCATTTTCAGTGAAAAAATATATTTCAATTTTCAGAGGATGTCGATAATGTAGGAAATTTCTTGTTAACAACACTTTCACTTAGTCTCACTAACAATTCAACTCTACTCAGGTGGTAATACTAGAGACATGCAAATTAAAAGGGTTAGCATTTTAGTTCAAAATTTGGCGCAATTTGCTGTAAAAAAGTGGGGGTAAAATTTGAAATCCCCTCCAACAAGATGGCTGAAAATGAAAGAAAAATTTAAAAAAGCGCATGCGTAAAACATCAACTGATGCTACAATTTCAAAAAGCAGGGGATTCCCCGCCAACAGCGCCATCTGTTGGAAAATGTCGGTAACTAGGGTAATGCAGATTCCTACACTCGGTCGGTAAAACAGATTTCTGCAGGATTACAGATTTAGCAATTTTCTCGGTCGGTAACTGTTCCCGGACCGGTATAGCTCTACTACTTACAATTTTTGAGAAATGTGATTTCTGATAAATGCAATTTTTGACAAATAAGATTACTGATAATTAACATTTTTGACAAAAGAGATATCTGAAAAATAATATTTCGGATGAATGAGATTTCTGATAAATTCAATATCGGACAAATAAAATTTCTAATAATTGCAATTTCTGATAAATGCAATTTTCGATAAATAAGATTACTGATAATTGACATTCTTGACAAATGAGATTTCTGATAATTGCAATTCCTGAGAAATGAGATTTCTCATAAATGCAATTTTCGATAAATAAAATGACTGAAAATTTATATTTTTGACAAATAAAATTTCTAATAAATAATATTCAGGACAAATGAGATTTCTGTAAAATGCACTTTTGGATAAATGGGTTTTTTGATAATTACAATGTTGGGAAAACTAGATTTCTTATAAATGCTACTTCGGGCAGATGAGATTTCTGTTAAATGCTTTGTCTAATAAATTAGGTTTCTGACAAATGCAATTTCGGACTAATGAGATTTCTGATAAATACAATTTTTGATAAATGAAATTCGTTTTAATTTAATTTTTTGAAGAACGAGATTTCTATTAAATGCTATTTCGGAAAAATAAGATTTTTGATAAATGCGTTTTTGTATGAATGGCATTTCTGATAATTGAAATTTCTGTGAAGTAAGATTTTTAGTAAATGACATTGCCCACAAATAAAATCTCTGATAAATACAATTTCTAATAGATGTGATTTCTGAGAAATTTAATTTTGGAAGCATTAAATTTCGCATAAATGCAATTTCGGACAGATGCCATTTCTGAGAAATGCAATCTCGGAAACATTAGATTTCTGATAAAAGCAATTTTTGATAAAGAAGATTTTAGATAATTCAAATCACTGACAAATTAGATTTTTGATTAATGCAATTTTGGACAAATGAGATTTTCGAGAAATGCGTATTTGGATAAATGAGATTTCTGATAAATTATTATTATTATTAAAATTATTAAATTATTATTAAATTTATTATTTTTTAATAAACTTGAATGTACTTTTAAGTTTTAATCATATAATTAACTTTTTAAAAAACAAAATTTATGAAACATTGGTCAAAAATAAAAACAAGAGGCAATTTTCACTAATTTTGGTAAAAGTTTCATAATTTAATTATTAACACTAGTTTTCAAATTTTCGAAACTTTTTTGATCTAGAACATTTAACTCTCATTTCTTATGTAAAATGATCAGCTGAGTCCAAAAATAAAATTCAAAATTAAGAAACTTTTTGGTTTTTTCATGTTTTTCGTTACGAATTTTTTTTTTTTCATTAAAATGTAAATATCATCGGTTCCAGAGAACGGATTTTAATTTTTTTTCTTTTAAATTGAAGATAATTAAATTTTCAATTAACCATCCGTAAAATATTTTTTAATCCAATCATCCCCTTCAACACTATTGATGATTATATTTTGCTTCAAATTTACAAAAATTTCGAATAAAGGCTGGATTCTATTATTGATTGCTCTAAAATAAAATTTATAAGATCCAATTCATTATTGATAATTAAAGTCTGATCTATTGCGATGAAAATGAGCGGTAATTTAACAAATTTGGTTGAAAATATCAATTATAAGCTATTTATTAAAAATGTAAAAATTCGATTTGTTTTGCATATTTTCAGTATTTTGGTTTCTGCGTTACAATATAATCTTTTTACCTTTACAGTCTCTTGGAAGAGATTTTAGTGGATATTATTTCTTCACAAATTTTATTTTATAATTTATAAATTATAGGAATAGAGAGATATATGGGATAAATATTTTTAAAATAGAAATCGTATAGTTTATTTTATAAATTTGTTACACATGTGTTAAAATTCTATTTTCCTGATAAATAACGAATATTTTCATTCATTCATTCACAAAGATAAGTTATTTGTGCCAAATAAAAATATCTTTGTCTCACAGCCCACTAACTTTTTATTTGTTTCAAATAAAAAAATTAATTTGAATCGCCTAAAATTGTATTTGACATAAATAAAAATTTATTTAATTTAAATAAAAAAGTTAGTAGACTGTGAGTTAATATATTTTTTCTCTGGGTGTACATCTGACAAACTTCTAGTTAACTACACCATTTGTTTAATCTGTCGAAGAGACAGAAAATCAAATTATCACATTTTCCCTGAAATCTAACGCTCTTTAAAGTTGAATAAGTAAAAATTAACTTATTACACTCAGAGAAAAAATATATTAACTCACAGCCTACTAACTTTTTTACTTATAAATTTTTATTTGATTCAAATAAATTTTTTTATTTTAAACAAATAAAAAGTTAGTTGGCTGTGAGACAAAGTTATTTTTATTTATCACAAAACTGTCACACCAGTCTGCTCAAAATATCGTATTTGGGGTAATGTGCAACACTTTTTTTTGGGTAATGTGCAATACACATTTTTAGCTAGTACATATATTGCTATTTTATGATTAAATATGTGAATATGAAGAGTTTTTTTGCATTTTTTAATGTTTTTAGTCATCAGTATGCTAGGAAAATAAAATAATAAATCGAATATTAAATACAAAATTTTTTTCTCTTGGTTGAAATTTCCACTTTTTAGAGGTTGCCTATATCGTAGTGAAAATTTTTTTTTCTGCGGATTTCGATTAATTTTTATTAAACAAACCTTAATTTAATATTTAAAACAATTCACAGATATTTATCAATTTTTACTGTGAAATATACTTGTGTTGTACATTACCCCAACTTTTTTGCAAAATGACAAAAAGAATGTTTTGAAAAATGCGAAAATTTGTGAAGAAAAATTTTTAATTTTGACAATCCACTGATGCAGAAATGTAGTATTTTTCTTCCTCTACATTATTTAATCATAAAATATTCAAGAATTTGATTATATGATATGATTTACGAGGAACGAAAAAAAGTGTTCCACATTACCCCACAACACCCTAACTTTTAAAAATGTAAAAAATTATTTTCTGAGAAAGTAATTTTAAGATTTTTGATATCAAAAACTATATTTACACCAAAGTAAAATATGTATTTTATACACAAAACTTATCTAAGCTTTTTTAAATAGTTGTACTTACTAACCAACAATTTTGATTTTTTTTAAACAGTCTTAGCTAAATAAATTCATAACTTCAAAAGCTTTCCTTACTTAGATTTCGTTTCTTTGTTTAAATTAATTAATTAATTAATTAATTACTATAATAATTAAGAAATCTTTTGAGGTTATTTATTTGTTAACTTAAACTGTTTAAGAGAAGTAATACAAATTTTCGAAGTTATTTATTTGTTAATTAAGATTGTTTAGACAATCTAAAAATTGTATTAGGATTCTAAGCCAATAATGACAAATTAATTTTACAGTAAAAACTAATTCTAAGTATGTAATGAAAACTTTGGAAGTGATTATATCGAAATACCTTGAAATAACTCTCTAAAAAAGTGATTTTTTAAAGTTACTAACATTCTGTTTAGTTAATATTAAAAGTCTTGATTTTTGACTACCAACTTAATCGCTTTAGTACAAATATTTATGAGTATTTTAAAAAAATAAAATTAAATTTAGTTCATTTTTGAGTTGTTGGCAAATTGCAAGAAAATTGCAATAAGAGCAAAATAAACAATCGGCCCTTTTCAGGGCCCACAAATATTCTTACTATGGAATTTCTGTTTGTTCAAACTTTTATCCCTTTTACTCTCATATCTCACTGAAAATAAACAATGCAATCGTAATAAAATGATTTTGTGGGCGGAACTAAATATGTGTAACGCATTTTACCCCAAAATGTAGCCGAATCACGACATCAGCTGATACTGTGCAATGGCGCATCTGCGCATGTTTGTAGAAACTCATTGGTCGAAGTGAGCGGGGCCCAAAATTATTTTTTTAATAATTGGCACTTTTAAGTTACGGGTTGATATTTCATTGGTTCCCCCTCGAAAAATTTGAATTTCTTCCATAATTTTTTTCTTGATAAAAAGCATATTTTTTAAAACAATACAGATGGATTTAAAAATATTAGAATTTTTCGCATGGAATTTTTCAATTCTGTTATTAGCATTTTTTACTATTAAAAAGGAAACAAAAAATAAATCGAATTGAGGAAAATTATACAAGAATTATTAAATATGTAGTTACAAGAATTAAATTTATTTTGTCATTGAATATTATGTTAGTATCAATTGAAATTTGAAGAATTGAACATAATCGGAAATTGAAATTGAATCTAGTTTCCATCAGTATATTTTAATATAGATATATTTACCACTTTTCCAAATAGTTGAAATTTCAAATTAATAATATCGTTTATTCAAATGTCATTTATTAAGTAAGTCAGTTTTGGCAGTAACTCTGTCAGAGTAAGAAAAATAAAATAAAAACAGTCGTCTAATACTAAAACCAAACCATGGTCGCTACAGAAGTCAGGTTTTAAAATCTCTAGACTTTTCCAAGCTATCGAGAACAAATTTTCGAGAATTTCCTGGACAATTTTTTTAAACAATCCAAAGCTTTCGAATAAATATGAAAGATTTATCATTAGAAATAGAAGTTCCCTTTCATTAAGCAGCTAATAAACGTCAAAATCTTGATAAGAACAAAATAAGTCAACAATTATTGTTATGAACAATGATTTAAAAAAAAAACAATATACATTTAGAATCGTTAAGAAGATGTCGCCAATATCAAAGAAAGAAACATGAAAATCAGTTCATTATTTCCTAAGTTGCAGGGAATTTGAATAAACAATTGTTTTAAACAATGCTTTTGTTTTAAAACAATAAACATGTTTCGAATCGCTAGAAAAAAGTAGGCAAGAGCAAAAAAAGAAACATTAAAATTAGTTCATTATTCCCAGATTTATAGGGAATTTTAATAATTTAACAAGTCAAATAAATTTCTAATATAGTGCTACTTGGCAGAATTTAAAAAAAATTTAGTAATTTTTTTTCGTGAATATTTTTATATTTATTACCGTCGACAGAAGATTCCTTTCATTAAGCATCAAATAAATGTCAAAATTTAGGTAAGTAAAAAATAAGTTAACAATTTTGTTAAAAAGAATAACTTTTTAAAAAAACAATAAACATATTTAGAATCGCTAGAAAAAAGTAGCCTGGACCAAAAAAGAAAGATCAAAATCGGTTAATTATTTGCTGAGTTACAGGGAATTTTATTAATTTAAAGATTTGAATTCAATTCCAGCGCGAGCGACGACACTATACCCCCACTCCCATGCTCAAAGCACCCTTGACTTGAGCCCTTTCATTCATCCCGATTTTAATGAAGAAAATCACAAGCTAGAATCTTGTTGATTTTTATGAATAAGATCAATAATTTATCTTTGTATCCTATAATTTTCATTTAAATATAATTAATGAAAAATTAAATTAATATTAAAAAATGCCGGTCAGAATTTTTTTCAACAAATAATTTTCTTTCTCCCCTAATTAACGTAAATCAACTTTTTTTTTTTAAAGCATGTAATTAACGTACCTTTACGGTTTATCAATTTACAATTTGAGGGATAAGTATCAACAGAAATATAATGTATTTTTCTTTTAAATAGAAAATTGTCAAGACAATTCTCCAATCCACTCCAACTTATGATTTAGCTGCTTATTTATCAAAAATTTTAAAACCAATTTCAGGTAAATCTCAGTCTTATGTAAAAGATTCTTGGTCGTTTAAAAAAGACGTTAGTGGTTTAATTGTTCCTAATAATTTTGTTATGCTGTCTCTGGATGTTGTAAATATGTTTCATAACATACCTCTAAATTTAGCTCAGAAAATAATTGAACAAAAGATATCAGAAAATATTTGTCTCCCATCGTTTCGAATATTGTTCTTGAACATATTGAAAACAAAGCTTTACAATCTTTAGATTTTGTTCCCATCATTTTTAAGAGGTATGTGGATGACATTTTTACAATTATTCCTAAAGATAAAGTCTCTGAATTTGTTGACGTTTTCAATAGTATTGACCCTTCGTTACAGTTTACTCATGAATTGGAGAATAATAAAAAAATAAGGTTTTTAGACTTAAATTTGATTAGAGGTTCTGATGGTCTTAGAAAGACCAATTGGTTTAGAAAAGCTACTTGGTCTGGCCAGTATTTGAATTACCATTCTCATCATCAAATTTCACAAAAAGTAGGTTTAATTAAATCCTTGGTAGATAGAGCCATAAAGCTCTCAGATGTTGAATTTAGACATGAAAATTTAGAATTAGTAAAAAACACTTTAATTGAAAATAGTTATATCCTTTACCTTTAATAAACCAAGTTATAAAAGAAAGGATTCATGATATTTACAATAGTTCGAACAAATCTTCTAAAGATTTTAATATAGATAGATTACCAAATGTCACACTTCCTTATGTTGAGACTCTAGGTGAGAAGTTAAAAGTAATGTTAAAAAAATACAATATTCATGTTTCTTTCAAAAATAATAATAAATTAGAAAATCTTTTCTTAAATAACAAAAAAGATAGAGAATCTAAAGAAAATTTATCCAATGTAGTTTATTTAATTGTTTAGGTTGTAATATGATTTACATTGGTGAAACTGGTAGACGACTTAAAACTAGAATGTCTGAACATAAGAAAAATTGTAGAATTGGTGATTTGAATACGGGTTTAGCAAAACACTGTTGGGAATATGATCGTAAGTTTGATTTTGATTTTGTAAATATAAAAATTTTGGCTAGAGAAGATAATATGTCTATTTTTATTAAAAAATTTAAAAGTCGCGCCGTTAATTTACAAACCGAAATGAAAACCGTAAGTGATATTTATAACAACATTTCAAAATAATTTTTTGTTTTCATTAATGTTAATTGTTATGTAAAAGTGCTTTCATATATGATTTGAGCTTTAATGAGAATTCACATGTGGTTGTGAACCTACCTTAGCATTGTGGGTCATGCGTTTTCCCTTCTAGTCTGTATTTGCTATTCTATGAGTTTGTTTACGTCATTGACAATGTATTGACTGATCACTCAAGATCCTTTTTTTTCGTTAAAAAAAGACATCGTTTGAGATGATTTTTAAAATTTGACGTTTTTTTTGACATGTATTTAAAAAGGTTTTTTTGTTTTTTTATTTAAAAAAGTGTTGTTTGGTGTGTGAATTAGGATAGTTTAAAATTCCACGCTGATGTTTTTTTAAAAATGTTTTGACTGATTTGTAAGTTATTTAATATTTTAATTGTGATTTTATTGTTAACTGTTGAATTACTAGTAAAAAAGAATTTATTATTTTTTATAGATGTAACTTGAAGAAGGCACTCATTTGTTGCCGAAACGTCGTTGTTTATGCTTTTATGAGTCTTGTATGACTCTTAATTTTATTGATTAAATGATCGTTTGACCAGAAAAAATTTGATGTTTCTTGACTATAATGTATTTGTTTATAACAAATAAACGTACTCTCTTTTCGGGTGTCATTTATTGCAATTTATTATTATAAAACACTTATTGGTTTTTAATTTTTCTTTATTGAATTCACTAATTTTGGAAAAAATAAATACATGATATACAATGTGTCTCCTATCTTTAATCGGTTTATACACTTATAGACTAGTATCATTTTATTGTATTATATCCTCTTAATTGTTTTACGTAGTTATATTTATATTTTAGGAAAAAAATTTTATTGAAAAAACCTAATTAGCAATCTTGAACTTACACTAGATAAGAAATAAAAACTTAACTCTATTTACAATACATACAATATTTACAAGGCTAAAATTATTATTTTTCAGAATTTTGTAATAAGTGGTTAGGCAACCTATATCTAACTTTAAAGGGAGCTTCATTATATTTTATCTGGCAAGTGCTGCTTAAAATATCTAATGTGTTTAAGTCTTCATAGAATTTTTCTGACAGATTAAATATTATTTCTTCAACTGCAGGAATATTGAATGTTTTATGAAGGTATACAATTTTCGTTCTTTGCTTAGCATTTAGGACCATTCGCAAACATTTATTTTGAATTAGTTGTAGGTTGTCTATATAAGATTTATAAGTACCACCCCAAATGGGAGCTGCATATAGCATGACTGGTCTTATGATCATTTTATATACAGTTGCTTTATTTTCAATGCTCATTTTGCTTTTATAATTTAGAATAGAGTAAAGTTGTCCTATTATTTTAAAAGTTTTTTTACGCAATTCCTGAATATGAATTTTAAAATTTAACTTGGTATTCAGAATTAGCCCTAAGTATTTAACATGTGGTTTACAAATAGCTTTTCGTTGTAAATTGAGACAGTAGGTTCAAATTTATCTTTATTTTTGTGTGAAAAAATTATAAATTCCGTCTCATCTGTATTAATTTTAAGCTTCCATTTGAGGTAGTACTTTTCCAATACACTGATATAATTTTGCAGATGAATGGCTAATTGCTTTTTTCTCCATGAAGACGCGTATAACTTTGTATCATCAGCAAAGACAGCTAACTTAACTTTGTCGCTTTTGGGAATATCATTAATATAGTATGAGTATAGAATTGGGCCAAGTACAGATCCCTGGGGCACACCTGCAACTATATTTATTTCCGTGGACATTTCATTATTTATGTTTACGACAAATTTTCTAGACATTAGATAACTAGCAATGATTTTTATAAGATATTTATTTAAATTGTAATTATTTAATTTAACTAATAGCCCTTTATGCCACACTGTGTCAAAGGCTTTCTCCATATCTAACAATACTGCTCCAGTGCTTTTATTTATATTAAAATTAAAGGCAATGTGATCAGTAATTCTAGCTAATTGTTTAACTGTACTGTGATTTGCCCTAAACCCAAATTGTTCAGGAATTATTTGCTTATGGATAGCTTCGTGATCTTTTATTCTATTCAGTATGATTGTTTCTAGAATTTTACTCATTGCGCAAAGGAGGCTAATTGGTATAAAACACTTATGATCTAAACTAAACACGTAGTTTTGTAGAAACGATGTCTTTTTTGGTAAGAGGTGGTAAGAAGCACACTATTGGCTAATAGCCATGAGGAAGGGAGCGTTGTGATTCGATTGGTCGGTAGCGAAATACGGGAGAAACTTAGTTCATGTGAGTTAACAAAACTGACCATTTCATGGCTGTTTCAGCAGTCTTCGTTTGATTTTCGTCGTGAAAGGTCGTTCGAAGTTAATTTTAATAAATAAGTGGACGTGTAAAGGGAAGAAAAGAAGGAGCGACGCAACATCGTGAAGTTCTTCGTGTTGCGTATTCTCCGTTTGATTACATTGTAAATTTCCTCAGTGATATATGAGAGTGAAAGATAAAATAGCTTCAACAAACAGAAATTCCTTACTAAGACAGATTGATTTATTTTACTGTTAATGCAATTTTTTTGAAACTTGTTCTTCTTCCCGAGCTTTGGTCAAAGACACGTGTAAAAGAACCATCCGTCTTAAGTACTCAAATTGTTGTTGGGTGCTGTTGTTTTTCTTACAATTGAGTGCATCGATCCACTGCAAATTGGTTGTTATCCAGCTGTCTTCCTGCTCAAATATGATGTTCGGCACACTTTCCAAAATGGCATCAATCAATTGCCAATCGATTTCTTCATCCTCCTCGAGCTCGTTCAACTTCCTGTTCTTATTTCCTTCTTTATTGTCAGTAAACATATTGAACTGCTGATGAGAAAATCGGGATAAGTTCTGCCATTTTTTGGAAAAATGCACCTTCTGTAAAGTTATTATTTAACTTAATCTTCATTAACCTTCTGCCTATATGGTAACTCTTCCCCACTCTAGTGCTATACAGCAAAGTTTTTAGCTGCCTAGCTCTGGAACTTCCTCTAAGTCGTAAAAAATAATATTTCTGTCACTTAATTATAGTTTAATATGCTTAAAAGGTTGCTCTTTCACTCTGTGCATTGTTTCGGCGGTTATTGAGCTTTGTCTCGTCATCATCATGAATAAACAGTCGGCCCTTTTCAGGGCCACCAAATTTTGTTGACGTTGAATTAAATTGTTTCATTAAACGTACTTTTCCGTTACCTATTAAAACTTACAGCAGGTGCTCTAAGTAATACATTTAAAATTCCTGTTCATAAACTTTATAAATGTTATCTAAAATTAAGGCTTTGTAGATGGTGCAGGTCTTCGTTGCCTTTACTTCATTTAATATTTTTAGATGATAGAGTACAGCAGCCGGACGTTATAACTCGCTAAACACTGAAAGTTACATAAAAAAATAAAGATTGACCACTTTGGTAAATTTCTAAATCCGGGGACGTTACAGATCAGGGATTTTCTTTCGAAGTGCTGGAAAAATGCAACGACTCTCTTTGAAGCATAAAATATCCTATTTTTCTGACAATTACTAAATAAATTCCTGTGAGTCATATTTAAAATATTTCTAAGTTTTATCAATGTTTGCAATCTGTGAAATATTTATTTTCCATAGGTGAATATTCGAAAAGTTAGTTTTCAGAACTCAAAAAATGTCAGAAGAAGAAAAAACTTTGTCAAATCAGGAAAAATTGTAATAATATAGGGTAACCGGTACAATGATTGGCCTCCCTACAAATGATTGGCCCCCTTGATAAAATATAAATATAATAAGAAACAACTTCCATCAAATCAGTTTTTAATTTATGCTTGATAAACTTCACACAATTAAGCAACGATCATTACAATCGGGATTATCTGGTCCTTCATTATTAATTTTAATTTAATTATTTATTTACGTGTACTGAAAAGAGAGACAGAAAGCAGAAAACACTATGTTCGTATGTAGTGTACCTTCGTAGAAAATTGTCATTTTTGATCGTAAAAATATGTTTTTGAGAGAAAATTTGTTCAAACATAAACTTACGTTGATTATAGAAAGACTATAAAGTAGTTTTTATTTAAAAATATAACGTTTTTTCAATTTATATGGGGGCCAATAATACCCTCTTCGAACTGCACGAAAACACAATGATTGACCGTAGTGGCTTAAGAGGCCAATGACTCTATTTCTTAAAAATATTGTAAAATATTATTAAAAATCTTTTACAACATTTAAATACATGTTTTTAAATAAATCCTTCTATGTAAAAGTGTTAAATAATCTTAAAAAACAATTGTTGGCCACGGCCAATCATTGTACAATCTAGGGGCCAATAACTGAAAATTCGAAGATTTATTATGCCGGTAGTGTCGCCTCTGTCAGATAGGTTAGTACGCCCGTCAGCTGACACGGCTGGCACACAGTGATTTTATTTGGTTAATTTATTGAATTAGCATTACTTTAAATGATTATCTTTGAAAATTTTGCTAGAGGTTAAGATGCTTTTGAACAATTTTCAGTATTATATTGCGACATTGGTTATTTTCTCTAGCCCAAAATGTAAACAAACTTGTGCCCATAAAGTTCATGCTTGTGTCTATATTAAACGAGATATTAAACGGTCTTTTTTCCAGTGTGGTGTTTTTTAGTTGATTTTATAGATATAAATATTATTTTACATATATTTACAAGTGTTTGTGTAACAATTTTTGGATAAATCACTCGAGACAATCCGTTTTCTCACAATATGCCAAAAACTAATAGAAAAGGCTAGGCGGCCAATCTTTGTATTTAATAACTTTTAGAGGCCAATGATACAATTATTGGCCTCGGTTAATCACTATGATTTTAAGGCCAATAAATGTATTTTTTGACATTAATATTATTTTCTTTAAATATCGATTATTTAAATTTTTTCTATTCTTTTCTAATTATTTACATTTAAAATAGAATAAATTTACTGTCGATTAGTGTTTTTCAAATATTTTTTTGACAACTGGTGTAAATTTGACAATATGTCAAACATAAAAATTTTCTTAAGGGGTCAATTATTGTACCGATTACCCTACAGGCTTCATAGGCCGTCCCCTATTTCCCCCAAATATCCCCTATTTGTGATTGGTCCCTAAAAGTCCCCTATTTAACAAAATTTGCCCTATTATCCCCTATTTTTCACGAAAATATATTTAGAGTCAAGGCATCTGGAGATTTTCAGTTATTTCCAATCTTCTGTAAATTTTTATTATTTTTTCAATCTTTAATTATTTTTATTATTTTTAAATGATTTTCTCCAATTTTTAATTTATTAAATTATATTTCTTTAGATTTCCTGAATTTTTAGTCCTTTATCTCAGATTCCAGTTCTTTTCTTCAATTTACAATTATGTTTATCATTTCATAAACTGTCAATTATTTTCATCAAATTTCAATTATTCTATTCAATTTAAATTATTTTTTTCTACTTATTAAATATTTTCATTATTTTCAATTAATTTCTAAAACTTGCAATTATTTTTTTAAATTCTAATTTTTTTCATTGCGTATATCATTTTTCAGTTATTTTATTAAATTTCAAAAATGATTTGTAATTTTATTACTTATTTCTCATAAATTTTATTTATTTTCTTTAATTTTCAATTATTTCTATAATTTTGAAAATATTCTCTCCAATTTTTAGTTTTGGAAAGTATTTTTTCCTACACTTTCTATATTTTTAATTTTTTTATCTCAAATTTCATTCATTTGTATTATTTTTTTAAACTATTTTCATCATTTTTAAATTAATTTCTTTAATTTTTCCATTTTTTCTCCAATTTTTAATTTTTAAAATTATTTTTCAACTGATTTACGAAACATTTAATCATTTATTTCAAATTTCAATTAACTAAAAAGATTTGTAATGAGTTTTAGAATTTTTCAATTATTTTCTTCAAATTAACAATTACATTTTAATTTCCTAAATTTTCATTTATTTATCTTAAATTTCAGTTACATATTTGTATTATTTTTCAATTATTTCTATCATTTCTAAATTAATTTTTTTAATTTTTTAAATTATTTTTTTAATTGATTTACTAAGCTTGTAATTATTTATTTCAAATTTCAATTACTTAAAAATTATTTTAATGAATTTTAGAATTTTTCAAATACTTTCGGTATTTTATAATTATTTTCGGTACTTAATAATTAATTTCCTAAATTTCCATTTTTCTTCTTCTCAATTGTCAATTGTTTTCTTCAATTAGCCAATATTTTCTAAATTTTAAATTACTCTCTTCAATTTTCAATTATTTCTATAATTTTGCAAATTTATTTTCTTCAATTTTTAATTTTTAAGATTATTTTCAATTTGATTTACTTAATCTTCATTTATTAGTCTTAAATTTTAATTCTTTGTTTTGAATGTTTATTTTGTTTTATAACCTTCTCATTTATTTCTTCGATTAATTGCCTAAATTTTCAATCTTTTTTTAATTCTTTTTTTTTCAATTATTTTCTCTTAGTTCATATATATTCTGTACTCTTTCAAATTATTTTTCTTATTTCTCAATTATGTTTTTCAATTGTCAATAATTTTTATTATTTTTCAATTATTTTCCTCAATTTTTAATTATTCTCATCATTTATATTTCAATTAATATCTTGAATTTTGAATTATTTCTAAAGTTCTGCATTCATTTTCTATAATTTTGAATTATTATTTATCAGTTTCAAATTACTTTCCACAACTTGCAGTTATTTACATTTTATTCTTAATAATTTGAAACTTTTGTAATTATATTTTGTAATTTTATTTTCTTTATCCTACAACTTTGTAATTTTGTCCTATCAAAATAAAATAATCGAGGTTTTACTGTATATTATAATTCATTTATCTTTATTTGTAAAGTTTTTAAAATACCCTAAAAGTTCCCTATTATTTTTATATTCAGTCCCCTATTTCCCCTGAAATATTCTTCATTGTCACTGTGAAGCCTGAATATATATTTCTGGCAACCCTGAAGTTGTTAAATTATTACTGTAACAAATGTTTTGCATCTGACATTAACTAAAACTATTTTATTTAGAATTGTTAGATAAATGATAATTCTGTTCAGATCCGGCTTTTTAAAATTCTTGGAGGAATGCCAAATGTCAAGTCATTGTCGTGTTGGTACTGGGACATTTTCGACTTTCAGATATTGAATCGATTTCATTCAAAACTATATTGTCGAATTAATTTAATTGTTATTATTATTAAATTTTCTTTGAGCAAGTACTTATTAATGTTATTAAGGGGGGAAACCCAATTAGACGTTCGAAAAATGCGTCATTTTTGGGATTTTCTTTCTCGGGTAAAATAACTAAAAACATTTTGTAATTTTTAGGGTACTTTTTAATACTTATTTTACCCGTCTATAAAACTTGTGACCAAAAAAGAACCATTTTTAATGTCCAAATAAAAGCCGCGTTCATGACACCTTATTTTTCTTGTGTACATTCTCGGACTCTGAAACAAAAAAACAAAATTTTTTTTTAAACTTTAGGATCATATCTTCTTGAATAGTTGTAGAACCGATTAAAATTATTTCCAAAAAATCGATTTTTTGACCCTCTAATTGTTTCCCTCCTTAATGCATCTCATTAATTATTATGATGATTAATTATAATTTGATTATTATATTATTAATATATAGTGCAATGATAAATAAAAAGATACTTTGATAAGAAGTAAAAATATGCAACACGTTTTAAAAAAATTTATTGATAACATTTTAAAAATATTAAGTATAGTATATTAATAAAAAAGTTATTTATTATTAATCGAAACAAAAAACCACATTATCTAGAATAATATTTTTTAAAGTATGCACCTTAATAACGTGTGTGATTAAATAAAGAACTTTTAATGAGAAGTTGATATTAAAGTGCAAAAATTAGGCATCTAATTAGGAAAAAAATGGAGAAATGGTTATTTCCTTAATCCAACAAAAGGTAAAAAAAATGTAAAAAGTGAAAAAAAAAAATAATAAAATTTGGTTAAAATCTACTGTCAAATTAGAATTAATAAAAATAGAATAAAAAATGTAAAGATAAATCAAAAGGGCACAATAGTATATTAAGCAACAAGGGGCTAAAAGTCATTCATTTGTTTGATTATATAAAAATGGCTTCCATTTTTAACCAAGGGCAAAAAAAAACACACGCGCCATGCATCCTTTTTTGCTCAAGGGCAAAAATAGACGTCATTTTTATACAATCGAACAAATGAGTGCCTTTTAGTCGTTGTCTTCAGGTATCTAAAAGCGCCATTTTTGTGCCTGTGGGATAAAAAAGAAATTTAAACAACCTTTAAAAATAAAAAAGTTTAGATAAATAAAATAGAAATAGAATTTTTTTCTTTTATAAATTTTTAAAATTTTAGAAAATTTTATTCTATATTTTGTTCTTTAAATTGCGAACTAATTTTTCTAATACTAAAAATTTGTTCTCTTAGTAATTTATATTTATTTATTTATTAAGTACAATTCCCGCGGTCCTATTGGACCATAAATGAGATACAAAAGAGGTATAAAAAAACCCAGCGTATTTGAATACAATATAAAATTTAAAAAAATAAACTTGAACAAATAAAGATCGTACTTAAGTTAACATAACAGTATAGCTTGAAGTTTAAATATTAAAATTTGTTGCTACATCGTTCGCTGACTGACTAATTAACTTTTTTGGAACAAATATTTTGATTTAAATCATTCAAATATCGAGGATAAAATTCTAATCAATTTGTGATAAATAAACGTATAATTTTATTATAAAAAAAAAAAAAAGTTTGCGTACGTCGAACCCGGGTTCGAATCCTCGTCCCCCCAAATTTGTTTTTTAAAGTTTCTCCATAATTCCAGGTCTATACTATATGAATTAAGGTAATGTAGAATCTGTATTTTACTAATATTCAAACGCTTACATTAAAATAATTTTTTTTTTAAATCTAGAGGTTCTTTTGGAGCTTCTCTGAAGCTTCCATGAAGATTCCCTGAAGGTTCGATGGAAGCTTCCTGGGATGCGGAAATCCCAAGGTTCTTGGTTGCTTCCTGGAAGATATCATGCTATTTGGGATATTAAAAAGAAGTTTTTTAGTCGATTCTCACAAACAGTGCAGTGTTGACATCTACAACTCTTTTGATAAAAAAGTATTAAGTTTTTCAGCGGATTGAATTTGATTTATTTTTAAAAGAACTTTTTGATTGAAAAGTATAAGATTTTTCAGTGGATAGTATTTGATTAAATTTCGATACACACCTTTGATAAAAAAGTATTATAATTTAATTTTTGTATTAGTTTTGATAGATTTTTTATTAAACCATATGATAGAGATGGATTAAAATTTTAAAATCTTATTGAAATGGATAAAAATTTGAAAATTTGACAAATTTTGATTGAAATTTCAATTTTTGGCATATAGAAATCCTATCAAATCCTATACATTTTAATACTTTCTTTAAACAGGGTTTCGCACGGACTTCGTGCAACACATGCAAAGAGGCTTGCGTTAGTCAGACTATTTGTGTGTGCTTGTAGTAGCCGGGTCTGTGTGACAACTACATGAGACCATCTCATGCTGTTGTCATCGACAACAGAAGAAATTAATTAAAAAAATTTAAGAATAAAATCACAAAATTCTAGGAGAATAATTGTAATTTGGAAACTGTTGGCAATTATAGAAAGAATTGTAGATTTATTAATAATAAAATTAAAATTATTTCAACTGATATTTTTAAATTAAAATGTTGATGAATGTAAATAATACATTTTTTAAAAAGTAGCTAATTTAAAACATAAAATATCTGAGTGCCAAATTTGAGTTGTCGACAGACAAAATGAATGAATGAATGAATGAATGAATGAAAGAAAGAATTTGTGATTGTGTTGTTAATTTACCAATAATTTGGTAAATAATATAAATAATAATTGGTAAATATACAACACAATCACAAATAATCGACATATGTATATACATGCTTTGATGATTTATAAAAGCATCTTTGATAAAAGATATCAAATACACTGTCACTGCTAACTAACAGGAATTTCGGAATTTGAACCACACGTGAAAAATAAATTTTTAAGATAGTTGGCAACAGTGACTTTTGCGTTGCCAATCGACGCCGCGTCGACGTGAATTTTTGTATTGGAGAATCACCTTAATAATATGAGAGTAGAGGAAAAGCGACTCGTACTTGCTAGAGTGGAAGGGAAGCGGCTCGAACTCTGTGTGGAGAAGTGGGAGAACGTGCCTCTTACGCCGTTACGCGAGCCGCTTAGAATTTCCACCGTTGCCGCAACTCCGAAGCACCGGGTCAGAGAAAACTTAAATTGTGTTATGTAAAAAAAATAAATCGTGTATAAAATGTGTGCGTATCTCGAGAAACAATGAAAATGAACCTAGTACTGTCTCGTACGACGACTGAGTGAAAAATGAGCAAAAAATTTTTGAAGAGAGGGTTTTTGTTGGCGAGCACGGACGGTGAAGAAAGGCCTCGTTGCTCGTGTGCCGCCGCATATTGCAATTCTCTTTACAATGCGCTCTTGATTCTAAACTTTAACAATCTTTTATTTATTTAATTGTACACGAAAAATAAAGTTGTCTAAAAATTGCTCGATTAGTTGTAGAATCCTGGATATAGGCGAAGATTTAGCAAAGTCACAGACTTCTTCTATATGACTATGAAAGAAATACTAAATGAAAGTTGAATACATTTTAGAAACCTAGTTATAGAAAAAAAAGTGTTACAACTATTATAAAACTGTTTTCTATAAAGTAATCAACGAAATCTGAATTTTAATGCATAAGGATATAATGATTAGAAAAAGTTATTTAATATCTCTGCGACTATTGAATAATTTAAGGCCGTTGGAGACACAGAGTCCGCAGAGAATCTGTAGGGGGGAGCAGTGGTTCTCAAAGACTGTCCCCATGCGTTTTGAAGACTTAGGAATTTTTCGCGACAAAGTCCAACACTTTTCCCACAAAAGAACATCGTACTGCAAATTCTATTGAAATAAAGATTCAGAAAAATACTTACTTTTGATAAATCAAGTATTTCCTGAGCTTTAGTGTCTCGAGGAAATTCGTGTGATGAAAACAACCTCCAATGATGTTCCATGTTTGGCAATTTTTTCCTATAAAACCAGACACTTTTTCCGAAAATGAAAATCGTAGTGAAAATTTAAATTTAATTAGCACTTTTTCACTTATTTTGTTTTTGGCATATGAGTTTTTAAATCGCGTCAGTCTCTCGAGGAAATACAAAATCACTTGACACTTCACTCACTGATTCCTACTTTGACAATTTTTTTCGGCAAAACCAGACACTTTTTCCGAAAATGAAAATCGTAGTGAAAATTTAAATTTAATTATCACTTTTTCACTTATTTTGTTTTTGGCATTTGAGTTTTTAAACCGCGTCAATCTCTCGAGGAAATACAAAATCACTTGACACTTCACTCACTGATTCCCACTTTGACAATTTTTTTCGGCAAAACCAGACACTTTTTCCGAAAATGAAAATCGTAGTGAAAATTTAAATTTAATTATCACTTTTTCACTTATTTTGTTTTTGGCATTTGAGTTTTTAAACCGCGTCAATCTCTCGAGGAAATACAAAATCACTTGACACTTCACTCACTGATTCCCACTTTGACAATTTTTTTCGGCAAAACCAGACACTTTTTCCGAAAATGAAAATCGTAGTGAAAATTTAAATTTAATTATCACTTTTTCACTTATTTTGTTTTTGGCATTTGAGTTTTTAAACCGCGTCAATCTCTCGAGGAAATACAAAATCACTTGACACTTCACTCACTGATTCCCGCTTTGACAATTTTTTTCGGCAAAACCAGACACTTTTTCCGAAAATGAAAATCGTAGTGAAAATTTAAATTTAATTAGCACTTTTTCACTTTTTTTGTTTTTGGTATTTGAGTTTTTAAATCGCGTCAATCTCTCGAGAAAAGTAAATTTTTTTCAATTTCATCAATGAAAATGTCAAACAATGTAGCAGAATATAGTTTGTCGTGCGCTGTTCTGATACGGCATTTTCGGGTACTATAATTCACACGGCGCCGCCTTTGAAATTATAGACAGGCGTACATTATATTCATTATATTAATCAACCTATTTATAAAATTCAATGTTTAGATATTAATTGTAAAAATTTAATATAAAAAATTAATGTCAAGTTCCAAACATAATTTTGCTAACTTTGTACAAAAAATAAAAGTTGTTTGTTATTTCAAGTGTAATTAGCTCTATTGAAAAGACGCATTTAAAATAATTTAAACCATTCAAATGCAACAAGTACATTATTTATTGTAAATCATGCATTAATAATTTCTAAACAATTTAAATATTTTTTAAAATCTAAGAGTTGAAGGAAAAATAGTAGAGCTTATTTAGTTTATCAGAAGAATGCAACCCGACTTACAGAGGAGATGGGAAATAGATATTGTATAGGAGCTGAAATAAGTGTTTCTTTTAATTTTTTAAAATTAAATAAACAGAGCATTCGATAAATATTTTATACATAACGTAAAAATTAAAGAAATAATTAAAACGCAAGAAAGGACTAAAAAAATAGTGTAATATCAAAAAAATTAAATGAACAGGAAGAAAATGGAGAAACGTTTTTTTCTTAATCTAACAAACTGTAAAAAATGTAAAAAGTAAAAAAGAATAAGTAAGTAAGTTTGTAAAAAAACTCTCAAGAACTAGACAAGATGTGAAAAGAAATTGAATAAATTTACAAAAAAATAAGTGTATTTACTTTTAAAAGTATAGAAATAATTATTAAAATTAACGTAATAAAAAGTTTAATGAATGTATAAATAAGAAAACTGTGTAATATGATATTAAATAATTTTTATAAAAAGAAGAAAATTAAAGAAAATCCTAAAAAGAACAGAGACAAATACCAAAAAAAAAAATATCAAAAATACCTAAACGGAGAAAAAATTTTAAAAATGTTGTAAAAATAATAAATTATAATATAAAAATGAAAGTAAAATCTCTTAAAAATCTTGTAAGAATATTACCAAAGGAAGGATTATTGTGAATATGGAAATTAATTAATATTATTGAATTAAGATGCATTGAAATTTAAATTAATTTAAATTTAAAAGTTGGTACAAATTGGAATATGAGTTCATTGACGTTTGGAATTTATATAACTTTTAATGACTTGAAGATATACAAATCTAATATTATTTTTTGATAACTTGATACCAAAAATTTGTAAATTGTAGGTATTTTGATCATCTGTATTAATACAATTTTTTAAATTTTATAACGAATAAAATATTAAAATTTTCAAGATTTACATTTATTACATTTATTTTATTTATTTCAAGCAATCTATACATATATCTTTGATGAATAATTTGATCTCTGTTTCCGAACTTCTATGTAAGTCGGGTTGCCTTCTTTCTCTGCACTAAATAAACCATAAGGATTTATGATGTAACTCTTAGTATTTGAGAAATAATTTAGCAAAAAAAAAGATAAAATTTTTTCCTACATAAATTTTAATTTGTTAATTTTAAATTATGCAATTCTTTATTACAATATTAAATATAATAAACAAATTAATAATGTTCTAAAACAAGTATTAAAGTAAATTTCTTATTTCTTCAAAATAAAAGGGAGAATTTTTGTTACATAATATAAATATTATATAATTTTTTTTTAATATATTGAATGTTTTAAAAATAAAATAAATTAGTTCAAAAATGATATTAGATTAAACTACATATCTTTTAAAAATAAAATGTAAGAAACTACTTGGTAAATAAATTATATTTACTTATTTAATTTTAAATCATACATTTTTTAAACCACGTTTTTTTCTTATAAAAAAAGAGATATACATTTATCTGTGTAGCATAAAATATATACAATTTATTGACAACATTTTCAGAAAAAACTGTCTCAAATTCGACCAATGCAGATGAAAATTCTAAACATGACAGTTAAATTTCAAAAATATTTGTTAACATGCCCAAGTTATTAAATATTTAACAAAAAAGATCTATAAAAACGATTTAGCTTTCAAGAAAGTGCAACATTCGCAGTTTACAAAATTTTTTCCACGACATTTGTAGAAAAGTTTAATTTTTGCTTCGGTCAGTAAGCACAAAGTTTCTTATTTCTGATCTAAATTTGTTAAATATTTGATAACATGACCAAGTTATTAAATATTTAACAAATTAGACCAATAAGAACGATTAACCTATCGTGAAAGTAAAAAATTCACATTTTACAAAACTTTTTCCACGACATTTGTAGAAAAATTTAATTTTTCTCCCGTCAATAAGCACAAAGTTGCTTATTTCTGATCCAAATTTGTTAAATATTTGATAACATGCACAAGTTATTGAATATTTAACAAATTAGATCTATAAAAACGTTTTAGCTTACGAGAAAGTGGAAAATTCGCAGTTTAAAAAATGTTTTCACGATATTTGTAGAAAAATTAATTTTTTCATCCGTCAATAAGCACAAAGTTTCTTATTTCTGATCTAAATTTGTTAAATATTCGATAACATGACCAAGTTATTAAATATTTAACAAATTAGATGTATAAAAACGTTTTATCTTACGAGAAAGTGGAAAATTCGCATTTTAAAAAATTTTTTCACAATATTTGTAGAAAAATTTAATTTTTCTTCCGTCAATAAGCACAAAGTTTCTTATTTCTGATCTAAATTTGTTAAATATTTGATAACATGACCAAGTTATTAAATATTTAACAAATTAGACCAATAAGAACGATTAACCTATCGTGAAAGAAAAAATTCACATTTTACAAAACTTTTTCCACGACATTTGTAGAAAAATTTAATTTTTGCTTCGGTCAATAAGCACAAAGTTTCTTATTTCTGATCTAAATTTGTTAAATATTTGATAACATGACCAAGTTATTGAATATTTAACAAATTAGATCTATAAAAACGTTTTATCTTACGAGAAAGTGCAAAATTCGCAGTTTACAAAATTTTTTCCAAGACATTTGTAGAAAAATTTAATTTTTCTCCCGTCAATAAGCACAAAGTTTCTTATTTCTGATCTAAATTTGTTAAATATTCGATAACATGACCAACTTATTAAATATTTAAAAAATTAGATCCATAAAAACGTTTTAGCTTACGAGAAAGTGGAAAATTCGCATTTTAAAAAATTTTTTCACAATATTTGTAGAAAAATTTAATTTTTCTTCCGTCAATAAGCACAAAGTTTCTTATTTCTGATCTAAATTTGTTAAATATTTGATAACATGACCAAGTTATCAAATGTTTAACAAATTAGACCAATAAGAACGATTAACCTATCCACGGAGAAAATGTTTCAGATAAAGTTTACCATGTTAGCATGATACACCTCGGATGAAAGTGATTTTTAGAAAACTTTACCATTCAATTTATAATAGAAATTATTCAAGAATTAGAAATGTTTTATACAAAAATATGGATACACATCACTCTCCAGCATGGTAATTTGATGGTCGGAGGGCGATTCCTCGATTGCCAGAAAGTTGAGTAGTATTATACACAGCACGTGGGAAAACTTTACCATGCTGGATGACAAGGCGCTGAGCTCGAATTCTTGACAATGTTCTTGTCAAGGCTCCTGCTCACCAGCATGGTAAAGTTTTGCCAACTAGATGATCTTTTCTATTCAACCAAAAAATAAAAAGATTTCCTTCATATTAATTACAGATTTATTTCCTATAGAGATTACTTATTTCGCTAATTATAATTACATTTAACGATACAATCACGATCATAGTTTTAACCTTAAGATTAATTTAATATTCTTTTCAACTATATACAAGACGCGATTTACCTAAACTAAACTTACGCCGCAATATACAAATATCTAAATACACATTCACGCACACCGAACACGCTCGAATACATTTGGAATTAGAGATTCAAACTTTCCTTATATACTAACTGAGTAGAATTGTATCCCTTTATGAGAAACGGTTTTAATTCTTATATCTTTAGACTGAATAATTTTAATTTAAAACAATTATGTGTTAATTATTGCTTCCTTCCTTGATCAATTTTTTATATAAATCAAGTTTCAAAATTTTGGTAATTTCTATTAAATCTTTCTTTTTTGTCTTGCAATAATCTGTGAATCAAATTCAAAATGTTAATTTAGAACTTATTTTGTATTTTAAATTCTAAAAAGTACGACCAAAATATTATATTAATGTCAAATAGTTTTTTAATTTAAAAAAAAGTTTTATTTAATGTATAAAGTTATAATTATGCAGTTCATTAATTAAATAAAACTTAAAGGTCTTGTTATAAAAATAACTTTTAGATATTTTAAAAAATATTTTTTATAATGTGTACAAATTTAACAATTATCTAAATATTAAAAATAGGTGTAATTAACAAAATCTTTGACTTTATCTTTTATTCACTTTAGATCAATTTCACTTGTGTTAATTTCGATTTCCGAGACTCCTGTATTATATAATTTTTAAATAAAGTAATTTAATAATTAGACAGAAAATTCTTATTTATTAAAATTTTAATTCTTACAATGTTTAAAAAACCAAATATTCATTTATTAAAAATATATTATATGTATTATATATAAAAATATTGGACCCATATCATTTTGACACAAATTTTTTCGGGCAACTTGTTATATTGTACTCCCTAAGATGAATGTTACATTTTACTCTTTCTGAAATCAAAGATTTTAAAGTCCTATTTATTAAATAATTGATTTTAATACATTAAATTAATATTAAAAGACTTAATTAATCCAGTAATCTCAATTATTGAAAAATTAAAACTTAAAACTCTTTGATTTTAAAAGGAGTAAAATATAACATTCATCTTCGGGAGTAAAATATAACAAGTTGACCAAAAAAAATTGTGTCAAAATGATACGGGCCCAAAATATTAATATAAATGTTATTTAATATAATAATTTTTATAGAAACAAATTTGTATTTTCTGCATTAAAAGTTTAATAACCTAGAAAATCCTATCTGTTCTTTTAATCTGAATTAGTTAAAAATAATTAATTATTAATAATAATCAGAATTTTACTAAAATATTATCTATTTTGA
The DNA here is from genome assembly GCA_037103525.1 of Ganaspis brasiliensis. NCBI lineage: Eukaryota > Metazoa > Arthropoda > Insecta > Hymenoptera > Figitidae > Ganaspis > Ganaspis brasiliensis. The sequence continues at coordinate 680,828 of JAZKLR010000651.1, forward strand.
TATAATTGAAAATTTTCAAAGCAAGAAAGAAACTTTAAAATATAAAAAATCTGCCTTTAAATTACAAGAAATTTTTATTTAAAAAAATTTACAAACATAGAAGTTTAGAAGTTGTAAAATATATGTTTGATAGTTTAATTTTACAATGATAAAAAAACCAAGAAAAGCATCATATCTGAAATATTTTAGGTAATTTTCTTTTTAATTAATGTAAAATACAAATATTGTTTAATTTATTATAAAATTTATTATTTTAGTATTAAATGTAAATAAATATTAAGAATTAAACTATTTACAGAAATACACAATTAAAGAATCAAAATATTATAAGAATTTAAAAAATAAACTAATTGAAAGAGTAGTCAGTAAAATATGAAATATCTAACAAGTTTTCGTTTAAAATTTGTTTGTCATAGTTGCATGTTATATAATTCAACGTAAGCTAGGCTAGCCTCTAATATAAGTATTAACATTAATAATTTAAAGATCATTCTTTTTCCTTTTAATAGAAAGAGTTCTTGTGGAATTAACAGACAAATAATATGTGATCGCATCTGCAAATTAAAAATGGAAAAAGAGGGAGAAAGTTTGATTTATCATGCGATAGGAATAAATTCCGAGTTTTGAGGAGAGTTTACCATGCTGGAGAGTCATTGGACTTAACGCTGAGCCCGAACTCCGATTACCCGTAGCATGGTAAACTTCTGCACATTTCTCGGCAAACTCTTTTCAACTTTAATGCACATTTTACAGCTTTAAGCGAGTAGTCTTTTTCAGTCTACTTTTGATTCTCAAGTACCACGTATATGGGAAAATTTTTCTTATTTTTTGAAAATAACTATCAGAATTTTGAACACAATATCTCAATTGTAACTTTGATCCGAGGTCCTGCATATAATATGGGAAAGATTACCTCAAACGTTTTCCCCGTGTTATCAAATATTTAACAAATTTAGATCAGAAATAAGAAACTTTGTGCTTATTGACGGAAGAAAAATTAAATTTTTCTACAAATATTGTGAAAAAATTTTTTTAAATGCGAATTTTCCACTTTCTCGTAAGCTAAAACGTTTTTATAGATCTAATTTGTTAAATATTCAATAACTTGTGCATGTTATCAAATATTTAACATATTTGGATCAGAAATAAGCAACTTTGTGCTTATTGACGGGAGAAAAATTAAATTTTTCTACAAATGTCTTGGAAAAAATTTTGTAAACTGCGAATTTTGCACTTTCTCGTAAGATAAAACGTTTTTATACATCTAATTTGTTAAATATTTAATAACTTGGTCATGTTATCGAATATTTAACAAATTTAGATCAGAAATAAGAAACTTTGTGCTTATTGACCGAAGCAAAAATTAAATTTTTCTACAAATGTCGTGGAAAAAGTTTTGTAAAATGTGAATTTTTCACTTTCACGATAGGTAAATCGTTCTTATTGGTCTATTTTGTTAAATATTCAGTAACTTGTGCATGTTATCAAATATTTAACAAATTTAGATCAGAAAAAAGAAACTTTGTGCTTATTGACGGATAAAAAAATTTATTTTTCTACAAATATCGTGAAAACATTTTTTAAACTGCGAATTTTCCACTTTCTCGTAAGCTAAAACGTTTTTATAGATCTAATTTGTTAAATATTCAATAACTTGTGCATGTTATCAAATATTTAACAAATTTGGATCAGAAATAAGCAACTTTGTGCTTATTGACGGGAGAAAAATTAAATTTTTCTACAAATGTCGTGGAAAAAGTTTTGTAAAATGTGAATTTTTTACTTTCACGATAGGTTAATCGTTCTTATTGGTCTAATTTGTTAAATATTTAATAACTTGGTCATGTTATCAAATATTTAACAAATTTAGATCAGAAATAAGAAACTTTGTGCTTACTGACCGAAGCAAAAATTAAACTTTTCTACAAATGTCGTGGAAAAAATTTTGTAAACTGCGAATGTTGCACTTTCTTGAAAGCTAAATCGTTTTTATAGATCTTTTTTGTTAAATATTTAATAACTTGGGCATGTTAACAAATATTTTTGAAATTTAACTGTCATGTTTAGAATTTTCATCTGCATTGGTCGAATTTGAGACAGTTTTTTCTGAAAATGTTGTCAATAAATTGTATATATTTTATGCTACACAGATAAATGTATATCTCTTTTTTTATAAGAAAAAAACGTGGTTTAAAAAATGTATGATTTAAAATTAAATAAGTAAATATAATTTATTTACCAAGTAGTTTCTTACATTTTATTTTTAAAAGATATGTAGTTTAATCTAATATCATTTTTGAACTAATTTATTTTATTTTTAAAACATTCAATATATTAAAAAAAAATTATATAATATTTATATTATGTAACAAAAATTCTCCCTTTTATTTTGAAGAAATAAGAAATTTACTTTAATACTTGTTTTAGAACATTATTAATTTGTTTATTATATTTAATATTGTAATAAAGAATTGCATAATTTAAAATTAACAAATTAAAATTTATGTAGGAAAAAATTTTATCTTTTTTTTTGCTAAATTATTTCTCAAATACTAAGAGTTACATCATAAATCCTTATGGTTTATTTAGTGCAGAGAAAGAAGGCAACCCGACTTACATAGAAGTTCGGAAACAGAGATCAAATTATTCATCAAAGATATATGTATAGATTGCTTGAAATAAATAAAATAAATGTAATAAATGTAAATCTTGAAAATTTTAATATTTTATTCGTTATAAAATTTAAAAAATTGTATTAATACAGATGATCAAAATACCTACAATTTACAAATTTTTGGTATCAAGTTATCAAAAAATAATATTAGATTTGTATATCTTCAAGTCATTAAAAGTTATATAAATTCCAAACGTCAATGAACTCATATTCCAATTTGTACCAACTTTTAAATTTAAATTAATTTAAATTTCAATGCATCTTAATTCAATAATATTAATTAATTTCCATATTCACAATAATCCTTCCTTTGGTAATATTCTTACAAGATTTTTAAGAGATTTTACTTTCATTTTTATATTATAATTTATTATTTTTACAACATTTTTAAAATTTTTTCTCCGTTTAGGTATTTTTGATATTTTTTTTTTTTGGTATTTGTCTCTGTTCTTTTTAGGATTTTCTTTAATTTTCTTCTTTTTATAAAAATTATTTAATATCATATTACACAGTTTTCTTATTTATACATTCATTAAACTTTTTATTACGTTAATTTTAATAATTATTTCTATACTTTTAAAAGTAAATACACTTATTTTTTTGTAAATTTATTCAATTTCTTTTCACATCTTGTCTATTTCTTGAGAGTTTTTTTACAAACTTACTTACTTATTCTTTTTTACTTTTTACATTTTTTACAGTTTGTTAGATTAAGAAAAAAACGTTTCTCCATTTTCTTCCTGTTCATTTAATTTTTTTGATATTACACTATTTTTTTAGTCCTTTCTTGCGTTTTAATTATTTCTTTAATTTTTACGTTATGTATAAAATATTTATCGAATGCTCTGTTTATTTAATTTTAAAAAATTAAAAGAAACACTTATTTCAGTTCCTATACAATATCTATTTCCCATCTCCTCTGTAAGTCGGGTTGCATTCTTCTGATAAACTAAATAAGCTCTACTATTTTTCCTTCAACTCTTAGATTTTAAAAAATATTTAAATTGTTTAGAAATTATTAATGCATGATTTACAATAAATAATGTACTTGTTGCATTTGAATGGTTTAAATTATTTTAAATGCGTCTTTTCAATAGAGCTAATTACACTTCAAATAACAAACAACTTTTATTTTTTGTACAAAGTTAGCAAAATTATGTTTGGAACTTGACATTAATTTTTTATATTAAATTTTTACAATTAATATCTAAACATTGAATTTTATAAATAGGTTGATTAATATAATGAATATAATGTACGCCTGTCTATAATTTCAAAGGCGGCGCCGTGTGAATTATAGTACCCGAAAATGCCGTATCAGAACAGCGCACGACAAACTATATTCTGCTACATTGTTTGACATTTTCATTGATGAAATTGAAAAAAATTTACTTTTCTCGAGAGATTGACGCGATTTAAAAACTCAAATACCAAAAACAAAAAAAGTGAAAAAGTGCTAATTAAATTTAAATTTTCACTACGATTTTCATTTTCGGAAAAAGTGTCTGGTTTTGCCGAAAAAAATTGTCAAAGCGGGAATCAGTGAGTGAAGTGTCAAGTGATTTTGTATTTCCTCGAGAGATTGACGCGGTTTAAAAACTCAAATGCCAAAAACAAAATAAGTGAAAAAGTGATAATTAAATTTAAATTTTCACTACGATTTTCATTTTCGGAAAAAGTGTCTGGTTTTGCCGAAAAAAATTGTCAAAGTAGGAATCAGTGAGTGAAGTGTCAAATGATTTTGTATTTCCTCGAGAGACTGACGCGATTTAAAAACTCATATGCCAAAAACAAAATAAGTGAAAAAGTGCTAATTAAATTTAAATTTTCACTACGATTTTCATTTTCGGAAAAAGTGTCTGGTTTTGCCGAAAAAAATTGTCAAAGTAGGAATCAGTGAGTAAAGTGTCAAGTGATTTTGTATTTCCTCGAGAGACTGACGCGATTTAAAAACTCATATGCCAAAAACAAAATAAGTGAAAAAGTGCTAATTAAATTTAAATTTTCACTACGATTTTCATTTTCGGAAAAAGTGTCTGGTTTTATAGGAAAAAATTGCCAAACATGGAACATCATTGGAGGTTGTTTTCATCACACGAATTTCCTCGAGACACTAAAGCTCAGGAAATACTTGATTTATCAAAAGTAAGTATTTTTCTGAATCTTTATTTCAATAGAATTTGCAGTACGATGTTCTTTTGTGGGAAAAGTGTTGGACTTTGTCGCGAAAAATTCCTAAGTCTTCAAAACGCATGGGGACAGTCTTTGAGAACCACTGCTCCCCCCTACAGATTCTCTGCGGACTCTGTGTCTCCAACGGCCTTAAAGGAATCTTATTGCCATAAACAGTTTTCTAAACTCTAGAGAAAACTGATTTAGATTTTGAAACGATGTTGACGTAATTTTAAATTACTTGTGTATTAGAATTTAGAAATAGAGAATCGAAAACACGGTTTATAAGAAGTAGTCGACCAAGTCGCAGACTTCGAAACCGATGCGCGTCGAAGATACACAGACTTGCTAGTGCCCAGCAGTGTCAAAACATAAGGGTGATTCTCCCGAAATGTTACTTTTGTATCTCCTCAAGATTTTCTCAATAATAATAATAATTTATGCCAATTTCTCTCTATACGTCAATAGTTTACCACTTTTTCTAAAAATCCTGCAAAAGAATTTATTTATTTTATAACTTTAAAGTTATTTTTTTGTAATTTTAACTACTAAAAGTGAGCCTTTTAACCTGTCATATGTCAATTTTTCATTCTTTCAAAACGTAAAACAACTATTTAATATTTGAAAAACAATAATTTACAGATATTTTCTAGAAGCTACGGTATTGTATAATATTTGTACAAAGTATAAATAAAATAGATCTTATAAATTTTCCATAAATGGAAAATGAATTCTGTCCTCTTGTTTTGCATTATTCCTCTGGCTTGTTGTATATTATTCAATATTTTTTATATTAGTTGAGTTATTTATTTGTTTTCATACTTATTAAATACATTGACATCCCTAATAATAATTTGTCAAGTGGGTTTTGTAAAAAAATCATTATTTAATGTTAAAAATATATAAATTGAAGCTTTTACAGCGATTCAAGTAGATAAACAAAGCCGGTTCTAACTCACTGAAATCGATCTGCGCATGCGCGAGCGCGGGAGATTTGAATTTGAAAGTTCACCGCTTGTGTGCAAGCTTTAGGTTTGAATTTTCAGAGATGTGCGCAGGCGTAATATGTGCAGGTGTCAAGAGATGTGTACAGGTTTTGAATATATATATATATATATACATAATTAGATATTAAGATTAATATATGAATTTTGGGAAGATTAGAGTATGTAGTTGAGAAACAGAATCGCAGATTCTCGAAAACAATTAATCAGCAAATATATTTAGATATAAAGAGTGGAGTATAACCACAGTTCTTCGTCTGTCCCCCATTCCTCATACGCTTTGGCTACCCCGCTCGCTCCTCCGTACCTTAGAAGCAATGCATGGCTCCTACATTCGTCCCCCGCTTCCTCACCACCTTGCATCATCCCGTCCGCTCATCACCACTTCTGATACCCACAAGCTTCAGAGTTTTATTTTTTAAAAGCATTAAATCTTAATGAAACTTTATCTCATTAGAAAAATCTTTCATTTTTTTTTTTTTTTAGATTAAAACCATTAAATCTTAATTAAAATTTATTTTTCTAAGTTGAAAATCTTTGATTCTTGTTTAAAATTACTAAATGTTAATCAAAATTTCTTTTTTTTTTAGATGAAAATTTTTGCTTTTTTGTTTTTTGAAATTATTAAATCTTAATATAAATATCTTTTTTTTTTCTTAGTTGAAAAATTTTGCTTTTTTGTTTAAAATTACGATTTCACAATCAAACAACAACAACAAAAATGGATAAGAATAGTACAAGACTACTTGAGTAGGTCAATGGATGCGCAAAACTTTTATAAATTATACCAAGAAGAAAAGATGTATGCAGATGTTAGAGATGTTTACAAATTTTGAATTTTTTTTCAGAGATTTGCGCAGGTTTGAATTTCAGAGATTTTTTTTCATCTTCTGAATTTTATCTAAAATTTACCTAAGAAAATTGTACAATTCTATGAAATTTGAAATATAAATTGTACACATGTATGTCTGTAACCCTCCAGCAGAAGCTTCTAGAACAGTCAGGGGTGGGGCTCATTTAACCTCGAAAAAAAAAGGGGGGATTACGTGAGACGTATATCACACTATTCTGCGAAATTCAAATAATCAATAAATTTTACATATGTGTAAGTTTCTGTGTAACCCTCCAGAAATTCCTATATATTGGACGGTGGGGGTATTTATCATTTATTTGATGTGTAAGTAGATACAGTGGTAGAGTTCTTAACGGAAAAAGTATTAGTGAATATGTAAGGGGTAGTATTAGAGTTGATATTTTCAAATTTTTTAACACATCTTAGAACATGAGTTCATATGTAGTGTAATATACTTTCAAGAAAGTAAGAAATTTGCATGACATTTGACGTGTTTTAATGGTTTTTACAATTTTTGAAAATTTTTGAATTTTTTGATTTTGAAAAATCTTATTGAATAGCTTTCATAAAAGTAGACTGCCCTTAGGAACCCAGTAAATTTAGTCAGATTTTGCGTATCTCTCACCGTTTTCGAGATATTTTGGGAAAAGACTTTACAAAGGTGAGGCTCATTTAACCTTCAAATTTACGTGAAAAATATATTGCACAATTGTGCAAAATTTGAATCATTGGTAAATTTAACATATGTTTACGTGTCTGTGTGACCCCTCTAAACCCTTTATAGTGTTGGGGATAGATATTGAGCAATGCAAGTGTTAAGACCATTTTTGCATTGGTGGGAGTATATGACGTTATCAAGGGTAATAAGAAAGATATTGCAGCATATTGCACAATCCAAGTGATGGCAAAAAGTGTATTGGTGGGAGTATTCTTTAATGGTGGGTGGTATTTCTTAGTGGTAAGGGGTTGCTGTTGTGGGGGTGATAAGACACATCAGAGATCTTCTTTACCGATAGTTTAGTCTACACATGAACCAAAGTGATAAAAGAGTGGGGTTTATCTCAGACTCAAATTACATGTGAAATTGTCAACCTTGTGACGTCACCAAGATATTGCAGCATATTGCACAATCCAAATGGTGGGTAGTTTGTCTCAGTTGGTGGTGGTTGCAGAGGAGGGGGGTATTTTATGTGTGATTTAGTAAAACTCGTATTGAAACGTGAAATTTAATGCAGTAGTGAGGGAAAATTGACATTGAACAAGGTTATTTGAAAAAGTAGACAAGGTAATAGTGAAAGATATTGAATCATATTACACAATCAGGAGGATTGAATTAGGGGTAAAGGGTGGTGTTTGCGATATTTGTTACTCAGAAGATAGTTTTAAAGAAAATTTTGTACCAGTACTTAAAAAGTCGTTTGAAGAGGAACATTCTCATAATTGATAAAAGGTTTAATATAAATAGTTATAAAAATAAAAAATTTAGTGCTAAGGATATTACGAGTAATATTGTAAGGTAAGTGATGAAAGAAGTACATTTTATTTTTAAAGAGTGGTTTAATCATAATTAAATTTATTTGTAAAAAATATAAATTTAGTTTAATGTATGTAAAAATGGTTAAAAAAAGATCTAAATCTCTCAGTTGGCACTGAGAAATTTTTGTACCAGTCCAAAAATGCATTGAATCAAGTACAAATTATGCTTAATAACCGTTCCTTCGATAAAATATTATAAATTCAAGAATTTGAGGTTATGTTAAACTCAAGAATTTGAGGTTATGTTAATCTGTTATGCGCATGTCCGATGAAGACTAGAGTTTATGTCAAATATCCTTTTCCTTTTCAATTGAAATATTCTTACAACAAGCATAAGTTACAAGATATATTGATAAGTTTTGGAAACTTTTTTGTTAATAATAATAGGAAAATTAATAATAATAATAATAATTCCAATTTTTATATATAAATGTAAATTATAATAAGAGTAATAACAATTTTAAAAATAATTTTTTAAGAAATGATGTTTATAATAATTTTTTTATTAATATTTAATTTGATTAATAAACTGTTTTGTATGTTTTAGAATTTGGAGAATTATCATAAAATACCACTAGTATTCTATGTTCCAATTTAAAGAAAATACTTTGTTTGTTATATTACTCTTCAGGTTTAAGGCCATGTGCATTATATTTTTGTTATTGTAAATTTTGTTCTATTAAGGGCTAATTAGCCCTAGGAACTTTTGATGAATAAATAAAATAAAATAAATAAATAAATTTTATGGGTAGATTGCAACACAGATGAAAAGTTGAGCAAATTTTTAGTAGTAGCTGCTGCATGTATAAAACATAATTTTTTGGAAAAAAGAGTCATCAACCAGTTGTTTTAAGACATCACAATATTTTTGTAGAAGTTATACAGATAGAAGTTGGAGATTTTTATTGTAGAATAAGAACAGATTTGAAAGATTTTTTATAATACAGTTTGTAGCAATGAGATTGACGGATACAATGAACAAGATAACGTAGATGAAACAATAGTAGAAATTGTAGTGAATGAGGAAAGAGAAGAGGAAGAGTTTGTATTGAACATTGAGGAAGAAAAAAAATTTTCAATGGAATTAATAGTAGGAATTGAAAACTATGAAGAGCAAGATGTATTAAAAGAGAGTAAGAATGAACAAATTGTAAATTATGAGAGTGACGAAGATTTGATAGAGGTACAGGAGCGTGAGAGACAACAAGATATAAAAAAGAAGATTAAGTCTTTAGCTCCATGGCTGAGTTTTGGATTGTGTGAGGTGGAGCAATGCATAAAGAATGGAGAGGTACAAATTATCAGTAAAGGAGCGATATTTTTTATCTTATAAAACACCTACCTTTCTCTTAAAAAACCCTACCTTTTTCTTTTTACATGAATAAATATAAATGAGTTTTTAAATATGTGAACTGTTAGATGTGGATTAGTTCATTTTATATAAGGTGCAGTTTATGTATTTAAATATTTGAGATTAAATAGTGAAACAAACTAAAAAGTAAGAAAAATTATTAATTCTTATTTCTGATTTTACACAAATTGTTATTACTTTTTAATTCTTTATTCGTTTAGTGGAAGAATATATTTTTGGAGAAAGGCTTTCAGCCCTTCTTAGTTTACCAACACCACCAAGGGAAATACAATTAGAACATGGATGGAATAGAGATGATGCCAGCGAAAACATTGTACTGACAGTAAGTATAAATTTTTGTTTAATGTAAAAATATTTTTTGTACATAAGTTTATTGTAAGTAATTGAAAACCGTTAAAAATAAGCAAAAATATAAAAAAAATAATTAGAAAATGACAAAAATACTTGAATGATGACAAGAGTAGGGGAGAGTGGCCATCAATGTACCAGTTTTTTCAATGATCCATTTCAATTTTCTCAGAAACAATTAAATAAAAATTCTCCTAATTTTAAATATAAATTAAGTTTGCGTAAACACACTACGTCCATAAATTTGAGACGTGTGGATTTATTCATTACAGAGAAAACTGGAAAAAACTGTTTTTGATGTACTGAAGAAAAAATTTACCTAAAATAAAAACACGTTTTTTAATTGAAACAAGGCCATTTAAAAATAAATGTACTTACGATTTATTTTGTTTTGGACCTTAACTACAATATTCTAATGAGATAAAGATTTTGAAATATTGGATTAAGTTATAAAAAACCATTTTTGTTGCAAATGTCATGTTGATTCAATGTACCAGGGAACAATGAACCACCTGGAATTTTAGTGTATTTTCGATTTCTAGAGTGGTATGCCTGATTATAAAACTAAGCATGCGTACAGCATGTTACAGCAATTGTTATCAGTACTTTTCTCAACATAGCAGAACTAAAATGCCATTTTAGATAGTTAACTTAAATTTGAGGTATATTTATGTTATACATTATCAATTAAAGGTGTTAAGTAATAATTTTTTATAGTATTTGATAGAAAATAAGTTTTTTTACAAAGTGAAAATTGCAATATTACTATTGTTAAACATTTTTAGTATTTTTATAGAGGTGGTTCATTGTGTACCCAGGTTGTTGAAAATGAAAATAGCTTGTTACTTTAGAAAAAACCTAAATTCTATTATTTAATCAAAATAAATCGTGTAAAATATGTGTGCATTACCTAGATAAGTGTTGTAGTTTTATATTGATGCAAAGAAGTGTTTGAAATTGGTGAAATTCAATAAGTACTATGACCTTGAAAAAAACCCGGTACATTGATAGCCACTCTCCCCTAATTAAAATTTAAAGAAAATAAGCAAAAATAATTGAATATCGCTGAAAATAAGCAAAAATAGTTTAAAGTAATTGTAAGTAGTTGAAAAATAGTCAAAAGTAATTGAAATCAGTTAAAAATAATAAATAGTAATTGAAAACAATTAGAATGAATTGAATATCATTGAAAATAAGCAAAAATATTTGAATATGATTGAAAAATAATTGGAAATAGATGAAAATAAGTAAAAATTATTAAAAGAAATTGAAAAACGTTAAAAATATGCAAAAATATGAAGAAAATAATTATAAAATGACAAAAATACTTGAACGATGACAAAAGTAATTAAAATTTCAAGAAAATAAACAAAAATAATTGAATATCGCTAAAAATAAGCAAAAATAGTTTAAAGTAATTGTAAGTAGTTGAAAAATAGTCAAAAGTAATTGAAATCAGTTAAAAATAATAAATAGTAATTGAAAACAATTAAAATTAGTTGAATATCATTGAAAAAAAGCAAAAATATTTGAATATGATTGAAAAATAATTGGAAACAGATTAAAATAAGTAAAAATTATTAAAAGTAAATTAAAACCTTTAAAAATAAGCAAAAATATGAAAGAAATAATTAGAAAATGATAAAAATGCTTAAATAATGACAAGAGTAATTAAAATTTCAAGAAAATAAGCAAAAATAATTGGAAATAATTGAAAATAATTGAATATCATTGAAAATAAACAAAAATATTTGAATATAATTGAAAATAGATGAAAATAAGGAAAAATATTTAAAAGTAATTGAAATCAGTTAAAAATAAGCAAAAATATGAAGGAAATTATTCGAAAATGATAAAAATACTTGCGTGATGGCAAAAGTAATTAAATTTTGAAGAAAATAACTTTATTTCTGTACAAATTATATCAAAAAAGATCTGAAAATGTCTGGATCTGGAGATTATGGGTTTTACAGTACAACTCGAGATATGGTACATAAGATGTAACACCCAAAGAAAACTGACTTAATTATATAGAACTTAAAAATTTTGATAAATAACTTAAAATATTAGACTTGAACATTAACCAACCTAAGACTTAAATCATAAAATTTAAAAAAAAATAAGACTTAATACCTCAATTACAGGGCTTAAGAATTAAAAAACAAAAGACATAAGACTTATATCAGACAACTTAACACATACAACATAATATTTAATGCATAATGCTTAAAGCAATAAGACTTGAATAGAACTCAACCTAATACTTGAACTAAAAAAGAACTAAAAACCGATGACTCAAAACATGAAAGGCAGAGTATAAAAATCCAACATGTGATAGAAGAGTTAAGACATGCAACTCAAGATATGAGATAAAATACTCAAACCATAAACCCTTAAGACATAAGATTACTAACATAAAACTCAACAATAAAACTTAAAACATAAGACACAATATATGACAAACAAGAAAAAAAAAGACTCAATACATAGAATCTAAAAATATTATCAAATTTTTAGAAATATAAGACTTGAAAAGCATTCCACCTAAGGTTAAAAAAAAGGACTTAAGATTCAATAGATCAAACTCAAAGCTTAAAAATCAAAGCACATTAGACTTATTCAACTTGAATTAACTGCACGATTAGTGCACAAAGAAAATGATACTTGTACAGTTGAACGTGTAGAAAAGTTTGTAAAAAAGAATTAACCAACCTAAGACTTAAATCATAAAATTTAAAAAAAAAATAAGACTTAATACCTCAATTACAGGGCTTAAGAATTAAAAAACAAAAGACATAAGACTTATATCAGACAACTTAACACATACAACATAATATTTAATGCATAATGCTTAAAGCAATAAGACTTGAATAGAACTCAACCTAATAATAATATTTAAGAAATAAATGTTTCACGAGTCTCCAACTTTCACCCAAATTTCGATAGATTGTTTTGCATTATTCCTGGTTTGATACTAAATCACTAAAGATTTTCCAAAAATTCCTAGAAATTTCTCAAGAACTCCCAGTAATTTATAAGGCATACCTAATTAGGAGCTTTCTACGAATTTTCAGGAATGCTTAGGGATTTCTTAAAAGTTCTCAAGATTTTCAAGGAATCCCCATTTCAAGTTGAATAAGTCTAATGTTCTTTGATTTTTAAGCTTTGAGTTTGATCTATTGAATCTTAAGTCCTTTTTTTTAACCTTAGGTGGAATGCTTTTCAAGTCTTATATTTCTAAAAATTTGATAATATTTTTAGATTCTATGTATTGAGTCTTTTTTTTTCTTGTTTGTCATATATTGTGTCTTATGTTTTAAGTTTTATTGTTGAGTTTTATGTTAGTAATCTTATGTCTTAAGGGTTTATGGTTTGAGTATTTTATCTCATATCTTGAGTTGCATGTCTTAACTCTTCTATCACATGTTGGATTTTTATACTCTGCCTTTCATGTTTTGAGTCATCGGTTTTTAGTTCTTTTTTAGTTCAAGTATTAGGTTGAGTTCTATTCAAGTCTTATTGCTTTAAGCATTATGCATTAAATATTATGTTGTATGTGTTAAGTTGTCTGATATAAGTCTTATGTCTTTTGTTTTTTAATTCTTAAGCCCTGTAATTAAGGTATTAAGTCTTATTTTTTTTTAAATTTTATGATTTAAGTCTTAGGTTGGTTAATGTTCAAGTCTAATATTTTAAGTTATTTATCAAAATTTTTAAGTTCTATATAATTAAGTCAGTTTTCTTTGGGTGTTACATCTTATGTACCATATCTCGAGTTGTACTGTAAAACCCATAATCTCCAGATCCAGACATTTTCAGATCTTTTTTGATATAATTTGTACAGAAATAAAGTTATTTTCTTCAAAATTTAATTACTTTTGCCATCACTCAAGTATTTTTATCATTTTCGAATAATTTCCTTCATATTTTTGCTTATTTTTAACTGATTTCAATTACTTTTACATATTTTTCCTTATTTTCATCTATTTTCAATTATATTCAAATATTTTTGTTTATTTTCAATGATATTCAATAATTTTCAATTATTTCCAATTATTTTTGCTTATTTTCTTGAAATTTTAATTACTCTTGTCATTATTTAAGCATTTTTGTCATTTTCTAATTATTTCTTTCATATTTTTGTTTATTTTTAAAGGTTTTTATTTACTTTTAATAATTTTTACTTATTTTAATCTGTTTCCAATTATTTTTCAATCATATTCAAATATTTTTGCTTTTTTTCAATGATATTCAACTAATTTTAATTGTTTTCAATTACTATTTATTATTTTTAACTGATTTCAATTACTTTTGACTATTTTTCAACTACTTACAATTACTTTAAACTATTTTTGCTTATTTTCAGCGATATTCAATTATTTTTGCTTATTTTCTTTAAATTTTAATTACTCTTGTCATCATTCAAGTATTTTTGTCATTTTCTAATTATTTTCTTTATATTTTTGCTTATTTTTAACGGTTTTCAATTACTTACAATAAACTTATGAAACAAAAAATATTTTTACATTAAACAAACATTTAAACTTACTGTCAGTACAATGTTTTCGCTGGCATCATCTCTATTCCATCCATGTTCTAATTGTATTTCTCTTGGTGGTGTTGGTAAACTAAGAAGGGCTGAAAGCCTTTCTCCAATAATATAATCTTCCACTAAACGAATAAAGAATTAAAAAAGTAATAACAATTTGTGTAAAATCAGAAATAAGAATTAATAATTTTTCTTACTTTTTAGTTTGTTTCACTATTTAATCTCAAATATTTAAATACATAAACTGCACCTTATATAAAATGAACTAATCCACATCTAACAGTTCACATATTTAAAAACTCATTTATATTTATTCATGTAAAAAGAAAAAGGTAGGGTTTTTTAAGAGAAAGGTAGGTGTTTTATAAGATAAAAAATATCGCTCCTTTACTGATAATTTGTACCTCTCCATTCTTTATGCATTGCTCCACCTCACACAATCCAAAACTCAGCCATGGAGCTAAAGACTTAATCTTCTTTTTTATATCTTGTTGTCTCTCACGCTCCTGTACCTCTATCAAATCTTCGTCACTCTCATAATTTACAATTTGTTCATTCTTACTCTCTTTTAATACATCTTGCTCTTCATAGTTTTCAATTCCTACTATTAATTCCATTGAAAATTTTTTTTCTTCCTCAATGTTCAAAACAAACTCTTCCTCTTCTCTTTCCTCATTCACTACAATTTCTACTATTGTTTCATCTACGTTATCTTGTTCATTGTATCCGTCAATCTCATTGCTACAAACTGTATTATAAAAAATCTTTCAAATCTGTTCTTATTCTACAATAAAAATCTCCAACTTCTATCTGTATAACTTCTACAAAAATATTGTGATGTCTTAAAACAACTGGTTGATGACTCTTTTTTCCAAAAAAATTATGTTTTATACATGCAGCAGCTACTACTAAAAACTTGCTCAACTTTTCATCTGTGTTGCAATCTACCCATAAAATTGGAACATAGAATACTAGTGGTATTTTATGATAATTCTCCAAATTCTGAAACATACAAAACAGTTTATTAATCAAATTAAATATTAATAAAAAAATTATTATAAACATCATTTCTTAAAAAATTATTTTTAAAATTGTTATTACTCTTATTATAATTTACGTTTATATATAAAAATTGGAATTATTATTATTATTATTAATTTTCCTATTATTATTAACAAAATAGTTTCCAAAACTTACCAATATATCTTGTAACTTATGCTTGTTGTAAGAATATTTCAATTGAAAAGGAAAAGGATATTTGACATAAACTCTAGTCTCCATCGGACATGCGCATAACAGATTAACATAACCTCAAATTCTTGAGTTTAACATAACCTCAAATTCTTGAATTTATAATATTTTATCGAAGGAACGGTTATTAAGCATAATTTGTACTTGATTCAATGCATTTTTGGACTGGTACAAAAATTTCTCAGTGCCAACTGAGAGATTTAGATCTTTTTTTAACCATTTTTACATACATTAAACTAAATTTATATTTTTTACAAATAAATTTAATTATGATTAAACCACTCTTTAAAAATAAAATGTACTTCTTTCATCACTTACCTTACAATATTACTCGTAATATCCTTAGCACTAAATTTTTTATTTTTATAACTATTTATATTAAACCTTTTATCAATTATGAGAATGTTCCTCTTCAAACGACTTTTTAAGTACTGGTACAAAATTTTCTTTAAAACTATCTTCTGAGTAACAAATATCGCAAACACCACCCTTTACCCCTAATTCAATCCTCCTGATTGTGTAATATGATTCAATATCTTTCACTATTACCTTGTCTACTTTTTCAAATAACCTTGTTCAATGTCAATTTTCCCTCACTACTGCATTAAATTTCACGTTTCAATACGAGTTTTACTAAATCACACATAAAATACCCCCCTCCTCTGCAACCACCACCAACTGAGACAAACTACCCACCATTTGGATTGTGCAATATGCTGCAATATCTTGGTGACGTCACAAGGTTGACAATTTCACATGTAATTTGAGTCTGAGATAAACCCCACTCTTTTATCACTTTGGTTCATGTGTAGACTAAACTATCGGTAAAGAAGATCTCTGATGTGTCTTATCACCCCCACAACAGCAACCCCTTACCACTAAGAAATACCACCCACCATTAAAGAATACTCCCACCAATACACTTTTTCCCATCACTTGGATTGTGCAATATGCTGCAATATCTGTCTTATTACCCTTGATAACGTCATATACTCCCACCAATGCAAAAATGGTCTTAACACTTGCATTGCTCAATATCTATCCCCAACACTATAAAGGGTTTAGAGGGGTCACACAGACACGTACACATATGTTAAATTTACCAATGATTCAAATTTTGCACAATTGTGCAATATATTTATCACGTAAATTTGAAGGTTAAATGAGCCTCACCTTTGTAAAGTCTTTTCCCAAAATATCTCGAAAACGGTGAGAGATACGCAAAATCTGACTAAATTTACTGGGTTCCTAAGGGCAGTCTACTTTTATGAAAGTTATTCAATAAGATTTTTCAAAATCAAAAAATTCAAAAATTTTCAAAAATTGTAAAAACCATTAAAACACGTCAAATGTCATGCAAATTTCTTACTTTCTTGAAAGTATATTACACTACATATGAACTCATGTTCTAAGATGTGTTAAAAAATTTGAAAATATCAACTCTAATGCTACCCCCACCCCTCCAAAAGTCTTTTTTCAAAATATCTCGAGAACGGTGAGAGATACGCAAAATCTAACGAAATTTACAGGATTCCTAAGGGCAGTCTACTTTTATGAAAGCTATTCAATAAGATTTTTCAAAATCAAAAAATTCAAAATTTTAAACATTTTTCAAAAATTGTAAAAACCATTAAAATATGTCAAATGTCATGCAAATTTCTTAATTTCTTGAAAGTATATTACACTACATATAAACTCATGTTCTAAGATGTGTTAAAAAATTTAAAAATATCAACTCTAATACTACCCCTACCCCTCCAATTTGTTCACGAAAGTTCTCGAAGGTTACCAAAAAAATTGTACGCAGAATAGAACAAAGTGCGTTTGAAATAATCCCCCCACCTCTCTGACCCCCCATAAAAAAGTTCTAGAAGTTTCTCAAAGGTTAAATTGCGCATCAAATAAATGAAAAATACCCCCACCATCTCCACTGAAATCGAATGTTCTAGAAGCTTCTGGAGGGTTCTGCAGGGGTCACACGTGCAAAAAAAGTAACCCCCACCACCTAAAATCCAAATTTTTTAGAGGGTTCTGGAAGGTCACACACGCGTATGTAAAATCGGTGATTCAAATTTCGCAATATTACGCAATATATTTTTCATGTAATACCCCCTTTTTTCAAGGTTAAATAAGCCCCGCCCCTTGAATGTTCTAGAAGCTTCTAGAAGGTCACACACACGTATGAAAATCGGTGATTTAAATTTCGCAGAATTACGCAGTATGTTTTTCATGTAATCCCCCCCCCCCTTTTATTTCAAGGTTAAATGAGCCCCATTGAATGTTCTAGAAGCTTCTGTGGGGTCACACAGGCACACATACACACGTATGTAAATTAAATTTCAAAGAAATGTGCGATGTATTCTTATGTAATCCCCACCCTTATTCGAGGTTATGTACTTTACTCCGAGACAAACCCCCTTCTTTCAAGGTTAAATTCCTTACCCCCACTCCCTTTCTGAAGGTTACCCCCCCCCCTCCTAATATTCAAATCACACGTGTAAATGTCCTCATCCAAGGTCACACGCACGTGCTTAGAGGGTTCTGGAAGGTCACACACGCGTAATTTGTCGGTGATTCAAATTTCACAGAATTACGCAATATATTTTTCATGTAATCTCCCCTTTTTTCAAGGTTAAATTCCTTACCTCACCTACCTGATGGGGCTCTGATTAGGCATCGCGTTACATACCTAGTTTAAAACGAGGCATACACTATGACGTCATCAAAATCCTGGCTCCTGATTGGTCCATTTCGTTGTAAAGGTCGCTTCTGATTGGCTCTCACACAGACACACACATACATAGCTCACACGGACACACACTAGTTGGTCCAGATACCCCACAGCCTATCTACTGTCGATGAAAACCAGGACATATTTTCATAAAGTTTGAAATATGATTGCATACTTATTTATGAGCAGTCGATTAAATTTAAATCCTGGTGTAGTAAAACAATGTGAGAATTATTGGTTAATAAGTAACAAAAGGTGTTTACGAAAGCTGAAAATAGTTCCAAATGTTGACCACTTAAAATTTATTCAACAGTCGAGGAATCAAGGAAACGTAACGCTTATTACGCTATAGTTAAGTGTCACTCATTTCATTCCGAAGACTCTCACGTATTCTTGAATGGCCGAGGGGTACAGGGCACCGTCTCAATCATCGTCGTGCGACAGAACCCGCGTTCGAAACCCGGTTGCGAGATTTTTCGTTAATAAATTAAAATTTGCGTTTATATTAGGGAATGTATGTGTGCGATCTAGTTATCTAAATTGTACATCATAATTGAAAATATAAAACACTTTTTACTAAATTTTCTTTAAAGTAATCCAATTTTCCAACATTTAGAAATTTAACTACTAAAACATACATATTAAAAATTTAGAATGCTGTCAGTTATATCCAAGATTCTGTGACAAAGTCCCAGGAAATTTAGACAACTGGGTTTTTCCGTGTACAGCAAAAACGATAAAAAAATTTTTTTTTACATAACTTTATAAATAAACAAACTTTGACGCACAAAATAGTATCATTGAGCAGGTTTGTAGCAAAAAATTTTTTAAGTGGGGGGAAGCGAGACAACATTCTATTGCGCTCATAGCAAAAATATTTTTCGCTGGAAAAACACTGCAAAAACTGCTGTCTTCTAAGTGTCTTATTTTAAGATATTTTGATGTCTTTTTAGTATCTAAGACGCAAAAAATGTCTCATTTTAAGACATTCATTGCGTCTTAGACACAAAAATGTCTTAAAATAAGACACTTAGAAGACAGCAGTTTTTGCAGTGAAGGGATATTTTTTTAACGTGTAAGAAAAAATTCGGGGGGTCAGGCTACGTCCCTGACTTTAAGTTTCATTAACTCAGAAAAAAAATTTTTTCTTGGCGGCTAACACATGGGACATAGGGCACCTTTAGAAGGTAATAATTGGTTCAAAACAGTGGCGTAGCTAGGTGAAATATAGGGGTGGGTAGCATGACGTTTGCGAGGCCCTTTTTAGTACAAAATCTTAGGGAACGCGAGGCCCAAGATGGCGCAAATCTATAGGAAATAGACGCGAGTCCCTGGGCGGTCGCCCACTTCGCCTCCATGTAGCTACGCTTCTGGTTCAAAACTTACTAAATTCTGAATAATATGAGCCCAAGAGAAAGTCGTTTTGTCCACTCTAAAGAAATGTATTGTAATAAAAGTGAAAATTACAGCGTTTTTTCAATTTTTAATAACTTTTAAAATAATAAAGATCTCTTTATGTTCTTGGTGTGATTTTAAAGATAATTTTTTGTAGAAATTAAAAAATGTATCACTATTGTTGCATAGTTTTTTCGTAAATTTTTCCTGAGGCTAAAGTCAGTACAAAAAAATTCAAAAAAATTAAACAATATAATTAGTGAGAAAAATAATTTTCAAAATTATAATGAAAAATATTTATAAACAATTTTTGCAAAAACTTTAATTAAATTAATTCATCATAATTTTAAAATATATTTTTCTCACTCAATTTTTATTTAAATTTTTTGCATTTTTTTATTATCACTTTAGTCCGAGAAAAAATCTAAGAAAAAAATTGTGCAACAATAGTGATGTATTTTTTAATTTTTGTAGAAAATTATCTCTAAAATCACACCAAGAAAATAAAAAGATCTTTATTATTTGAAAAGTTGTTAAAAATTGAAAAATACTCTGCAACTTACACTTTTTTTAGAATAAATTTTTTGAAAGTAGACAAAACGACTTTATCCTGAGCTCATTTTGTTCAGAATTTAGTTAGTTTTGAACCAATTTATTGTAGAGAAAAAATTTTATTTTAGAATAAGATCGAAGAAAAATTTATTTTAGTAATTTTTTCTACCCAGTGGGCAAAAATCCATGTTCGTTCTAAAAACGTTTTCGAACATACATGTTCCAAATAACGTCCCAGAACATTATTTGGCCGACATGAAACGTTCTAAAAACGTTTTTAAAACGAACATGGATTTTTGCCCACTGGGTAGTAAACAAAAATAAATTTATAAACCGTCTTGGCTAAGTTCAGATATTTTTAAATTCAAGTCTCTTTGTTATAATAAAATTTGGTTTTAATAGTGAACAGTTACACATCAATTTTAAGGTTAAGATATAGACTTTTCTTTGCCTTTTTATGAATAAGTTTAATAACTTGCTTTACATATATAGTTTATTCTCGCAAAAGTAACGAATGTTTATTATTTGCTTCAACTATTAATTAAATTAGAATCCAGCAGAACATTTCTAGTTTTAACGTTTTAGAGATACTTCAAACGCACCTACGCAAGCTTGAAAAATCATATCGACCAATGATACGAGTTTCCACTGATGCGCAGGTGCGCCAGGTAAAATTGTTGCGCAGTACGTCTCTGCTGGTCTCTGCGCATAGACGTGTCAGTCCGCCATTGAAAAGTATCAGCTGATGTCGTGTCGCCTGCGCTGTACATATTTCGTTCTGCAAACAAACTTGATTATTAACTTTTATTAACAAAATTATTTTGTTGTGGTTACATTGTTAATTGTTTCAGTGTATCAGTATAAAAGATAAAAAAGTTTCAAAAAACAGAAATTCCATAGTAAAAATATTTGTTGGCCCTAAAAAGGGCCGATTGTTTTTTTTTGCCTTTTTAAAACAATTTTTTTGAAACCTGCTCCTCTTCCCGAGCTCAAAATCGTCGTTTTTCACAAAAATCGACAATCAGAATGTTTTCTACAATTATAATCATTTTAAAATTAGTAAAACTTTATTGTAAAATAATTATTTAACAAATGAAATTTGCATTCTTTATAATTTTTCAACAACAAACATTTGACAATTTTAATATGATATTAGCTGAAAAGAGTAAATTATACCTATTGGTTGTATAAAAAAATGACAAAAAAAGCAATTTTTGTATTATTGTGAGTTACTGACAGACAAATCGCATTAATAGATAAAAGAAAATAGAAATAAGTTAATGAATTGAAAAATTGAAAAAATCTGCAAAAAAAGGTTTAAAAAACTATGAGAATATTACAAAAAAATATTAAAAAATATTTAGATATTTATGTGTTTATATGTTAAGACTGTTTCCATTTCAAATCATGCAAGCCGAATATTTTTAAAATTCAAAATCTTGTTTAACATGCTTTTTATTTTTTTTTTTGCGAAAAATTTTTTTTTCGCAGAGTTACGAGAATTTGGAGTTTCAGGACAAAATGTGCTTTTTGAACGAAAAGGCTAACAAATTTTTTTAAAATCTCTTTAGTTTTTTCAAAAATTGATATTTTTTAATTTTGTTCTCCTATTTTGCTAATGTTTTAAATGCTCTTTCTTAGCAATTTTGAAAATTAACAAGATGACGGTCATTTTTTTAAAAAATCAAAGAACCAAAATTTCTCAGAAATTAATTATTTATTTTTTTGAAATTCTTTTTGTAGTTTTTGGATAACAAGAAGAATTTTTTCACTGGATTTAATGTGCGCTAAACACCATGAAAGGAGCAAGAATTTTTTGTTTTTGAATATACTAAAAGTCATTAATTTGGGTAATACCGTGCCATACATAAAGTTTTTTTCTTATTAGAAAATGTAAAAGAGAATTTTTTTCAATTGGTTTGATATATCCGCTAAGATGTCGTAGACGGCGGAATTTTATTTTTTCTAAAAACGCAAAAAGCCATTATTTTGGCTAAGGCAAAAGTATCTTTCACAGTTGGTAAAATCAACTAGATTTTTTTTTATTTTCCTTTTGAATAAATATTTTTTATCTAAAGAAATGTAGTTTTTAATACACTTTTTTATCTAGTAAAAATTCGGAAAAATTTCAAAGAAATAAAAAATATTGTTTTTCAAAAAATTGTTCAAGTTCTTGCACAAGTATAAATTGGTCAGAAAACAGCTGCTTTCGATACTAATTTTTTAATAAGTTTTTTGTTAAAATTTTTTACTTCAAAACATGTTGCATATATACACCAATTTGGTGCAAAATAAATAAAAACGCAACACAATATATAACATAGTTATAATGCGAGTTAAAGTTCTAAAAAGAACTGGGTATACAAATTTTATTATATTTAGCTCTTAGTTTTACATTGTAAAAAAAAAACTGAAAACTGCTTTCGAAACTTATGCACAAAGTACTATTGTATTTTTAGATCAAAATTATTCCGACTTTTACGACATCTTAGTGAATGTACCAAGGGGCCATCCATAAATTACGTAAGACTTTTAGGGGGAGGGGGGTCCAGGAAATCTTACGACCAATAGAAAAAATGGCGCTAATGTATGTAAAAAATCTTACGTGGGGGAGGGGGGGGGGTTAAATTACCGAAAAAACGTCTTACGTAATTTATGGATGGCCCCCAAACCTATTGGAAAAAATTCTCTTCTACGTTTACTAACAAGAAAATTTATTTTTAAGAAAATAAAAGATTATGTTTTTTAGAAAATCAAGTTTTTTTATTTTTCACAAAATGACCGTCATTTTGTAAATTTCTAAATTTGCAGAAGAGAAGCATCTAAAACGCTACTAAAATAAAACATAAATATATGAATAATGAGTATGTGACGTGGTATTAGCCAAATTAATATATTATTTGAAAAAAAAAATTCTTGCGCCTTTTAGTGTTTTGGGGCACATTAAACGTATTGAAAAAATTCAATTTGTTATCTAATATCTACAAAAAAATTACAAAAAAATAAAAAAAAAATTTTCTGAGAAATTTTAAATTTCTTATTTTGAAAAAAATCGCCTCCATTTTATTAATTTTTAAAATTGCTAAGAAAGAGCATTAAAAACATTAGTCAAATCAAACAAGAAAATTGAAAAATATAAATTTTTGAGAAAAATAGAGATTTTACAAAAAATTGTTAGCGTTTTCGTTCAAAAACCATTCTTTGTCATAAAACTTTCATATTCTTGTAACTCTGCGAAAAAAAATTTTTCACGAAACAAAACAATACGTGTCTCTTCGTTTATCTTAGAAAGCAATAAAAAGCATGTTCAACATGATTTTGAATTTTAAAAATATTCGGCCTGCATGATTTGAAATGAAAACAGCCTCAAGCTGTTTGAATTAAAAAACCAAACATCTACATTTTGATTAAATGTTTAGATTGAGATGTAATTGGAATCATTAAGAAAAATATATAAAAATAATTTCAATCAATATATGACATGAAATTGGTCTATATTGCGTGGATAAGCTTTCAGCGGCTTTGAGAGATGTACATAAAAAAGTATGATTTTATGTATCGAAAAACATATATCTTCATTACCAAGAGATTTCTTTCATTTTAATGCAATTTTATCCCTCATATATGATCGCTAAATTACATCTTTATTATTTTCCTGTCACAAAATCCTATCATTTATTTAAGTATAATCTTTATTAACAAAAGTAGAATTTTTTTTCAGACTAAAAAATTAAACATTAGAATATATAATCAATTTTGTAAGGGATTACTGTTGGTTAGACAGTATAATATAATTTTTAAACCTTTTCACATCATCACTCAAAATTTCAATAACGGCAATTAAAATTGGACGACACAGCTAACTTATTCTCACTGTGTGTTCTTGTCATTATCCTTCAAAGACATATGTTTCCATACATTTTGTCTAATATAAAAACATGTATCTCATACAAAAAGGTATCCAACATACAATTCTATCATACAGTTATTTAAGAACACTGTCCAAGAATACTATCATTTCTATGCTAACTAAGCAGTGTAAAATCAACTGAAAAAAAAATTGCCTGTAACAAACGAGCCAGTATCACTTTGACACAAAATTTATTTTTAAGATTGTTATATTGTACAGAATGAGAATGTTATTTTGTACAAATGGTAAATGATATTTAGTACAATTTTGAAAAATGAATTTGTTATTTTGTACAATTATTTAAAAAATGGATTTAATTGTAATCCCAAAGTTTTTGATCTTTATTAAAAAAGTGTACAAAATAACATTTAGCAATTGTGCAAAATGATACTGGCTCTAACAAACGATTGAAACATTAAAATTTAACGTATAAAATTAATTTTTTACTGGTTAATGGAAATAATTTTCAATTTTAGTACCAGCATTGAAAATTTGAATCATTTTCTATTGATCAATCAGGTAAAAATCACCGAGAATTCATCAGTTTTTAACTTATTACAAATAAAATATCACTGATTGAAATCATAAAAATATGTATTCTTGTTACTTTCATCGACTCTACAGAGTAAAATCTAACAAATAAAGAAATTGGCAATATGATAAATGAACGAAACATTATTATTCAACGTAAGAAAATTTGGTGGCCCTGAAAAGGGCCGATTGTGTTTAGAATAGCAATGGATTTATTTGGAGCTGGTGTATTTGGTGACAGCCTTGGTGCCTTCAGAGACGGCGTGCTTGGCGAGTTCACCAGGAAGGAGAAGCCTGACAGCAGTCTGGATTTCCCGAGAGGTGATGGTCGATCTCTTGTTGTAGTGAGCCAAACGGGAAGATTCGGCAGCAATGCGCTCAAAGATATCATTCACAAAACTGTTCATGATACTCATCGCTTTGCTGGAAACTCCAGTGTCAGGATGGACCTGTTTCAAGACTTTGTAGATGTAGATAGCGTAACTTTCCTTCCTCTTACGCTTCTTCTTCTTGTCGGTCTTGGCGATGTTCTTTTGGGCCTTTCCGGCTTTTTTAACAGCTTTACCACTTGCTTTAGGCGGCATCTTGAAATTTCAGAGAGAAATACGTGTTTACTCGTCGAAAACTCAGGAAAATATGACGATTCCTACATTTGCCTTTTTTTTTACGTTGTTTGACGTGTTGAGCTCGAACCAATGAGAGCGAAGGAAATAGGTGATTGGTTAGAGCTCGGTGCACCGAGCGCGCATCTCCCAACCAGCAAAGAGAAAGGTGTCCTTAGCCACGCCCCGTGCGAGAGCGTAAATAGACGCGTTTTCGAATTTTTTCATCATTCTCCCGAGTTCTCTCGACAGTGTAACTTCGTTCCTTTGAAAAAAAGAATCTAACATGTCTGGACGTGGTAAAGGAGGCAAAGTTAAGGGAAAGTCAAGGACTCGTTCCACCCGAGCTGGACTTCAATTCCCCGTTGGACGTATCCATCGTCTCTTGCGCAAAGGCAACTATGCCGAGCGTGTTGGTGCTGGAGCTCCAGTCTACCTTGCAGCAGTGATGGAATACTTGGCCGCTGAAGTTTTGGAGTTGGCAGGTAACGCCGCTCGTGACAACAAGAAGTCGAGAATCATCCCTCGTCATCTCCAGCTCGCCATCAGGAACGACGAGGAATTGAACAAGCTCCTCTCTGGTGTTACCATCGCCCAGGGTGGTGTTTTACCCAACATCCAAGCTGTTCTCCTTCCCAAAAAGACCGAGAAAAAAGCTTAAATATCCTAACTGATCATTCTCTAAACAATCGGCCCTTTTCAGGGCCACCAAATATTTTCACGAAGGAGTTTATTTTTCAAACTAACAAATTTTATTACTTCATTGTAGTTAACAAAAAATGTCGACATTTCTTGTTATTTTTTGTTAAGTATACATTGTACTCTGGAGTGTAAATACCTACATGATTTTCCACCAAGAACTAAAATATTCGATGCAGACGTTTTTGAGGAACGACAAATCTAAATTTTAAAATAACAAAGTCTCAGGGCTCGGATTGAGCGACTTTTCGACTTTTTTCGAATAAAATACGACTTTTGCGACTATTTTAAGATTTTTTTTAGTACTTTTTGGCTCTAATTTTAAGAAAAGTAGGAAACATTATTTTATGAGAAGGAGCGGATTAAGACTCTCCCACCTACCGATTTTAGAAATTTTTACTAATTCAATTTTTGAACGACTTTTCATCATTTCATGAGTTCTTTGACAAATTTAGATTAAAAGTTCCAGCTGTTGGTTGTAACACGTATTTTTGAAAAATGTGTCTTAAGCACAAGAAAAAATATTTAAGAAAATTATAAAATATGTCTGAAATAATAATTTACAAAACTAAATTGTAGGATTCAATATTGAACAAGGACTATCCATTTAATTATTTTGTTATCTTAGTCAGGCCGTTTTATTTCAACCAAAGTCGTTGCATACCAATTTTTAAAAAATTTGAAACTTTTAGAAATGATTCTGTTAAGTTTCTAGAGTATGAAATGGAAAATAATTATGCTAAAATTTCTTTTATTTATGTTTATATACATTGGAATTTTTTAAAATAATAAACTAGCGAAGCTAATTAATTTTTTGCGATGTGTATTTTATAAAATCAATAACAATGTGGCCTAATATTATATGACTTTAAGCTATACTTTATTCTCTTATTTGGTTCTTTTTACCCGTATGTATTTTCAAATAAATAAATGTTAAAATATGATTTTAAATTACAAGCGGTACAGAAAAACGTCGCTTTTTTACCTATCAGAAAATATTTTTGAAAATATAGAATTATCTTAAAAAAATGTTATTTTTAATTTTTCCACTTGAAAAGAAAAAAAATAATGATTTGTAGTTGTTTACAATTATTGAATTTATTATTTTTAAGTATATATATATCACTTAAAGATATAAAATAATAGATAAAACATGGTTTCGAAATTGGACTGTCAAATAACCTAATTTTTCGATTTTTATCCGTTATTTGTAAGAAAATGGAATTTATAAAATAAGTTTTAATTTATTAAATTGAAAACAGGAATCTTTCATTTTTGCGAACTTTACGTCCTAATATCTTGGTTTACGAAAAATATACAAATTTGAATTAAAAAGATACAAAAAACACCTTAAACTTATGTAATTAAGTATTGTTTTAACCTAAAAATTTATTACAATTTTTAATCTTTACTATTTAAAAAACTAAATTCAGGAGCAACATGAAATTTCATTGTGAGTAGATTTAGGCGTGATATGAATATATTAAAGGTTCAAAATTTTTATATTTTTTGTAAACCAAGATATTAGATCTTTAAGTTCACAAAAATAAAAAAATTCATGTTTTGAATTTATCATTTCTCATAACATAAAGTAAACATTTACAAAGTTAACATTTATTTTACTAATTCCATTTTCTCACAAATAACGGTTAAAAATCGCAAAATTAGATTATTTGCCAGTCGAACTTTAAAACCATCTTTTATCTATTATTTTATATCTTTAAGTTTAATACATTTAAGAATAATAAATTCAATAATTGGTCATTTCCATAATAGCCTGTCAATTTTCGTTCTTGCGTCACAATGAATAAAACAGCTACATCTTTTTTAATTTTTTTTAAAAAATTAAAAACTCAGCTGGACATGTTTCTATCTTTTTAAATTTATCAGAGAAAAGTTAAATTTTTTTTCTAAACAAATGCAAATCATTATTCTTCCACTTTTTAAGATAATTCTATATTTTTGAAAATATATTCTGATGAGTAAAAAAGTGGCATTTTTCTGTACTTCATACTCTTATCATAAGAATCATTTTTAGAAGTTTCAAATTTTTCAAAAATTGGTCCCAACGACTTTGGTTGAAATAAAATAGTCTGACGCATTAAAAAAAAACTATAATTATATAGTTTATGTTTTTTTACCTTTTCTTGCATAATAAATACATTTATTTTCTATAAAAATGTAAAAAGTAAACAAATGACTTCTACAAAAATTAAATTTTTTGACTATTTCATGCGACTTTTTTAATGATTTTATGCGACTTTTGTTGTGATTTTATGAGACTAAAGCGACTTTTTTTTAGTCTTAAAGTCAGTCATGTGAAGTTGGCACCCCATTTTCAAAAAAATTAATTTTTTTTCGGAGTTCCAAGTAGTTTTTGCATAGTTCTAGAGTTCCTTAACAATAATTTAAATTGTTCCAGCGAATAAAGCAAAAAAAAATCAATTTGAAAATTTGGGGTGCTAACTTCACGCTGCACCCTTTTTTCGAGAAAAAAGAGTTCTGACACAAAATTTCAACAAACAACAAAGAGTTCTAGAGTTCCTTAATTGTTTTATAAATAGTTCCGGCAAATTTCAAAAAATAAAAAAAATAAATTTTTTTTTTTAAAAATTTTTAGTTTTCAAGAATCTTAAAATTCTAACTACAATTCGGTCAGCTCTCAACAAATGCTTCAAATTATCCCTATAAACTTTTTTTATAAACTCAAAATCAAAAAAGTTAGAGGCACTCAAAGTGGGACCTAAAATTTTGAGTTTACAAAAATCAAAGATCCAGGAGTTCTTATTAGAGTTCTGATAGCACTCTTCAAAGATCTACAAATTATCCCTATAAACTTTTTTTATAAACTCAAAATTTTAGGTCCCACTTTGAGTGCCTCTAACTTTTTGGATTTTGAGTTTATAAAAAAAGTTTATAGGGATAATTTGAAGCATTTGTTGAGAGCTGACCGAATTGTAGATAGAATTTTAAGATTCTTGAAAACTAAAAATTTTTAAAAAAAAATTTATTTTTTTTATTTTTTGAAATTTGCCGGAACTATTTATAAAACAATTAAGGAACTCTAGAACTCTTTGTTGTTTGTTGAAATTTTGTGTCAGAACTCTTTTTTCTCGAAAAAAGGGTGCAGCGTGAAGTTAGCACCCCAAATTTTCAAATTGATTTTTTTTTGCTTTATTCGCTGGAACTATTTAAATTATTGTTAAGGAACTCTAGAACTATGCAAAAACTACCTGGAACTCCGAAAAAAAATTAATTTTTTTGAAAATGGGGTGCCAACTTCACATGACTCTTAAAGTCAATCCGAGCCCTGAAGTCTCAGTCCTGTCCAGTTTAGAAGAAAACTTTATACCGCCTGGCCAAAAATACATATTTTCTGCATAGTTTCCGAAGAAGAGCGTAAAAAAAATTGTGTCAAGAAAATATGGGCGGATTGGTTTATAGTATAGTAATTCGCAGAAAAGTACCCGCTTAAATTTTAATCATGAAGGTTTGCCTTCTTAAATTTTGAAATTTACATATGATAGATAATAAATTTCTGTTCTTTTTTGTTATATAATAATAATAATAATTATACATTTACAGAAAATATGAACGTTTCTATATTTTACGTATATTAAATTATTTAAACGTTCATATTTTCTGTAAATGTTATCACAGGGTTGCCACAGAAACATGATATTTAAAAATTCTATTATTTTTCCAAGTTTTCCAGACCATTTTCACAAAAATTCCAGGTCAAAATAAAATTATTTTAATAACTTTTTTGGTAGTTACAACGAAAAAAATTTTAAATATTCAAATTAAATGAATAATAAAATATCAATCAGGGTATCAAGTGATTTTTTAAGAAAATTGAAGACATTTTAAAAAGGTTTCTATTAGGTCAAAAATAATTTTTTTCAAGTTTACTTTTGATGTAATATTTTTAATTTTGAGATTAAAGTTGATCAACAATTTCGTACCAAAAATGCAAAAAGAAATAATATATACATATTATTTTTCATCAAATTCCATGACCAAATACAAAATAAGTTGCAACTTTAACACGCTCATTGTTATTAGTCATTTAAAACTATAAGTTTTTGTAAAAACCAATAAATAATGAAAATTACGAGAATTTAAATTTAAAAAATATATTGAAAATTGAAAAAAGTAATTAAAAAAGCTAAGAATTATGGAATATAGAAAAAAATAATTGAAAACTGAAGAATGGAATTAAAATTTGAAGAAAATAATTTAAAAATGAAGAAATACATTGAAAATTTAAAAATTAAAATTTTCTAATGTTATTTAAAATTCGATAAAATGTTAGTTGTGATGTTATCCCTTTCAGTCACATAATTAAGAAGTCAAACCTTCATGATTTAAGTTTACGCGGGTTTTTTTTCTGCGAATTAGTACTCTAAAAACACCCGCCTATATTTTCATGACACTCAATTTTTTCTATGACGGAACGGGCGAATTCAATTATTTCCCTTTTTACGCCCGTCTTCGGAAACAATGTATTTTTGGTCAGGCGGGCGAACTAATTCATTTCTCTTATTTCGCCCATCTTCAAAACGCATGCATATTTGGTCAGGCGGGCGAAATAATTCATTCACCTTATTTCGCCCGCGCGGGCAATCTAGTCACTTCGGTTTTTAAAAACAAGAAAATGATATCAAACCGTAACTTCAGCTTCTGTTATCTACTGTCAAAATTTACACTCATGCATAAAAACTGCTAAAATAATTATGAATAAAGAAAACTAACACTTTTTGGTGGCATATATTATTTTTCAAGCCTTGAATTATCATAATAATGCATTTACGATCCCTAAAAAACTTGTATTCTTTATGAAAACTAAAAATATATTTAAGGATAATTTCTTTTTCAAAATTCAAAAATAAATAAATAATTATTGAAATTCTCTGAAAGACATTGTTAGGTTCTCTTATTCTATTCCGAAAATCCTACTATAATAAGCTGAATTAAGTCATTATTTATAAAAATCAAATTATCTACTGTTGGATGGCCTCCCATATATACAACGCATATTCGTGGAATATATTGCTCTTTTCGAAAACTAATAAAAAATTTTTTTTCTACAACGGACATGTCTGAAAATTTTCGCTTTTTCAACAATTAAAATCGATGGTTCCCAAAAACACATTCTTATTGGTAATTTCAGCACTAAAAATATTTGTAAGAAAGTTGATTGCATGTAGCAAACAAACAGAAATTCCATAGAGAGAATATTTGGTGGCCCTGAAAAGGGCCGATTGAATAGATTGAAATAACAAAAGGTAAGTTAAGCACGTTCTCCACGGATACGACGAGCCAACTGAATGTCTTTTGGCATGATGGTTACTCTCTTGGCGTGGATGGCACACAAGTTGGTGTCTTCAAAGAGACCAACCAAGTAGGCCTCGCTGGCTTCCTGGAGAGCCATTACAGCAGAGCTCTGGAAACGTAAGTCGGTTTTGAAATCTTGAGCGATCTCACGGACTAGACGTTGGAAAGGAAGCTTGCGGATGAGAAGCTCAGTGCTTTTTTGGTAACGACGAATTTCACGGAGAGCGACAGTTCCGGGCCTGTAACGATGGGGTTTCTTAACTCCACCAGTCGCTGGCGCGCTTTTTCTCGCAGCTTTGGTAGCCAGCTGCTTCCTTGGAGCCTTTCCTCCGGTCGATTTACGAGCGGTCTGCTTGGTACGTGCCATTTGGAAAAGATGTGACGTTTACACGAAGAAATCTCAAAGAAGAATGAAGTTTTGCGGCTAAACACTTAGTTTTGTTGAATCGATGCCTTTTTCGGAGAGAGGTGGTAAGTAGCACGCTATTGGATAATACACATAGGGAAGTGAGCCTTGCGATTCGATTGGTCGATAGCGAAATACGGGAGAATCCGAGTTCATGCGTGTTAACAAAACTACCCACTTTGACGGTAATTTAGCATTCTTCGTTTGATTCTCGACGTGTAAGGTCGCTTTAATCAAATTTTAAAAAATGACTGGTCGCGGTAAAGGAGGAAAAGGTTTGGGAAAAGGAGGAGCGAAACGGCATCGTAAAGTTCTTCGTGATAACATCCAAGGAATCACGAAGCCCGCCATCCGTCGTCTCGCTCGTCGTGGTGGAGTCAAGCGTATCTCTGGCTTGATCTACGAGGAAACTCGTGGTGTTCTCAAAGTATTCCTTGAAAACGTGATTCGTGATGCTGTCACCTACACTGAACACGCCAAAAGGAAGACCGTCACCGCCATGGACGTCGTCTACGCTCTGAAACGTCAAGGCCGTACTCTCTACGGTTTCGGCGGTTAAACTTTATCTCGACATCATCAATATCCAATCGGCCCTTTTCAGGGCCACCAAATTTTCTTACGTTGAATTTATATGTTTCTTTTGCACACAGTCCTTGCTGCTTTTGTTATTAATCATCTAAAATAGTATACCAGTTGTAGAATCCTATTTATTAAATCTGCAAAATAATTTTTATTACCTAGCCTTTCTGAAGGTTTTCTTCAGGGCCGAGAATTTTCTTGCTATGCTTAAAATGCTTTTAGGCAGTTATTTTTTTACTACAATGTTTGTTGCGTTTTATTGAAAATATTCATTACCAATGTACTTGAAGTTAAAATAAATTTGAGTCAACATTTTGTTGAAAGTATTTTAAGTTTGGAGAAATTACAATTTGGATTAATAGAACTTTTAAAGAATAAAAATTTAAATTAAATCAAGTTTGGCAGCAGTTTTACATTGTATACAATGAAAATTATATATCTGAAGCAATAATTTTATTATAGTTAAATACCAAATTTCAATGATTTATTATTCTTATTTGAAAAAAATTGTAGTTGTAAATGACCAAAAGAAACGTAATTTTTCTCTTGTGTCTGAGCGTGCGACTATACGTCCGTCTAGCCGGATAAAATATTTTTGTCCGTCTATGTTTCCATATACTAAAGGGGGGGGGGGGGGTTCTTGTAAAAAATCTAGACGGACAAAACTATTTTATCCGGCTAGCCGGACGTCTAGACACTTCGATTAAAATTTGTGTTAATTGAAATAAAAGTGAAATAAAGTATGAAAAAATAAAAATTTGAAACGATGGAGTTCTTCAATTTGTTTTAAAACAGAATAAACTGAAATTTAGATCGCTTAGAATTTGACGAATATCAAGAACCACCTCGAAAGTAATGTGGTTTTTTCAAAATATTTCGTAAAACTCAATAGAGTTTACTTAAGATTTAAATCAATTCACAAAATATAAGTAATAGTCGTATGATACTAAAATTTCAAAATATATTATCAAATTTATGTTATTTGGTTTGACCCATAAACTATTGTTTCGGATCGTCTCAAAGGTCAAGCGAAATAAGAAAAAAAGTTGAAAACCAATTTTGAAATTTCTAACACCTAACAATTATTATTTTACATTTGATGAATTGAGTTCAATCTTCAAGTAAAATCCATTGACTTGTATAAATTTGATAATTTCAATTGTTTAAAAACCAATAAATATTCCTATGTAAAAAATATTTGGTGGCCCTGAAAAGGGCCGATTGTTTATATTTGGGTGCGAAAATGTCAATGAAAACAGTTTCTCTCCTTACTTCTTCGCAACCCTCTTTGCTGCAGCTTTTTTAGGAGAAGCAGCTTTCTTGGCTGCGGGTGCCTTGGTCTTCTTGGGAGAAGCTTTAGGCTTGGCAGCAGCGGTTTTTGCCTTTGGTGGTTTAGCTGCTACTACCTTGGGAGTCCTCTTTTTCTCGGCTACAGCTTTCTTGGTCTTGGCAGCAGTAGCTTTCTTGGCTTTGGGTGCAGCAGATTTAGGCTTCTTGGCAGCAGCTGGTTTCGCCTTGGGCTTAGCTTTGCCTTCAGCTTTGACAGCCAACTTGAAGGATCCGGAAGCTCCTTTTCCCTTAGTTTGGACCAAAGATTTGTTTGCAACCGCAGCTTTCAGGTACTTTCTGATGAAGGTTGACTGTTTCTCAACATCAACGAGATAAGTAGCAGCAATGTACTTTTTGATCGCCTGTAGAGAAGAGCCACCTCTCTCCTTTAATGAAGCAATAGCTGCATTCACCATCTCGGAAGCTGGTGGATGAGTAGCCTTTGCCTGAGGCTTTTTAGCTTTCGCAGCTTTTTTCGGTGTTGCAACTGCAGGAGCAGCTGGAGATTCAACTTTATCGGCCATTTCGACAGAGAATTGGTATAGAAAATTTCACGAGAGCGACGTTGCTAGTACGACGACTGAGTGAAGAATGAGAAAAAATTTTTGGGGAGGGGGATTTTGTTCACGAGCACGGACGGTGAAGAAAGGCCTCACCGTTCGTTTGCTGCCGCTTGTCGAAATTCTCTCTACAATATGCGCTATATTTTAAACTTTAACAATCCCTTATTTACTAAATTATTTATTGAATCACATGCAATTAATAAATTTACCTTCGTTATTTATTATAGTTTATCCTTCAAGTAAAACATGATCGTGAATTAATGCGCAAATGGTCAAAAAGTCAATTTTTTTGAAACGTTCCTTTTGAAGAATTCACGGACTGAGTTAAAAAATTATTAATTAATTTGTTTAACAAATTTATTATTTTAAATTGACAATTAGAAGTATGTTCTTTATATAATAAGCTATGTTTTTATTAAACCAGAAGCCTTTTTAGCCGAATATTAAATGGATGAATAATATTCAAAGTCAGGATTCAGTTCAACATTCGATTCAAAGCTAACAATGCTGAAAATATAGGCTTATATTATGTTATAAAAAATGTTGAACCTTTTAATTGTTAATCTATTATAATATATTCTGGCTTTAGTTGAAAACAATTTTAAATTTGTTTTGGTTTTTGACCATAACTTACGTTTTATGCCGAATTTTGCGATTTCTCACACGAGGTTGTAAAATTTATTTAAAAACTACATATTTAGTGGAAATTTTTCTGTAGATGATTGGAACATAACTTTTTATGAGTTACAGGAAATAAACCAAAAGTCTCGCAAATAACAGGAAATGGCTGAAACATAAGTACTTGAGTTTCATGAAAGAAAAAAACCTGAAATTGAAATAAAATGCGTTATGTTAATTTACTTAATTATTTGTCTTTTAAAACTTACCACAATAAAAAAAACGGTCTAAAGCAATGTTTTATTGTAAGTAAATAAAATTTTGTCCATAAAGTGTTAAAATATTTGTAGCAGTGGGTGTGACAATATTTTCCTCCCTTTAAGTCACTAATGAGTATTCCCTTAAACCCTTAAAGATTGGCTAATTGCTAATTACAAGCACCTCCTCTTGTGCCTACAACCAGTATATATATACCCGCTAAATTCTTGATTTTTCATTGTTAAATTCACAACTTCAAAATGACAGTCGGAAAATGCAGAGTGTGTTTCTACATCAAACGCATTAAGGATATTCAGCATCGGATGAAAGAAAATTTGGTGACTTCACAAATTCAAGAATCTCCAACGACCAAGAGACGACGACGATCTTTAAACGCAAGATTTAAAGAACAACTTCAGAAGCACAAATATATTTGTCCTTTTCTGAAGCATAATTAATAACTAAACAAGCAATCGGCCCTTTTCAGGGCCACCAAATTTTCTTACGTCTGGAGTGTACTATTTTTATAACAATTTCAAAATGTGTGGCGTATTATTATTTTCAAATTCGTATTCTTGTTTATTCAAAATATTCAAAAAAATGTGTTTCTGAATTTTTCAGCTTTTAACGTTTGAAATAACCGAAAATTAACAGCATAAGTTTTGACGGTAGTGTATTACAATTATTGTTTAGACAATTTATTGTTCTTACATATTTATCATCTTTTGATAAAATAACTCTTCAGTCTTGTGTTTTTTTCGAATTTTGCATCTTTTTTGTCAAGAACAAAAAATGTACAGTATATTTTTTATATAAACTATTGTTCATACAAGTTAATTTTTCTTAAAAAGAAACAGATTTATCCGATTAAATAATTTTAAATAAAGTTCAGCGCCAGTTTAATAATAAAATCTAACTTATCTGAGTATTTCGCAATTTAGAGTAGGTTTATAACTTTAATTTAAATCTCATTTTATTTATACGACATTATTATTTTGGGTAAAAAGGTTAATATTAAAAAACTCTATTAAAAAAAGAATCAAGAAGCCATTTTTGATCAAATGCCCTTAAAATAAATAGTAATATTGTCTGTTTAGTTGAATAGGTAAAATTAAGTGAACAACAATAATTGAAAAAAATTAACAAGATATATTAAATTTGAAGAAAATAATTATTGCAAATTGGAAAATTAAAAAAATTATAGGAATAATTGTTGTAAATAATTGCACATTTAATAGCTGGATTGAAATTTGAAAAAAATAATTAAAATAGAAAAAATAATTGAAAATTGAAGAAAGCAATTAAAAATTGAAGATTGGAATGGAAATTTAAAGAATATACTTAAAAATTGAAACAAATTATTTGAAAAAAGCCGAGAATTAATGAATATAGAAAAAAGCAATTCAAGAGAATAGAATTAAATAATTAAATCGAAATTTTGAAATCAACTTAAGAGTGAAAAAAATAATTGAAAAATCAGGGAATTATTCAATATTGAGGAATTAATTCAACATCGATAAAAATAATTGAAAATTAAAGATAATATTTGACAAATGAAGAAAACAATTAAAAATTAAAGAAATAAATTGTAAATTTAAGAATAAAATGGCAATTTCAAACAAATAATTGATAATTAATAGAAAAATTACAATATGACGAAAATAATTAACTATTAAAAAAAATAATTAACAATTGAAAACAAAATCGTAAAATGGTGAAAATTATCGGCATTCGAACAAAATTTCTTTTTATATTAATGAATAATCATAAAATTGATGGAAAATAATAAATGGTTAATTGAAAACTGATGAAAATTTTGGAAAAAATTGTAGAAAATAAATTAAAATTGAAAAAATCAATTGGAAATTGAAGAATTGTATTAAAATTTCAAGAGAATAATTGATAATTGAGAAAATTAAAAAATCATTTAATATTAATTGAATAAAATAATTGAAAAATGCAATTGAAAATAAAGAAAATAATTAAAAATTAAATAAATAAATTAAAGATTGAAGAATTAAATTGACATTTTAAGAAAATAGTTGATAGATAGAAGAAAAATTAGAAAATGACTAAAATAATTAAATATTTAAAAAAAGAATTGAGAAATGAGGAAAATAACTGTCATTAAAAAAAAAAAATTAAAAACTGTCGAGAATAATCGACAACAGAACAAAACAATTTTAATGATTAAAGAATAATTATAAAATTTAAAGACATTAATTGTAAACTGAAAACTTTTAAAAATTATAGAAAAAATTATAGATTTATTTTTTTTTTTTTAAACAAAAAATACCTATGTGCTAATTTCAGGTGTGAAAAGAAAAAAAAATTATATGATTGAATGAAAGAACTTGTGATTTATTATTATGACTGGCAACATTAGCGCCTAAGCACGCGAAAAATTTTACACTGTTGTTGGTAATTTGAAAACTATAAATTTTTGCAAATTCAAATAATGAAAATTACAAAATTAAAAAAATTTTCTAAAAAATGACGAAAATAATTGCCAATTGAAAACAAAATTCGAATATAGCTACATAATTACACAACTCAAAAGACTAGTTTAATAAATTAAACAATAAATATTAAATTTAAACAAAATAGTTGAAAAATTATAGAAATAACTGTTGGAAATAATTGCAAATTGAAAAACTGGATGGAAAACAGAAAAAAATTGAAATTGAAGAAAATAATAAAAAATTAAAGAATTAAATTAAAATATGAAAAAATTATTGATAATTGAAAAAAAATTACAAAATGACTAAAATAATTGACAATTGAAAACAAAATTCAAAAAATGAATAGATTAATAGCCAACGAAAAAAAATAATTCAAAAACTTAATCAAGAAATATTAAATTTAAAGAAAATAGTTGCAAATTGATAAATTAAGAAAATTGTAGGAATAATTGTTGGGAATAAATTACACATTTGACAACTAGATGGAAAATCGAAAAAAAATGATTCAAATTGAAAAAAGAATTAAAAATTAAAGAAAGGAATTAATACCGGGCAAGTGCGAGTCGGACTCGCTCACGGAGGGTTCCGTCCACGAACTTAAAAATGGATTGAAAACATTTTTTTAATTATTTATTTTTAATGATTCATTTCAATAATTCCTTAGTTACTTATTATTTGAATTATTTGAATAATAATAAATTACAACCATAATTTTGTTACTTTTAATAAAATTTATAATTTTTGTAAGATATTTATAAGATTTTTATCAAATTAAAAACTTACAGGCAAATAGACCGAGATTTTTTATATAATTTTAAATTTTAAGGAAAAAAAAATTTTTAAAAATTTTTGAATTTTAAACTTTTAAAATAATCTAAACATAAAAATAAACATTTTGTACAAAAAAATAATCTGAAACTATAAAATATTGTAGCTATTTAGAAGAAAAATTTTAGTTTTTTGGAAAAAATGTTATGCTAATAAATTTAAACCACAGTTTTTATGGTTTTATAAAAAATTCTGCATAAAATTACACATTTTTAACCAATTCCCAACCTTTCAGGATAAATACGCTGAGCTCTAGCATAGGGGTTTTTTTGTCATTTTTCAACTTTTCATTAATAATTTTTGAAAATTAAGTCCAGCAACGTTCGCTATATTTTTCCTGAACTCTACTCGCGAAAATACATATGTGTACCAAATTTCAACTCTCTATCTCATATAGTTTGGTCGCTAGGGGGGGGGGGGGGGGTAATGGTTTTGGGCGACGGACAAACGAGTGAAAACATAAGGGTTCCATTTGGACACTTTGTGTACGGAACCCTAAAAATTGAAAAATGGAATTAAAATTTAAAGAATATACTTAAAAAATGATAAAAATAATTGAAAAAAGCCGAGAATTAATGTATATAGTAGAAAATAATTGTAAACTAAAGAATTGAAATAGAAATTAAGAATGGAATTAAAAATTAAAGAAAATAATTAATTGTATTTAAACTTGAAGAAACTTAATGATAATCGAAAAAAATAATAGGAAAAAGGTGATAATTTTTTAATAATAAGGAAAATAATTAAAAATTGAAAAGTGGCATTTAAATTTGAAGAAAATAACTGAGAATTGAAGAGAATGGATCTAAGATTGAAATATTGAATTGAAATTTAAAAAAAAAAATTGTGAGAAAAAAAACATTATTGAAAAGGTCAGAGAATTATTGAATATTAAGGAATTATTTGAAAATCGATTAAATAATTGCAAATAAACTTAAATAACTAAAAAATGAAGAAATAAATTGGAAATTAAAGAATTAAATGGAAATTTCAAAAAAATTATCAAGAATTTAAAAAAAATGCAATATGACAAAAATAATTAAATATTGACGAAAGTAATTAACTATTAAAAAAAATAATTAACAATTATTGAATCAAAAATCGAAAAGTGGTAATAATAATCGGCATTCGAACAAAATGTTTTTTTAAATTTTTATAAAATTTGGATAAAATAAAATAAAAAGATTAAAAAAAAATAATGAATAATCATAAAATTGAAGAAGAATAATAAATTGCCAATTGAAAACTGATGAAAATTATCAAAAAAATTGTAGAAAATAAATGAAAATTAAAGAAATCAATTGGAATTTCAAGAATTGTTTTGGAATGCCAAGAAAATAATTGATAATTGAAAAATGCAAAAATTATTCTTTATTGAATAAAATAATTGAAAGACGAAGAATGCAATGGAAATTTGAAAAAAAAAACAATTGTGATTTGAAGAAAATAATTAACAATAAATGAATTAAATTGAAATTTTAAGAAAAAAGTAATAGATAATTGAAAGAAAAATTACAAAATGATCAAAAAATTATAATTGAGAAATGAATGATTAAAATTTAGATAATTGAAGCCTGAACCAATAAAAATTTGAATGAGTTGTTATTTGCGTTAAATAAAGTTTTTATTAGAAGATGCAGTAATTTATTGATATAATGATAAAATATAGATTAGTTTGATTAAAATAAGTATAAATCAAAACTTTTATCTATCTATCCATTGAAATTGAAAGTTAATTGAAACTTCAATAAATTAGAACTTAAATATATCGATGCTTAACTCTTAATTTAGATTTCCATTAGTAAAAAAATATTTTGAAATTTTAAAGATCTCCATTTACAA
This sequence comes from Ganaspis brasiliensis, assembly GCA_037103525.1. Lineage (NCBI taxonomy): Eukaryota > Metazoa > Arthropoda > Insecta > Hymenoptera > Figitidae > Ganaspis > Ganaspis brasiliensis. Next base: position 721,229 of record JAZKLR010000651.1, read on the forward strand.
CAATCCAAATATCAATCAATTTAAACTTTTTCGCATGAACATTTTAAGTAAATTTTGTATTGATAGAAATTTATTTTTTAAAAAATTTCAAACATTTTTTTTTGAATAATGTTTTATCAATATATTAGGACTGAATTTGGAAATGATAGATATTCAATTTTAATTAAATAAAATGTTAGTGTATCGAAATGTCAGTTCAATATTATCGCAATATTAATTATTTATTCAATATTAATCTTTTGTTCTGTAATTAATATAAATTGAAAGTAATTAATAAAAGTACTAGCAAAATAATAAATTAGTTTTCCTTACATTTTAGAAATTAAACTAAAATAATAAATAAAACAAATCGATGAATAATATTTATCCAATAAGGAGGGCTGCCAGTGAACTTGCAGATTGAAAATAGTGAAAAAAAGACTTTTTAATTTAAAAAAGTGAATAAATAATGAGTTTTCAAGTGAAAAAGTGAGTAAATAGTGAGCTTTTAAATTTAAAAAAATGATTAAATAGTAAGTTTTTAAATAAAAAAGTGAATAAGCAATATAAAGTTTGATATTACTGATATTAAATTGGGGGGTGCCAGCAGGAAGAGCTCTTCAAATTTGAAAAAAATAATTCGAAAATCGCAAAAATAATTGAAATATGTAGAAAATAATTAAAAAATGATAACAATAATTCAATTTTAAAAAAAGGTGCAAATGACGAAACTACCGAATTGAAAAATTGATTAAAAATCAAAAAATGATGACTAACATTGAAATGAAATAATTGGAGTTTGAAGTAAATAATTAAAAAGTTTTAAAAATAATTGAAGTTAGAAAAAAATAATTAAAGAATGACAAAAATAATTAAAATTTGAAACAAAAGTTTAAGACTGGTGTAAAAATTGAATAATAAATAATTACAAAAGCTGGTGTAAAAATTACACTTTTTAGACAATAGTTGAAAAATTGAAAAAAATAATAGAATTTTCAAGAAAATAATTGAAACTTGAAAAAAATAATTAAAAAATATAAAAAAAAAATGTATATGTGTAGAAAATAGTTGAATAATGACAAAAATAACTGAAATTAAGAAAAAAATTAATGAAAAATGAGAAACATATTCAAAAATAAAGTAAAACAAAAAAAAATTAATACAATAATTGAAAAATTGTATAAAATAATTAAAAATTAACGATATAATTAAAATGTGAAGAAACTAATTGGATAATGACATAAATAATTGAAAACTGATCTTCAAAAGTTAATAAATTTGTGACAATAATAAAAAGATTGAAGAAAATGACATTTAAAGAAAATAATTCCAAAATCTCAAAAAGATTTGAATATTCACAAAAATAGTTGTGATTTCAAAAAATAATTCAGAAATGCATAAGAAGAAGAGTACTGCTGAAAGTAGCTTATTTCAAAGCTAAGGGTTCAAGTTCGAAGTAAGTTTACTTGAACTTTCTAAAACAATCGGCCCTTTTCAGGGCCCACAAATATTCTTACTATGGAATTTCTGTTTCTTCAAACTTTTATACCTTTTACTGCAATATCTGACTGAAAAAAAACAATGCAATCGTAATAAAATGATTTTGTGGGCGGAACTAAATGTGTGTAACGCATTATAACCTTAACATATAGCCAAATCACGACATCAGCTGATACTGTGCAATGGCGGACTGACACGTCTATGCGCGGAGACTAGCAGAGATGTACTGCGCATGATCCAAGTGTACTGCCTGACGCATCTGCGCATGTTTGTAGAAACTCATTGGTCGAAATGAGCGGGAGCCAAAATTATTTTTTTAATAATTGGCACTTTTAAGTAACGGGTTGATATTTCATTGCTTCCCCCTCGAAAAAATTGAATTTCTTCCATATTTGTTTTCTGGATAAAAAGCATATTTTTTAAAAAATTACAGATGCATTTAAAAATATTAGAATTCTTCGCACGGAATTTTTAAATTCTGTTATTAGTATTTTTTACTTTTAAAAACGAGACAAAAATAAAATCAGAACCTGAAATCAAATTTAGAAAAATTATACAATATATATTAAATATGTAGTTGCAAGAATTAAATTTATTGTTTGTTTGAATATTATTTTAGTATTAAATGAAATTTGAAGAATCGAATATAGTCAGAAGAGAATGGATTTTTGGATTAATTCAAATTAAAATTAATTTCCAATAGTATATTTTAAAAGAGAAGAAAATAGTAAATTTACAGAGTCGCCTGTATTTACTCCAAGACTCATTTGTCAGAATATCCATTTGACCGAATTTTATTCAACCGAAAGGCTATTTATCAAAAATTTGATTTGACAGAAATTTCAATTATCAGAAATTTTATTAATCCACTACTTATAAGCAATCTCATTAATCCAAAATTGCATTTATCAAAAATCTAATTTGTCAGAAACTGCATTTACCATTTATCTAGTCGGTAAAGCAGAATAGATTTCCCTTTACTTTGTGTGCGAAAATTTAAATGTATAGTGATTTTGAAGTGATATTTAAATTTTTGCGCACAAGCTAAAGCGACATCTATTCTGCTTTATACCTATTTCTTCAGGGATGAAAATCCAGTAACCAGTTTGAAAAGAAAAGTGTTGGGATGATGCAATTTTGGGAAAAGGAGATTTCTTTGACATGAACTTTCGCGCAATTGTAGATTCTGGCAATTGATATTTCCGATATATGGTTTTTCGGACAAATGAGATTTCTGGTAAATGCACTTTTGGTTAAATGAGATTTCTGATAAATGCAATTTCTGACAGATTAGATTTTTGATAAATAGCCTGTTGGTTAAATAAAATTCGGTCCAATGGATATTCTGACAATTAAATTTTGGAGAATATATTTAGACAACCCAAAAGTTTAAACGATTTAATTTGGATTAATTTAATTAGGCAAAATTATTAAAAATATATATAAATTAAAATTGGTCTTTTCTGTTCTCTTCAAAAATCAGCCGCGACTTTTATTTAACCAAATGACTATTTATCAAAAATAAAATTTATTTTATTTCACATTTCATTTATCAAAGAAGTTATTTTTTGTCAGTAACATTGTTCTCCAGAAACCTTAATTGTCAAAAATATTATTTATCAGAAATTTCGTATTTCAAACATCTCGTTTATATACAAAATTGGTATAAGAAATTTTATTACCAGAAATGTCACTTTGCAGAAAATAGAATCGACAGAAATAAAATATTTACGAAATTATGTTATCTGAAATCTCATTTGTTCACCATTGCATTTTTCAGAAATCTGATTTATCCAAAATATCATTTACCAGAAATCGTATTGCCAAAATATCCAATTATTTGAAATATAATTTTATTCAAAATCTCATTTATTTAAAATATTCGAAATTCAGATTTGGATGAAATGAATTTAAAATTTATTACAATTTCCACGTTTAAACAAAGAAAAACTAAAAATCGAATGAAATTGATATTATATTTAAAATTTTAATCGATTAATATTAAAGACTCAATATCTATTAGGGCTAATAATAATTATGATTTAAAAAAAAAAAAAAAAAAAAAATCCGATTTTTTTATTTAAAACAAAAATTGATTTTATTTAAATACAATCAGTATGTACCTATTTAAAATCTCCAAATGTTTCTTTGTAAGTAGTTTATTTTTTAACTGAGAACATTTAATAACAAATAATGAACAATATAACATTTAATCAGAATCAAATAAATTATGTGGAATAAATGAGAAAATTTCAAAAAAATATTTTCAAATTCATATGATCGCAAAATTAACAAAATTAGGTAAAAGTAACGAAAAAATAATAAATTATAAAAACAACAAGAATATAAAAAGATTAGAAAACAATCTATCAAAAAATGAGAAAATTCTTTTAAATGAAAAATGCCATGGACATTATTAAAGAAATGATGAAAAAACTAAAGAAAAACCACACAAGAATGATAAAATATATAAAAAAGTAGAAACACTTTTAAAAAAATTTTTCTATTTACTGACCTTTGGTTTAACATTAAAAAAATCTAAATAAAGAACAAGATGATTAAAAAAACGTTAAAATATATATTACTAAAGACAACAAAATTTTAAAATTAGAAAAATTAGAGAATTGTTTCACAAATTGAAGAAAACAAGAATGAATACAATTGTGGAAAATTTTAAAAGAAAAAAAGGGAATCTACCTAATAAAAGAACTATGTTAAAATGGGAATATTTAGTACAAGCTTAAATTTATAAAATATAAAATAAACGAATAAAAGTCTGCAAAAAAAGCAGAAAATTGGAACATTTAAAAAATGATAAAAGAATCGGACAAATATTTTCAAAAATTCGAAATTGCAATATAAAAACTAAAAAATTTAAATGAAGAAACACTGTCTCTAAAAGAAGGGAAAATTGATGATAACAATTAAAGAATTAATTAAATTGCGAGGAAGAACTAAAGAAATAGTGAAACATCAAAAAATTAAATAAATAGGATAAAAATTGAGGGACAGTTCACTTTTCATCCCGAACTTATTCCCGTGCACCTGCTCGGCGAGGAAAACTCATTCCGGGCCTTCTCCCACTCTTTGGCCCTACCTATCCCTCCGACCGACTTCTTCTACTGTAATAATTGCAGCTACACAGTTAAAAATGTTTATGTTTTATTTAACATAAATTACATGTCCCAAACGGTCCAATCTTTTGTGTTAATTTTTAACACAGGGAATTATGTTGTTATGTTTATCGTTTGCTTGGCAGAAGTAAATTATAATCGTGTTGAGTTAAGGAGTACATTTTATTAAATTATTATTGAACTCTACCTTTTGCTTATTAAAATGAATTTTCAATATGAAATTTACGTTTTACCACAAAAAATTAAGTGTAAATTACAGTGCTATTACTAAAAAATTAGAGGTTATGCTCAAGAATCGAATGACATTTAAAGGAAGTATTAAATCCACACACGAAAAATGTTAAATTTTGACACAACAAATTTAAGAAGAACCGATTGTTACACAAATGTGACTTGGAAAGTTAAAAGGGACCTTGCGTCAAAAAAATCGATTTTTTGATGATGATTTCATTCAAAAAAGTGAATTTTTTTCTTTAAGAATCACGTATCAGTAAAAAAAATCGATTTTTTGACGTAAGGTCCATTTTAACTTTCCAAGTGACAAATACACAATATTTTCAACGGTGTAGTTACAGTGATTCGTGCAAAACATTCATACCAGGCTTTTCACCGGTTAATGCTTCAAATTCGTCTGTAAAAACAAATTTTTAATTTTTTTTAAGAGGTACCGGGGGATTCTTGTGATACCTACAATTGTTCTTTTCACCAAAAGATACTGGGATAACAGCGATTTTTACAAAAAGAAATACTGTGGTAATTTTCTGTACGAATAGTCGCTCTATTTAGCTTATTAGGATTAGCAGCAACTATAGTTCTACTAAAAAAAGCACTGATATTAATAATCATTAATAAAAACATACTCCACATTTTTTATATACCGTCACATTCTATGACTGCAGCAAAATTTGACTGTACATAGAAAGGATGGGGTATTTGGCAGTAGTAAATTTAAACGGGTTATTTGGACGGAGGGGTAGGCAGGGCCCAAGAGTGGGAGAAGGCCCCGAATGAGTTTTCCTCGCCGAGCAGGTGCACGGGAATAAGTTGGGGATGAATCGTGAATCTCCCAAATTGAGAAATGTTTTTTTTCTTAATCTAACAAAGTAAAAAAAATGTAAAAAGTGCAAAAAATAAAATTAAAAAAATGTATCTATTAAGATAAATCAAAAGAAAGTCTCCAAAAGAAACTTAAAAATCATATAAAAATAAAAAAGTTTAAGCAAATTAATCAAACACATTTTTATAATATTACACTTAAAATAAGTCCAACAATAAATTTAGAAAAATAAAGAAAATCTAAAAAATTTATGGAAGAATAAGTAAGTTTGCAGAAAATCTCGCAAAAATAGACACAATGTGAAAAAAATTAAATAAACTTACCAAAAAAATGGGAGTATATATTTTTAAAAATATGGGAATAATTATGAAAATCAACGAAGTAAAATGTTTAGTGAATTTTATAATAACGAAATTGTGTAAAATAATATTAAATAATTTGCACAAAAAGAGGAAAATTAAAGAAAATCCAAAAATCAAACGCAGTGTCTTATTTATTTATTGTTCTAATATAGTTATGCAAACAGTGCAAATCAAAAAATACAAAATAAATTATACATAAAATATAATCGTATACAAAATAATATAGTATTAGTATTATATTGTAAATATAATAAAGTTTGCTACTTGGTATAAATATTTTCTGATAACTAGACTACAGAGAGCACTAAATGAATTTACTCAATTCTTTATCAGAAATCAGAAAAAAAAAATGGTAAAATCGTGAAAATCAAGCAGAAAAATTCCAAAGTTCTTAAAATTCTGTTCAGATCTCCGGAAGTTTAAAAGTGTTTCTAAAGGTATTAATAATACTTGTTGACAATTTAGTTGTGATGATGTATACGTGATACGCTAACTTTTTATTGCATATTTTAAAAAAAAAAGTGTAAAAAACACTGAAAAACCAGGATTTGGTGGGTTATTTTGTGCATTCTTTAAAATCAAGTTTTTTTTAATAATTTATTTTGTAGTTAGTAAAAATTACTTTAGAATTTCGTTTTGAAACATTTTTGTCTTATTTTTGTTATAAAAGACAAGAAATAAGCTTAAAATTTCAATTTTACATATGGTGCGTTAAGAACCTCAAAAAAGTAACATTAATAATTACATGCTTTTCAAGTTAGTTTTGAAACTTTTTCTCTTAAAATAACTCAAGAAGTGTAATAGAAGTTATTTTAAGTAAAATTTTTTTAAAGAAATAACTTTTTTTGTAAATCTACTTTTTTGTGAAATTTTAGTGTTTTACTTTCAAATTAGTTGAACAATTCCTAGGAAAAAAATATTTCTAGCTTTGTTTTCCTTTATTGTACTCTAGAATATCTAGAAATAATACTTTATGCAGCAAAAGCGTTCAAACAATTTTTTTACACAACTTTATAAATAAGCAAACTTTGATGTACAAAATAGCCTCACCATGGGGTCTATTTTGTGCACAACTTTGAGTTTCTATCACTCAGATAAAAAATATTTTCTTGTCGGCTAACTCATAGGACACCTTTAGAAGGATATCTACAACATAACTGAATAGATAAATTCTTTATTTTTTCATATTCTGAATTTTAATAAAGCATAGAGTAGAAAAAGAGTGGTTTTGTGCACAAAATAGCCCCACTTGACGGTACTTCATTTTTTTACTTCCCAGTAAAATTTTTCTGTTTGAAATGGGTTCAAATATCATACTTGAATACCTTTTTTCATTAATTTATATTATTCATAATTTATATACATATACGTACATTATAAAAAAGCAAATAATAATTTGAAAATGTATTAATAAATTATTATTATTAATTAGTATTAATAAAATATAAACTACTATTATTAATACTTACATAAATTATAAAATAAATTTTAACTAGAAAACTTTTCAAGCAAATGAGAAATAATAAGATAATATTGAATGTGAAATAAATATTCAAATTTACGGCCAACACGAAGAGGTTGCAAACTGTAAGCATTTAACAATTTAAAAAAAATTAAAGTTAAAAGACTATGATCATAAAGACGGATTTCAATTTAGAATGAATAGATATATACCATATATTTAAAAATCGTGTTAATGAACGAGAAAAATTATTTACGATTTTGACACATTTGTAACCTAATCTCAATTATTCATTTTTGTTTTTTATGAAATCCATTATTTTTTCTTTTACTGTCGAAATAACCTACTCATCCTAATTCACCAATCTTTTACAACGCGACTATACGTCCGTCTAGACGGCTGAAAAATTTTGTCCGTCTAGACGGACGTTTAGACACTTTGAATCTTCAAAAATCTAGACAGACACAGGGTTGTTACAAAAGTGGAGGGGATGTGTACTAGACGTGGACAAAATATGTACTAGATTGTACTAGATTGGAGCCAAAATTGTACTCTCCAATCACAAGCCTTTATTTTGGCGGTCAGTTTAAATGTTTTAAATTTAAATTAATTTTTAAATAATTTATTTAATCTGAATTAGAGTTAAAAAATACTATTAATAATCATAAAAATATTATTAGTTATAAAAATTCAACAAAATTTAAAAAAAGTTACTCAAATAGTTTACATCGACTTTAATCCGGTCCAAATACTACCTTTATCCTAAAGAAAAACCTCAAAATAAGGAAATGTACTAGATTGGGCTGCTTTTTAAAAATGTACTTTTTACATTGTACTAAAAAAGTCATTGGGGTACTAGTGTACTAGAACATGTCAAATTGTACTAGAAAAGTACAATTGTACTAGAAATCACATCCCTGGACAGACAAAATTATTTTATCCGGCTAGCCGGACGTTTAGACAATTTGAATCTTTTACTATTTATTTTTCGTTACTGGCGAACTAATTTGAGTACCTTAAATCGGCAGATATCTGGCGAAATAGACACAGCGGAAATAAAAAGATAAATAAAAAATGAAAAAATATCATAAGTAAAAGTAGAAAAAAAATTAAAATATTGTGAAAATAAGAAATTAAAAGACAAAAATTAAACAGTTTCCAAAAATTAAGATTTCTAAGAAATCTTGTAAAAAAATTTAAAATAATGATTATTGTGAATATGGAAAATAATTAATATCATTTCATTATTTTGTATTAATTAATATGCATTTAAATATGAATTAATTAAAATTTAAAAGTTGGAACAAATTGGAATACGACTTAATTGACGTTTGGAATTTATATAATTATGACTTGAAGATATAAAAATGTTGCTATTTTCGTACCAAAAATTTGTAAATCGTAAGTATTTTGATCATCTGAATTACCACAATTTTTTAATGATTAAAATTGAAATTTTTAAGATTTATCCACAAATTTGTGGGTGTTGTGTATGGTTTTCAATGTTTCACATGCAGTATTAGACTTACGGAGAATTGTAAAGTCTTTTTTTTTTATTAAAATCAGTATATAAATCAAAAACAGCACTGAAAAGGACACTTACAAATTTGAATGTTTCAAAAATAAAATTCCTTCATTAAAATATTTGGTGGCCCTGAAAAGGGCCGATTGTTTAGACTTTAGAGAATGGTCAGTTAGGATATTTAAGCTTTCTTCTCGGTCTTTTTGGGAAGGAGAACAGCTTGGATGTTGGGTAAAACACCACCCTGGGCGATGGTAACACCAGAGAGGAGTTTGTTCAATTCTTCGTCGTTCCTGATGGCGAGCTGGAGATGACGAGGGATGATTCTCGACTTCTTGTTGTCACGAGCGGCATTGCCTGCCAACTCCAAAACTTCAGCAGCCAAGTATTCCATCACTGCAGCCAAGTAGACTGGAGCTCCAGCACCAACACGCTCGGCATAGTTGCCTTTGCGCAAGAGACGATGGATACGTCCAACGGGGAATTGAAGTCCAGCTCGGGTGGAACGAGTCCTTGACTTTCCCTTAACTTTGCCTCCTTTACCACGTCCAGACATTTTAGATTTCTTTCTTTTCAAGAGACGAAGTGACACTGTCGAGAGAACTCGGGAGAATGATGAAAAAATTCGAAAACGCGTCTATTTACGCTCTCGCACGGGGCGTGGCTAAGCACACCTTTCTCTTTGCTGGTTGGGAGATGCGCGCTCGGTGCACCGAGCTCTAACCAATCAGATATTTTCTTCGCTCTAACTGGTTCGAGCTCAACACGTCAAACAACGTAAAAAAAAATCGAAAAACGGCGAAATCATCATATTTTCCTGAGTTTTGGACGAGTAAACACGTATTTCTCTCTGAAATTTCAAGATGCCGCCTAAAGCAAGTGGTAAAGCTGTTAAAAAAGCCGGAAAGGCCCAAAAGAACATCGCTAAGACCGACAAGAAGAAGAAGCGCAAGAGGAAGGAAAGTTACGCTATCTACATCTACAAAGTGTTAAAGCAAGTTCATCCTGACACTGGAGTTTCCAGCAAAGCCATGAGTATCATGAACAGTTTTGTGAATGATATCTTTGAGCGCATTGCTGCTGAATCATCCCGTTTGGCTCACTACAACAAGAGGTCGACCATCACCTCCCGGGAGATCCAAACCGCTGTCAGGCTTCTCCTTCCTGGTGAACTCGCCAAGCACGCCGTCTCTGAAGGCACCAAGGCTGTCACCAAATATACCAGCTCCAAGTAAATTCGGTTGACCTGCAACAAATAAAAACAATCGGCCCTTTTCAGGGCCACCAAACATTTTGTACGTTGAATTTTAATGTTTCATTCTTTTGTTACTGCCAGTTTTTTCTTTGGTTGTTCTTTTACTATCCAGTCTACACAAAAATAATGCTTATTGCTATATAAACGAGCGTTACTTTTAAAATTTTATTTATTAAATTCAAATTTACAAGATTTTACAAAATGTTAATCTGATGATTGGATTCCCAGCTCAGATTTGAGCATAAACGAGCGTTAGTTTCTCCGGATAGTTTTTATTTAATTTGGTAAACTATTTCAGGTACTTGACAATGGCTCGATATTAGCAGCTAAAATGTACCAAAGGAAACTGATTACAACTATTTAAGAACTATATTTTACTAGCGATTACGTTAATATATATAATATACTACACTAGCAATATTTTATCCTCGATTAAAAATTCTACGGTGCAAAGTGAAAAGTTACACAAGTGACAATGTAACGAAAATGAGTTTTTGGTATGGTTATAGATTAGTAAAAAGAAACTGCATTATTTGACCCGAATAGAAACGTTGTATTTTAAAAGAAAATGCCTACGTTTTTTTTCTTTTAAACTAATAATGTGCAAAATGATATTTGCTTTTGAGCATTTCGAAACGGCTTAAGGTATTAGTCGCGTAAATGCTCCCGCAAAATAAAAAGTACAATAAATAAACTTTTAAATCAACTCACTTGCTTCCTTGTGACCTCTTCTAATGTAATGTATGTAATTTTCATGATTTTTTTAAAGGATTTATATTATCTCAATGTGTAACTTAGTAGTTTTATTTGAAAATCTGACGACTTGTTTTCATATAAATGAATATAAGAGACATTTTTTACATGCATTTAGTGCTATTGCATGTAAAAGGTATGAACTTTGAATTTATATTTTGAAGCTCAGAAGTGGTCAAAATTGATAGAATAGATTTCATTTCATAGATTAATACCTCATGAATACAGAAACAAAGTTTTAAAAAAATCTGACGAAAGTCATTTTACGCGACTAATACCTTAACAGATATTAATAAAATTTGATATCCTCAGTAAGCTCAAGTATTTAAATATTTTTTAATACTTTTTGCAATATTTTCATAGTTTGTTCAATTTTTTAAACATTTTCTCCATTTTGCAATGGAAATAGATTTTTCTAATTAATTTCATCTCTATAAATATTAATTGACTATTCCAATTTCCTCATATTCCAAACTTAGATTTATCCAATTTTCAATCTACCGAAATTACCAACTTGAGAATTTTTTACCTTCTACGAAATAAGACAAAAAAATGTAGTTTCAAGACTTATTACTTTTAAAAAATTTTTTTATTCATTTGAAAATAAGTAGTCTCGCTATTCTGGCATTTTATTATTGTAACATGTATGTACGAGTACGTATTGGGGCATTCCACGTGACATTTTCATTCAAAAAGTTTTTTGTATGGAAATAATGTTTTTCTGATTCTATATGAAAAATAAGGAAAAACTTATTTTTTTATTGAATGCAAGTTACTTAAGTTATAAATGTTTGAGATTTAACGTTTTCAGAAACAGAGCATTTTTGACACGTCTTTTTCTTTGTTATTATTAAAAAATTGTAAATAATGACTTGCATAACATTTGCTAAGATTTTCTTAAACTTTTTAGACATATAGTGAAAACTAATGTATTAGCAACATAGCTACATAAAGAATTGAGTTTAAGCCTAAAAAGTGACTTCTTGAACCAAAGTTTTTGATTTTTCTCTTTTAACAAAATTATTGATTAAAAAACGTTATATTTAATAAATTCATAACTTCTGTAATTTGCATTCAATAAGAAAATAAAAATAACTCATTTCCTTATTTTTCATATAAAAGCAGAAAAAAAATTGTTTCTAGTTAAAACATTCTTTGAATGAAAATGTCGCATGGAATGCCCCATTTAGAAACAAAATATTTTTCATCAAAATAGTTAACAATTTAATAATGTTAGAAAAAATACTTTAACTCTTTTAAACTTTTGAATATTAATCGATGATAAATAGACACCTAAATTAGAATTATGAAATTTGTAAAAGATCTCTATATACTTACACATTTACATATGAATAATAAATATATTTTCAAAGCAAAGCAATACAAATCGAGGTATTAGAATTTACAGAAAAAAAACATTAGGCCAAAATGGATTGTCAAAAATAATAGGTAATTATTCTAATACTTTTTGTGTTTTGTCTGTAAGTAAGTCATATCAGTCAAAGGTTGCAATAAATTTTTATAAAACCCGTAGCTTAGCTTACTGTTTTCTAAAAATATCATTTTTAAATTGTCAAATGTTTGTTAAAAAATTCTAAAGTATACAAATTTCATTTATTACTTAATTTTTAAAAAACAGAGTTTTAACAACACTATGATTATAATAGGGATCACAGTGGTTTCTTCGTTCAATTTTAGGTGAAAAAGGGGATTTCGATTTTCAAAAAAGGGGATTTTTTTTAATAAAAAGGGGATTTTGTAAATTAAGAAAAAAGGGTTATATTAATAATTCAAGTGTTCTTTTACAAAATTTTATTGTTTCTTTTTGTTCAAAATAGTTTTATTATTTAATTTAGTCTTTTTTTGTTCAATTTGTTTATGAAAATTTTAAAAGAAAGAGCACTTTCGTAAATACAAAAATTTATCTTTTAATAGGTTGTCTGTTCAATGACAAGAAGATGGTTGTTGCAATTAAATATTTTAAAATATTTTTTAACTACAAATGGTTTTTTAAATTATTTATTTAATAATTAGATTTTAAACAGGAAACATAAAAATTTGTGATGTAAAATGTTCTGATATAATTTTAAAGAAATTAAATTTAAAAACTTGAAGCGAAATATGACAAAATCAATTCAAATTATTTTTATTAATCTCTTTTATTGTATTTTTATATTTTCTAATTCAAAACAATTAATTTTTGTTTGAAATAAGTAAATATATTTCATAAACAATTTTTTTTTCATCTAATAATAGTATATTATGTGGCATGCACGTAAAGCATGACTTTTTAGGTAAGAATGAGGCTTTTAAGACGAGACGTCTGTGCGACGAGAGTGAGACGCAGGCAAGCCGTAGGTGAGACGAAGACGAGACGAAGGTGACGATAGCGAGCCGAAGGCGAGCTGAGTCGTACCGAAGGCGAGTCAAGTCGAACCGAAGGCGAGCCAAGTTAAACCGAAGTCGCACTGACAGCGAGTTTTGAAATCCTCATTTGAGCCTAAAAATTGCTAAAGTGCAAGCCACATACGGTATTTTTTACGCCATTGACATTAAAAAGTTCCCGTCGCATAGTCATAATTTTTTCGTTGGGGAGGGGGGGGGAGGAAGGGGGTACTGCCCCGAGCCCCCGGGAGTCCAGTGCCCCCAAAGTTTGGGATCACGATGCACATTTAATAAAGCTAAATTTAGGCACTTGAAAATATATTATACCCCCCCCCCCCCCGATGCCCCCAACCCCCGACCCACTGCTAATCATAGCATGAGTAAAGATATTATTAGTGTAAACAAGAAAAACGAAGTACCGTTTCCAAAATTTGCTTAACACGGCTTTTCTGACATTCACATGACAACTGCCATAAAAAGACTTTTTATGGCAGTGACCCCCAACTGCCTTATAAAGTTCGACTTTCCCGGCTTAAGTGATCATAAAGACACTTTTTCATGTCTATGGCGTAAAAAATAAATTTGATGTATTTCAGCAAGAATACATGGTTTTATTTTATGATGCAGAACTAGTATTATTTGTTTAAAACGAGTAAAAAATATGTAATAAAAAATTTTTTTATCCAATAAATTAATTTGCTTTAATTAATTAAGAATACATGGTAATAAAAAAATTATATAACTTTTTAAAATAATTTCATTTAATTATGTTTTTTTTCATGTTTCCTGTTTAAAATTTAAATAAATTCAATAAATAATAATAAAAAACCATTTTAAGTTGAAATTTTTTTTTAAACATTTAAATTCAATAACTAATTTCTCATCATTGTACAGACACCCTAAAAAAGGATAAACTTTTGCATTTCCAAAAGTTGAAAAATGTTAATTTTAGGTGTTTTAGGTGAATTTTCTAAAAAAGGGGGAAAATAAGAGGAAAAGGGGGATTAGATGAAAAAGGGGAGAAACTGTGATCCGTGTTATAAGTGTAGAAAACATTTTAATTGTTGATTTTTGTCAAAAATTTGCTATTTTTCGTGGAGGGGCTGTAGGAAGTTTAAAAGAATATAATAGCGCTAGAGTGCGAGGGGGAAAGAGTGACCATTGGTGAGAGTTAATGACGGTAATTTGCTCTAACAATTAAAATCTCTGTCTTAACTCCACCCAAAATTACGATTGGAGTATTAGGAAAAGTAGGGGTTCGCAAATTTTCCATGCAGAATTATAAAAGCTGCAGTTTTCCAAGATATGTCACAACTTTTCCAGATTTTCTCAACACCTGTTCAACATGTTTACTGACAGTAAAGATGGAAATAAGAAGAGGAAGTTGAACGAGCTCGAGGATGAAGAAATCGATTGGCAATTGATTGATGCCATTTTGGAAAGTGTGCCCAACATCATATTTGAGCAGGAAGACAGCTGGATAACAACAAATATGCAGTGGATCGATGCACTGTATTCTAAAATAAATAACAGCACCCAACAACAATTTGAGTGCTTAAGAAGAACTGTTCTTTTACACGTGTCCTTGACTGAAGCACGTGAAGAAGAACAAATTGCAAGAAAATTGCAATAACAGCAAAATAAACAATCGGCCCTTTTCAGGGCCCACAAATATTCTTACTATGGAATTTCTGTTTGTTCAAACTTTTATACCTTTTACTCTCATATCTCACAGAAAAGAAAAACAATGTAATCGTGACGAAATGATTTTGCGGGCAGAACCAAATATGTGTAATGCATGCTACCACAACATATAGTCAAATCACGACATCAGCTGACACTGCAATGGCGGACTGACACGTCTATGCGCGGAGCCCAGCAGAGAGGTACTGCACATGATCATTGGTCGAAGTGAGCGGGACCCAAAATTATTTTTTTAATAATTGGCACTTTTAAGTAACGGGTTGATATTTCATTGGTTCCCCCTCAAAAAATTCAATTTCTTCCATATTTTTTTTCTGGATAAAAAGCATATTTTTTAAAAAATTACAGATGGATTTAAAAACATTAGAATTTTTAAATTCTGTTGTTAGTATTTTTTACTATTAAAAACGAAACAAAAATTGAATTAAATTTAGGAAAATTATACAAGAATTATTAAATAGTTAAATTTATTTTTCCATTGAATATTATTTTAGTATCAAATGAAATTTGAAGAATCGAATTTAATCGGAATAGAATCAGCTTTTGGATTAATTTAAATTTAATCTGGTTTCCATCAGTATATTTTAATATACATATATTTACTACAATAAGATACTTTCGAAATAGTTGAAAACTTCAAGGCTTGCAAGTTCAGCTTTTTCAAAACATTGTAGTTAGAATTTTACAAGACCTTGTTTATTTATCATAACCTTGTTAGTAACTAAGAATAAACCAGACAGTTGTCGACTACTTATCTTAATCACAAGCAAGTACTGTTTCACGGAAGAAATCAAATTTAGGAAAGAAAAACTTATAAAAAGGGTTGTTACAATTTTTTTTACTAGTAGTATATGCTTTAGAGAAAATAAGAAAGAAATAATTTTATGCAATAAATATATTTAATGCTGCTAAAAATTACCAAAACAAAAGTCTGACAGAATGATAAAGTTATGAAATCAGCAAAATAGTTGTCAAAAGAGTTGATCGTTGTTTTTTACCAAAATAAAAATTGATCACCAAGGCAATCAGAAAGGAACAAGCCAGTCTAATAAGCCGAGAAAGTTGTATACGTTAAAAAACGAATGAAACACTTTAAACTCAACGTAAGGAAATTTAGTGGCCCTGAAAAGGGCCGATTGTATAAAAAAGAAGAAATCAGCAGAAAAATTAACCGCCGAAACCGTAAAGAGTACGGCCTTGACGTTTTAGAGCGTAGACAACATCCATGGCGGTGACGGTCTTCCTCTTGGCGTGTTCGGTATAAGTGACAGCATCACGGATCACGTTCTCAAGGAACACTTTCAAGACACCACGAGTTTCCTCGTAGATCAAGCCAGAGATACGCTTGACTCCACCACGACGAGCCAAACGACGGATGGCGGGCTTCGTGATTCCTTGGATGTTATCACGAAGAACTTTACGATGACGCTTTGCTCCTCCTTTTCCCAAACCTTTTCCTCCCTTTCCACGACCAGTCATTTTTCAAGATTCGGTTGAAGCGTCCTTTCACGACGAAAATCAAACGAAGAATGCTGTATTACGGCCAAAGTGGGTAGTTTTGTTAACTCGCATGAACTCGGTTTCCCCCATATTTCGCTATTGACCAATCGAATCGCAAGGCTCCCTTCCCTATGTGTATTATCCAATAGCGTGCTTCTTACCACCTCTCACCGAAAAAGGCATCGATTCAACAAAACTACGTGTTCGGCCGTGTAACCTCAATCTTCTTTGAGATTTCGTCGTGTAAACGTCGCATCTTTTCGAAATGGCTCGTACCAAGCAAACCGCTCGTAAATCGACCGGAGGAAAGGCTCCAAGGAAGCAGCTGGCCACCAAAGCTGCGAGAAAGAGCGCGCCAGCAACTGGTGGAGTTAAGAAACCCCATCGTTACAGGCCCGGAACTGTCGCTCTCCGTGAAATTCGTCGTTACCAGAAAAGCACTGAGCTTTTGATCCGCAAGCTGCCTTTCCAACGTTTAGTCCGTGAGATCGCTCAAGATTTCAAAACCGACTTGCGTTTCCAGAGCTCTGCTGTGATGGCTCTCCAGGAAGCCAGCGAAGCCTACTTAGTTGGTCTCTTTGAAGATACCAACTTGTGCGCTATCCACGCCAAGAGAGTCACCATCATGCCAAAAGACATCCAATTGGCCCGTCGCATCCGAGGAGAACGTGCTTAAATTATTTTTTATGTTTCTATAAAACCAATCGGCCCTTTTCAGGGCCACCAAATACTTTTTTCTGTGGAATTTCTTATTGTTTACTGCATACAAAGGAGAGGTTGTGTTAAGTTTGAACAAAATTATTTTGAAGATGTTTTCGATGCTATATCGCAACTATTTTTTTTATTCATTGCTAACATTTGCCTGCTAATGCAATAGAAAACATTTTTCTCAGTGCAAGAAACAAATACGAAAATTACTATATCATTCACTGCTGTAGGTTTTTGTTTACAAATTTTATGACTTTCAGGTTCAGGAGCATAATAACTAGATCATTTTTATAATGAAACAGAAGATATATATAATTCAACAATTATAGTGCGTTCATATGTTATTTTCGTGTCTTTTGATGTACAAAAATACATTAGCGAACGACGCGGCATAGATGAATTATCATTCTTTGAATTTAGTTTGTTTTTATTTGAATTTTAATAGTTTCAATTGAGTAGAATTTTCTTTTAACAGAATTATGTAAAACTTATGATTACATATGCCTGAATAACAATTTTACCAACTCTTTATTTATCTGAATTAATATTTGATAGAATTCTTAAAACCTTGAATTTTTATTTTTTCAAAATTGCAAGCGGACAAAAAAACACCGGATATCCAGTTATTTGTGATTGCAGACAGATTCAAGTTCGACGTTTTAAAAATTATATTAAATAACAATTGATGGAAATAAATCGTCATCGAATGAAAATTCTGTGAAATGGATAATCAAATGATTAAAAATTCGACCTACTTAATTTCTACATAATAAGAATTTTGTTATATTTGAATTCTTTTAAACAAAAAGTAGGTTAAAAAAAGTATTTTTGTGAAAATCGCATGTGTACAAAAAAGCGTTCAGTCCCATGTCATTACTATTATATTACTGTAACAACTATTTTATATTATTGTTACCATTTTCTTAAAGTTGTAATGTGAAACAAGCGATCTGCAGAAGGAATAAATTTATTTTGCACTATTGTAGTAGTGAGGTTAGAATAAATGTCATAAAGTATGCCGGATTACTCTGCTCGATCTCGATTTCAGATTATCCAAAAAATGAAACGAAATATTCATTCTTAAATATTGTATTTGCTGTTGTTTTATAAAATTTTTTATATGTTAACTAAAATCAAAAATACTGCTATAATATTAAATAATTTATCAATTTATTATTTTTTTTCGTTTTAGCAAAATATCAAAAAGAAATTTTTATTTTGTACAATATATTTGGAATAAAAGGATGCAGTTCAGCTCTACCTGGCAGCCAATTTTAAAAAATTGCTATTATTTCACAATTTTCGGGCAGAAAATATAAAATGTGGATTTTCTTTTCTACTGGGTTCTAAAGATATAAAAAAATGGAGTTATAAAAATGGACGACTTTAAAAATTTAGTTTGCGGACGGCCTTCGTTATTGGCAAAAACTGATGTTTTTTACTATTTTTATTTTCTGCCCGAAAATTATGAAAAATATTTTAAAAAATCAGTTTTTGCCAATAACGAAGGTCGTCCGCTCACTAAATTGTTAAAGTCGTCCATTTTTATAACTCCATTTTTTGATATCTTTCGAACCCAGTGGAAAAGAAAATCCACATTTTATATTTTCTGCCCGAAAATTGTGGAAAATAGTAAAAAATAACAGTTTTTGTCAATAACGAAGACTGTCTACTTATTTTGTTTGTGAAGTCGTCTTTTTTGTAACTTGAATTTGAGTGCTGTTTTAAACTCCCAATGAAAGATTGTCGGAAATTTATATATTTCTGTTATTAAATGTCGTCAATTGTCAAAAATCTTGTTTTTGTGGCGTTTTTTACGTTTTGCCGGCAGTTTAATGATGAAACTAATCTATTTTTGTAATTAAACATTTCTTTTGATCCAAAATATTAATTTTCTAGTGAAAAATAGAAAAAACAAATTTCGTTATTTTTAACGTTACATACTTCAATGCAATCTTAAAATTGTATCAAATGAGAATTCTGCTAAATTTAAATTCTGCTAATTTCTTTTTCTTGTACATAAAAAAGTTGGTTGAAAAGAAATTCTGTAAAACGAAATTTCTGTTTAATATGAATTAGGTGACATATAAATTCTGTTAATAATAAAAAAAAACATAGAAGGACCTAGAAACTAAAAAATGAACCAATTCAAGTATTTTTAAAACTATCTGGAAATTTTCAAGAAATTACTAGAGTTCGTAGATATAAATCACGAAAATTAAAATTTTTTTTTCAATTTCACCTTAAAATTTCTTTTATCATTCATTCTATTTCCGAAAAATTTCTAAAAAACTTTAATTTTTCTAACTATTTAACTTTTTCCTTGAAAAGTGTTTCCAGTATTTTTTTAAAAAATCTTTTCACAATTTTCTAATTTTCACCACTTTTAACGATTTTTCTTTCCTTCATTTTAACTTCTTTTTGTGTTATAGATTTTATTTAATTTTCTTTTTATCACGCACATTATTTCAATTCATTTTATACAACTTTGGTTTTGTAATATTTAAAAAAAAAATTTTTTTTTTCATTACCTTTCTTATTTATTTTGTCGGCGGAAATACCATTTATGCTTAAATTTTCTGTTTTTTTTTAGATTTTCCAGTTTTTTTAAAAAAATATTTATTACAGTTTTTGTACATTTTGTCTATTTTTACTCAAATTTATAAGTTACTCTTTCTTAAAATTTCTAGATCTTACAATTTTTAGAAAAATTTTGTTAGAATTATTTAAAAAATGTATCTAATGTTCTGAAATTGTTGTCTTTTTTTTCTATATTCTTTTTAAAGTTTCTTCATTTTGAGAATATTTGTCACAATTTTCCCTTTTTTGAAGAAATTTGACATTCCTTTTCTAGATGTTTTAATTGATTTTTTACTTATCTTTTTACATTTTATGTTCTTTTATTTTTTTATTTTCCATAATTTTTATTTTTATTATTATTTGACGAAATATTTTTTGACTTTTTCATAATTTATTATATTTTTTAAAAAGATTTTCTCAATTTTTCAAAATATTGCTTTATTACTTTTATTTGATATTCTTAGTCTTTTTCTTTCCTTTAAACTTTTTGACGTTTCTTAAAATGTTTATCAATTATGCTTCAATTTATTGGTTTTTATTATCAATCATTGAACTTTTAATACATTTATTACATTTTCTATTTTTTTTTCTTAAAATTTTTTTTCACTTTTTTGATACTGTTTAATTTTTATTTTATAAATTTTAATTTTTTCATACATTATTAATTTTCTATTATTTAAACAACTTTATTTATCGTTTTTTACATTCTCATCCTAAATGAGAAAGTCTTCAATTTGTGCGATTTTGAACTTTTGCTAAAACATACATTTCTCGACGTTTTGAGACCTCCTGATTCCAAAAAAATGGGTTTTACGAAGATGTCTGTCTGTCTGTCTGTCTGTCTGTCTGTCTGTCTGTCTGTCTGTCTGTATCAAAATTTTGAAATCGGATAACTTGAGTAAAAATTGTCGTATCAACTTCAACTTTGGTATACTTTTTTTTGGTACCAAAATACAGGTCGAGTTCGTTAGCCAGCAATTTTCGTCCAAAATTATCAAAAATAGAATATTTTCAAAATTCAAAAAAAAAAAAATTTTCAAAAAAAAATTTTCTCTAATTTTTTTCTTAAACTACAAGTAAAATCGAACAAATTTTGTTTATAAAAGTTTCCGATATAATGCAACCCCACAAAGCTATGAATTTTTTAAGTTTACATGTGCAAAAAGGGGTACTGAAAGTGGATAAATCCTATACAAAAACTCTATTATTTTAAAAAAAAATGAAAAAACTTCCGGTTTTTTCTTCCTGTTTACTTCCATTGATCACAACTAATAAAACTGCATCAAAAAATATTGACTTTTCTAAAAATTTTTGGAAATTTTGAATAAATTCATTTTTACATTCTCATCCTAAATGAGAAAGTCTTCAATTTGTGCGATTTTGAACTTTTGCTAAAACATACATTTCTCGACGTTTTGAGACCTCCTGATTCCAAAAAAATGGGTTTTACGAAGATGTCTGTCTGTCTGTCTGTCTGTCTGTCTGTCTGTCTGTCTGTCTGTCTGTATCAAAATTTTGAAATCGGATAACTTGAGTAAAAATTGTCGTATCAACTTCAACTTTGGTATACTTTTTTTTGGTACCAAAATACAGGTCGAGTTCGTTAGCCAGCAATTTTCGTCCAAAATTATCAAAAATAGAATATTTTCAAAATTCAAAAAAAAAAAAATTTTCAAAAAAAAATTTTCTCTAATTTTTTTCTTAAACTACAAGTAAAATCGAACAAATTTTGTTTATAAAAGTTTCCGATATAATGCAACCCCACAAAGCTATGAATTTTTTAAGTTTACATGTGCAAAAAGGGGTACTGAAAGTGGATAAATCCTATACAAAAACTCTATTATTTTAAAAAAAAATGAAAAAACTTCCGGTTTTTTCTTCCTGTTTACTTCCATTGATCACAACTAATAAAACTGCATCAAAAAATATTGACTTTTCTAAAAATTTTTGGAAATTTTGAATAAATTCATTTTTACATTCTCATCCTAAATGAGAAAGTCTTCAATTTGTGCGATTTTGAACTTTTGCTAAAACATACATTTCTCGACGTTTTGAGACCTCCTGATTCCAAAAAAATGGGTTTTACGAAGATGTCTGTCTGTCTGTCTGTCTGTCTGTCTGTCTGTCTGTCTGTCTGTCTGTATCAAAATTTTGAAATCGGATAACTTGAGTAAAAATTGTCGTATCAACTTCAACTTTGGTATACTTTTTTTTGGTACCAAAATACAGGTCGAGTTCGTTAGCCAGCAATTTTCGTCCAAAATTATCAAAAATAGAATATTTTCAAAATTCAAAAAAAAAAAAATTTTCAAAAAAAAATTTTCTCTAATTTTTTTCTTAAACTACAAGTAAAATCGAACAAATTTTGTTTATAAAAGTTTCCGATATAATGCAACCCCACAAAGCTATGAATTTTTTAAGTTTACATGTGCAAAAAGGGGTACTGAAAGTGGATAAATCCTATACAAAAACTCTATTATTTTAAAAAAAAATGAAAAAACTTCCGGTTTTTTCTTCCTGTTTACTTCCATTGATCACAACTAATAAAACTGCATCAAAAAATATTGACTTTTCTAAAAATTTTTGGAAATTTTGAATAAATTCATTTTTACATTCTCATCCTAAATGAGAAAGTCTTCAATTTGTGCGATTTTGAACTTTTGCTAAAACATACATTTCTCGACGTTTTGAGACCTCCTGATTCCAAAAAAATGGGTTTTACGAAGATGTCTGTCTGTCTGTCTGTCTGTCTGTCTGTCTGTCTGTCTGTCTGTATCAAAATTTTGAAATCGGATAACTTGAGTAAAAATTGTCGTATCAACTTCAACTTTGGTATACTTTTTTTTGGTACCAAAATACAGGTCGAGTTCGTTAGCCAGCAATTTTCGTCCAAAATTATCAAAAATAGAATATTTTCAAAATTCAAAAAAAAAAAAATTTTCAAAAAAAAATTTTCTCTAATTTTTTTCTTAAACTACAAGTAAAATCGAACAAATTTTGTTTATAAAAGTTTCCGATATAATGCAACCCCACAAAGCTATGAATTTTTTAAGTTTACATGTGCAAAAAGGGGTACTGAAAGTGGATAAATCCTATACAAAAACTCTATTATTTTAAAAAAAAATGAAAAAACTTCCGGTTTTTTCTTCCTGTTTACTTCCATTGATCACAACTAATAAAACTGCATCAAAAAATATTGACTTTTCTAAAAATTTTTGGAAATTTTGAATAAATTCATTTTTACATTCTCATCCTAAATGAGAAAGTCTTCAATTTGTGCGATTTTGAACTTTTGCTAAAACATACATTTCTCGACGTTTTGAGACCTCCTGATTCCAAAAAAATGGGTTTTACGAAGATGTCTGTCTGTCTGTCTGTCTGTCTGTCTGTCTGTCTGTCTGTCTGTCTGTATCAAAATTTTGAAATCGGATAACTTGAGTAAAAATTGTCGTATCAACTTCAACTTTGGTATACTTTTTTTTGGTACCAAAATACAGGTCGAGTTCGTTAGCCAGCAATTTTCGTCCAAAATTATCAAAAATAGAATATTTTCAAAATTCAAAAAAAAAAAAATTTTCAAAAAAAAATTTTCTCTAATTTTTTTCTTAAACTACAAGTAAAATCGAACAAATTTTGTTTATAAAAGTTTCCGATATAATGCAACCCCACAAAGCTATGAATTTTTTAAGTTTACATGTGCAAAAAGGGGTACTGAAAGTGGATAAATCCTATACAAAAACTCTATTATTTTAAAAAAAAATGAAAAAACTTCCGGTTTTTTCTTCCTGTTTACTTCCATTGATCACAACTAATAAAACTGCATCAAAAAATATTGACTTTTCTAAAAATTTTTGGAAATTTTGAATAAATTCATTTTTACATTCTCATCCTAAATGAGAAAGTCTTCAATTTGTGCGATTTTGAACTTTTGCTAAAACATACATTTCTCGACGTTTTGAGACCTCCTGATTCCAAAAAAATGGGTTTTACGAAGATGTCTGTCTGTCTGTCTGTCTGTCTGTCTGTCTGTCTGTCTGTCTGTCTGTATCAAAATTTTGAAATCGGATAACTTGAGTAAAAATTGTCGTATCAACTTCAACTTTGGTATACTTTTTTTTGGTACCAAAATACAGGTCGAGTTCGTTAGCCAGCAATTTTCGTCCAAAATTATCAAAAATAGAATATTTTCAAAATTCAAAAAAAAAAAAATTTTCAAAAAAAAATTTTCTCTAATTTTTTTCTTAAACTACAAGTAAAATCGAACAAATTTTGTTTATAAAAGTTTCCGATATAATGCAACCCCACAAAGCTATGAATTTTTTAAGTTTACATGTGCAAAAAGGGGTACTGAAAGTGGATAAATCCTATACAAAAACTCTATTATTTTAAAAAAAAATGAAAAAACTTCCGGTTTTTTCTTCCTGTTTACTTCCATTGATCACAACTAATAAAACTGCATCAAAAAATATTGACTTTTCTAAAAATTTTTGGAAATTTTGAATAAATTCATTTTTACATTCTCATCCTAAATGAGAAAGTCTTCAATTTGTGCGATTTTGAACTTTTGCTAAAACATACATTTCTCGACGTTTTGAGACCTCCTGATTCCAAAAAAATGGGTTTTACGAAGATGTCTGTCTGTCTGTCTGTCTGTCTGTCTGTCTGTCTGTCTGTCTGTCTGTATCAAAATTTTGAAATCGGATAACTTGAGTAAAAATTGTCGTATCAACTTCAACTTTGGTATACTTTTTTTTGGTACCAAAATACAGGTCGAGTTCGTTAGCCAGCAATTTTCGTCCAAAATTATCAAAAATAGAATATTTTCAAAATTCAAAAAAAAAAAAATTTTCAAAAAAAAATTTTCTCTAATTTTTTTCTTAAACTACAAGTAAAATCGAACAAATTTTGTTTATAAAAGTTTCCGATATAATGCAACCCCACAAAGCTATGAATTTTTTAAGTTTACATGTGCAAAAAGGGGTACTGAAAGTGGATAAATCCTATACAAAAACTCTATTATTTTAAAAAAAAATGAAAAAACTTCCGGTTTTTTCTTCCTGTTTACTTCCATTGATCACAACTAATAAAACTGCATCAAAAAATATTGACTTTTCTAAAAATTTTTGGAAATTTTGAATAAATTCATTTTTACATTCTCATCCTAAATGAGAAAGTCTTCAATTTGTGCGATTTTGAACTTTTGCTAAAACATACATTTCTCGACGTTTTGAGACCTCCTGATTCCAAAAAAATGGGTTTTACGAAGATGTCTGTCTGTCTGTCTGTCTGTCTGTCTGTCTGTCTGTCTGTCTGTCTGTATCAAAATTTTGAAATCGGATAACTTGAGTAAAAATTGTCGTATCAACTTCAACTTTGGTATACTTTTTTTTGGTACCAAAATACAGGTCGAGTTCGTTAGCCAGCAATTTTCGTCCAAAATTATCAAAAATAGAATATTTTCAAAATTCAAAAAAAAAAAATTTTCAAAAAAAAATTTTCTCTAATTTTTTTCTTAAACTACAAGTAAAATCGAACAAATTTTGTTTATAAAAGTTTCCGATATAATGCAACCCCACAAAGCTATGAATTTTTTAAGTTTACATGTGCAAAAAGGGGTACTGAAAGTGGATAAATCCTATACAAAAACTCTATTATTTTAAAAAAAAATGAAAAAACTTCCGGTTTTTTCTTCCTGTTTACTTCCATTGATCACAACTAATAAAACTGCATCAAAAAATATTGACTTTTCTAAAAATTTTTGGAAATTTTGAATAAATTCATTTTTACATTCTCATCCTAAATGAGAAAGTCTTCAATTTGTGCGATTTTGAACTTTTGCTAAAACATACATTTCTCGACGTTTTGAGACCTCCTGATTCCAAAAAAATGGGTTTTACGAAGATGTCTGTCTGTCTGTCTGTCTGTCTGTCTGTCTGTCTGTCTGTCTGTCTGTATCAAAATTTTGAAATCGGATAACTTGAGTAAAAATTGTCGTATCAACTTCAACTTTGGTATACTTTTTTTTGGTACCAAAATACAGGTCGAGTTCGTTAGCCAGCAATTTTCGTCCAAAATTATCAAAAATAGAATATTTTCAAAATTCAAAAAAAAAAAAATTTTCAAAAAAAAATTTTCTCTAATTTTTTTCTTAAACTACAAGTAAAATCGAACAAATTTTGTTTATAAAAGTTTCCGATATAATGCAACCCCACAAAGCTATGAATTTTTTAAGTTTACATGTGCAAAAAGGGGTACTGAAAGTGGATAAATCCTATACAAAAACTCTATTATTTTAAAAAAAAATGAAAAAACTTCCGGTTTTTTCTTCCTGTTTACTTCCATTGATCACAACTAATAAAACTGCATCAAAAAATATTGACTTTTCTAAAAATTTTTGGAAATTTTGAATAAATTCATTTTTACATTCTCATCCTAAATGAGAAAGTCTTCAATTTGTGCGATTTTGAACTTTTGCTAAAACATACATTTCTCGACGTTTTGAGACCTCCTGATTCCAAAAAAATGGGTTTTACGAAGATGTCTGTCTGTCTGTCTGTCTGTCTGTCTGTCTGTCTGTCTGTCTGTCTGTATCAAAATTTTGAAATCGGATAACTTGAGTAAAAATTGTCGTATCAACTTCAACTTTGGTATACTTTTTTTTGGTACCAAAATACAGGTCGAGTTCGTTAGCCAGCAATTTTCGTCCAAAATTATCAAAAATAGAATATTTTCAAAATTCAAAAAAAAAAAAATTTTCAAAAAAAAATTTTCTCTAATTTTTTTCTTAAACTACAAGTAAAATCGAACAAATTTTGTTTATAAAAGTTTCCGATATAATGCAACCCCACAAAGCTATGAATTTTTTAAGTTTACATGTGCAAAAAGGGGTACTGAAAGTGGATAAATCCTATACAAAAACTCTATTATTTTAAAAAAAAATGAAAAAACTTCCGGTTTTTTCTTCCTGTTTACTTCCATTGATCACAACTAATAAAACTGCATCAAAAAATATTGACTTTTCTAAAAATTTTTGGAAATTTTGAATAAATTCATTTTTACATTCTCATCCTAAATGAGAAAGTCTTCAATTTGTGCGATTTTGAACTTTTGCTAAAACATACATTTCTCGACGTTTTGAGACCTCCTGATTCCAAAAAAATGGGTTTTACGAAGATGTCTGTCTGTCTGTCTGTCTGTCTGTCTGTCTGTCTGTCTGTCTGTCTGTATCAAAATTTTGAAATCGGATAACTTGAGTAAAAATTGTCGTATCAACTTCAACTTTGGTATACTTTTTTTTGGTACCAAAATACAGGTCGAGTTCGTTAGCCAGCAATTTTCGTCCAAAATTATCAAAAATAGAATATTTTCAAAATTCAAAAAAAAAAAAATTTTCAAAAAAAAATTTTCTCTAATTTTTTTCTTAAACTACAAGTAAAATCGAACAAATTTTGTTTATAAAAGTTTCCGATATAATGCAACCCCACAAAGCTATGAATTTTTTAAGTTTACATGTGCAAAAAGGGGTACTGAAAGTGGATAAATCCTATACAAAAACTCTATTATTTTAAAAAAAAATGAAAAAACTTCCGGTTTTTTCTTCCTGTTTACTTCCATTGATCACAACTAATAAAACTGCATCAAAAAATATTGACTTTTCTAAAAATTTTTGGAAATTTTGAATAAATTCATTTTTACATTCTCATCCTAAATGAGAAAGTCTTCAATTTGTGCGATTTTGAACTTTTGCTAAAACATACATTTCTCGACGTTTTGAGACCTCCTGATTCCAAAAAAATGGGTTTTACGAAGATGTCTGTCTGTCTGTCTGTCTGTCTGTCTGTCTGTCTGTCTGTCTGTCTGTATCAAAATTTTGAAATCGGATAACTTGAGTAAAAATTGTCGTATCAACTTCAACTTTGGTATACTTTTTTT